>CM047430.1:68957002-69682352 GCA_026168455.1 Theocolax elegans | reverse complement strand
TTAACTATACGCGTACTGTTGGAAGTTATTAAACTAACTTGTATAAACTTACTTAATCTCGTTTTTTTTTTTTCGTTTAGCTTGTAGTTAATGCGAAGTAAAAACTTTTGACGCTCGCGCGCGCGTGCTTGAGATATTTTTATAAGTAGCAAATACGATTTTGGTAAATATATATTTGGTTAGTTAACGAACTCTAACTTGTGATTATAAATATTTCTAGAGTTTAATAAAAAGAAGCCCGATAATAATATCTTCGAATCAGATGTTAAACTAATTTTTTTTCGAATGGTATTCCAGCAGAGAATTTTTTTTAGATTGAATTAAAAAAAATAGACAATTTCTTTTTTAAATTGAATTACACAAAGTTACGGTTTTATAATTCAAATGTGATATTTTAATAGGAAAAATATTCCAAGTTTGTGTGATTTTAACATTGAGTCCATGGGAAAGAATTACTGGAAAAAGCATTTAATCGAGGTACACCTACTATAACCATTTCTCCTAGCCATTAACTACTTTCCAGCTCATTTTTAATATTCATGCTTCCACTAGGGTTATTTCTTATTGCGATAAGAACAAAAAAAAGACCTAATTAAAGTTATTAAATTATTCAAAAAAGTTTAATACGCGCGAAAGTACATTTTTACACAATTTTGTTGTTTATCAAATATCGTTTCTATTTTAACTTCCAACGTGATACTGTAATTTAATTACCGCGTAACAATTGCATTGGTAATCAGGATTGAAGCGGAGGAAGGAAATGAAATGATAAAGCTCGAATACTAACGAAACGACACTCGTGGTCGATAAAATTTTTGGAGTCAATTAATACAAGAAGGTAAAAAATAAAAGGAAAAGTACGCGTGAAAGCACAAAATCCCATATCTCACAGAAGCTTGCCTAGCGATTCGCGAAAGTCTGGGGGCGATTGCCGCGGTGATTGTTAGCGCTCCCACCTTATTTTTTTCACTCTCAAAGAGAGAGAGAGAGAGAAAGAGAGAGAGAGAAAGGAAGGGAGAGGGTAGATAGCTCGCGGCTAGCTCGGCCTCTTTCCGGGTTCGATGCGCCGAGAGTAACTTTATCTCGCGAGCTTTTCCCCCCGCGAGGTAAGGTTCAACTTTGCACTAGTACCACTGTGAAATTCCCTCGGTGAATTATTTTTCTCGATATCTCCGCATCGCTGATCCTACGAGATATGTAGGTTTTATTTACCTTTTTTTTACTTCTCCTTCTTGTTCTCCTGGATTTCTAAATGTACTTTAAAATGCAATACATTAACCGTGTTCGTATAATTATACCTCGCAACAAACGTATTTTACGCGCGCTTCTATATATATATATAAATCGATTTGAATGATTGAAAACATTTCCGAAATCAATCAAGAGAATTTAGAATCGTTTGGTGTGCGTAAGTGAATATGTATATATATAAATAAATGTAGGCAGACACGTATTCGAAATGAAAATAAAATATATTACGTAAAGTTTATAGCGTACATAAATATAGCCATCTATCTATCTATCCCATTCATTTCTCTGTTTCTGCTCGATAGAGATATTCGAATGCGTCGAAAAATTTTATTAATGGCTCAATTTATTTGTCGGACTTCTTTGTCAAGGAAAAAGTTTCGTGAACGCGTCCGTGAATACGAGAAAGTTGTACTCAATATAATACACCCACACACGCACACATACGTGTTCCAGCTGTTTTTTAAGGCGTTCGACTTTATTTATTCGTCCTACAAAATATTATAGCAGGCTAAATAAAATTGACTAGCCCGGATGATCTATAATATCGTACAAGATTTAGCTTCATTACGTGAATCAATTGTACCATGATAAAAAAAAGCTATACGATCGACAGATACCATTTTTTTATACATACCTATATTTTTATATGTGAATCAATACCTATATACTCGAGTTTGTTTTGATCGATTTAATTACCTGTGTCGATTATACCAATAAACTACTCTATTTAAATCGAAAAAATTGTTGTTTTACACGCGCAAGTGACTCCGATATTTTACAAAATTAAATTAATATTTTAACTGAATGCGTCTATCTACACCCGTTGCATCGCAAATTTTTTTGTAAAAATTAACAAGCATTTTTTTTTAAAAGAATCGTCGCGCGTAAAATATCGTTGGAGATAATAATTTTTGTATATTTTTTTTCCTAAGTAATACTTTATCGCGTTCGGTTCGATCTTTCGTTGTAAACATTGTTTTATTAATAGTCGCGAGGGTAAAAATAAATCGTATATATAATATAGAGAACGTTTGAAATGGTACCGGGTAGTTATATACACATATATATATATATGCAGTACGAGCGTTATTTAAGTTAATTGAAATAGCATCGAGTGGTAAAAATTTTCCAAAGCCCGAAATTCCAGGGATGTTTTTCTGGGTTTGCTAACAAGAGTTTACCGGCTTACCCGATTTTCCCGGTCAATGGCCACCCCTACACGCCGCCGGGGCAAATGTATTTATGGAACAGGGCGCGGAAAGATGAATTTCGTTACGTCCCTGGGTAAAAAGTTTTCTGTCCTAGTTATCTCTCGTACGTGGGGGAGGGAGAGGAGAATATTTTTCACGCTCGCGGAAATACGGTTTAAAATTGAGTTAACGACGGTATATAGGCTCTCTCTCTCTTTCTCTCTTTCCCTCTCTCTTTCTACATTCTTATTCAATAGTCTAAGAGATTTTTTTTTTTTTTCAAAATTCATAATTATACATCCTTTTTCGAACGCAAATTTGCGGATTTGAAATTATTTTGTCGAATTTACTATGTTTATCGATGACTTGGTTGTTTCTTTTAATTAATTTGCGAAATATTTTCAAATATACTAAAATTACGTCGTAGTTGACGTAACGAATTGCTTTAAAATTTTTTACTTTGTACGTTCAACTTTGAAATATACATCTGACGTAAAATATCATATTTCATTTTTAAATAAATGTTTAGAACTGTTGAAATGTACATATTATGAATTAAACATTTGCTTAGATTTTTAATTATATTGCGATATATTATTAATATTATTATATAATATTTATACTTTTACTAATTTATTATGTCAAATCAAATACAAATACAAATTTATCTACTGAGAATCAGTGCGTTTGTTTTTTCAATTCTACATAATAGATAATCCTTATTTAGATCTAAATTGTCTACAGATTTTAAATCCATGAATAATAACACTATGTATATAAAAAAAAAGTGAGAGAGAGAGAGGGAATTTTAAAAACCTTTGTATTTTAACAGTTGTGTAAAGCAAATAAAGTACCCAAAGACAAAATCGATAACGCCAAAGCTCAAAAATACTCGTGAATATTAAATAAATAAATCGTTTTGTTACAATATTCTAAAACAATGTCAAATATGTACCGTGAAATCAACTATCGAGAACATCATTCATGTTGTAATATTTGAACAATTTTGAAAATATGTTAAATATTTATCCAGAGCGTCAAGGAATGATTAAGTAACGTGAAGTAAATTAAATTTACGGCTTTAAAAAGTTAATTAATGTTCCATTCCAAAAGGTAATACATCACTTATTATTTGTTTATTTATACAGTTGTATTGTATGTAAAAAAATGTTTGTTAATACTTATTAAATTGGAAAAATAAAAAGTGATTTGTTTAAGTAGAGTATACTTTAAAGTAGGAGTATCGTTTTTTTATAGATCCTACATTTAAACTGTATCGAGATATTGAAATTTTCACCTAAGAGGGGGGAGAGAAAAAAAATGAAAGGGCGAGCTTTTTACTGCGTACCGCAGGAGCCACACCCGTCGACGCCCATCTTTCGCGCTCTTTAAACTTCGTATCAATTAAATCTATACGTACAAAATATTTTTACTTATCGTTCACTTCTCTCTTGGGTACATACAAGACGCGATCATTATTATTATGTATATGTACGTATACACACACACACACATACACACACACATACACACGCATATATACATATATATACGTAGAAGCTGGGGAAAAAATTGCTTCCCGTAAATAAAAACTAATCGCGGTGCGATAAAAATGTACGTAGAATGCATAAATACATGCAGGGAGAAAAGGAAAAAGAAGAAGAAGAAGAAGAAGAAGACGTTAAATCACACCTCGATGCTCTTTTTTTCCATCCAAGGGGAGATTGGTATTTTGATATTTAGGGTGCGAAGCTTATGGCTTTTACAGTCGAGCTTTTTCTTCTTTTTTTTTTCGTCCACGGAAATCGTTCCGATATATTATAACAATGTTATTGCGGGAGATGCATTTTTTTTGACGGGGTGCTCTTTTTTTTATTAATCGAATTGGGATGGAAAAAAAATTGACGAAAAAGATAGGTTAATAGATTGCAGGATATGGAAAACTAATACACGTGCGTGTATATTTTTCACTTAACGTTTTGAAAAAATGAAAAATAGATGTATAAATTCGTGAGAATAATCTTGGTTTACATCACAAATTGATTCTAGTCAGATCGAATTTGTGCGGTTTGACGTAAGCAGATGATTTTTCTCGCAAGAAGGAAATTTATTTATTATTTTCGTTTTTCGTTGTACGGATCTTTTTTTTTATTATTTTATAAGGTAGAGGGAATACGGATATGAGATTCGGGGTTTCTTGAAATTTCGACGAATGAAATTACATTTGATATTTATATTATATAATCTAGTTTTTATGTATATTAACTTTTTGAATTCAATTATAACACAAATAATACATTGCACATACGTATATTGTTTTATTTCGTTATGTTGCTTTACATCACTAACGAGTAAACCAAGTAATTATTATTATAAATGACCTCCAGCAAAATATGAATAAACTAAAATTCAAAAAGAATAAAATAATAACGAATAAACATATCGACTGATTAGTATTGAAAATATCCAATGAAAGGGTCCTGCATAATATATATGAGTTTTTCATTAATATTCACCAAAAACATTCTTTAAATGAATAAAAATATTCAAAAATATTAAGTAAGTACAACAATTTAATATTTTATTATATTTTGATATGTTTTTTGCTTGATTACCTAATAGCTTTTGTACAATATAATATTGAGTACTTTCAGATTAATTTCGAATTAAAATAACTGATTTATGAACTAATTTATTTATATTTTAATTAAGTGACATGAAATTTCGATGACGAATTTTGTCATCTTCTTCGTGAATATACCAGTTAATTTAATTATTACTAAGTTTAATTGCTGAATCAACTGGTGGGAGTCAATCATCGCAAAATAATCATTTTCTTCTAAATGATATTGTGTGCATTCGATAGAAAGAATGAAGTGGTAAAAAAAAGACCAGTATACTAAATACAAATAAATAAATTTAATAATTAAAAAAGGTGTTTTATTTATTTAAAATACAATTCGTTTCCTACAACAGATCGTATACCCATCAATTTTCCATTAAAATAACTAAAGGAAACGAGGACTTTAATAATTATTTATCAGGAAAAAGTCAATTTGCAAATTTTAAACTGACAGTATTCAGCCCGACTACATTGTACCTAAATAATTTCGAAAGGACAAAACGATTATATTCCAACGTCCCGAATGTAAACGCGTGTATAAAAAAAGGATCATCCGTACGGGTCGCCCCTCAATTCAACTTCAGAATTCTAGGGACACAACGGTATAAACTTAACGACCCTGAGGAGGGTGAAAAAAAAGCATCAAAATTCCCTCCCCACGTGCCGGAGAGGAAAATCAACGCGTCGCGCGACAATGCCGACGTGAAATATTGACATCGATTTAACTTCGCTCTATCTCGTGTCTATGGTGAAAAGTGGAAAAAATTTGAGGCATCTCTGACTTTTTTCTTTCACTCTCTCACTCTCTCGCGACGCGATTCGCTAATTTAACGGGATCACCTTTAGAAATATATGTACGCGTGTGGGTCAGTTATTTGTTAGTTATTATAGAAACGATATGTATTGGACGTGACAATTCGCGCTTACTATTGGGGAATTTGCTTCATGTAAGTAACGTAAACATGTAATGATGAAGTTTTTTTTTTAAATTCATTGAGTTTCCTTTATCATGTTTTAACGTTCCAACTATATTTTATTCAATTTAAATACTGTATCAATCAATTGTCACTTTGCTCTCCGGAAATAGTTATTAGTGTATATGCTATATATTTTAATTTTACTTCTACTGTCACGTACAAATAATCTTCAATACAATTATAAAAGAATTTTTTATTCCAAAATAAAGTTTCACTTTAAAAAGTTCTACAATAGTAGACCAGCTCGTACGAAAAAGATACAATATAAAAAAAAAGTTGGCGTTTCCGGAAAAATCAAGATTTTTCGTGTTTTTTTTTAAATGTTTCTCCGAGTGTGAATCAGTCCGTGATGAATGATATTTTCTCTCTTCTTTTGAATGTTTGAATTTTACATGTAATTAGATTATCCTCTCTCCCGAAATATGCAACGCGCGTGTGTGTGTGTGCACGCGCGCAAGAGAGAGATGAAAAATGGTAAAAAATAATGATTATTCGGTAGGTATATATACACATACATCAGCATGACTTTGTCAGTTCTCAATTTAAAATATTTCATCAGATTTATGAAATGTAGCCCTGGCGGTTCTCTGAATACTGATCGTCAGTTTCTCTTGGAACGTGTGTAGAAAAAAAAATGCAAAATTTTCAACGAAAATGATTAAAATTTAATTTTTCTCTATAGGTACATAAAAGTATACACGCGAATAAAAAAAAGATAAGCGCGCGTTAAAACTCTTGTTTTTGTTTACGATGAGTATATGCAATCCTCTGATTTTGTCCTTAAAGTGTGTCATTAAATTATGAAAGATTGAAAAGATGGTGTATAGAACGATAAATGACACGAAATTTATTGGGTAAAGCAGTAGGTGAATCGAAACGAGAATCTTTGATTTAGATTTAACTTTTTATTTCTCCAACTTCATTATACGCGTCTCGTTGAAAATTTTATTTTCTAAGCATACAGTAATGCAATTTTTCCGTAATTGGATAAAGGGATTTTTTGCTATTAACACGGTTTCACGCTTCAATCTTATACAATCCTCTTAGAGTTCGCAAATTTCTTAAATCCAACGTAATTCCTTCTGCGATAAAGCACTGCAGTGACACGATAAAAAATGTATAAGTTAATGCTCGGATAAAAAGTCTTCTTTAGTATAACAAGGAATATTAGAACGTTAATAACTCAACTTATTGGGAGCGCGTCTATGTGCGAATTTTCTATAAATTATAAGACTATGTATTGCGATTGTTGCTCAAGAAGTGAAATGAATATTCGAAAATGAAGACATTCTAATTTTATTACAGAAAATGTGGGTATGCTGTTTAGAAATTAATTTTTTTATACAGTATATTTAATTAAAATCTGTAACAGTGCTAGATATACGTTGATGGTCTTATTTGAATACTAATATTTTCTTTACCTTGATTATATCAAATATTTTTTACTCGCGAATTTAAATAATTTATTATAAATATTCCTTTTTACACAAAGTTTCAAATAATTATTTCACTCGTTACGGTAATGTAATTGTTAATAATTATTAAAAATTATGTAATCATATACGCTAATGATAAAATGTTCAATATCACTTTAACCAAACAAGAATTTTAATATCTGTTTATTAAAAAAATTAATAATACGTGTAAGGTAAGAGGATTTTATGTAAATGTTTCAATATTTTATTGAAGTTGTTTAAATCACATTTTTAAAATTTAATATATACATATATATATATATATATAATTACTATTTTTTTCATCCAAAAAATATATGTATAATTAATTTAATACTTTCGTTAAAAATTTCATGCATTTTGAGTTTCATTAACGCTCAAGTGGATACAATTTATAATACGCGAGTATCTTCAAATATAAAATTAATAAAAAATTTTTAATCGTAAGCGCAACTTTTTACACGCTGTATCGATTAATTGTTTTTCCCCCTTGTGTTTACATGGGTTAAAATATTCACATTTGCATAGTTTTTTTTATTATTTATCCCTTCTAGATTTTTTTCCGCTTATAGATTGCAAATTCAGATGGAATGTTGAAATTCTAACCAAGGATGTATGTATATACACACACACGCCTGTTTGCAGAAATGTTAGATTTAAAAATTTAAATTAAAAACAAAATTCTATGCATTTAAACGCGATCGTACGTAAAATTAGTTATGTAAACTCGTATAGTATACAAATTTATGTATGTACGTATTTTATTATGTATCGCCGATGCTAAAAAAAGGGAAATTACGAACTGACGCTTACCTCGTCGTATTGAAAAGGAATCAATTCATACGCGTGCGTAAATATGTATATGTATGTATACATATATATATATATGTACATGTATTTATATACATTCATAATACTCGTGTCATCGTCCGTAATCTTTTTTCGATATATCAAACATTGATTATCTTAAAATCCGTTTTCGTTTTAACGGTGTATGATAAGAAACACCAGTTGAACATTCGGTAATTGTACGGTATTAGTGTGATTAACGACTTTTAGTCACGAATTCCAAACACAAACGTTTGTTTACTTCGCGCGACGCGATATTATTATTTCTTTATTATTTTTTCTTATCGTCTAGTGTATTAACGATTATCCGTCACCTTTCCGATTTTTTTTTTTTTACCGAAACGTCGTGGCGTAGAATTAAGTTGTACGCGAAATTAATTTTCGATTCATTCTGTACAATGAAACCGAAAAGAAGTGGAAAATGCGCGGGAGGATAAATTTTAATTATTCTTTTCGCAAACGAAGGTATTTAAGTAGTTACGATAATTCGCTACGCCGTTTGATCAATCTCGTTAAGGAAATTTCGTTCTCTCTTTCACCGAGCGGTGTATGTATATGCGCGTGCTTTCACTTCGTATATAACGAAAGTTAATCCATTCTCGAGCGGGGGCGGGGTGCGATGGGAGGAGGATTTGTTTCGCACCTCTGTAAACTGTTCGCACGGGGTCCCTTAACCCTCGAACAAGCCAGTTTTTCCGGTTGTTCGGAAAGTCGTCCTCCATAAACGCGATTACTCGTTACGCGCCGGGTAACAAAACGCTCGGAGCATAAATCGTCGAAAACCACGCGGAGCGCGGAAAGTACAGCCGAGCATAAATTAACCAAATCCACAAAAGCGCGCGTTTAAATCAGTACGATCTCCCGTCCTTATGTTTCATATATACATATATATATTATGGGGTATTCACGCGAATGTGTCCGATCAAAATTTTAAAATGCGCCAAATTTTGGTACAAATTGCAAATGTTTTCAGAATACAGAAAAAAATTTTTAGGTACTGGAATTTATTATTCAAAAGTTATTCTAACCTCAAAAAGTGAAGTTTATCCAGTTTTTTTCAACACCAGCTGGGTTCATCGCTATTTAACTCAAAATCTATCAACTTTTACTATAGAAAATTATATGTAACATTCGTTGCAATTATGTCTAGAATTTAGCCTTCTGGGTTAGAATTTCTAATTTCAAGGTAAATGTTAGTAAACTACATGTCAATATTCAACTTAAAAAAAATCTAACTTCCCACAATTGATTTTTTATCCAAAAGGTCAAAAGAAAGCTTGGAGCAATACCTTTCAAATGGCTGTAGCATTTTTATGGCCTTCAATTCTGCAAAAAGTTATGATAATGTAAAGAAAGACAAAAAATTCACAAAAATTAACATGGTATTTCCCATTTAAATTTTTAAAAAAATTTCGTCTCTCTTTAAATTATCATAACTTTTTACAGAATTGAAGGCCATAAAAATGCTACAGATCATTTGAAAGGTATTGCTCCAACCTTTCTTTTGGACTTTTGGATAAAAAAATTAATTGTGGCGAAGTTAGATTTTTTTTAAGTTGAATATTGACATGTAGTTTATCTAACATTTACCTTGAAATTAGAAATTCGAACCCAGAAGGATAAATTCTAGACATAATTAGCAACGAATGTTACATATAATGTTCTATAGTAAAAGTTGATAGATTTTGAGTTAAATAGCGATAAACCCAGCTGGTGTTGAAAAAAACTGGAAAAAGTTCACTTTTGAGGTTAGAATAACTTTTGAACTAATAAATTCCAGTACCTAAAATTTTTTTCTGTATTCTGAAAAACATTTGCAATGTGTACCCAAAATTTGGCGCATTTTAAAATTTTGATCGGACCACTTCACGTGGAATACCCCATATATATATATATGTACATGTATTTATATACATTCATAATACTCGTGTCATCGTCCGTAATCTTTTTTCGATATATCAAACATTGATTATCTTAAAATCCGTTTTCGTTTTAACGGTGTATGATAAGAAACACCAGTTGAACATTCGGTAATTGTACGGTATTAGTGTGATTAACGACTTTTAGTCACGAATTCCAAACACAAACGTTTGTTTACTTCGCGCGACGCGATATTATTATTTCTTTATTATTTTTTCTTATCGTCTAGTGTATTAACGATTATCCGTCACCTTTCCGATTTTTTTTTTTTTACCGAAACGTCGTGGCGTAGAATTAAGTTGTACGCGAAATTAATTTTCGATTCATTCTGTACAATGAAACCGAAAAGAAGTGGAAAATGCGCGGGAGGATAAATTTTAATTATTCTTTTCGCAAACGAAGGTATTTAAGTAGTTACGATAATTCGCTACGCCGTTTGATCAATCTCGTTAAGGAAATTTCGTTCTCTCTTTCACCGAGCGGTGTATGTATATGCGCGTGCTTTCACTTCGTATATAACGAAAGTTAATCCATTCTCGAGCGGGGGCGGGGTGCGATGGGAGGAGGATTTGTTTCGCACCTCTGTAAACTGTTCGCACGGGGTCCCTTAACCCTCGAACAAGCCAGTTTTTCCGGTTGTTCGGAAAGTCGTCCTCCATAAACGCGATTACTCGTTACGCGCCGGGTAACAAAACGCTCGGAGCATAAATCGTCGAAAACCACGCGGAGCGCGGAAAGTACAGCCGAGCATAAATTAACCAAATCCACAAAAGCGCGCGTTTAAATCAGTACGATCTCCCGTCCTTATGTTTCATATATACATATATATATATATGTACATGTATTTATATACATTCATAATACTCGTGTCATCGTCCGTAATCTTTTTTCGATATATCAAACATTGATTATCTTAAAATCCGTTTTCGTTTTAACGGTGTATGATAAGAAACACCAGTTGAACATTCGGTAATTGTACGGTATTAGTGTGATTAACGACTTTTAGTCACGAATTCCAAACACAAACGTTTGTTTACTTCGCGCGACGCGATATTATTATTTCTTTATTATTTTTTCTTATCGTCTAGTGTATTAACGATTATCCGTCACCTTTCCGATTTTTTTTTTTTTTACCGAAACGTCGTGGCGTAGAATTAAGTTGTACGCGAAATTAATTTTCGATTCATTCTGTACAATGAAACCGAAAAGAAGTGGAAAATGCGCGGGAGGATAAATTTTAATTATTCTTTTCGCAAACGAAGGTATTTAAGTAGTTACGATAATTCGCTACGCCGTTTGATCAATCTCGTTAAGGAAATTTCGTTCTCTCTTTCACCGAGCGGTGTATGTATATGCGCGTGCTTTCACTTCGTATATAACGAAAGTTAATCCATTCTCGAGCGGGGGCGGGGTGCGATGGGAGGAGGATTTGTTTCGCACCTCTGTAAACTGTTCGCACGGGGTCCCTTAACCCTCGAACAAGCCAGTTTTTCCGGTTGTTCGGAAAGTCGTCCTCCATAAACGCGATTACTCGTTACGCGCCGGGTAACAAAACGCTCGGAGCATAAATCGTCGAAAACCACGCGGAGCGCGGAAAGTACAGCCGAGCATAAATTAACCAAATCCACAAAAGCGCGCGTTTAAATCAGTACGATCTCCCGTCCTTATGTTTCATATATAACTCAAAATCTATCAACTTTTACTATAGAACATTATATGTAACATTCGTTGCTAATTATGTCTAGAATTTATCCTTCTGGGTTAGAATTTCTAATTTCAAGGTAAATGTTAGATAAACTACATGTCAATATTCAACTTAAAAAAAATCTAACTTCGCCACAATTGATTTTTTTATCCAAAAGTCCAAAAGAAAGCTTGGAGCAATACCTTTCAAATGGTCTGTAGCATTTTTATGGCCTTCAATTCTGCAAAAAGTTATGATAATGTAAAGAAAGACAAAAAATTCACAAAAATTAACATGGTATTTCCCATTTAAATTTTTAAAAAAATTTCGTCTCTCTTTAAATTATCATAACTTTTTACAGAATTGAAGGCCATAAAAATGCTACAGATCATTTGAAAGGTATTGCTCCAACCTTTCTTTTGGACTTTTGGATAAAAAAATTAATTGTGGCGAAGTTAGATTTTTTTTAAGTTGAATATTGACATGTAGTTTATCTATATACATACATACATACATACACGAATATCCAACGCGAAAGCCCCTTTTCTTCCTTTTATTATATATATATATTTATTTTTCTTTGTCAAAATCTTACCCACAGAAAAACTATAGTGGTTTTTTTCGACAAGTGGAAATTTGTCCCGAGACTCAGGATAGAGCGAGAGAAAGATTTTGAGTGTTACTATCAGCGTTTGTCAAGGTTGATTAATTGGTTTAGTACGATAAGACGGGCTTGATCTGATTGATAACGCGCACCCGTTGATGGAACGTTATTATAACAGTTTGATAACTTTATTAGGGGATCATAGAGATGAGTTATAATTAATTTACTTTATTTCCATATTTTTTATTCTCCGCGTCCTTTGTTATTTATATATTTGTTATTACGCGGGTTGTTTTGGATACCGAGTTTGTAAACTTGCCGTTTTAATAACGTATGATAGATTAGATTCGAACGAGTTTAATCAATTTTCCACAACGAACCTTTCGACGTTACTTGATACAACGTTACCTTTCTTTATGCATATTTGACAAATGCACGCGTTAGTTATTGTTAAATAATTTACTACTTATATAGTTTTAATTGTTAGGTAAAACAATAGTTTAATAATAATATTTGTTGAAAGTTGGTCTACCGAACGTCTGACTGAACGCGTACCGTAACTACTGCGGTGTTTAGCGTCAGAGTAATTTATCAGTGTTTTAGAATCTCCATCTTAGAATAATTAATTTTGTAAATGTAATATTATATTTATCTATAAAATTGAATATGATAACGGAAAAATGAAAAAAATATTCACATTTCACCTAGATATTAAATTGATTGAAATTTGTATAAAAAAATATTTGCTTCTCTTGGACGCGTTGTTGTTACTTTTAAATAAGTAATATTGTATATTTTTCCTTATATATTTATTGAAGTGTACGCGATAGCAATGCAGCTAATGAATCAATATTAGTAAAGTTTTAAATTAATATTACAAAACTTTCTTTTTTGTACGTAATAATTATTCGGTATCAAATATTTAGATTGTCACGGTTTTAAACATTTTCGTTATTACTTTTCTTCCATTCCCGATGAACAAAAATCATAATTCATAATGTATGTGACAAGTTACGTACACTTTTTTGGTGATACGTCCGGGAGATCGTTGTGTCAAAAGTACTGAAAAAAACTGATGAAAATAGTTATTTTAATGTCTCTACATAAATATCTCCAAAAATAATATATTCTGCACGGCGTGTACCAGTAGTATGCAAGCAAGACCAGGCTTTATAAAAATGACTATATTTTCTAGAAATATAGAAACGTATTTACATTATGGCGCAATTTTCTTTATTTTACATTGTATTCATTTTTGACAAACTTTCTGTCTATTCAAGACACGGATGCATTGAAGTAAAAAACAAAACGAAATATTCGTCAGCGTAAAATTACCTATAATTTTATTAGAACATCCATGTAATTTCGAATTGGAAAACCATGTCGTTTCCGTCAATAATTCGAAGAAACGCGTGAACCTCGCCCGGCACCTCGATAGCATCGATAAACGGATTTGCATCCGCACCCAACGAAAATCATCCCAACCGATGTCTGTCTCACTCTTCCACTCTCAACAGTGAAAAAAGGGTGAGAGAGAGAGAGGAAGGAAAGAAGAAGAAGAAGAAGAAAAAGAAATTAGCAGCAGCAGCAGCAGCAGCAGCAGCAGCAGCAGCAGCAGCGGCAGCATCAGGTCTGGGTAAAGTTCCCCACCCCTTTAGGGAAATGGTAGACGAGGTAAGTAAGGTGTAGTAAACAGAGATCGAGATGTTGATTAGTGATGTAGGTGCACACGCACGGAGATGGGTGTTAGTGAGTCGTCCGGTTGTCGTCAACGTCGTCGACGTCGTCGTAGTCTCTAGGTTGGGCGCAGCCGCGCGAAGGGCGCGGTGTGCGCGGTGTGCGCGGGAGCGCGGCGAGGGAGGGCTCCTCCTCCAGCTTCGCTCTCCTCTCTCCGGTGATGCTGGGGAATGACGTCACGCCGAGAGAGAGAGAGAGGGAGAGAGCGAGAGAGAGAGAGAGAGAGACAGAAGGGGCGAGGGAGAGGAGTCGGGGGAGGGAGCGAGCGAGGGTTGCTAAAGCGACGCGCCGGCGGTGCGTCTGGGGCCACGGGATCAATAGCGCAGCGCGCAGGTACGCTGGAGCCCCCTCTCACTCTCTCTCTCTCAGTCCAGGAGTAGGCGCTCCCGCGGTAGGACGCGCTTCTAGGACCGAAAGCTTTTCTAACGTTAGAGGCTACAAGCCCTACCGAGTTACGGAACAATGTACAATCCGGGCGACGAGGTGGTGTTCGTCCCGCGCTAACAGAGATATCCGGTTTGCGAGGGAGAGCGCGCGCCTCTCGCGCTCTCCCTCAAGAGGAAACCCGGAGGCTGCGCCGACCCGCAGGACGTGGACCAGCCGCAGCCATCGCCACCCCCGCACCCGCCACCGGCACCACCAGCCGCCATGCTAAATCTCGAGCGCCCCTGGCTTCCCATCGCCTAGGACTCGAACCTACTCCAGGTGACGTTCTGCGACTCGACCGAACCTCGCATTACTTTTATCTTTTATCTCCGAACCGATCGCTTTTACTTTTAACCGTCAATCCCGCGACTCTTTTTTTCTCCTCGAACTCGATGCACCTTCTTACTTTCGCCCGCGACACGTTTTTCTTTCTCCTCAATTTCTATCACTCGGTTTAATTACTTTTGAAATATCAACGAGACGCGCGCTCGCATTTTTCACCGACGAATCGACAGTTTCATTAGAATAGTGAATATTACATTTAGCTTAGGCAAGTATATCCGTATAAAAATTAACGATATTTAAATTAATTGATACAAGACCGTTTAAATACATCAAACCTTTCTATACTTAACGATAATCGATAAATAATATTTTTCCTATGTTTGTTCAAATTCATCCTCGAAAATGTAGTAAAACAGATACAATAACGACGATAACGTAGGAAACGCAAACACATAATCCGGCGACTATACTCGGCAAACAAATATCGTGCATCTAAAATACAATAATGACGCGCTTTAATATTTTAATAATGTCTTAATTTAAGAATAACCAAGATTTCTTAAAGTTATTGTTTCTGTATATTTAAAACTTGTAAAATTAATTACATATATTTGTTACTTTTTAATTATAAATAATATAATTTCTACCAAATGACCCGATCGTAAACTTATCTTTTTTCATTAATTCAATACGATGCACGTACACACGCAATGGGCTTCTTTAACGCGTATAGACAGTTTAAAGATTTACGTCAGTCATTCAACAGTGATATACGCTTATTAATATGTATCGCGTGCAAGCACACGCAACATCATAACTTTCGCATATACAACATCTGATCAATTAATTAACGGGATGCAATATGTATATTTCCATTCTCACTCTTAGCGTTTACGAAAATCGTCTACCCAACGTTATTGAAAAATACTTGAAAATTTGACGGTACTCGTTATTAATTTACCGAGCTTTCAATCCGACAAATCAATATAAAATATTCATCGTGCAACGTCTAACAAATGTATATACACCCAACATACACATTACACACACGTATGTAGCGTATATTAACCGCACGTAAAAGCGATTCGATAAAATTGTATGTTTATTTATACAGATAGACGTAACGTTGTATTTTCCAACAATAGTATAATAATCGTAATTAAGATTCCGAACAGATAGGGAATAGAAAAATTGTCGCATCATCCACCCTTAAATGAATCATAAGTTGATCTCCGCCTCGGGAATGCGTGCACAGAATAAAAAATGGGATATTTAGAGTCCGGATTATAGTTCTCGAGATGCGCCGATCATTTCCCGTAGGAAATTATGATTTTTATTGGCACGTTTCTCACGTCTTTTTTCTTTTCTTCTTTCTCTTTTATGTGAGCATCTTATATGCTATTCAGGCTAATTAAATTAGGAAAAATTTTTATCGCGCATAATTTCCGGTCGTTTTCTTTTAAAATCCCGTGTTTCGTCGCATAAGCATTATTTAAATAAATTCGAGAAGAATATTGGAAAATTATTGAAATTTTGTAATTTTAGTTATCGCCGAAAATCTTGTATCGGGTGTGTATATATTATTTTCAAAGTAGACAAAGAACAAGTGAATTTTCCAACGATTGTCCATTCGCGAATGGAAAAGTTTTGCGGTGTACGAGGTGTGACAGGTTCTGATTCGGTAGAATCGAGGCTTTCATAAAAATTTTTTTTTGCTTCGCGCACACAGGACGACCTTTGAGTCGAAGGTTGTTTTATTGGTATTTCGGAGGCAGGGAAGCTTTTGTTGCACCGTAATCGAATTGTTACTCCGATAACTTTTTGCGAGACGCGTATCGAAATACGCTCAGTCTGTGTGCATCTATATACATGTACGTACGAATACATACATTGCTGTTTGCTATATGTCACAATATATATCGTTCGATCGAATGATTTTTGTGATTTTTCATTTGCAGACTATTCAATTTCTCGAGCGAATCATTTTATTTTTTGGGTTACCGCCTTTATTTCATTGACACTAAGGGTATGTGCTTCAAAACGTATCGTTCGGGTAACAAAGAAACTTTCGCGTTCGCGCGAAAATTCATTAAACGACGTTGAGATCCAATTTCGAGGAAATTTCGGAATTTTTTAAAAGAAGAGCGTTAATGATAATAAAAAGGAAACAAATAAAAGGGACGTGAAACTTTGTAAGCTGTAAAACGTAAAATTTATTCGTACAAAATAAAAAACCGGGAGGTAAAAAAAATTTTTTTTCATCGATATAAAGCTATACGTGTTTGAGAAAACAGAGAAATGTTTCATACATACAGTTTTAATTTTTACAGGATAAAGAGAGATAGAGAAACAAATCGATTGTAAAAAGTAAACATTTAACTTTGAGTGAAAAAATTTGTAATTTTCATTCGCGTAGGATTAAAAGGAGAAAAAACTTTTAATTTCGCTAATCCGATGTGCAAAAATTTCTATTAAAATCGATTGATAATTGCAAGTTATTAAACTTCCGTAACTGCGATATCATAAACATTTTCCGCAAAATAGAACTGTCAATCAAGCGAGTCTAGTGAATCGAGTTTCGATTAATATACCTTTAAATTTAATCGAAATTTTCCGCTCAAGGGACAATGAAGCATCAAAAATCTACTTTGACTAGTGTCCTGACGTTTAGTTGTCAAATCGTACGTCCAACGACGAAAAATCATCGTATATACGTATTCGCTAATTACGGATATAATTCGTCGTATACTTTCCGTATAATAATGTACATATATCCTATATTTATTAATCAATCGGGGAATTTAATTAATTTCAAATGAGTTTTGTTAATTAATTTTATTTTAATTGAAAATTCGTTAAATAATTCGCTGCACTTTTATTTATTCTTAACGCAAAATCAACCAAGTGTAATTCTCGTATTAACTTTTAACGCGTTTGAAATGATGAAACTCCTAAATAGTAATTCTAAATATGTACAAAAATGAAGATGTTTCATCGTAAAATTGTGTACGAATATGGCGCATATAAAAATGATCCAACCGAACTATATACCTCCTGATAAAAAAAATTGAACGACCGTATTCATCATAAAAATATTATTAAACGTAAATCACCAACGTAGTTAATAAAAGTAAAAAATCAAACGACCAAAAAAGTCAAACAATTTCCCAAGAAAATTCGCATCTTGTTCGAGTGTATCTCGTTATCGTGTGCTCCCGTAAAACTCAGAGTGAGAGACCGAGAGAGAGAGAGAGAGAGAGAGAGAGAGAGAGTAAAAGAAAAAAAATACAGGAAGACAGCTTGAGGGATAAAGACATATCGACACGAGCTTTTCGCTAGCTCGGCGGTTTTAGCGCTGCGACGGCAGAAAAAAAAACGAGCCGTTCACTCCCTACCCCTTAGCACTGTGTAACACTGACATATTTCGTCCCCTCCCTGAGTTTTCGTCCGCTAATTTACACGACTCCGAGAGACAAAATAATCCCCCTCTCCGTTTGTACACGTAGAGAGGGTGCTACGATTCGATCGAAAATTTTCTCAAGCGCGAGCGGATGCTTTCCTTTTTCTTTCTTTCTTCTTCTTTTTCTTTTTTTTACGCATCTCGTAAAAGCACCGCGAAAGTGCGAAAATCAGCGGAAAAGGGTACTCAAACTCAGCTCCGGGCTATAAACTACGCGTATATAGAACGATCGTGCGTGAGAATGGAAAAACAAGCGCAAAACGATTTCTCTGTCTTTGAGAGAGGTTTTCTTAAGTACGTTGCGGCTCGTATTAGATGTATATATGCAGCTTTCCTTTTTTTCATTCGTCTTTTTTTGTAAAGCAAGACAATCGAAAAGGATTTATTAGTATTTTCTTTTTTTTTCGAGATAGAGAGAATAAGAGAAAGGGAGAAAGAGAAGATTCGAGAGTACAGGAAATTAAAGTAGAATGCTATTTGCGGTGATCGATTTTGTCTATGACAAAAGGCATTTTCGAGTAAATAAATATCTTGATCGACTACGGAGTTATTAGTTTTCTCGTAAAATTTGCAGAGATTTTATTGATACATTTTGCTGAGAATTCCGTTGGAATCGATGATACTCTATACAGTTATAGACGCTATTATTGCGAAATCGTGAGGGTATATACGAGTATTTTTTGGTAAAGTGAACTTTTTCTCAAGCGATATACACAGTCTCAAATTTTCTATACTTTTAAACGTTATTTAAACAAATTACTTTTTCGCGAGTAATCCTCCTACCTAATGCGCATTTATTTCGTTTATTTAAACTTTACGCGTTCATTGTTATCAAATAATAATTACGGATTTCGGATAGGGGAATTACATTATTATTATTATTATTATTCGCGTATAAATACATTTAAACGACAATAAATTTGTATAGTGGAATTAAAGAGCAAACCTTTTATCTATATAATTAACCAACATTTATTATCTGTGAAATCTATGATAATATTTTAATGCACGATATTATATATATTAGATGTGTATGTATTTATACACGTATGTGTTTCCTTCTTAAAATGTTGATAATAGAGGTAATTAGTCGAACGTTAAAAATTTATATATTAAATTTTTTTCACCATGAATTTTCCGGGGGCTTAAAAGTATATTTTCCATGGTTAAGTTAAAGTTTTTAAATAAGGAACTCGTTGTAAATAAGTAAATTTTTCATTAAATTGAGAAAAAAAAGTTAATAAATTGTGTAAGGATTCGTAAACTTTACTTTTTGACGTGTATATATATATATAGATATATATATACACGAGCGTAATTAAATAAACGCTTGATAATCCTCAATTTTTTAAAATTACATTGCTCAAACTTTAATATTGTATTAAAGGTTTTAACATATTTTAACGTGGAAAACATAAAAAGTTGTAAACGACGGTTAAAAGTGGCTCTTTTAACGCTATACAATACTAATTTGGCATTGTAAATTCAAGCATCTTTAAATGTCGAATAATAATAAATTTTACTTTTACGTTAACTGGACACTTTGCAGCATGCGACAATAATAATACCGCATAAAATAAAGTTACTATTACCTTTTTTTGGTGTATCCGTGATATTTATGCGAAATGTTTTCTCTTAATTAATTTTCTCATTAGTTTAATCACTTAGCTTCAACCATTCGTAAATCCCCTTATTATCGTCTAAAAAAAGCGGAGAACAGACGAACACATACGCGCACGTACACACACGTGAAAGCCTTCCACGCAGGGCAACAAAAATTTAACTACACCGCGGTGCGCATTAATTTCTGCCCTTAAAAACTGTAATACCGCAAAAAGAAGGGTAGCGCACACACACAAAAAAAGGAGAGGAGGGAAGCACGGAAGAAGACCACGAGAACTTTTACTGCCCAATAACTATTCGAAAGCATGGCTAATATATCATCCTCGGTACTAAATGTTTTTGTGCACGTATATATAACCTTGCAATAACATATTGCTTGCGGATATTATATACATTATATATATGTGTGTGTGTGTGTATATATATAGAAAGAGAGAGAGAGAGAGAGGTACACGTCGCTGCGAATCAAGAGTCGCGGATTTTTCTTTTTCTCTTGATTTCTCGGGAGGTTCGACGGCTCGAGCCAAGTGAAGAAATTGGATGTGAATTACGGAGAAGGCCAAGATTTAGGATACCTCAGAGTGGCGGCACGCGCGATCTTAAAATGCAGAGTACGTGCCGTTGGATGAGCCAGAATTTTCCTTTTTTTCCTTCTTCCTCTTCTTCTTCTTCTTCTTCTTTTCACCGTCCACTTCTAGTTTCCATCTTTTACACCCGGCACCACTGTCTCCTGAGTTTCGAATTGCCTGTTTCGATATTTTTGTTTCTTTACGTCTCCTTCTTTCCCCCTCTCCCACCGTATCCCTCTCACTCTTCCTCTCTCTGTCTTACACGCCCCCCCCCCCTATCTCTCTTATAAACATCGAAATGAAAGTTTTAGTTCGCGTGAGAGTATGAGATTTGTTTTAATAAAATGTAATAGGAGGTTATATTTATAGTGTGACTTTCATGCGATTATCACTCGGAAATATTGTTTTACGGTTAAGAAAGATCTATTACTTATATATATTACTTATATATATATATCTCAAAAATATGCTATTTTAATGAAAAAATAGCATTACAGAATTATACGCGATAAAAAATTAAATTTCTTTTAAATTCCTCAGTGCTACAACGGCTGAAAGTATTAAAAATTATATAAAAAAAAAAAAATTGCTCGATACACTTAGAATACAGGATATTAAAATTAAATTATTTTAAATATGATATAAATTTAGTTTTCTTATTAATTTATAATTTGCCAAAAACGGAACACATTAAAAACCAAAACGATTGGTGCGTCCTTAACTAAAAAGCGACAAGTAGTAACATTACATTTAAGTCAGACGTACGTAAATTCTTTAGTAATTTCATAATTAAACGTTTGCTCAATATAAATCAATTTCAAAACTCGATACAAAATTAAAAGTATATATATATATATTATATATTTTATTAAACGAAACATCTTAATTCCTGTATATAAATTTAGAAATTCGAGGTTACATATATATATATATATTTATATGGACGAAATTTAAATGCATAACTTATATATACTTTCTATTCACATTTAATATATATACACTATAGCGTTTAGTTAACTTAAGAAAAGTGCACGTAAAGTTAATGAAATCTAGGTCTTCTTCAAATATTAAAAGTGTATGTAGATGAAATAACCAGAAATACGTTTAATTTACATAAATCTCCTGTAACACTGTGACTCGTCAACTTTAAGTGCGTTTTGTCAACTTTCTCTTTTATCCCCTATATACCAAAGAACAGGATGGTGGATGAAAAAAAAGGGGGGAGGGAGAAGAGCATAGTAAATTTGTATTTAAAATTCATGTTTTTTATTCCCTCAAATTTGAATATGATAATAAGGGAGAGGGAAGTTTTTTAGGGGCCAATAACACCTATATTCTCATGGGTATTTTCCCTTTACCGTAGAAACAATTTAAAGGACGGATTTATGAGACGGCAGGGGACGAATTTCGAATATTTAAGAACTTGACGAATTCTTTTGCGGTTTAAGATTTCAATTTGAATGTGTCGTGAAAATGCTATTTTAACCTTCTCTCTCTCTCTCTCTCTCTCTCTCTTTTCTTTACGATGTGGCTTTTCACTTCAAATTTTATCTCGATATACGGAAAAATACGTACATGTGAAATTAAATAAATATCGTAAATTTCGTTAAATTATCTTTCATGATTGAGCAGTTTGAACTTTCGCAACTAGACGCGACTTTTTCAAACTCGGCTGAAAATATGGAAAATTCGGTGAAAGGAAAAAAGAGGTCGAGCATAATAATTAGATTGTTATAAAATAAAAATATTGTATCGACTTTGAAAACTTTCAACTTTGAGGTGGTAGTTCATTTTAAAATTGAATTAAATATCCAAATGGTATTCGACCTTTCGCTCTTTCTCTCTCTCTTTCTCTTTCGGTAAAAGTTGTTAAACGCTCCACATAAAAGAAGCCTCGAAAAAAAAGAAGAGGAAAAAAAAAAAAGAAAAACTGGCTTGACCGTACTCGGAGACGTTAAAAGACCCCAAGTTCCTTGGCAAAGGCATGTATATTTCCTCAACGTCAAGGGAATGAAAAGGACGGCTTTTTAAATAAACTTTTCATTCGCACCTCGTGAGAAAGAGCTAAGCAAAAAAAAAGGGATGAGAGAAGATATATATGTATATATATATAAAGAATCAAAACGAAAAACTCCTTTCCCCGCGTGAATTTCCGGCTTGCGTGGCATTTCTCATCTCCCGAACGCGCTTTGAATATTTATTCCGAAAGCGCTCGCACATTATTTATGCACCGATACACCTAAGAGAGGGGTGGGGTGGGAGGGAGGGAGGGTGAAGGGGGTGAAGGAGGCGGGCGGATAGTAGGCAACTCTGCCGTCCTTCGATAAACGCAGTTTATACGCCTTGCATCTCTCTACGGCTCGGCTTATATACGTGTATCTCGTTCGTTATACGGATCTACGCTCTGTTCCAGCGTATAACCTCTGTATGTGTGTCTCTATGTGTGTGTGTCTTTGAATACACGCTCACGCGTATGCGAGGATATTTTTTCTTTTTTTTTTTCGTATTGGATTCCTGGTGGCTCTGTGAAAATCGTGGAAAATTTTTATCGCGCAGAGTGCACGGAGAGAAAGTTGACGCTTTTCGAAATATATAGCCGGGTGAAGAGGTTCGCAGGTGTATATATGTATATACCTGCGAGAGTCTTCGATGCTCTTTCGGAATTCTGTTGTGTTGTTTTACACAGGGTTGCGGTGAATTCACAGTGGTACAGTAAAATCGTTCCCCTGAATGTGGACGAACAAAAAAAATAGAGGAAGAAGTAGAAGAACAAGAAGAAGAAGTGGAAGAAGGAGAGAAAAAAAAAACGTCCAAGTTTGCTCTGTAGTAAGACTCCCGGTGTGTCTCTACGACTTTCGTAAATTTTTAGTAAAGTTGAAGGAGGAGGATACGATGTTAGACAAGTTTTTGAAACAAAGGTTTAAACTTCCTTTATAGGTTTTTTCCTGCTTCGTATCTTTCGATTTTTACCTTTTTAATCGCTCGGTTTAGTCGATGAGATAATATTGAATAACTCATTTATTTTCGACAAATTGTATTACGCGGGTTGGTTAAGAACTAAAATTGTCTGCTTCGATCGTCGTTAAGAAAATGTTCTTTTTAAAAAATTGTCCCTTGAAACTAAACGGATTGCTAGAAGTGACGTCCTGCATATAATCTGAAAATTACGGAAGCCTCGCGCGACACCGAAATCACGATAGTGAAATGCAAATTTATCGATCTCCGTAGAAATCACATTTTTAAAACGCGGAGAATCCGTAGGATAAAAAAAAATATAAAATGTCTTATTAAGAGCCTCAAATATTCTTTTACGTCATCCTCACTACCAAACAATGAAGATACTCGATAAAAATAAAATAAACTCGGTCTCTCTTTCACTCGAAAGAAAAAAGAAAATCATCCATTACGCAGAGTGATTTGGGTCACCGAACATACCCAACGCAACAAACTTAGGCTGATTTTTTTTCTCTTCCTCTTCCTCTTTCTCTTTCTCCTTTCCGTAAGATATCAAATGACCTTTATAACGCAATCGTACTAAACTGAATTTCCACGAGACAAATAAAAGTAAGGCTCCTCTCCTCGTATTCGTAACTCGACCGATTTGACAGTGTACACCGGATAAATGTTCACAGAGGGTCAAAACCAGAAAAGGTTCACAAGAAGAGAGAGGGGGTGGGGGGTGGGGGATAGAGAGTACAAGATCGTACAGGAAGCGATTGAAAAACGCGTCGCGCGAATCGAAAGGGAGGTTAAACGGGCCGAGTGTTATTTTTCAGAAGGGTCGAAGGCTTTTTGCATCTATCTCTCCATCTCTCTACAAGCGGGAGGGTCCGTGCCTCGAGAGGTGGGAGAAGAAATCGATGTGGAAAGTTTGCCACGTGCGAGCCCCTCTCTAACTAAATCGGGTTACTCCGGGGAAAATCCCGGGGAGAAGGAGATGGATGAGAGCCGAAGGAATTGCCTATGTTATCGAACGAAACAACCCGGTCTTTCCAGCTATCCGTGATGTGCCTCTATGTACCAATCGTACAATCAATTCTCCTACGCGTAACCTTACAAATATCTTTAAGTTTATACCTCCCTGCTACAACCGTGCACTTGTAATCGTATACGTAACCCGATAATTTTCGTGTTCTTTACCCTCGGTGTCTTTATACATATTAACTCGCGATTCTGATTTTATTACAACATTTCTCGGTTGCAAATTTTTCAACTCTTACGTATAGCTCGCACTTTCGAGGTTGTCGACACGTATCCTCGAGTTTCCAGTGATTACGTAAGATGGTTTTTAATGACACCGATACGCGTGTCTACACACACACACACACACACACACACACACACGTGCTGGGGTTTAAAAATTTAGTTTTATTTATTTTTAATTTACGACTGGTACGCGCGATATTTTGTATGTGGCTAACGACGCGTGAAGAAAAAACGTGGAGGAGTGAAATGTGGTGTGCGTTTCTAATGCGTCAACGTAATCTACGCGTTTGAGTTTGATGGTATATAAAATGATCGTAAACGGTTTTTTTCTCGTGTTTCCTACATATACTAAACTAAATAGCTCTTACTTGGGCATTCGTTTTATAAAATTAAAAAAAAAAACTTCAAGATAATAATATAATTTTTTAATATAATTGAAGATATTGGGATTATTTATATAATAACAGTCTAACATCTCGTTGGGAAAGTAAATCAGCTCTCGTAGATCGGTCGAGCGATTTGTACGTACACGTATAAGAAAACAAAGCAAAATAAGTAAAAGTAAATAAGAGAGAGAGAGAGAGAGAGAAGGAGAGAAGGAATCGTCGAATTAATCGGAAAGGAAGGATCGTCGAGAGCTTGCATAACGAGTCGTCGTCGCATGCCCACGCCCACGCGTGCGCACTCTTCTTTCTGAACACGAGTATATACCGACGAAATGTGGGTTGAGGATCCGCGGTACTCTTGATGGATGAAATTGAAAATTGCGCGAGAGCGGCCGGCTTTATTACACTTAAAAAAAAAAGGAAAAAAATAACACATACTTATGTGTATACACACGCACACACACACACACACATACACAGGGCTAATTAGAAGAAGCGTGGATGGATTTTTAATTTTTCATTTCTTATACACTTGCTCGATTTTAAGGACGTCTCTCGTATTTACCCGTGTACGTATGCGAGTGTATAGCTATACACACAAGGTACAAGTTGGCTGACAGCCGCATGGACAGACATTTGATCGGCGCTCTCGCTTCAACGTAATTCGACGAGCTGACGGCAATAATCGAATTAGCTCAGGGATAGATCGACGTACCAGCCGATCTATCTCTCTCTCTCTCTAGCTCTCGTTTGCTAAATCGGTGGAGCCCGGGCGGAGGCCGCCGCCCCGCGATTTTACCCTGGGTATATAGGCGTGGATCTCTGTTTTATCGACGTTCCCATTAACATTCGTAACTCTCGGCGATTTATTGATTTTATCATTTCTTCTTGCTTTCTTTCCCTTCGCCGGTGCGCGCGGAGATGAAGATTTTCTTTTTTTTTCTCTCTCTCTCTCTCTCTCTATTTCTCTCTCTTCTTGCATCGAGTGGTTAGATTGTTGTCGTTATTGCGAGATACGTATATATATGTATATATGTATACATGTATATATACGACTTTCTGTATATCGATTTAATGGGTTTCTCGTTAACGTATGGATGTACTTCGTTTCTGCTTTATTCTTTTTTGCCTTTTTTTTCCAAACGCGAAGGAAGAAAATTTATTTGCTAAATAAGCGGAAATTATTTATCTAAAATTTATGAGATCGCTTCGCTCGCTGATTTGCTCGACGAGTATATGTGTACGCTAACGTTATATTAATAAACAAAAATTAATTTGCATTACGAAACGGGTGTTCGTTCGTTCGTTCGTTCGTTCATCCTGTATTATCTTTTATCGAACAATACTCGTAATTACATTTCCTATTTGATTTCGGACCTATTAAATTTTACGTTTTCCTGTACAAATATATTTTATTTCGCAAATTGTAAACTATTTCACCGTTATATTTAGTAATAATTTGCATTGCATTTACGCAACTGTGTCTCTGTCAACTATACTCAATTCAACGCGACGTGCAAAATTGATCATTCTATAATACATATATGTATCCTTTTTGAAATTTAGTCAATTTCGTTGTTACAGATAATTTATATTATATGCTACAAGCTGTACGGCTAATCATCTTCAAATTAATACTGACAAAGAAAAAACAAAGATAAATTTAATAATGATTAATTTGATTTATAAATTCCTTATTGCCGAAAGTTTGCCGATTGGAATTTAATATCTTGATTGTACGTATACATATTTGTACAGAGAGAAAGCGAGAGAGAGAGAGAGAGAAGAAAATAAAGTAAAATAAAAATACATATTTAAATGGGAAATCGATAACTCGTTACCTCTCTTTTTTTAATTCGCGAAATCAGGGTATTTTCGTTAAGTAAAATGCTAATTATTCTTTAATGCGAATTAACGACGATGATTTCATAATCGATCGGATAAATCCGATAAGGTAGAGTGCTTAAAAAAAATTAGTTGGATTATAGGTTATATATAGTGGTAACACTTTGGCGAAATCTAAGTGGCAACTAAATTGTCGGGAAGCGAAAAATAAAAAGCGTATATACTCACCGTAATTTTTTATGCTTTTGTTGTAAAGTTACAATTTAAAGCTGTTAAAGGTGGAAAAAATAATATAATTCGTGTAAAGTTAAAAGCGTTGCTGATACAACTCTCGTTACTCGATTATATCCTTACCAAAGCACACATCCGGCCACTCGAGATAAGTATTTAGCAGCGTCAGCGCCAACGCACTTTTATACATGTATATATACATACATATGTACACACACATATATATACGTACATACATACATTCGCACATGCACATAAAAACATCCGCATCTTTTTCTTCATAATTTTTGGCAGTAACGAGCCTTTGTATACACACGCGCGCGCAAAAAAAAAATCGCACTATACCATCGTGAAAAGGAAAAGAAAAAAAACAGCACGAAGTGTATATCGTGAAATTAAATTCGACTCAACTCGCCTGTGAAAAAATTCCTCGCCGCGTCGAACCGATCGAGAACAAAAAAGAAACGAAGTGGTAAAAAAAAGAGTGAGAGAAGAAAAAATAAAATAAAATAAAATAAAAGGAAGTTTCGTCTAAAATTGGCTTTCAAGTTTTTCAATAAGAATAAGGCAATATTGCCTTGTTGGAGCAGACGCGCGCGGGAAAGGTCGGAGGAGAGGCGTACGTACACCAAGATTTTTCAATTTACAGGTGAGGTAAAACTCGCGCCAATAATGAATCCGGGATTGATCGTGCCGAGGGAGAGAAAAATTTTTCGGGAGCCAGAAATCTATCTCGGTCAAACACTGGTAAAACAAGGAAGGAAGAAAAACAGAGGGGTCACTGATCGACCAGTGCGAGAAAGAGAGGGGACGAATTATTGAACTTGGAGTGTCGTCTCGGTTGGCAGAGAGTCGTAGCGCGCGCAAACGGGAGAAATCGAAAACTCGATACATTTCAATTAATGTGTTTCGATACATATATGTGCAGATACTTTTGCTTCCGCATACATACATCTATATGGAAAATTTTCTACGACTCTTGTTTCTCCGTAATTATTAATGCGTGCCTCGTCTTATTTTGAATTAGGCTTGTATATATATATGGTGTGTCGTGAAATAGTACGGAAATTACTAGTCGATGTTAAATGGATTATTGTAATTTATTCCAACTTATTATTTAAATGGACCGTCATTTTTCAACGTTTCGAGGGGTAAGATAAGGCCTCGTTATTCAAACTATTTTTCTTCCTTTAGGAAAGCTCGTATCTTTTATCTATCATCGCTAACGCATTCACCACACATATGTTTCTTATACTATTTTTCATGATCCTTACAAATAATAAATAATTTTTCTAATTTTAATGTTTAATAGATCTTTTCAAATATTTTAAATATTTATTCATAATAGTAATTTATTTTAAAATAAATAAAAAGTCCTATAAATTAGAGTATAAATGCAAAATTTAAGTAAAATGCGTAAAAATGGGTCTCAATAGTGATGATGAAAGTTCAGTGCTAAATAAAAAACATGTAAAAACTATTAAACGCTATTAATAAATACTAAATTTAAATCGATCGAGTAAATATTATTGATTTATTTCGGTTACTAAACATTTAAAACCTCGCGTAGATTTTACAAAAACACATCGTCCATTATAATTAATGTTTAGTTTAAATAAATTTTATGGTTGCAATTTGTTAATAATTTTATACATAAAATTATATTATTTTACATAAACGACAGATACGATTGAAACAAAAAAATGATCGATGTAATATTTTATTTAAAATTACAAACATCCATAATATAATTTAAATCTAAAAGAGCACAAAATATTTCTCCTCGCAACAAAAAACTGGTTAGCTTTTTGTACCCGAAAATACATTGAGTGATGTGCAGAAGATAATCGAATTTCTTAAAAATTCTAGAATATTATATAATACCATTATATTCGAAACTTCTTATAAGCATCATAATAATACGCATAAAAAATAATTGATTTTAAAGGTATTTAAAGATACGGAGTAGTTATAAAGTTTTTACAGACCGCATTAAAACGTACCAATTTTTCGATTTATGTATAAAAAATGCAAAATATATAAAAATAATTAAATGATTGTAAATTAATTATGTAATGTACATTCGTGTACTTTATTACTATAATAAATAATACTAACACATTTAAGTGAATATGAATAAAACCAACTTAAGAATTTTTGCTTCGGTAACTTTAGTGAAACTGATTATATACCACTGTAGTAAATATTAGTAAAATTTAGGAATCAGAAGATTTATTTACCTACTAAAGTGGGTGTAATAAATGTTACTTTATTGTTTTTTCGTTGTAGATCAATTTAACTAGGATTAAGAAAAAAATTTAATATTTTCAATTGAATATAGGTTGAAAGTAGAATTATTATGAAACTGCAGCGAAACATAAATTCGTTCAAGATCACCTTCTGTTTGAAATGAAAAATCAAGTGCACATTGGAGTTGTTAACGAATGAATAAACTCCAAATAGAATAATGATTCAAGAAGATATCTTTCAAATTAGAATACAAAGAGTATGACGTTTTTGATGGCTCTATACCGAGCTTTTAAAAGTTTCGTCTCCTCCTTCTCCTCCCTTCTTACCTTTATACATCGATCGAGTTTTTAAGCGCCCGTCGTCACTTCCGCGCATCATTTTCTCTTTTTTCCCCTTTTTTTTTCGAGTTATACCTACGAAAAAGAAAAGGAAATTGAGTGAAGCCGAGATTTAGTTTTTACTTTTATACAATATATAAATATATACGTGTATATGATACATATTACTTATCGATGTATAATTTGTGTGGGCGCGTGGATCTTGATTACGAGATTTCAATTACTTCGTAATATTATATTAAGCATCCTTAGCTCGAGAGTTTATGACCCCTCCTCAGCGTATATGACACACGTACGAATTCATGCGCCGAGACATTTGCCGAGTGCCTTATGTCTTATTTAAACGATTAAATTATTACGCGCTTGTCGGTCGAGTAAAATTAATTAAGGGAGAATGACGATTCGTTTATAGCTCGTATATATGTATACGTTTATTAAGAAAAACGTGATGAAAGTAGTCGAGGAAAAATGTATTTCCGCGGTTATCCGAAAAATTCAAGGCGTACTTGCATCGACACCGAGAAACCCGTTTGATTCATCGATTTATATAACAATAGACGCTTACACTCGTATACAGACACACATAGAGAGCGAGGTCTCCCGAAGATATATATATGAAAAAAAAGCGGTGTCGCTTAGCTTTGTCCATTAAACGATTTAATTATTAGGTTATTTGTCCGAGAGTCGAGGTCTGACGATGGCGTGTCCCAGGTTTTTGCGATCCGGCTCCCGCGCTCAAGGGCCATTCTAGCCGCGTGTCTTTGTCCCACTCGACTCTATCGGGTTTCTCCGTAGAATAGACGCACAGAGGAAAACCGTAGGGAAGGTTGACGGAGGTACGGGGAGGTGGAGGAGGTGGAGGAGGAGGAGGAGGAGGAGGAGAGGAGAGCGATCGGGGGAGTGACGGGGAGTTGACAGGATGCATATAAGCCGGCGCTGCCTCCGCAAGCTCTCATTATATAAACGTGATTACATCTGCTTTCAGGCTTTCGCAATGTGGCCTGGAGCACTACCGTTGATAGCGTTACTGGCACTCCTGCTACATCCAGCGAGGTGAGTTGTTGCACACGTATATACATACACCCGTATACCGCCTACCCGTCCACCCATCCACCACCAACACACACCTTTGGAGCACAGTAGCGTATACCGAGTACTGCATGGAACACCCCTTCTGTCTTGTTCACCGGCATATCCAACGCTGGACGCTTGCGCTTCATCACCAGTTTCTATCTATCAGGGGGAGAGAGAGAGTCCGATCTACCATCTCTATCTTGCCTCTCTTTCCTCCCTACGGGTTTCGGTATACGGATTACTCTTTCTCAACTGCTTCTCCCTCCCTCCCTCTCTTTTACATTTTTTAAATCCACCGACAACGACAGCGTTGGATATATATATATATATATACATATACATACATACCTTTTTACCTGTTTCATCTTACGTCTCCTTTTTTCCTCTATACCTTCTCTATTTAAACGTGATAATACGCACCATTGTCAATGATAACTGTTTAACAATATTATTTACTTTTCTACTCATGCCCAAATGTAATATTTTTTATTCTCAAGGTATAACTATATTATTCTACTTTTATATTATCGTATGTGAATGTACGAATGTTTATTTTATACACGAATCACTTTGCTACTTGCACTAAGGTAATATAAGAAACACAGGAAAAAGAAGATTTTTTTCCAGTGGTACGTACGTAAAATAAGAAAAAAGGGAAGGAATATCACTGCGCGTTATATACGAGCCAGGAATGAAACATGCAGTGAAATGAAAATTTTGTCACCGATGGGATTTCACGCGCGGACCTTTAGTGTCGAATGCAGGAGAGAGCTAGAGAGAGAGAGAGACACCTTAGTACTCTTGGAAGCATGTGTTATACATTACCTCTTTAAATATTCTTATATGCGCTTGTATCATCCGTGCTTTGTGCTGCAATATAAATTGAATTCGGGTTACCCAGTGTAATGACATTCATATAGAGTATCTCTTTGATTCAACGACAACGTAACCCTTTACAATTTACAAGGATATATGTAGATAATGTCGTTTGCTACCTCTTAATATAAACGTACCTATGCTCCTTTAAATAAGGTACACTGTGTTTTATTTAAAATATTTTATAACGGACCTTTTTCTTTTATGATATAGCGTATGTAAAATAAATTGCGGAACGAGATTTGGGCTCTCGAAGCGTAAGTAGTAATCTGTGTAACTTCGTACTTTTTTTTTTATTCGTTTTTGTAAATTTAATTAGTCGTTTTGTATTTTAATAACAATGTTTTGATGTATCTTTACGCTGCGATCCATTATGACGCGTGTCATTTCCGCAATGTTAAACCGTACGAGAAAAATAATTATTGTGCAATACATCTTCTGATTTAAATAAATCATCGAAATGTTTTACACATTGTCGTGCGCCGAGAATTTGTCATTAATTTAATTTAACAATATGATCAATATTAATTTGTCAAAATTACGATGACGAAACAGTGTAAACCAGAAAAGTATAATTTCAACGTGGCTATATTACGTATGATATTTTAAAAGTACGTTAAAATAATAATTTCCTTTGGTTTATTTTTAGAAATCGATTTATCTTTTATTTCGTGAATGAAAAAGTATTTTCACGTATGATTTCTATAAATACTTTTGATATATTTTTGGCTTCTGGTATGTTAATAAATTCTCAATGCACTAATAATAGAGGAACATTGAAGAATTTTAGGTTTTCTGTGTAACACGAATTAAGTATAACTGAATACGAATATTTTTTTAATCCTATTAATAAAATTAATGTCGCAGATAATAATTTTTTATTGGACATACAATTTGCTTAAATATAAAAAGATTTAAATAGTCTATTCATACAAATGAATATCAGTGACGAATTTAAGTAAGACAGAAACAATTTATACCTTATACAATTTGGAAAATAAACGAAGTGGCAGAAAAAAAAATAAAAGAATTTCCATGAACTCAATACCGGTTGCCAAATTTTTGTATTCAAATGATATGGAAATGACGAAACCGTCCTTTCTAGCAATTTACACTGGTAATGCTTAACAAAATTATATGATGGGTGAAATGCACACAAGCTAAAATATGGGGGCCGCGATGTACACGAGCACCGAAATCTATCTATAAACTCCGTCATAATTAATTAGGTTCAAAGTATTCACCGATTTCGACAAAGTGTTGAACAACGTATTTATCCTCACCGAAAATTCACGACGCTCATCTTTCTATAAATATATCCACATCTATATCGATTTTCATATATTTCCATCCCCCGAATTATGCACAATAAATATTTGCATATTTATGCGCATAATAAATCCGTTATACGAACGCGCATTATCCGACTTTTATCGTCGTAGAAGCAACAATTTACGAATACATTTGCTTAAACAGCTTTTCATTCATTTTTCTTTCGCTACGCACACACTTACTTTATTTACGAAAAATTATTCTATAATACGCCTGGGTCTTTGCTCTATTTTCGTAATTGCTAGCGTTTATTTAATCTCTTCCTTTTTATTTTTCCAAAACTATCAGCGTTTAAAGCCAATTTGTTACGTATAAAATTTACACGTATTTACCTATCCCACGAATTAACAAGACAAGTTGAACTTAGAGTCGGTACGGTCTTTCTTTTTTTTCTTTCTTTCTTAAGCGTCGACAGTAATTAAAGCCTTTGAGTTTTCCCAGAGACGATCAAAGGAAACTCTGTTCTAACGAAGGATATGTTTTATGCATATGTATTTATTTCACAAGAATGAAAAAAATTAATTTCATTTTTACGCTTTATTAAAATATCCGATGCGAGATTATTAATTTTTAGTCGATTTCTTAATATATTTTTGTTTCATTTAAATTCTTTAATTGTTTGTATACGTATATACGCGGGAAAGGCAAGAATGTTCATTTCGAGTATTTGGCGAGAGTCGAGCATTCATCACTCTGACCGAGGAGATTATTTTTATTAAATTTTACTTGATTTCTCACTATTTTAAGTATTTTCTATGATACTTTTAAAATTACACATTCTTGGGTTTATTCATGCAACGGCTACTGCATGTACGTGTACACCTTCATTGTTCATATATTTTCACTTTGTAGACGAATAATTAAAATCGTACATATTTTGTTTCATAACGAAATGAATTCGAGTAAAAGTGTTTACTCAGGAGTATATATTTAATTATCCGTAGATCATTTATTATGTACATCAATATTTTATATCGGGCTAAATATTAGTTGATAAAACGAATCTTATTGTTTTACGAGTGTTGCTTCCAATATATCTACGAAAATTGTAATAATATTTTTCTTGATTTTTATACTTACGGTGTAAAATAAAAGGAAGAACAATTATTTTATTTTAAAGTGTAGCTTTTAATTTACAATCTGCCGGGAAAAAATATCGTTATAATTATCCCATGCCCGAGATACAATAGGGAAATTTTGAATTACTTTCACATTATAATTCGAAAGTTACAAAATATATAAGCACAAACAAAACCTTTCATGTTTCCTTGAGAATTCACAAAGCGCGTATACACTGACCGTAAAAACTAAATAAAATGTGTTCTTTACTTTGAAAACACGTGTGTGTGTGCGGCGAAGGAAAGAAGAAACCGTATTATATTATTCTATTCGAAACAATATATATATAAACAAACGGTACACTCTGATTCATTCGAGTAAATCTCACTGCACTTCATGATATATACGTACACAATTTTCTTCGAGGCTTGTACCAATCGAAGAGCCGTGCGAACAACTTTGGCTGACCAAACGCTAACTAAATTACTGTTTCAAACTGTAGAAAATTACGCGTCTGCGCGTACTTAAAGACCATTGGTTCCCTCACAAATTACAAGAATTTACAACTCCGTAACCACCCGCTAAAACTAAGCGAGGTGTAGAAAAAGAGAGAGAGAAAGAGAGAGAGAGAGAAAGGGGGATGTACGTATATACACACATACAGTAGGAAAGCTATTTCGTAAAGTGGATATTTGGGAGGTGCAGTATTTTTTTGCATTTAAGTACCTATGCGACGAGAAAGAAAAAGGAACGGTGCTTTTTCGTTATCCCCCAACCTCAAAAAGAGTTTTTTCGCAGCATATATCGATACAAAATAAAGTAAAACATAATTATTTATCCTTTTATATTAGGAAAAATTTTTTTTTTATTTTTTTAACTTCAAAATTTAAAAATCGTCTTGATAAAGAAATTGGAAAAATTATATGCCCAAACAGAGAAAAATATATAATTCGAAATTATTATAGTTTTAGTAATCAAATCACATAGTGACCACATCAAAAAAAGAATGCTAGAAAAAATTCAGTAAAATTTACAAGATCTTTTATAATTGCGTCTATAATATTTGTGTAGTATTTACATTCATAAATTACAGTCATTTTTAAATTTTGTCAATCTGTTACTACATTATATTTAATACTCATATCATTTTTAATATAATATTCTTATTCATGCATATAAACGTATATTTAGTTATTAGAGATTACTACAAAAGTAATATACTAATAATTACGTTATATGTTACTTTTTATCCATCAGCTGCAAAAAAATATAATTTTTTTGAGTGTGGAAAATAACAGAAAAGCTGCGAAAAGAAATACAAGAGAAATGCGAATAGCAAGGGTGTTGCTGTGTTATACTTGGGACTTTATCGATTGCCAATCGATTTTTCAACGGCAAACTCAAATTTGTCGACTTTCCGCTCGACTTTCCCGCAACATATGCGATACCGAGGGTAGAAAAACGGTTTTACACCGCGGTAGCTTATATTAGGATATACATACACGTGACTGGATAGAAATTTCGTGTCCTCGGTGTTACCGCGATCCAGAAGTAATGCTATACGTGCTGACAATATTTATTGATTTTTCATTTATACGAATTTTTTAAATAAATTTTAGAATTTTATGTACCTAATCTTTTTTATTCACTGCACATTTTAAAATATCATATATAAAAAAAAAATAAAATTCATTTTTTTATTTATTGAAAAATTAATAAATATAACGTAATCATTGAGCCTTACTTTTCATATGACGCGTAAGTAAAATAAAATTCTCGTTATTATTATACATATGTAAAATTTATGGAATAAATTTCGTAGTGAAATTCTGATTTTTCATAGTTTTCGATCGGTTTGAATACCTTTAGAAGAGAGTGACTTACTTTTCCTTGGGACTTTCAATATCTCGAAATTCAGTCCTGTTCGAGGAAAAATGGGTCACCTTTGTTCGGAATGTTCGAATGGGTTATTTAGATGAATTTTTTTTTTTGAAAAAAAAGGATTCGAGATGTTTTTCAAATCGAATATTTGAAGCCAAAGATTTTATTGAGTTTGTATAGAAATTTGTAAAAGGATATACACGTACAACATTTTTACGAAAAATAGTATTATATTTTGCATTTATTAATACATATTTTTTAAATTAAATATTAAATAATAATAATATTAACATTTTGAAATTTAAACAAAATTAACATTGTTACTCGGAGAAAGATTACTTAGCAATTAATAAATGAAAAAATATATTTCACGCAATAAAAAACTTGCGTTTAAACCTTTCATCGAGATTGCGTACTCGAGAACGTATAAACATGATATATTTAAATATTTAATCCAAACTTTACCTTCGGCTATGCGATAGAAAAATGCTATAAGAGAAGAGGTGAAAACGACATAGACTACATTTCAAAAAATATAAAATTTCGTGTAGTAAATATAAAAAAGTGAATGAAAGAGGGAGCAAGAGAGGGGAGGAGGCGGACAAGAATTTACGTCAAACTGTACCATAGCAAACAAATGATTTTTAATGCAACGTTTTTGTTAATATACATATTCCGTTGACCGAATGTACTGTGAATTTTTGCTGGCGCGAAAAGCGTTTTTTTTATTCCTTTCTTCCTCTTCTTTACCTAGTCACGCATTTGGCGTAGAATGGATAGAAAGCCCCAGCGGTGAGTTGCGAGTTTTTGAATTTATATCCGCTCGGTTCTACCATTGGTGAATTTGAAAAAAAAAATTGAGTTGGAGAAAAAAAAGTGCCGATAGTTCTCGCGGTATTGGGGAGGAAATTTTTTCAATTTTTTTTTTATTCTAAACCGAAAGAGGTTTATATTTGAGGATCCACTGTCTCCATTGATGGGATTTTTTTTATTTCTTTTTATTCCATATGATCATCAAAGGTGCGGTACACCTTCTCTTTTTTACGAGAAACGAATAATTTTCTACTTCTTTTTTTCGAAAACTTTTTAGTAGGTTGAGTTTGAAGTGTCCCAATTATTTTTTCATTAAATATCGATGGAAATAATTTTTACTTCCGGTTCTTTCAAAGAGATATTTTCTGCAAGGTGTAATTTATCGGATGTCTTTTTTTTCGACCTTATCTTTTCAATTACCACTGGTCTCTTCGAATCAATCGATCTTTTCGAGTTATCTCTCCTTCGTTTTTTTCTATATTTACATACCGGACTGTGCTAGCAATTTTGGGATATACATATTTTTTGACAAAATTTTGTTTGAGATAAATGTCATTTTATTAAAAAAGTAAATTAATATTCAAATTTAAATATTTAACAGATTTTCAAGAGCAAATTTTCGTTTTTTTTCCAAGCATATTTCGATAGAAAGGTTTACTTAGATAAAAGTTTAATAAAAATAGTCAAGTGCTCCAAGGATTCCAAGGACTGACATTCGCTTGTTTGCGTAATTTTTGTTCATATACAAACATTGGGTATCAGATTAACAGTTTTAACCACGCTGAATAGTAATTTTGTTAAAAAACAATTGTTTCAAAATTTTGACCGTGCTGACACCACAATATTCAATAAAAACATTTAGATATTACATTATAAGAATATAATTTCACTTCGTGTAACGACCTCGAAAAGTTTTGATGGAAAAAAGAAATAATTAAAAAAATGACGTAATATCATGTATGATTATCGAAAATCATTTGATTAATGGTGTAATTCTATAAACATAATCGAACTTGGACAAGAGGCTAAGAAAAAAATTATAAATTGCATACAAATAACAATAAGCGTTAGTAGAATCCAAACAAATTCTTCACCCCCGAAAGAAAGAAAGAAAGAGAAAAAAAGGGTCTGTATTCTCGGACAATCGTCAATGTTATCATTAATAATAAACGAACCCCAAGTAGTAAGCACGCGAAATCCACATCTCGTAGATTATTAATTGTATATATACTTATATATATATATATATAAGCGTCGAGGAAAGAATATAAGTTTGTAGCGTAGGAAAGCTGCGATTCACGATAAAGGAAAAATAAACCAGACTGACCAATGATAGACCATTAGGAGAAGAAACGGAAAAACACGTCGGTACACACATAGAATGGTAGAGGGTCGAGAGAAAGGAGCAAGGCTCGTACGAAAAAGGCCAAGTGCACGTATGAAAAACGAGGAAGAAGAGAATTTCCCCACATCCGGATCTGGGAAACTGGAGGGGTTATTAGGGACGGCCATCGTTTTCCAGGAGTGTGTAGGCCTCGGCCTCGTCTGGATTATGTACTCGAGCCGCGACTCCAAGGGAATTATCATCCTCGGTGACAGGTGGCAGCTAAAACGAGCTTTAGAAAAAGACCGAAAAAAAGAGAAAGAGAGGGAGGGAGAGGGAGAGGGAGAGGGAGAGGGAGAGAGGAGAAAAGAAAAAGGGGGAGCGAGAGTACGGGAAAACGCGCGAGGATATAAATGAGGGGTGGATATAGAGCCGCGCGAGAGATGAAAAATGGGTGGGTATACCGTTTTCTGCGGATTCTAATAAACGCTTTTTTTCGAGGGTGGATAATGTAGTTCCGGGATGTTGACTCGAAACCTACATGTTTTAGGGCTTCAATTCATTCTTCTCTTTTATATTTCTCCTCCGCCTACTTTTTATTTTTAAGGGGGTGTAAAGTAGGGATCAATTTGTAAACGGGTATCGTATAAATTCGAAACAAATTCCCTCGGTTATATGTATATACACTTGTGTGCTCTCTTATATCTCGATGACAAATCTGAAAAATGTGCGGTACGAGAAATCCTTTGACTTTCTTCGGCACTCGGAGTACACGGATCTACCTAAGTAAATTATGAAAGTGAAACTTGAATGATGTAGATGAAGGTTAAGTAAAGATCATTTCGAAATAATGAATTTGAAAATAATTCGCGAAAAGCACCACTTTTTCTAAGTATCGATTAAGATATAAATACAAGTTTCGAGGCTACTCAATAATCTCAATAATTTGAAGACTTAAAAAATGTGCGGGTGATACTCAAAGCGAATAGAAGAACGTTAGAGAGAGAGAGAGATAAAAGTTAATAAATAAAATGGGTATACTAATATCTGAGTATATCATATTTCGGTAAGATATTATATCTGATGTGCGATAGAGAGGTGGATTGTTGCGATTTTAAATCGAATATTTCGAGAGGTGTACATAAGAATAATCGTCAAGAGATTTAGAGAAGGGAAGACGCATTACGCACGCACTCGAGGGAACTTCGAGCTCTATAAGGTGGATATATGTATATGGTACGGGTTTAGATCACGCGTAGTCGGACGTCGTCGCGGGTGAAATATTCAAGCTCGGTCTCATAGCCCGCGGCCGAAGACTGATGAGAAACGCAGCGTATCGTCCTACCGGCGTCTATTCACCCGAAACTCTCTTCGCTCTCGCTCTTGCTCTCTCCCCTTTAGCTTTACCGGGCTTACTCCCCCCTTTAAATACTTTTCATTATACTAACCTAGCCCTCCTCCCTAAATACTTTGGTCTACCCTTACTCGGTCAACCCTTCACTTTCTTTCTTCCCTCGCACTCGTGCGCCCTCTCTCCCTTGTGCTTTGTCATTCTTTTACTCTATTTTCCCTCTACCTCTCTCTCTCCCTCTCTCTCTCTCGGGGTCTCTCACCCCCTTCGTTCTTTCCTGTCATTTATTTCGCGTCGCACTCCTTTCTCGCACTCAATCACGTCTTTTCCCTCCGGTTTTCCGGGCTCAAGCTTTTCTTTCTTTCTTTCCTTCTTTCTCTCTTTTTTTTTTTGGACATCCTTCCTTTTCTCGAGAAGCTTCTCCAAAATATGACGTATACGAAATTAAGGGAACTGAACAGCTTCTATTATACGTGTAACTCGATTTCTCTCTTTTTTTTCTCCCTCTCCTGTATAGACGATGTGATCGGAATTAGATTCTTTTCTTCGTTCTTGTATGGAATTTAGATTTTTACGCTATACCAATGATTTTGGGTGATGTATGAGGACGAACTTCATAATTCGAAACGTCAATAGGAATGGATAATATTACCAGGAAATTGAAAGTAAAGAAGGAACATGTGGGTGTTTAAGTAGATATACTCTTGATTTAGTCAGCCGTTGTTTAAATATTAATTCTACGTTTATCTTATTGCTCACTAATAGGAATATTTCAACAGTTTAATCAATGATTTACTTATTATATATTGAAATATACATTATTAAGGGGGTTGAAATATTTAATATTTACCCACCTTACCTAATCACTGTAAAGTATCACGCAAAAATCAACATAATTATAAAACAGCATAGATTAGTGCAGTTCCAAAAGATTATTCCTCGCCTTTGAATGAACCAGCCTGTGTACTAAATTTTAAAAACCATCCCTGACCCAAAAATTTTAATAAGTCATCGAACATAATCTAATATTAATTTTCTTTAAGAGAGTGGTATACGCGGTGGGTTACTGACCGAGCAAAGAAAAAAATAATTATTACATTTATTTCGGAAAATATGCAATTTTATTTAAAACCCGAATACAGAACTACAGTAGATAATGATGTAACATCCCTTTATTCAGAGTTCTAGGTCACAAGAAATCACAAGAAATCGTACATTTTCGATCTAGGAATTTTTTAGGGTGTCTGTTGTATTGACCTGAAACGTTATGAAATAATTTATTATTTAATTATCTAGTGCTTACGAATACGGATTTTCCATAAAATAGCACATGCTTTCAAATAAATGTAATATTTACTTTTTCTTGTGCGGTGAGTAATCCACCGTGTGTGCCATCATGCACACAGGTGGATTACTTATAAACAAAGGACACTGAACTCTTAAAGATACCACAAATTAATATCATCTTTTAATTATGCCGAGTTTAACGTGACGTATAAAAATTACGTAAGGCACCCCGTAAATCACCGGCGAGCCATACGTAAAACTTGAAAATTATTAGACCCAATTGCCCCTTAAATCACGATTAAATCCTCCTTCGGTCTTACCGTTAAATTAACTCCGAGAAAGAAACAAAATGTAGTAGATAAAAATTCATGGAGTCACCGGAATTCGGTTGGAAAGGCATCTAATTATGATTCCCCCCTCATCGGATAAGAAAGGAAAACGATTAGTTCGGTGCGCCTACGTATATAAATATACATATATACATATATACACGTACAGAGACAGGGTAGAAATGGAAAGGGGACAAATAAAAGAGCAGTCGTACGTTCTCACCCTTCGCGACAGTAGGGATTCCTATATATAGGGAAGAAACGAAAGTAGCGATGATAGCTCGCGTGGCATTAGGGAAACGCGCGATCTCTCGCACACCTATATATCTATCGAGCCGCGGATTAGGCAGATACTCGCTAACCCCGGTCACGTATTTTAATTCAAGTTCAATTAGCCAGCTCGGTCCTTAAACGGCAATCACTCGGCCCCACTAAAACTAGCACTCGACGTATCGATTCTCCTATAGCACGCGAGAACAATATCGGCTAATTACACTAGACTTGATAGGAGGAGGGAGAAAACTTGCCTCTCTCTCTCTCTCTCTCTCTCTCTCTCGCTCTCTCTTCCTACATTACCGAAAACTCGATCGCTCCTGGTACGGAGAGCCGCGAGTTCTGCAACTTTACTTTTTTCTCGTCTTTTCATCGAGTCGTCACGCAACTTTAATACCATTATTATCAAACTGACCAATTTGTCTTTTCGTGAATAATTCGAAGATCCCGCGTTTCGCGTGTATATCGGAATTTCCAAAAGTATACTACTTAATCGAATAAGACCCCGTGTAACCAATAATAAAGGAGCGACGGGATCGATGAATCTATATAAGCGTCGAAATAATCTCGCTATACATCCATCGTAGATAATAAATGCAAAACCTTCACTCCCGGTACACAACTTCCTAACTCTCTCACTCTCTCACTCTCTCACTCTGGCTCTCTCGGAGCATAATAAATGCATGACTAATTCCTAACGAGCGACGCGCGGCTATAGGATACCCCTCTTTCGATCCTTTAGCTTGGTACTCTCGTCCTCCTCCCCCCGTTCTCGTCTATATGTAAGCGGGCAACGTTAAAATCCGAATGTCTCTTGAAGATCCAAGATCGGCCGGAGCAATAAATATCCCAAGCACCGTCGTAAAAGTCGGGCTGGCCGACCCTCAAAGATGCTACCTACCCGTGGCTTTCGTTTTCCCAGAATTACGAGGCTCGTACACGTCAATCCCCGCCCCGGTTGTTTTATACGCGATCGCGTTAACGACTATATACTCCTCCGTCCCACCAGCTTTTCCTTTTCCGCGATATTTAACCCTCTCTTGATTTTCTACTCTCTCGGGCTCAACTGGGGATTAATAACAACTTTGACCCACCGATCGGCTTCGTTCGTTCGTTTCGATCTACAATCTGCTTTGTATATATATATATATACATACCTCCTTCATCCGGTTGTAAGGCTATTTGCGTTAAGATTCTTAGAAGACTTTCTTACTATCCGGATAAGACTCTGTCTAAGGGTCTGCTAAGAGGATAACACCCTCACTTTAAATTATTCGTTGTACATTATTAATTATTTATTATTTATTATTTCAAGTGATACTTGATCATTTTTAAACGTATTCTTAACGTATCTTTACTCACTTATCCAAATCTTTGTAGGTTATTTTTGTAACGTTGACAATTTGATTAAATACGATACTCCACTTTCTCACTTTCGCCAAATAACTTAACGTCATCTTTTTTTGACATGTAATACATCGATTCTAAAGGACTAAAGGATTTTTTGGTTAAAAAGGGTATACTTCTAACTCATATATAAAATTGTGTGTCTTTAAACGATAACTTCTCCCCTGACTTTTTTTGCGATTTTAATAGCAAATGTCTTGTAAAAAAAACTTCGAAGAGCCGTTGTCAATGACTCAGTTTGATCTCCATTTAGTGAACATGTCAACGTCAAATTTGTATATTACAAAGCTAAAAATATTTTCTATAAATATAATATAGAATCAATTAAAATACATTTTCTTCGATGCATAAATATACGCGTGTAAAACATCTTCCATGTTGGTTATATAATTCTGTTTTTCGGTTTTCTGTTTTGCAAATCTGCATAAAAACTATTAAAATCTTCAACTGCATTCGTCAAAAATGTATACATAAACACTTTTTGCAAATTAGGAAAAGAATAATCTTATTGACTCCTTCAGCTGACTTTTTGGTAATCTTAACAGTTTTGAGTATCGATATGGCTTGCCTGTAACGTAGTATTCGAGGCCCCTATGTATTTTCAAACGAAAGCGCAAAATATTTATATTGGGTTTTAAAAAGGTGACAGTACGCCCCGTTACGCGCCGTATTATGGGCCATTGCTGGTAACCATACGTGGACCTTATGATCTGACACAGTTAGCCTTTACTATTTTCCGATCGGGTTGATACGAGCAACATTGGAGAATGTATTTTCAACAAGTGCTTTCTTCTCAAAGACACCGTATGACTTCCAACGCTGATTAGCACAAAGTTGAGCGCATAAAATGAGAAACATTAAAATAAAAAGTAGATATAGTGAAATTCTACAAATATATACAAATAGACTTAAATATGATATTAATAAAAACACGGGACTTTTTTTCTTAAGAAAATATTTACAGACATTCAATAAATAAGGTATTGTAACCTGATGTCAGTTTTTTTATTTAAATCCATTATATAATTTCAAGTATTGTCTGTTGTGCTTGAAATTCAAATTGTTGCTTTGATATCTACTGTTTGTTGATACACAGTCACTAAGGATCGTTTTACATGGATTTCATATTCCACGAATATAGATTTTATACTTTCATTATTATAATGATGTTGGGTACAATCACTTGAATTTAATTTTAATTTATATGGAAACTCGTAACCAAACAAAGAAGATGAAGAAAGAAAAAAACCATATATTTTTGCATTTAATAAATTGGCTCGATGCAATCATAAGTGTGAAAGAAAGATTTATTATACTATGTAATATTTTAAACAAATATTTTGATTTTAAAGGACAGGTATTTATGAACTCAAAATAATATTTTAATTATTATAAAACGTTACAATGGAAATTATCTATTTTCTTCAGGCATTACATTATTAAACATACAAGTTGTATAAATCATCATATTATTTTTGCATAATATTATAAAAATAATTAGGGGTGCCATAGCGAAAAACTATCGACGAAGCGTAGGTAATGTAGTAAGCTGTAATGTACTAGTAGCGCCATCATCCGTTGTAACATTATATTACGCTATAAGCTTACAGTAGATGGCGCTAATCGTACATTCCAGCTATCATATTCATTTACCAATATCTTTTCGTGCATTGCATTATTTTACAAAAACCATTGGGGTTGCAAACTCAACAATTATCGATAATTGTATCGGTAATGTAATATAACCTCAAAATAGATGATAATACTAGTATATTTTATTTATTTGACGGGATGTCAGACCCAAATTATAGGAATCTGCATCTTTCAAAATAAAAATGATATTTATAATATTAAATTAAAAATCTGAAAAATTTTAAGCGGATCGCTTAAAACATTAGAATTAAATATATATTTTAATATATATTTTAAATATTAATTTATGAAACAATTTGTAGTCAGTAGGTATTAATCAAAAAAGGCATACAACAGATTGCGTTACATTTAAAATATTACTTTTTTATGCAATGTAGTGATTTGTATCGTTCACTTCATTAATTTACTGCAGTGAATAATACTGTAAATACACTTATTTCTGCATTTCTCTATGCAGCGGACTATACCATCTAAAACGCAAGTAGAGCCTTTTACCTTTACTAAATACATTCCTTGCATTTCGCTATGCAAGTACTCGTCGTATTCGTTTTGCTTTATCCTTTTACCTTTATTGAATACATTCCTTGCATTTCGCTATGCAAGTACTCGTCGTATTCGTTTTGCTTTATCCTTTTACCTTTACTAAATACATTCCTTGCATTTCGCTATGCAAGTACTCGTCGTATTCGTTTTGCTTTATCCTTTTACCTTTATTGAATACATTCCTTGCATTTCGCTATGCAAGTACTCGTCGTATTCGTTTTGCTTTATCCTTTTACCTTTATTGAATACATTCCTTGCATTTCGCTATGCAAGTACTCGTCGCATTCATTTTGCTTCAACCTGTTACCTTTACTGAATACATTCCTTACATTTCGCTATGTAAGTACTCGTCGTATTCATTTTGCTTCAACTTTTTTTACCTATACTGAATACATTCCTTACATTTCGCTATGCAAGTACTCGTCGTATTCGTTTTGCTTCAATCTTTTTTACCGATACTGAATACATTCCTTGCATTTCGCTATGCAAGTACTCGTCGTATTCGTTTTGATTCAACCTTTTTATCTTTGCTGAATACATTCCTTGCATTTCGTTATGCAAGTACTCGTGGTATTCGTTTGGCTTCAACCTTTGAACACAGGCTATGAATAGTACCAATTAGTACGCATACCTTCTGCATTTCACTATTCAGTGGATTAGACCATTTGATACTCTTAATTTTTGCTTTCCACTATGCACTTGTTTAGACCATCTGGAACCCGATATTTCTGAATTTTTCTATGTAATATATAGGTCCAATTAAGTCCATATGCATATAATATGTGGTAAATCCTCTTCACATTAATTTTGACATTATGAAATATTTTATCTGTGGTTGAACACTAAATATACATTTACGCCGATCTCTGGACACAGAAAAGTATCTGTAAAACATGAAAAATAAACATACGACAACAGTATTTCAAAATCTAGTATAAATCATACTTTTAACTTTACTGACCTGGTGTGTATATATCTGATTCGCCAAAACGCTTGCAGATACGTAAGGTGTAAACATAGATGGATCATCAAGCAGTAGATGAAATAACTAATTTTCAAGAGTGTCTAGATAGGTTGCATGTTCCAACCTTGAAGTAACTCCATATGCACATCATATGTGGTAGGTTCTCTTGAGATTAATTTTGAAATTGTGGAAAATATCTACGCTGATGTCTCAAAACATAAGTATCTTTAAAACAGATAATATAAATATATTTCAACCGAATTTAAAATGTAGTATAAATCACACTTTGATCTGTGATGTAGTCACATCACTAAACGATACCTGAAAATAAAAAAAATATATATTAATCAATAAGTATTCAATATTAAGAGGTAATATCATGTAAATATACTTATCTGTATTTACAAGGTGATGACGTGAACATCCAGAACGTTGTACGGTGTCAGCGTGTCCGTGGGGTTTGCCGTTGTCAGCTACTCCTTGGCACGCTGCATCTGTAATAAGAAATATGTTAATATTGCGTAATAGTAATTATTTATTGGTTAGTAGGGACATATATGTAATAAGTAGGAAGTAAATAAAATATATAATATAGAATATAAAAGGAAAATAATGTATAAGTGAATAAGTATTTTGGAAGAAGTAATCGAAGACTGGATATTCAATTTATGAAATTCAAAAGGGAGTTATCAACAGAATAAAAAACAGCTGCCAATTAATTGGCACATAACTTCCTCAAATTAAAATGTTGATCCTATATGTAATATATTACTCAAATATAGTATTATTTAATTATATAAAACAAAATTTTATAATATTTCTAAAAATATTTCGTTTCTTATAAATAAATAATATTTTACGATATATCTAAAATTATTTATATTTGTTTAAAAAGTATATTTAAAATGTTAAACGAATACCTCTGCATTAGCATGTTTTTTAAAAAACACTACATCTTTTCACAAACATAAAGAATATTCCTATAATTTTGTTCAATATTCAAATGTGATTTACATAAAAACAAATGATTCATATTTGCATATGTATAAATTATTGACTAAATAAAAACTGACATAGAAAGTTTTGCTTTACATTCATTTTGTTAGCTCATTTAGCTAATTAATTTCCAAAAAACAAAATCATTCAAATTTTTTTTTTTAAATAACAAAAAAACTAATAGATATACTTAGTTAACCCAAAAATGAATTATTCAAAAATCGAAAAATGTCATTAAAAAGAGCTACTTGGAGGATAAATAATTAAAAAAAAATAAATAAACATGTTTATAACATGTTTTTAGAGAGTCAAAAAATTGTACAATTACAAAACTTTCTCTATAAGGAAGCAAAAGGGATTAAATAGTGAATAGAGTTTAATAAGAGGAAGATGGATAATTGATTTAAATAAGTAAATAAGAAAATAATTGAAGTGTACTTAAAAATGCACTAAGATAGTGCATACTTTATAAAATGATGAACGTTTAAAATTTCACCGTGATCAGCTGCGTTGTTGACCGCGCCGAAGACCTGTGAACATAGTGGACTGCGTCACCTGGGGGGCCGTCTACTTGCGTATATGAACACATTCACAAACACACCACTCCGCGTCAGTGCCCGGGTAACGTCCCCGATGGTAAGGATCGCGCGCACGTGGTGAAACTTACTCGAAGCACATTGTTTACGTGCTGGCCCGCGCTCAGTTGCCGCCATCTTGAATCTAACCAGATTCAAGCGCGCGCACACTGAATACACGCGGTCCGTGCTCAGTATCGGCACGGTGATTGCGTATATCGAGAATAGGGAATTCGGAACGCGTGTAGTGGGGGAACCCATGAGTATTGCAATATAATACACATGTTATTGTATAGAGAGTTTAATTTATATTCAAATAGTACAAATGACATAAATTTTAAAAATAAAATGGGCAAATAAACACATGTTTAATATATGTAAAATAAAATACATATAATAAATAAAAAGGGCAAATAAACTTGTGTATATGATGGCATTAGTCACATGTTGCATTTAAGCCAAGGAAAAAAATTATAAATCGTTTATAATTATGATTTACCTGAAATCGAAGACCAGAACACTACGCGGCACGCTCCCGCGTTTGCTATTCAGCGGGAGCGTGCCGCGCAGTGTTCAAATATTTACTACGGTCAAAAGCAAATATTTTGAGTCTGTAAAATGGGTGAAAGGAGATATATTCTTGTCTTACCTATTCAAAATTTACTTCCTAGATGTTTAAACAATTTTTAGAACGTTTACAATTGTCGATTCAGTCGAAATTCCCAAACAGGACACTGCGAGGCACGCTCCCGCGTTTGCTCATTCGCGGGAGCGTGCCGCGCAGTGTCGAGTATATTTCTATGGTAAAAAATAAATATTTTGAGTCACTAAAATGGGTGAAAGGAGATATATTCTTGTCTTACCTATTCAAAATTTACTTCCTAGATGTTTAAACAATTTTTAGAACGTTTACAATTGTCGATTCAGTCGAAATTCCCAACCAGGACACTACGAGGCACGCTCCCGCGTTTGCTCATTCGCGGGAGCGTGCCGCGCAGTGTCGAGTATAATTTCATGGTAAAAAATAAATATTTTGAGTCACTAAAATGTGCGAGAGGAGATATATTCTTGTCTTACCTATTCAAAATTTACTTCCTAGATGTTTAAACAATTTTTAGAACGTTTACAATTGTCGATTCAGTCGAAATTCCCAAACAGGACACTACGAGGCACGCTCCCGCGTTTGCTCATTCGCGGGAGCGTGCCGCGCAGTGTCGAGTATAATTTCTATGGTAAAAAATAAATATTTTGAGTCACTAAAATGGGTGAAAGGAGATATATTCTTGTCTTACCTATTCAAAATTTACTTCCTAGATGTTTAAACAATTTTTAGAACGTTTACAATTGTCGATTCAGTCGAAATTCCCAACCAGGGGACTACGAGGCACGCTCCCGCGTTCGCTCATTCGCGGGAGCGTGCCGCGCAGTGTCGATTATATTTTCTACGGTAAAAAATAAATATGTTGAGCCACTAAAATGAGCGAGAGGAGATATATTCTTGTCTTAACTATTCAAAATTAACTTCCTAGATGTTTAAACAATTTTAGAACGTTTGCAATTGCCGATTCAGTCGAAATTCCCAACTAGGGAACTACGAGGCACGCTCCCGCGTTTCGCTCATTCGCGGGAGCGTGCCGCGCAGTGTCGAGTATATTTTCTACTGGTAAAAAATAAATATGTTGAGTCACTAAAATGAGCGAGAGGAGATATATTCTTGTCTTACCTATTCAAAATTACTTCCTAGATGTTTAAACAATTTTTAGAACGTTTACAATTGTCGATTCAGTCGAAATTCCCAAACAGGACACTACGAGGCACGCTCCCGCGTTTGCTCATTCGCGGGAGCGTGCCGCGCAGTGTCGAGTATATTTCTATGGTAAAAAATAAATATTTTGAGTCACTAAAATGGTGAAAGGAGATATATTCTTGTCTTACCTATTCAAAATTTACTTCCTAGATGTTTAAACAATTGTTAGAACGTTTACAATTGTCGATTTCAGTCGAAATTCCCAAACAGGACACTACGAGGCACGCTCCCGCGTTTGCTCATTCGCGGGAGCGTGCCGCGCAGTGTCGAGTATATTTCTATGGTAAAAAATAAATATTTTGAGTCACTAAAATGGGTGAAAGGAGATATATTCTTGTCTTACCTATTCAAAATTTACTTCCTAGATGTTTAAACAATTTTTAGAACGTTTACAATTGTCGATTCAGTCGAAATTCCCAACCAGGGACTACGAGGCACGCTCCCGCGTTCGCTCATTCGCGGGAGCGTGCCGCGCAGTGTCGATTATATTTTCTACGGTAAAAAATAAATATGTTGAGCCACTAAAATGAGCGAGAGGAGATATATTCTTGTCTTAACTATTCAAAATTAACTTTCTAGCATTTTAAACAATTTTTAGATCGTTTGCACTTGCCGATTATTCGAAATTCCCAACTAGAACACTACGAGGCACGCTCCCGTGTTCGCTCATTCGCGGGAGCGTGCCGCGCAGGTGTCGAGTATATTTTCTACGGTAAAAAGGAAATATTTTAAATAAATAATACGGGCCAATAAGCACATGCGTTTGATGGTACTGATTATAATTCTGATTATAATTTATAATTGTTTACACGTGTATATTAGGTAGTTATATTCACGACTTTACTAATAGTTTGTAAAATAATTTAACAAATTCCCATATTTATAATAAAGATAAAATGAACATGTAAGTGTGATATATTTTAAAAATAAAACTCGTTAGATAGCTAGTAGTTATTTGAGGTAATGTTTACAAGTCTCTTTTACTGAGACATTGGTAAACCTGTAACGGGACACGATCCACGTGAACTTCGTCAGTGGTGACGCAAACGGTGCGCATGCGCAAGCGCATATATACTCTTGTTGAGTAAGAGAGAGAGAGAGATAGAGTGAGAGCGCGAGAGAGAGAGAGATAGAGTGAGAGCGCGCGCGCGCGAGAGAGAGAGAGAGAGAGAGAGGGAGAGTCACAATGACGTTCCAAGGCACACGTAGCAGTAAATGATGGTATCAAGCATTAATCTTGATACATATATGTACAATAACGGATGCACTGGCAAAACAAATTAGTCTTTCTACAATACATAAACACGATATTTATTATAATTCTGTTTATTGACATATGCCCGGTATATTAGTTATGGTATTTAGCGCCATCTTGCAACAACTATTTGCGCCATTGCTTCCACTCTAAGTATAATACCACAGACTAAGCGCGTCGCGCACTCTATCGACGAAATTGGTACTAAGCAAACTTTATCAGTAATATAAACTATTTATTTTTTGTTAATATTATGTAAAACGCAAATACAGAAGCACTAGATAATGGTATAATATGTCTTTCTACAAAGTTTCAGGTCAATACAACAAGGACACCCTAAAAAAAGTTTGCACGGAAAAATGACTATTTTTTCCGTGCAAACTTTTTTTAGGGTGTCCTTTACATATTGACTTCAAACTTTGTATAAATACGTTTTATGTTATTATCTAGTGCTTCTGTATTTGCGTTTTGCAAATAAAACAAAAATATGTCCGTTAAATGCAATAATGCATCTACCTTACTCAGTCGGTAATAATCCAGTATGGCACCCCCTTAAAAATTATAAAATATGTAAATAAATAAATTATAACAATGCAATTTAATTAATAAAAAACATAAGGAAAAGTTCAGTCAGATATTATCACGCAGATATCAGGAAGATAAAATGTTTCTAAAAAGTATATACACGCTTCGGATAAAAATTGTATTACCAGTATGGTCTAAATTTTGATAAAAAAAGACTTACTCCAAGCATCCCCGTTACGGATAAATGACTATCTCACAATATCAAAATTTCCATGTGATTCTCAATTTGTATATAAAATTCTGGATAAAAATTATGTTATGTGATATATACGCCAATTTTTTACTTTGAAAATTTGTCTAATTTGCATTCATTTGTTTTCTAACGTGCAGTAAGTAAAAATTTTGGATAAAATACATTTTTAACATACAACTGTGTGCGATCTACATATACAATAATAAATTAAACATTTTAAATGTGTTTTATAATACTTTGTCGCTTAAATGTATGAGCGTTTAATGGAATAACGTTTAATTTTGTTTAAAATCATTAATTAAAATTATCTTCCAAATAAATGTACAAAATTAATAATAATACAATTTATTTAAAGAATTAAGAAAAAAATTTATCTGTTAATGAAATTATTGCACAATAAATTATTAATTATCAATAATAATAATTGTTTTTCTATATTTTAATTCAAGATTTTCCTTTTGTAAAAATAAAAATTCAACAATTTCAAGATAATTTTACTAACTTCTGTATCAAAAATTGTAAGTTTGTAGAACAGAATAATTTAAACATTCATTCCGTATACTTGATAAACGTCACGTTTCACCCAAGTATCGAGGGCACTCCAATTGACATTACATTAAACTTTCCAGAATAATTTAAGGAAATTAATATTTTAAGAGGATATTGTCAAGTATCTAGTTTAACTCCTTTTAATTCTATTAAATTTAACGAAGTTTTCTCAAAAAAAAAGAAAACGCGTCAATTGTGCATTTTTATACTTATTCGGAAAAAGAAAAAACTACTACATTATTAATATATCATTTTTATCAATTAACATACTATATTTATAAATAATACGTTCGGTATTAAAAACGTAATAAAATAGATTACAATTAATAATAAAAATGACTATTTATTAATTTACTTTAAGTAAGTTGATTTCCCAAATTCGATTAATTTCATTTCATTAGGAATTCATGGCACGCAAAACTATAAGCCAACGAAAAATACCGATATACGACCAATCCAAAATAATAACTTTATTATTTCATTTCATATGTACGTGTGTGTGCGTGTATATATATAGATATTTAATCGTTTATATCGATCAATTAAACTATATCCATAAAATCCTATTTATAATCCTATATATAAATATGTTAAATAAAAGCATCTCATGCGACTTTTTGGGTGCACGCGAGCGTTAATATAAAACTATATCGTTCTATGTATAGGTGTATATAGATATATCTGTGTTGACGCGTACACCGCACTTCAATATATATCTCGATTTACTCGAGTGAAATTATTGGTTCAGGAGGGCCAAGCTAGGACGGACGGATCGAAATTAAAGCGCGATTAAGCGAGACCGCGTGAAATCACTCGGTTTGCTTAATGAACGAACTCGAAATTACTTTCATATACGAGCCAAACCAATTTCATTTATTTCCTATAAGTATATACGCACATTCTCGTATCTTTCTCCCTATTTCTTATTCCTTTCTCTGCGACTATATATCGGCACGATAGAGTGTGAAATTTAAAAGAAAACTTTATTTCTCAATTATACTGATGTCTCCGACTAAAAGAATAATAGTTGTTGATCGACAACGTTTATATCCGCGTCTAATGAAAATCCGAATCGAAATTTAATAAAACACACGGACATATACAGACGACCCGTAAACGAAATCATTCCAATTACCAGAGAAAAAAATTCGAAAAATAATAATCAATCCATTGAAAAAACGCATTAGACCCACGAAAAGACGAAACGAAAAAGAAAAGAAGAAAGAGAAAAGCCGAGGCCAAGGATCGACTCATCGTCAACGAGGTTCAACGGCATCCGAATGAAAGAAAAGCCGCTCCCCCTGCCCAGTTGGTAGAGGGTCGCAAAATAAAAAAGTCACAAAAGAAAATCCATAACAATCGTGCCAATTACCCGTATACATGACGTTATATATATATATATACCTATACCCATACCTGTATATATGTATATATATATATATGGTAGAGAGAGCCATTGGTGCTATAGAAGCCGGTCTCTCTTTTCTCCGGTCTCATCACGACGTTCCTGCCTTCACGGAAACAACCTCATTAGAGGGCTAGCCCAGCCGTATCGTTCCAACAGCTCGTTCTAAACCCGTACTTTAGGTGTATATGTTTGGATGGATACACATATGTAGAGACGTGTATGTGAATGTGTGTGTGTACCTTCGCGGATACCTAGTTGACGATGCTTTACGCCTATGCGCTTAACTGTAAGTATTATTAGTACAGTGAGCGATCACCTCTATCTCTCTCTCTCTCTCTCTCTCTCTCTCTCGCTATCTCTCGTGCTTCATTCGGTGTACATTACTTACTCATAGCCCCTGTTTTCATTGTCAATATACTTGACATTCATGCTTATTAAGAGAATCGTACTATGTGATATTTATATTTGTTGTTTACTGCTATCCTACAGAGAATTTGATTTAATAATACAGTTCACTCAAAAGAAAAAGACATTTGGTGAATTTAATATAATATATATGTTTTATTGAATAGTCGTATTTATTTGTTGAAAACTAAGAAATATTTTGCAATCGTCAAGTACGTTATCCGTTCTTTCGATTAACATTTTTTTCGTTCTTAATTAATGTTTTAACTTATTTTCAAATAATTGTTTATTCAATCGTACGCAACAAACTATTTTATTGTATTCGCTAAATGTCCTTTTTTCCAATATAATACTAGAAATAACAATGTCATCTCGCACAATATCGTATTTTTCTAAATATCAGCTAAGTATCCGCAAATGCGATAATTAAACATTCAAAGTCCCTGGATAAATGATATTTTATATTTTGTAATTTACTAGGTAGTTTACGTACTTTTCTAGTCAAAGATTGAATAGTCATTCAAGTTTCTACTTAGGAAGTAATTATGGAGTTGAAATCAGATGAGCTGCTTTACCAACTGATCAAGAGTAGCTTAGTTATCAGGTCGATATTCCGATATATTTTCTATAATAACAAAGTATGATAATAACTTTGAGTATTAATATTAACCGAAATTAAATGGAGATGGTACTGTTAGGAAATAAAAAATAGTTTGGTATTATCAATTTAAGTATATTACGTATCATTTTCCGAGAAAATTTTTTTATATAAAGATTTTCGTGAAACTTTAAGATTTGCCTTTCGGAAGATCTTAATTTTCGTAATATGGTCTTCAAAGTACTTTGACGAGGAAAAGTTAGTTTTTCGTCGTACTTTATTCATGTGCGCGTATCGTATAATAAACGAACTTGATTTTCTATTATCAATATGTATCAGTTCTGGAACACTGATTATATCACTCGCGGAGAAAAATTAATTAATCTTCTTTCGAGTTAAAATCTTTTGATATTAAAGAAAAGTTATATATTTTCTAACAAAGCTTCTCATCTGAAACACTAGATTGAACTATTTTGGTTAATTTCGGGTAAATTAGTGTCCCAAGAAAATGAAACTCTCTTATAAATTAACCGAGATAACGGTATCTCCAATTGTTTCAAACTGCTAAATTACGCGAGATTATATTTTTATTTAATATTTTACATAGGATTAAATTATTTATAACATTGTAAAAACTGTATAGATACATCATTTTTAAAGTTGTCAGTTTAAATGGTTAATATAATCGTTTATTGACGTATACAAACAATTTTTCTAAATTATAAATTATAGATACCCAGGGAGCTTTGTTTATCCATTTGCTCAACTTTTTCTTACTCCCGAGACAATTTTTATTTTTAAATTCCTAACACTTTGTATTTCTCTACGTACTTAGAGTTGCGCAAGTTTCAAACATTTATCTTACGAGTAAAACTTTCACATCACCCATGGGTATTATACCTCTGTAACGTTTCAACCCGCAATTATCGTAATTCTAACCGATTTGTCAACTAAAACAATATCTTGTTTACTAAATCAGGAATAATCGATCACTAATGAAAAAACTTTTCTACGTTGATATTTGAAATTGTTTTTTAAGATTCTTTCGGTTACTGTTGAATGGTGAATGCTTCGAAAGCGTGAGCATTTGTATTAAATATATATTTTTATTGAATGAATTAATTTGCATTTCCTGCAAAGATATGCGCAAGTGACTTTATGTATTCAATAGAATACGCACTTTTCTCAGTGAGTGTATTAGAATATTTCTAATTATTCGAGTGTATTAGAATGATTAAACTCTTATATATAAATCACAAACGATCGATCTTTAATGAAAAAAATTATTCGATTAATAGATAAAAAGAAATACATTATAGTTTTATCGATACGTTCTCTCTAAATGTCTCCGAGTGAGAAATTGCTCCTTCAGAGAGAATCCGGAGTGAATCGGTCTCGAGTAAGAATTTGATTCTTATCTAAAGAGTGAACGTCATGACCTCGAACGAACCTCAATTTTCTTTTGAGGAATAAAGAAATGACTGATTTCGAGTGAAATGTTCGCTTAGCCAAATGGAGTGACTCAATTTCACTAGACGGTTCGACTTATCTTTTTCAATCTCTCATAAAAAATAATCGAATTAAAAAAAAAAAATATGTCGAATTGTAATGCGTTCGCATAAGCGCGGCGCGTAATTTTTCGAGAAGGAAAATAAATCGCGCGATCATTATTATTAAAAAACAGGGTGAAAAATAATGTGACCTCCTTCTTGAAGATAATTGTGTAGCTATATAGCGTAAAGCTCAGGCAAGTCTTTTGAAAATTTAACGGAAGCAAGTTTACACTCTAATTAAGCGGTGTGTAAATTTTCATCGCAATCTGTATATACGTTAATCCTATTATCGAGTGAACTCCCTTAAAGTAAAGAGATTAAACGTACACCACTTCTTCTTTGCCGGGGCGAGGTTGATAAAACATAAATTATAATTGAACAATAATAAAGGAGATAATTAAAAATCGTCTCTTACAAGTGGGTGCTCAATATCGACCGTCTGTAAAATACGAAATATAAATATTTCGGGAAACTCTATCCATAACTTAGTGAGCTTAAATTTTCAAACTCACCTCGCGCTGTTAAAGTCATCCCCGCGAAACAATATATACATCGAGTTTTTCTACACATAAAGTAAAAGTTTAATACAAAATCAATCGTCGAGCCAATATCCTGATCGTTTTCGCACTCCCCTTCCTCGTTAATCCTTGATCCCCCTCGCGAGGAGAGAGAGAGGGAGAGAGACTAACGTTTCACCTTAATTCCAAATCCTCCCGCCGCGTAAACGAGGAAAACCTGCGTTCTCACTCAGGACATTACCGTGCCGCAAAGAGGATAAACTGACGCACCTCGTTCCCTTCGTTAAAGCCTCCCTCTTTAGGGCCGTGTCTCTTGACCGGACGATAATGCGATCCGATCGGACACACACACACACACACACACAGAGAGACACCCGCATTTCTATATGTATATATATAGATTGGCCGTGACTCGGTCGGTTCCTGCGGTAATTGGCTCGTTGTCGTCGACGTTGTCGTTCCTCGCGTGGGGAGCCATGGGAAATCGATTAGCCCGCGAGGATTTCCGCGCGCTCGCCTCGCGCTATTATTTACGGACAATTTCGGCGAGAGGGATTAATGCCCGATGACTCGGCAGGTATACGTATACACGTATATCCATATATACACCATCGCCGATTCTTTATTCGATTAAGCCGACGACGCTGCGCTTTTCACCATTCCTCCTTTTCACGGATATCGGCTTAATTCTATATATATACCTGCTACGTATCTGTACCCATACACATACGTACACGTGTAGTTTATCGTTTGACTATTTTGTTTCGATATACTGCAGCCCAGTTACCAAATCTCGCTCACCGTCAATGTGTGCCTGGTCGTTGAATTATTTTTCCCTTTTCCGTTTTCGGGAATAACGATATACTTGCAGGTTCATTAACGTTTAACAGTGGCGTGGTGGGGGCTACGGGGATATAACACCAGGGAATCCTTTGACTTTGATAACGCAGTTACGGCGTTTCGACGTATCGTAATTTAAAGCTAACGCGTCGAAAAATTATTTTATCAATAATTAAGACACGTAAATTAATATATCGTAATATAATTATATTCGTTTGCCAAACCAACGATGCATACTGCACGTATGTATATACCCATATATGTATACGTATATGTATCAATTGAGCGAATATTCAATTGGCTATTTTGTTTTTTTTTCCTGTTCTCTGTGCGAATTCATTTGTTTCCTTTTCAGACTTAACAATATTTCATTTCGCACGTGTATTTAAATTCATTTTAATTGTGTACCTGGAATCTTGGATAACCCTCCTCTTCCTCCTCTCTCCTCCCTCCTCTCCCCCCCCCCCTCATGTTTAATTGTTCGACGAATCCATCATCTCTCGTTGGAATACCATTAGTTTTATTTGAATTAAAGCCGAGTTGCCATTCATTGCCAATGATTGATTTATTTATTGCGCCCGAGATACTTCGGACTTTCTCTCTCTCCCTCTCTCTTGGTTAATGGATGTTGCCAAGCTTTTTTTCTCCTATACTTGCACGATATATATGTACATATACTCAATTTGACCGATATGATTATACGTAATGCATATATGAATTTTTCAATTATTTTAGTATTGGAATTTTTATTATTTTGCAATGAATATTACAATTTATTTATTGTAATATTAAGTGGGATTACAAGAATAATTATTATAAAACCAAAGTATATCGTTACACGTAACAAAAAATTCATCTAAAAAGTATCTAAATTTTTGGATAAAAATTGTAGAAACTACGTAAACTTGCATACGCCAATACTTCACCATTAACAGTTTGAATATTTTTTATTGATTTTTTCTCTCCGTGCGTATATACGTTACTAAAAAATACAGTAATTTTTAATAAAACATTATTCTCTGCAGTGTTTATTATATTTCCGAGTTATTGTACTAACAATATTGTTAATGAGAATCGAGTTGATTATTTTTATAATAAAATAGAGAAGCTCTAATTTCTGCTTTCTCATCGTCCTTAGAATAAAAGATAAACGGTTAATTAAAATGAACAATCGCTTTATCTAGCGCAAACTTTACTTACGAAATAGATACGTTATTTTAAAGATATATTATTTTCCTACACACTTTCGTTCGATAGAAAGAATAAAAAAAGAAAATTTATAAAATCATAATTAAAATCTCTAGGAAATTACTTTATTTATATATAATATATAAACGTTTAAACTATAACAATATAATTTTATACAGATATATATATATACAAGTTTAACTTACTTTTTCATCAAGATTCTATTAAGTTTTTGAAAAGTTGAGAATTCGCTTCCTGGAAGCTTATTTAATACTATAGCCGTAGTGGTATATCTGTACGCAGTGTCTGACTATACTCGGATTTATCTACTCGACTCGGAAAACTTAAATGCATTGGTTAAGGTATACGATAAATTTTAACCGTTTCTTCGTTTTATTATCGTGAAATACCTATTTGCATTTGTATAATAGTTTAATTGAAGATGCATACTTAATTATCTCTCTATGTGTTTCTGATTAGAAAAAATAATTAATTTTATTAAATGTTACGCGAAGTGTATACGTATTTCCTGGTATACCGGGTTTATTAATTCTACTTACGTGTGTCATCATCGTTTTCATATTTTATTTTATCTTTTCTAATTCATGGACTTTCTCCATCTATCCTACCGCAGATTGCATTATTTATGCTAATGGTGTTCTTATTTACTGATCTTATTTTAGATTGTACTTTTTTCTCCATGCCTTCTCGTAATTAATAACTCGAATTGCATTATCATTTATCATTTTTATTCTCACGCGGTGGTAGTATTTCTGCTTTGAGACAAACAGGTATACCGTCGGAGATTTTACGCGCACAATATCGTATACAGAGATTCGTTGCGGGAAAAATTGGATGAAACCAACTGTCGGCTACATGGAACAATAATCATTTACTTTAAATACGCGCGTGTATAATATGAAATCTAACAATTTTATAATCGGTACACGCAAAAGTGTGTATATACATATAAAATGATAAATTCCGTCAAAAATGAAAAGAGCGGAGAATTAAAGTTTCGCATCAGCAACCCCGGCAGAGTATAGGTAAAAAAAAGTGGAAAAAAAAGAACACGGGAAAGGAGAGTGAAAAGCCTCGAGACAGACAAGAAATCCGGGGGAAGGGAGAGTGCGCGAGCATACCCAATTAATTAAAAATTTGAAAATTAATACACCGAGACGTTAAATCCATAACTCAAACTCGCTCGGGCGAGCTGCGAAAGAACGCAAAAGAAAAAAGTTGAAGAAGTCTGGGTGAGCGTATGAAAAGAGGAAGGAAAGAAAAAAAAACGAAGGACGAGAGTTAGCTGAAAAGTTGAACCGAAGAAAGGGGATAATAATAAACGACCGAGAGAGAGGGCGGGATAGAGGGAGAAATCTTAGAAGTTTGTTCTCATTTCCTTATTTGCACTAGCTGTTCGCAGTTGACCTTCCCCCTCGTATAATCGCATGAATGTTTACACGCACGGCCCTACACGCACGCACACGTGGAGTAGAGTGACTAAGGATTAATACGAATGGTAACGTACGTATGTTTGAATAATGTTTCAGATGTGGGCAGCAGAACAGAAAGATGAACTTTCGGGAGACGGAGAAGCAGGTGCTAGACAATATCCTCGGCCCCGGGAGCTACGACGCCCGCATAAGACCGAGCGGCGAAAACGGAACAGGTAAATACGTGCGCCCACTCAACTCACACAACTCTCTAAGATTATAGTCTATTAAATTATCTACAATATACATGTTTTATATATACATATATATAGGCTTTAAAAGAAAAACATAGGTGCCACTAATATTACTTATCAGACGTCCTATAATCCCACTGATATACAACATATATCTATAGTACCATTATTCGGAGCTGTATAATTTCGAGGAATTTTCTTTTTTCCTCTCTGCGGTTTATTTTTCGCTGTTTGCGAATTTTACGTATATACGTATATATTTATATATATGCGTACATATATGCTATATATATACGTATATACGTATGTTATAATTTACAAGTGCCACTGAGCAAAAAGAAATTAAAATGGTTTAGCATTTTAAGTGGTGATATTCACGTAGTGTAAGAATATAACTTATATTAAGCCAATCATTACGTCTGGGTACGTTTTTACACCGTATGATTAATTTGCATCCCAGATTTTATAAATATATATACATATATTTTTTTTTGTTTTCTTCCATTATACGTATATACTCTGCAATGCTCCGAGCACAGAGTTTGTATATATATCCATCAAACATTTTTATTTTTGTTAATTAGCTCGCGAAAAAAAAATTAGTTACTTTGGTATTCATAAGAAACATCAGTTATAATCTTCGTAACTGTATGCAAATTTAGGAAGAAAAAAATACAAAGTATAATTCTAATTCTATTTTTTTTGTCAATCTCGTGAGATTATACTCGCAAAATTTAACGAGAGAATTTTTCCACGTAACATTTGTATAACGTATGTATGTACGTACGTATATATGCTTTATGAAATTGAACACGCTGAATTGGTCAAATAATGAAAGTTCACCACATGTTTTATGCGCTCATATCCCGTCAGCTCCAAAAGATGTATAATTTTTTTCTCTCCCGATCTCTCGATTACAGTTAAGAAACGAGCATTACCAACCGAGAGAAAAATATACCTATATATACAAGAAAATCTTTTTAAAGCTCTAAATAAGTATTGAGCAAAGGCTTTGTGTATCGATTTAAAATAATTTTTTAATGTACCTAATTATGTTAAAGAAATGTATATATATGTATTATATATATATATATATATATATATATATATATATATATTATATATATATATATATATATATATATATATATATATATATACGCGATGAATTCTCTTCTACGATGAAAGTTAATTAAATCAATATTTAGTTAAGGAGCTTAAAGTTTTCAACCCATAATCCGATTGCAATTTTAAAGGGTGCGTTTTATTATCGATATTTATATTGCAACGTATCTAGCGACTCCATGAACAAACAGAAAAATAGTAACTTTTTTTTTTATTTCGTGTAAAATTGTTTATTAATTAACGTAACAATGAAATGTAACCTTATCCTTTTTAAACGAGTTCGAACTTCCTACGATTTAAATTTCTTTCAATATAGTAGTTTCAATAATATGCACTATATTAAAGATACCATCTTTTTTGTTAATTAATACCTGTATATTATATATTATATATATATATATATATATATATATATCGATATTGCAACGTATCTAGCGACTCCATGAACAAACAGAAAAATAGTAACTTTTTTTTTTATTTCGTGTAAATTGTTTATTAATTAACGTAACAATGAAATGTAACCTTATCCTTTTTAAACGAGTTCGAACTTCCTACGATTTAAATTTCTTTCAATATAGTAGTTTCAATAATATGCACTATATTAAAGATACCATCTTTTTTTTGTTAATTAATACCTGTATATAATATATTATATTGACAAATCCATCGGTTTGAATTAAGTCCAATATGGTATAATTGAATAGCTTCCATCTATTGATTATTGAAAAATTTAAAGAATTTTTATTATACTTTAACGAAGTATTATCGTAAAATAGTGTTTTATTTCTAGTTAACCATAGTATATCGGATATCACTTCTCAATTCTCTTATTTTAGTTTTCTACTCTCTAAAAATGAAATAGTGATACGTCAGTCGCTGTCACAAAATTAGTGAATAGTCACTATTAAAATAGTAAATATTGACTAATTGAATTAGTAACAATTCACTACTTTGTAATAGTGACTGACTTTTCACTTTATTTTTAGTGATTATTCACTAATTCACATTTAGAAAGTAATTGATAATAATTTTTGATAGTTTTCTTTACAACGTGGTGCATTAGTTTTACGACCAAAAAATGTATTTGCCGTTAAAGCAAAAAGTAGATATAATGTCTAAAAATCGTAGATAATAAATATATTAATGAATTCGATCTAATAAAGATAAGGAAACACAACCGTTGACAAATTCTGAGAGATCCCTTAAATCTACAGATAAACCAAAGAGAGAAAAAGATAGCGGACCGTAATATATGTGTGTGTATCCCATTTCATAAAAGGCAAGTAATCAGAAAATTTCAATTTCTCGTAAGAACGATCCTCCGAGTGAATAAATCGTTATAACGGAAAAGAAGAAAAAAGGAAATAAGAATTCGCGTAGATGCGTGTGTATATAGGTATATGTACATAGGTGTATACATAGGAATAAATACGAATCGATGAAAACTCGTAAGAGTGGAGGGAGGGGGTAAGAGGAGCGGGTGGGGGGTAAACCATCCGGTATATCTCAGGTATCCAAGAAAAACCCGTAGAGGGAAACTGAGGTAAAAACAGCGAAACACTCTCGACGGAGCCGTGGGATCGTCAAGGGCTTTAAGAGTAGTACGTTTGGAGAGCTTGCAACGAGAAACTCGATTGCGATCTTTCTCTCCGGTGCGGGTAAGGGCGAAAAGAGCTCCGTCGAATAAAATATAAAATCGTGAAAGGTCGCGGAGAGCGAGAGCGAGGGAGAGAGAGGGTATGTATATATATATATTCGGCGAATGGAAATGAAACGCGAAATCCCGCGTGAAACGTTGTCGGAGGCGGGGTTAATAGAGAGAGAGAGGGAGGACGAGGCTGGAAGCGCTGATTAGAATCCTAATTGACAATTAAGAACAAGCAACTACGCCATTACGGGGAGTGATTGCACGATTGCTCTTTCATATATAGCCAGTCTATGTATAACTATATATACCTATATCTATATATATATACGTGAGGGGAGTTTCGAGAGACACGCAGTAGTAGCCCGATAAACGATTTCGACTGGGACACCCCCGCCATCCCTCTTTCCAATACTACGCTATACCTCCACCCGATCAAAGGGACCTTCCGATGCGACTTTTTCAAGGACTACACCCGCTCATCGGCCAATCGATTTAAGGGGAAGGCATGGGTATTCCTTTTTTTGAAGCTCCTGGAAATTATAATCGCATTGTCGTCGAGTTTGCGGTTACCTTAACTTTCGTGTACATTCGCTCACCGTTCGTTAACAAGGACAAGACTGGGTTAAAATTAAGAAAAAAAGTAATTATCAATAACTTGCTATATGATATTAAATATTTCTTTTTTTTCAAACAAACTAGACTGTAACTAATTTTTATTCTAAATTTTTAATTAATTTGTTTGTAACATATATAGATATTTTTTTTATCGCAATTCTTATACCATACTTTTTAACGATATAATGCACTCACGGATATCTCAAGATCCATTTCATCAAATACCTTGAAATTTTAACACCAACGATAAAACATGACTCTTATTCACTAAATTGAAACAGAATTAAAAGAACATTCTAATTAGAAAAAGAGAGATTTTGAAAAATTACTACAAAAAGTTAAAAAAATTAAATAAAAAACAGATAAATAACTTCTTAATAAATATTTTTAATATTTTTTTCTAATTATATATTCAAAATATGTTTGATTTTTACTGTTAAATTTCAGCCTATTTAATGAAGAGTGCCATGATTAATTTACACTAGTATAATGGCAGAAATAAATATTTCAAGACATTAATTTAATTTTGACTATTAATAATTATTTATTATCGCTGTATCATTTAATAATTAATAAGAAATTATTTCTTCTTAATTTTAACCCATAGTTGCCCTTTTAAACGTTATTACGGTTTTGTTAATTTAATCTTTATACTCACATATAATATATTTTTTCATAATTAACGATAATTCGATATAATATACGTCTTAACGATCGGTAATAAAATAAACGTAAATGCACTTTTAATTATTTTAATATCGATACTATCAAATGAATCTATCGTGTTTTTTTAACGTTTATTATCGAACACTCATTTATATATTTCGTATAATAATATCGCATCGTTTTAAACGAATTAACGGAAACGGATACACTACCTTTTATATTTGATTTATATATATATATATATATATATATATATATATATATATATATATATATATATATATATATATATATATATATATATATATATATATATTATATTAAATTTTTAATCTAAATACAAATAATTGGGAGGTACAAATTTTTTTGGATATTATAGTGTTTATATGCAATATTTTTAAATCAAATGTGAACCGTGCTAATTATAGGGATATTTACGTGTAGCTGATTGATGCATCGTCATTTATGAAAAATGTATATGTATATATATATATATATATATATATATAAGTATATGTATAATAGGAGGATTTCATAAATCGATTACCGAAATTTAAATAAATTTTACGCAGGGAAATTCATATCGAAACGATTCGCGAGGGGTGTAAGCGTTATAATTGGTAACTTATATAGTTGTGAAAAGTTTGTTACAACAATTACCGCCGCTATCGTAAAATTTTCTCGGAATCCGGCTTTTCCACTGTATCATTATGAAAGCTCCAATTACCAATTTAATTAACGTGACAAAGGCTTCCTCGTGAAAGATCGAGGAGAGAAAGAGAGAGAGAGAGAGAGAGAGAGAGAGAGTGGAGAAAAAAGGAAAAGTATGTATACCTACCATCCAACATCGATCCAAACGTAAGAACGTTTCGTAACTACGTATCCGATACATTCTTGATGAGCAATTTTCGTAAGAAACGTTATACGTATATATACCTTCTTTTTTCATCGTCGCGCGTAGAAACTCAACGGTTGAAAAGGAATTTTTTTAATTGAATTTACTTATGCTCTCGAGGTTTACGATTCGGAAATGAGGAATTGCCGAAAGAGAGAGAGAGAAAGGGGAATCCTTTTGTCGGCTTCTGGAGTGAACAAATTTTTCCTCAACTCGGTCCTTACACGCATGTACATTGCGCTTGAAGAAAAATTCTATTTATCTACGAGTCCAGGTTTCTTTACATCTCTAGGAAATGTTTTTTAAAAATATTCGTTAGCTTTTGTCACGTGAATTTAATTGAAACCGCGTATTGTATATGTATGTGTATATATATATATATACCGGAATATAAAATGCACGATATTTTTGGAGATCGAACCTTTTTATATAACTCTTTCTCTCTTTCTGTCTCTGTCTCTCTTTTTTTAGTCTCTTAACAAAACGTTTGTACAAATTGGAGATCAGTGCTCGCTCAATACTAAATTTATACTCGTGCGCTGCTGTGCTTAATTATTTGTTAAACAAACAAATTCAATAACAAAATCAAATCTTTGTTAGAATACGCGCATTCGGATGTCAATTAATATTCGCGTCGATGTGTATAATGCAACCAATTAATCAGTACTTTTTTTCGTCCCTCTACGCGTATACACATTTATAGATACATCGTATATTCTTTATGTTTGTTTATTTTTTTTTGACCCACGGTTTTGAGTAATAGAAACCGAATGTTTGCAAGTATTTTTTTTTTTTTTTAAATATTGTTTTCCACCGTCTCTATTTTCACAGACGACGCGGCGCTATTTTGATAGTTCGCAAGAGGATAAAAGGAGGAAGAGGAGAAGGTGGTGCGGAGGGGAGGGGTGGGAATACTATTGTAATAGCACTTCCTACTTCATATTGAATTACTTGATGAAATTACAGGCGAACGAAAATTCTTCACGCGAACTAAGTAAACAAGAGTGTACCTTCGCGTTCCAAATAACGCGAGTAGTTAAATTTGTTTATAATTTGAATTTGACGCGTATACACGTAGTAATCAGAAAGTTAGTTGTTGTTAAAAAAAGAGAGAGAGAGACAGTGAGAGGGGGGGGGGGAGAGATAGAGAGGGAGTCCCTTTCACAATTACGGGTAATTGATTTATAAAACACCGGGGTTATTTTTTTTCCACATCAATTGAAAATTACCCGGAAATTCGTATCGTATTAATAATGAATGAAAAGTTTTGTTTGACACGTCTCGCACAAATGAAAATCGAAGCGACAAATTTTTGCCCGAATGACAAAGTAATAATACGAAATCAATGGTTATACAACAACAACTTACTATGTGCGTACGAGTGAAATTAATTTTCACGTATTCAATCTTTTTTTTCTTTTTTTTTATTATTTAATATATATATATATATATATATCTATGTTAAAAAAATTTTGATACCGTTATCGTATGCTTTTATGGTTGCACAAACATAAATAATATTAACCGCAAAGGGATTACCGTATTAAAGGATTATTATTATTAAATTTCGAACGATTATTATCATTATATATTATCATTATTATTATTATTATGTAAATTTAATTTTATTAATTATCTTAGACGGGATTATTTAATTTACTATATATCGTTATTATAAACCATTAAGTAAAATATTACAGGTTGTGTACAACCCATATATTATTTGTCTGTATTAAAATTGCATTTTCAACTTATTAAATTTTCAATATGTAAATCGTTTCATTTTTCTGCTAATAATGTTTTATTATTTGTGAATACAATTTGATTAAAATAAGGATCAAGTGTGTAAAATCAATGTGTGCTATGTACAAAAAAATATAAAAATGCAGTTTAATTATTTTTTGTTCGTTCTACATGTAGATAATATTAATACGTAATATCTCGTGGTTTTTTTCAAAAGATATATGTAAAAAATGAACATCGTTTTGTTCTCCTTAACGTCGTAAAAAATATTTGTCGACGCAATAAAGGATAATGGTCCCGTCTTGAAACTGAATTCTAATTAAATCAAATTCACACGCGTGTTAAACAACTAATTAAAATTTAATTAATATTTCTAGAATCCGAGACTTATTAAATCTGGGCGTGTGGGTATTTAGACGAAAATTCTATGCACCCCAATAACAAAACGCGAATGACTAAAATTCAGGTTAATCCACGGGTGTGCGTATAAAAGAAAATTCTTGAAATATCGTAGCTCGATAAGAAGCAGCATAAAAAGAAAGCCGGAGAAAAAGAAGAAACGTAGTCGTGTACTTCTGAAAAAGAAGCCGGAAGAGATCCGTAGTATAATCGGAGCGACGCATCCGATGCAGCATAATTACGGGCGTGCATTACGAATAAACATGGGCATCGCCAAGTGTGGATCAAGGCCGTGGAATCTCCGTTTTTTTGCCCTCTCTCACTCTCACTCTCTCTCTCTCTCTCTCTCTCTCCCTGTTGTACGGCCTTGTCGCCGGTTATTTTCAGTCGCGTCTTCCCTTGTTTACAACGAGAGCAGGATCCACGGTAACGCAATTATCGTGGCTCCCTTTTGGTGGAGCGAGTGTGGACGTCGGAGGGGAATAGCTCGTTAATGCACTATATACATACATATAGACGAAATGTGGGACAAACAACGAGAGCTTTATTTTCCCGAATCCCTGATGATCGGGGACACCCGTCGAATTAACGTGAATCTTCCGTGCGCTCTGCGCATACACTCACACACGCGCACACACGCGCACACAAGCCCAAATCGAGTTTTGGGATCCCCTTCTATGTTTATCTTTTTCGAGGGCTCGATGGACTGGAAACACTTTTTAACCTACACACCTATATACCGAACCAAGGCTTTGTCTTTGCAAAGAGAAAGAGAGACGTGAACGTATGAAAGGTCATCGATCGCGATTTTTCATTTTACGCTGTTGAATTCGCTCATGCGGGCTTAATAAACTTTAACTTTTTCGCTCCGGGTCTATGTAGAATATACATGTAGGTACATCGAGTGGGTTTAATTTTTAAGAATAAACCGAGATAATTAATAAGTTTGATAGATTACTTCAAATTTGTTAAATCACGAATGTTATAAACTGTGGAATATACATACATTTAATCGATATTTATTAGCGTACAACTATCAAATTTTTATTTTCATTTACGTTCAAATCGAGCACACATATATATACACATACGTAGATATCGGTAATAAATTTAATCAATAATTCGTCCCTATAATCAGTGACCAACGGTGAATTTAACAAATTTTATGAAAATGATTTTAAAATACAAATTTAATAAATCAAAGATATTTTTAAACCGGATAATTTAATGTAATAGTATCCTGCAGTCGATAACGTTAAAACAATATTAATATATACATATCACGACGTAATATTTTTACATAATGAATTTTACACGTTAATAATTCATCTCGTAATAATAATCCGCAAATAACTTCCTGTATATATTTTTAGCATCGTATTTTTTCCAATATAATCTATACAGTGTATATATATATAGTATATCGGGTATTATAAATACGCAACTTTTCTCTTTAATTTACTTAGCGATATCGCAAATGTACATTCATTATCATAAAATTATCAAAGTTGCACTCGTTATATTCGCGCGTTCAACATTTTACTTGTAATTCATAATAAAATATTAATTATCATACTTCTAATTATTATTTTCATAATCTGTATATCGCGAATGAGATTATTTCATTTTAGCACGAGTAGACCAGTTAACAAGAAAAGTTTCGCCCAGAAAGTGTTAAATAAATTTCTAAAAATTTTCCCACTCCATCGATGGATTTTTCGAAAATTAATAGGATAAACTTTGAAAGTTAAGGAATGCATTTACCGACCACCGTCCTTAAATATTAGGTTTTACGAGCCTGTATACATATACGTATCTATATTTATATCAAACTTTTCAAGTTAAGACACGAATTTCCAAAAAGTGCTAACCGTGCACTTTTACAACCCGTGTATTAGGTTAACTTAAAATATCGTTACATACACACTCTATAATGTATCTTGAAACGCCCCCTTAACTTTTGATAAATTATCTTTCGCGTGTAGCGAGAATATTTTAAATAAGAAATGTTCAATTAATTATACAACTAAACGTAATCATTGTCCAATTTCATTATTATCAGCGTGGTATAAAATTGTCGATATACGCTCATTTAAATTCCGATGGGTTTTTTTTTATTTTACGGAAACCGACTTTCACGTTTCGATCGAAAGGAAAAAGTAAAAAAGTAAAATAACAAAACTTTTTTTTTCTCCATTCGATTCACTTAAAGTTTAGTATATACCAGGTCATATAGATTCAAACAACTTCCTTTACACCAGTTCGTAAACCGTCTACATTTCCTAATCAACCATCAACGATTTTATGCGAAAATCCAATTCCAGCTCGATACGGGTAAAAGTGGAAAGAGAGGGAAAAAAAATCCGTAAAGATGCAAAAGAACCAGCGATAAACGTGCAATCGACTTTCGCACCGGAAAATGATCAAAACCCTCTCTCTCTTTTCTTCCTTCTCTCTCTCTCTCTAGCGAAAAAAAATCCGGAAGGAGTAAAGAAAAAAATTAATCCACCGACGCGCAACAAAAAAATAAAGTATATATAAGAAGAAGCGAAGGAACGAGGAGGCACTTAACTCTCACGACACTCGAGCTATGCCTCGGCTTGGAGCCAGATAAGGGGGAGAGAGAGAGAGAGCACGCGCGCAAAAAAAGAGCATCAGACACACTCTCTTTTAGAAAATTGCGCGCGACCAAAGCTCGGGGGAGCGAGCGAGAGAGGCTTATCTGACCCGTATCAATGTAATCAAGCGTTGGTTTCCTCTCTCTCTCTCTCTCTCTCTCTCTCTCCTACTCTCTCTTACTCTCTCAGGAGGGCCTCGAGACAGCCCTTTCTTATAGCGCCTCGATTATGTCCTCGAGAGCGTCGCGCCGGACACGGACCTTTTCTACGCGCGTGACTCCTTATTCCTCGGGGGAAATGGGATTCTCCGAGGCTTTGTTTCGGCGTGCACCGCTGCTAGGATTGATAGAGATATTTTTCTGTTTTTCTTTTTTTATACTTTCGAGAGATGCAATAAGTTTTGTTGCATGTCATTTTTTCTCTCAACTGAATTTCTTATTTCCTTTGAGTTCGCAGGGTTTTCTTTCTCTCTATTTCATTTTTCTTTATAATTAGTTTTTGTCTACTAAGGTGTAACCTTTTTCTTTCATTCCTTCTTTCTTCCCATTTTTAAGTTATAATTCAAAGTAATATTTTACGGTGTATCGAGTAGTTCCGGTATACTAAAATTACGGTTTAAAATTTAAATTAAAAATCTGTCTTGTAATACATATATAAATATACATATACGCATTTTTTTCCGAATTCAATATATATTATTCAACTGATAAACTTTTAGTATAATCATTAAAATTTATTTTAATATCAATTTTTAATCGACGGTATATTTGATTTTCAATTTTCTTTCATTTACTCGGTTTTCCGATGTTTTCATTAACTTTAAAGTTGAACAATTTTTTCCATCAGAATCGCCAGTGAAATGTAATGTTTTAAAATTCGTATGAACAACCAACGTAAAATTTCATGAAATTTTAATTTATTTCTTTTCTCATTTATTGGTAGAAGGTAAATATTACAAATAAATAAAATGTATCGTACAAATCGTAAAGACCAATATATTACGAGTTACGCGTATACGCGTTGTAATCTAAAATATACATGTATATTGATCTAATAAAATATAAAAATATCGGAAATTACCTTCGAAAAATACGTATTTAAAAATTTCCGATTACAGCGATTAGCGCAAGTAATGAAGATATGACGAACGAACGAGTGATCGATTAATCATAACCGAGTATATAGAAACACACTGAAATTTTAAAACCGTCAATTCGGTAAATCTCTCTTTTGCGATCTCTCCTTAGCCTTTGACATGTAAGTTTATGCAAGATTCGAAGAAATTGCTTTTTAATTTTTTCTCTCCATCCCGATCTCACTTGTATTGAAGTCGCAGTCGAATAAAGAGGAGAAAGGAGAAGAAGAAGAAGAAACAAAAAAGGATCTTTTAAGTAAATTAACCCCTGTCCTCCATGCCCTCTTCCGCCCCAAGAGCTGACGGGGAAGAGCATTTCATTTCCTGGAACTAATTTTCGTGTCCCGTGCCGAAAATAATGTCTAAAAGCTTTCTTAGCGCATTCATACTTTATAAATTCACTTTATTCAAATGTACATGCATATATACATACGTATTTATACATAATAATGACCGTTTAATTGCGATATACATATATATGTACGTGTATACGCATACACATATATTTCCGTGTATAGGTACATATATATATTAGAACGAAACATTTAATATTTATCATCACCTCCGTTTATTCATCGAGTATACATTTTTTACGGTGAATAATCACATATAGGCGAACGAAGATTTCGTTCCTCGAGGTATATATGAACAGATTTTGCAATCGGTAATGATCATCGAGCGAGCGGAGATGAAAGTATACGATATATTCGAAAAAGAAAAGAATTTGTGTGTTGACACGCATTGCTTAAGTTGTCAAAGCAATTGCGCTTAATCAAACTATATGAGGATAGAAAATAAATGGGGGTATATTTCATGTATTCACTCTTATTAATATTTACTTTTTTTTTGTTTCTTCGTTAATCGATTTGAAATCACGTTCCAATGTACCCCAATTGGAATTGCGATTCGCGATATCATCTTTGTCGATATATATAAGCGTTTATATAAATATAATATATAGATGGTTTATTTTTTTCCCCGAGGAAGCAAACAAAAAAATAATGATGGAAAGATTCGCACGGAGATAATTAGAATCCCGTGGTAAGATATACTTCGAATGGATCGTCGAAAATGTAACGTGGAGACTAAACAATTCGGTGATGTATATATACGTATATGTACATTACACTTAGAATCATTGGTTGAGAGTTATAATTTTAATTGGGATGGAGATAAACAAATGGATTTTATCGATATAGCTATTGTGTATACTCGTATGCAGTAAATATTTGTGCGTTTTAAATAATAACAAGGTTTGTCGTGTAAAGTAACGTTTGTATATATATATATACATATACATACAGGTATATATAATATAGTTTCACCCGATTCGATACGTAAGGATTACTTTAATTTTGTAGATAACAATGCAGTAAATTCAATATTTTTTACGATGATTAATACGTTGTATCAACAGTAAACGAAATATTTAACATGAATAAGAAATACAAATATTTACCTGCATATGGTCAGTATTGTACAATTTCTCTCTGTATAATCAAACACGGGGTACTCTATACATATCTCGACTATAAAATTCATTATTAAAAAAAAAAACGTATATTACACAAAAAAAAATCTATAAATTTAAGGACTACACCGAATGTAACTGACGAACTAATTGTTCCACCATACGTATATATATATACACATCTATTCTCACTTTCTTAGGAACGAATAAGGATATCTCAGTTCAGGTAGCTCTTAGATAAACAGACAACATTTTTGCGTTCGTTCGATTATCGTCGAGTGTATCTCTATAACTTTATTCGAAGTCGACGACGGGAAACTTCCACCCTTCGTTATTGAAAATTTTGTGTATTAATATAATAGACACGCGTGTATATTATATGTACACACACGCGCGCGCATAGATCCACACAAAAGGTAACGAGACTCACAGGAGTTTAATTAGCGTAAACATATATACGTATAGCATAACATTTACCCGTCAAAATTTTACGTCGCTAAATTCCTTAATTACTACAAGTTTCCATTTTCACCAAATTTACAGAAACGACGAGACGACGCCAATTCTTCACTTTGGCTGCAGGTCATACATACATATATATACACATAAATATACATATTGTGTATTGTACGCTACAAAATTTTGGAGTTTCAACGTAATATATTATTCACAAATGTTAATTAGTCCTGTTTTTGTTCTGGAAGGGGAGGGGGGGTAGTCATCACTCGTTATTTAGTACCCATAATCTAACAAACAAGATCAAAATACACGTTTCATTGTCCTTTTGTGTAGAAACGGTTCTATCGCAATCTCTCTACCAATCATTTATTCAATTCTTTCTACCTATAAATGGGGATTTTTTTTAAAATTCTTGGGGTTTCGTATATTTACGAGATAACCTGGCCTATACAATGATTTTTAATCTTTGGGGTAGGATATATATATATTACTAGACCAAAATATAATTTTTCGAAAGAACATAAATTCCTAATTTCTTTGCAATATAGTTTAGTGCGTTATAAATTATCTAATTCAATAGCAAATATTATTATTTCACTGTTTTGGGCGTATAATGCCACTTAGACACCTCCACAAACTTGAAATAGCATTATACCACGTTATATATTTATATGAATTTAGAGCTAGTGTACAGCATTTCCGTTAAAAAATTTACGATATTCTTTTTTTACTAGGGAAGCGCTCTAAACCACATACACATTTATATATATGTATATAAATACGTATATATGTATATATATATATATGTGTGTGTGTGTGATCTAATTATATTTAACATTATATATACATATATGCATATTATTACATATAGATATATAAAATAAAATTTCTCGAATACACGTTTCGCAAGACAAGTTACATATTTACAGAAGGTTTTTCAAGCTTGTACATCGACCTAATTTTGTTTATTTCGCCTTTTCCACTAGAATCATCTCGAGCGAGAAGCGCAAAATTTTCTTTTTTTTTAACCCTCTCTCCCGAAAAAAAAAGAAAATATAAAAAGGTATACAGTATAGTTTATCATGACCCGAATGTATAATATAATTTTTCACTTCTAAATTAAGGAAAAGAAAGAGGAAAAAGGACGAATTATTTCGTTCGAGGCGTTACAAGTATAGGTGCACAAAAGCAACTCGAGATGATTCTCCGCGCGAAGACACAAAAATCTAAATGTATATATATATATACACCTAAATCGTTAGGTTTCGCATCGAGGGTACGTGTAATATACGTACGTGCGAGCACACCTATTCCCATACGTGTGTGTAATTCGTTTGGCAAAGTCGAATTACGGATCTCGTAGCCAAGCCAAGTGAAACAACCCCTCGAGGTTACATGCATGAACCGTTGCAATTTTTATAGACGCCGGGCTGGGGTCGTGTGTACGTCAATCGCAGCGAAGAGAGAGAGAGAGAGAGGGAGAGAGGGAGAGAGGGAGAGAGCGAGCCGCGGATCGAAAGCCTAATCCAGTCGCGGGCCTCGCGGGCGTCGAGTGGTCCCGGCACTCACCGATCGATCGAACTCGGCACACGCCTATGTAATGCATATACATATATATAGATATATACATATAACATATACGTATATATTTATACCATCCACTCCTGCCCACACACACACACACACACACACAAGCGCGGGCGCACGCACGCACACACGTGTAAACGTACACACATGCACACGGGCTATTCCGCTTGAAATTGACGGATTAAAAGTTTCGGATTGCTTTTCGTGTTTACGTTCCTTCGAAAATTGAAAGTTACTCGGCTGTGGTAATCACTTGTGTATAGTGTTCTTTTAAAGGTCTTTCCGGCTTAATCTGCTATTCGACTCTTTCTACGGATATATGCAAATTCAAAGGATTTTTAACGTTCATTTGTATAATCGTCGCGAAACGGAGTTATTTCGTTTTCTTTGTAATCGGGGAAATCACTTTGCAAAGGACACATTGGTGCATTGCATATACATATTTACATATAATACTTAAAATCATCTCAATTTTTGTTTAGATTATTTATTACTAAACAATTGAATGGAATGTAAATTGCGTTTAACCAATGTGCAATATTAAATACGTGTGCTTTGGTACGGTCGATCGAACAGAAGTCTAAATGAATAAATAACGCTGTTACAACATTCAATAAAAATTGTCTCTCGATACGAATCAAATGTATAATTTTTTCTTTGCCATCCAATAGGGATAATGGAAAAAACGCGAGTTCTCGAAGGCACGTGAGATTTAAAATGTTTCACCTGACACAGAGTTGTACATATGTATCTCTACACGTACATGCATACAATGCATATGTACGTATATGTATATGTATGCATGCATGTATGTAAGTTTATATGTATATAGATTGTATATAGGTGTATGTCGAAACGCGTGCATCGTTCGACGCCGACGGAATGTTTCTCCGAGTGCAACGGTCCACAGACGCGCGCAGCCCCTCGCACGTGAACGAAGAAGAATCAGCGGCTCGATCGATCGACGACGAGCGCCCGGCGCCTGCCTACTCCCTTGTACATTTACTTCTATATCTATATTCATATGCATAGACACTATTTTTTTTTGTATATATTACTTGTAATGTTCATTCTTTACATTTATACATGTAATTTCGATTCTACGTTTATCTATATATTTATATATATATATATATATATATATATAACTATATCTACACGTATCGTGTATATGGATGTACGTATATAGAAGTTAATGTAAGGTCACACATACGACTGTCCTTTCGGTGGTCTTTCAACACACACACACACACTGATCGTTCTTAAGAGCTCGTCCACAATAGGAGAAACGACTAAACGAGCCAGTATACGCGCATTGTACTCCTCGGGAATTGTTTTTTTTTTCTTTTATTTTCGGACGCATCTGAACCCTGGCGATTACTCGTAGAATTTTCGTGGACGACGAAACTCGTAGTGATTAATTTTTTGAGTACCTTTTATTTTGTTTCGATGAGGTGCCGCCGTGGCTTTTAATTATCGTTGACGCTTCGACGACAACGCTGATGGGAGATTTCCCGATTTTAATAATAGTTTAGTTTTTACTTCGTTTTTATTTCGATGCTCTTCGGTTTGTTAATTACGCGATGTAAGATTATGTATATACGTACATGTTTTTGTATATTGTGTTTTCTATTTATATTTATCGTGACGTGCGTCTTCTTATTATTTTCTTCTTTTTTTTCTTTAAACACGAGAGTGAGAGAGAGAGAGAGAGAGAGAGAGAGAGAGAGAGAGAGAGAAAATAATAAGCTCGACGCGGTAAAATATGAAACGTTCTTCCGATAATCAAAAGTATCGAATGCCATCTTCCATGCAGTTTTACAAGGTTGTGAAAAATTAATGAAAATGGATGGCACGTGCATATGTCAATGACGCTTTGTTCGAAGTAATATTTTTAATGGTTAAGAGAAAGGAAAAAAGATACATTTGTTAAATATCAAAATAATTAAATTGACTAAATATAATTTCTTTTAAATATTTTTCATTATAAATTTTTTACGCGTAGATTAAAATATAAGTATACGCAAGAAGAAAAATATTATATTAAAAATGACAGTAATACAATAACAGATGTGATAAAATCGAAAAAATAAAAAAAATTTGTAAATCTTTGAGTAAATTACAGTGCATATTTTGTAGCAAATTATTTGGACTTTGTTTTTAATTTCATTACTAAAGACTATGATCGTATTTGTAATATCATGGTGCATTTTTCACCGCGTATCGTACAGGTGCGCAACTGTCGAGATCGGTTTATCGAGATTAAAAAACAAAAAAAAGGGTAGTTTGAAATATAAAAAGAAAATGTATTATTTACGTTTAGAACGACAGAACTCGCGTGGTGGGTGTACAAATACACGGTATATAGACTATAAGATGGTTTCTTGTGTCTCTGGGTATACACGTATAAGAATTGAAATGGGCGGTGTTGGGGGTTAGCTCAGGTGAGGATCTCAAAGAGAGACAAGTCTGGCCGTACGGAATGCTGATGGTAAGAGGAGGCGAGGGTGCGCACCGGACCTCGGGTAAAGCTCACCGTCGTCAGGTATACCGAGATCCCGAGGAGAGGGAGAACCAAAGACCTCCCTCGGATATGAGGTTACGCTCCTTCCAAGATATGCTGAGCACGCCGAGACATCGAGAATTATGCAAATGTTGTGCGAACGTTCGCTATATACCCCGAGCGAGATAGAGTATATACAATCAACCTTGCTGCTCGTATGCTGAGCATGCAACGATTATTGCATCGCGCGAAGGACTCATCGTCGTATTGTGATTTATATAGAACGTATACCACCCCCCACCTTCCCCGCCCCCTCGATCACCTTCTCTCTCTCTGCGTATGTGTGTATGTGTGTTTGTGGGTGACTTCGCGCACGTACACTACTCCGAGATTTCAATCGGATCGGCATATTTCGCACGCGAGTTTCTATCTCACTTTTCGAGGAGCCACTCGGCCCCGACATATTGCCAACTGAAAAGAGTGAAGGGGAACCATCGTATTTTATATATCTATATATATATTTATATATAGCGAGACCGAACGATCCTTACCAAACACTCGAGTTCGAACAATTTCGCGGTAACGCTATATTATATACCATCCGCTATTTTTTACCGATTTTTTTTTCTAATGCACATTTTCGCTTACCCGGGCTTCAAAGAAAAAAAAGAATCGCGTTCTCCTCTCCCTCTCTCTCTCACTTCCTCGTTCTCTCTTTTACAACGGTGACGAGGAGAGGTCAGTTTTAATTGGAGGAACGGGATGAAAGCGCAGTCCGTAGAGACGACGATATTGTGTTCACCAACTAGACGCGAACATTTTTCGTTCCGCTAGGGGAAAATTGTGTATCGAAAGTTTTTACCTTTTTTTTCCCTTCTTCTTCTTCATCCTTCGTTAATTACAGGACCTAACGATCTTTTGTTTTTAATTATTGACGTTTACTTAAATACTGTATACCGGCCCGCGATTAAAAATACATATACATACGAGGAAATTCTATTTATCGTGTACTTTTCTTTCTTTCAACTTTTGTTTTCTTTCCATATACAAAGTTCCAGCGCGAAATAACAAAAGAAACGACGCGTATTTACAACGTAGCGTAATGATAATTTTTGAAAAATCAATTTCTCTAAAAGATTGCTTGCCGTGTACGATAATTTAATTACATACACATGCGTACGTGTATATATGTATATATATGTGCGCGTGTGTGTATTAAAACTTTCCAGCGCAATAAACAATTTCTAATTATCGAGTACCAATTATTGCCGATATATCGACCACAACTATATTATTGTTGTTATTGTCGTGTATTATTATTGTTGTTATTATTATTAATATTTTTTTGGTGAAATTAACAATGTCTAAACTGTCAATATGGATATAACCCATTTATGGTGTTCGATTTAATAGTCGCGGGGATTCAGGTTGTACACACACGTTCACACGCCCCCAGAGCTACACACGTGCATCGAGATTGAAATTAATTTTAACGGCATTATTAGTTTCAACTATTGAAATACGATAGATAGGAATACGTCGTTATAGCATCAATATAGGCATAACTACTTAAGTATTTATCGATTATTACATATCTGTAACGCATTCCTAGTCTCGTATAACCGCGTAAACGTGTTTACCGTTCTAATAATTTAGTATTAAAGTCAATGCGACGCCGCGGCGAACCTACCTCCGGTGTATACTTCATTCGCGTTTCCCCCCCTCTCTCTCTCTCTTTCTCTCTCTGTACGTGTAAACCTCGCAAGTCTGATGCGCAAATAAGGGAGCGCATTTCGATTAAAGTGCGCGACTAAACTAAATTCGAACTGCATATACTTACACGTTCAATTAAAATACAAACGGCTACGATTAACTAAATACTCGGGTACGTCGAATATTTCAACTGGTTTGCGCCTCGTAATATATAGATTCGCCTTTTTCGTTTTTTTTTTTTTATTTTTATCCTGTCGGACGTACAATCGGATGTGCAATTGTCGAATTATCGATGTTCATCATTTCGAACAAAGCGAAGAAAAATAAAGAGATGATATTCGTTCGGAATCCTTTAATCTTGTACAGAGTATTAAATTTCTTCTTCTTTTTTTTTCTTTTATTTTTAACGTAATTTAATGACAAAGCGAGAGACTCGTTAAAACATAAGAAAAACACAAGATTCATTAAAATCAAATTTCTTTTTTTTTTCTTTCATTCTTAATTTAAAAAGGTAAGCTTTCAAAGTTCCGTGGATTTTAAATACGATTACATCGTGATACCGAGAACTAAAATCCACGGGTATTTTTACAGTTACGTTTGTACAGTAAGTAAAAATGAAACGAAGATTTATATTATTTTCTTTTTCGGAATATTTTACTTTTATTAGTTTAATAAAATGTTACTGTGCATTGAACAAAAATCCCCTTTATCGATTCACTTTAACGCGGTGAAAATTTTATTAAAAATGACTGTTCGGGACGATAATCGCACGGAAAATTAGTCAAATTTGTCAAGTCATAAGTGGCCCCTTAACTTTAAGCTTCCGCGTAATCGAAACATTAATCCAGCGTCGAGTTCCGCATTAATTACAATGCAAAACACAAAAGCGAGTAGTGATACAAAAAAACGAAGAAGAAGAAGAAGAAGAAGAAAAAGGGCTTTGCAATTCAAATCGTACTAACATTTAAAAGCCCAGAATCGAGCCCCATCTTTTGTAGCGAACAACAAAGTAAACAAAGACCTAAGGAATACCTCCCATCTCTCCCTCTCTCCCTCTCCCCCTCTCTCTCTCTCGAAAAAAAATAAAGCGGAGAATAAGGTGCATATAAAAAAAGAGTGAGAAGGAGGGGTGAGGGTGAACATCGCAACCCGATTTTCTCGTCGACCGCAAGTTATAAAAAGGCCTCCTCGGTCGTTGATTGCGTTCGGTGCGATATTGTCGTCGGGGCAACCAACCGCGAAAAGAGTCGCGCGACTCGTTAAAGAAGTTGTAGCGCCGGGAGGTCGATTCGCGCCAGAAGACCAACTTGCACAAAAGCTCCGCGAGTCGAGATAGTCGGCGAAAACTTTCGTTACGCCGTTCTATATCTACTTTTCATCCCCATCCCCCCTCCCCCGTCTCACTCTCTCTCTCTCTCTCTCTCTCGTCGCCCTTCTCCGTGCGCGCGGGCGCGTGCATAAATAGAATACGATAATTTAAAATTTTTACGAAACAGGAAAAAAGAACACTGGACGATGGTGTATTATACAAGTAACTTGGCTTGGCATCGGGAGTGATATTTTTTCTTTTCTCATGTTTCTTTTTTTTTTTTTTTTTGAATAAAGTATATACGCGTAATCGAGTTTCGTTTGTTCGAATGAGACTCTTGGGGGAATGGAGATTACGCGGGGTGTTTCCAGGCGCAATTCTGGGTCGACACTTACGGGAAAGTTCATTATTACGAGTGCGCACTTGGAGTCGAAGTTGGATAGCGAATCTATTCGATAGCACTTACGTTGCAAATGTACGTGAGAGTTGGGATGGTATTTTTCTTGTTTACATCGATATCGATACGAGGGATTCGGAATCATCGGTGTCGACCCAGATTTGACGGCGTGGGATGTCAAATTTTCGAGGGTACACACGCACACACACACACCAATATAACACACCTACGTCAGAAAAACGAGAGAAAAAAAAGTGAAGTTTTGTTTACCTACGGAATTGTCAATCGTTCGCTAAGCGAACCCTTGAAGAACTTTTCTCGCTGATCGACGTAGGATTTCTCTACTTTTAACGAGATTTATTCATTTTTCATTATTATCGTGGATATATACATATAGATGGTGTACATAGTATTTAAATTATATTTACGGTGTAAATCAGGGCTCACCGGTATTACTCAAACATTTTACAGCATAACGAATGCTTACTGATTTTCATTTAAAATAATAAAACAAATTTTACAAATGTGTATGTATGTAAAGTTTTACGATGATGCACCGTCTCGCGTTCCGTACACCGATTGATCCGATACGACAATATATAGCGCAATGGCTTAAAATTACTGTGTAAAAGCTAAGTAACATCGTAAGTTGTAAAAACGTACAATGATTTTTCCACATATGGAAATGCAACACGACCATAATTTACTATCTGAGCACTTTATCTTCTTCCGCGCAACGATCTATCTTTATAGCTGTGAAAATAACCAGTCGGTTCTTGTATATCATATACATATATATATATATATATATATATATATATATATATATATATATATATATAAGATACGGTAAACCACCAATTCGTTCGTACTTGGAATGCAACTAAAAATTTTTTTACATCTCAATTACAACACGGTTAGTCCAATGTGCGTTTATCGGGTTTCACCCTCGAAAATGACACATCCCCCGAGGATATAAAGAAAAACATATAAAAGTATACATGAGTCGAGAGCGTTGACGTAGAGTATAGTGGCGCGAGATCCGAACATCATCTTTTTTTTTTACATTGTAAAAAAGAAAAATGAAATTAATAAACAAAACAATCCTTTCGTCGCCATTAAGAAATGACTGATTTGTAAAGAGGGGCTCTGTTGTTTTTGCCCTTAGATGGGCCGGCCATTGTCCGGGTAAACCTGTTTGTGCGAAGCATTGCCACAATAAGTGACATCAAGATGGTAAGTATTATATGCCAAGCAAAGCAAACTGAGAAAACCAAAATAAAAATTATACAAACAAAAAAAAAAACAATCGCATAAAATTGAAATAAACAAAAAACGCATAAAAATAACTGTACAATAATATATAATATGCCAAAGTAAGCGAATGCCTGTTTATTTTGTTTTGTAAATCATAAAGCTTGTGTACATTTTAAAAGAAACAACTTAAAATATAAGTAAACTCCAACGTCTCTCGACAGCATATATATACATATAGCGCGAGTTTTGTTCATTACATTGCCCGTGTTTTATCTTTTGTTTTTATCTGTATAACTCCCATATTGCTACTGTTATCATTATTTTTATCATTATTATTATCATTATTATTATTATTATTATTATTATTATTATTATTATCATAACTATTATTATACGTACATATTACAGATACATACATATATATAAATTGTACATTGTTACTGTATTCGTATGTATGCACAGTCAAATGTGTGTATGTAGTTGTAATATGTATAGGTATGTGTATACGGTAGTAGGCGCAAATAGCATATATTTTATAAACCCCTTAGGGTGTAGCGTATATACATATTGTACATTATTATTTGGTTTGGTTTCTTTGACTTGCCATGATGAAACGACCAATCGAGTCAGTGACTACGAGTGACAGACCACACCGACACACACATTACGTTCAGGGATATGACACCCACTGTCTCTCTTTCCCTCTCTCTCTCTCTCTCTCTCTCTCTCTCTCTCTCTCTCTCTCTCGCTCTTTCTCTTTTTTGTCCCTTCATTTGGTTTTTTTCTACTACTTCTTACTTTGACACACAAGTATCACGACACCGTTGCCATACATTATTATATGACTCTTTTCATTCGTTTTATTTGATTTTCAGTACAGCTAGACAGATTCAGCACACACACATATGTACATGTACAGCATACACGTGTACACACACACATATACGTACACATATATTCACTTTTCACACAGACGCATTTGACTTGTACGACACGCAAATATACACATACGATCACTGTCTGCATACGTATACGTATATATGTGTATAAGTATATGTATAGATATATGTATACATATATATATGTACGTCTACGTATGTGCGTATACTACATCCCAATTAATTATACCTTGACCTAGCATATTTAGAAACTAGAAGCAGGCATGTGGCATACCAGCTTGTTTTATTGAGTATACATATACCAAATAATAATGATCTTAAACAAAGAGATAAACCTATTTATAAGCCAAAGAAAGAGACAGCAACTCTAGACGATATATCAGGTATAGATGATACATCTGCGAATGTCTGATAGTCTTCACCGTGTATGCGGTATGCGGTTGTATATATTATATATATATATATATATACAATTGGCATTGCACATGTAAATATATTGAGATGGATTTAGATATACACCTCCATATGACCGGTAATTAAAATGACGTCTAATATATAACACAACGACAACATCGTGTACGTATCTGACACTTTTATGCTGTTATATATATATATATATATATATATATATATATATATATATATATATTATATATATACACGATAAAATGACATTTTTTTTCTCCTCCACCCCCGTCCCTCCGGAGATCATCTTACTTTTGAATCCTCGGGTCTCTTATCCCTCTCGAATATCAGACAGGGGACACCTCGTGTTAACCCCTTCTTCTTACATTTTTTTGTGACGTTCACAAACGTTCGATGGAACTGGTGGGTGCGAAGTGCCTCGGTTTTGTTTATTCGCGAAACAATTATCGGATTACTTTGGGGCTTAAGTCCTTTTCAATTGGGTATATCGCTTTCACTATCGGTTCATTTACTGTATGAGTGTCTGAGTGCAGGTATATAGATATATAGATATATATATATTTATATTACATGTATATATATTTTGATTGTAACAACTTTAGTTTAGATTGGCTCGTAGGACGATTTATGGCTTTGCGAGTATACGTACATTCATATACACGTATTATGATTTTTTTTGTCTTAGCTCACCTTTAATATAGTTTCGGTAGAAATTTCGTTGTTGCCGAAGGCACACGATATTTACGATTGGCAATTTTGGATTTTTCATCGTCGTAGCGCAATTTGAAACAAATCCACTTCGATACGAATCTCCAACGCGTTTCAATCTCGTTTAAATTTGTTTAACGATCCAGCAATCCGAAATTAACATAAACGGGAACATTCATACCTGTATACAATCACGTTCCGAATGCATTTGTTTTCAATATTTTACGGTTCCGTTTGCAATACTGAATTTGGTAAATGTCATTTAACGTGGTGGCTGTCGACGTCGGATACCAAACTACCATTTATAATTACAGATTTCATAATTTTTAATAAAGTGACAAATATTTAGCGATTAGTAACAGCAATAACGATATTTTACACGTTGAGTGCATGACGACGATTTGATGTGTTACTTTCCCTAATATAGAAATCAAATCAAATCATTCATTAAAAGTACTTTTTTCAAGAACTATAGCCATATTTTACCGACAACTACCGTCACATACCCAATTGTTGATCATGAACCAATTTCTGATCAGTGTATTATTTCAATAAAATAATAAGATTTACATAAATCTAAACGTTGCTACGCACAATTTGAAGGTTAAACAATCAATAATTGTTTAGTAGACTTAAATAGAAAGTGGTATATGTACCGAAAATTTACTGATCAGAAATTGGTACTTCCCGCTTATTTTTCTTAGATTGTTGCTTACTTTAAAAATAGCACATATTTTATTTTTCTGAGATGGCTAAAAGGAAGTTTAATACTTATACTTTCTGTATCCGTCTAAATATATACAATTATTAGCTTTTTTAACATAAAATTATTCTATGAACGTACAGATTTACCTTAATTGATCAACAATTGGGTATGTGACGGTAGCTATAATACTATCCGTATTTAATGGTCAAAAAATGGTTTGGTCTAACCTCAAAATAGCACAATTTCCGCTAAGGAATACTATAATTTCAATTTTTCCTTACTTATCAGATTTTTAAGCGCGAAGATATCCGCAACCGATCAACGGAATTTTAAGAGCGGTTCATATTCCTCGCATTATGCACCCTCTATTCGGTCGTTCCATTTGTCCAAGGAAAAAAAGAAAAAAAACGTAACACGTACCGAAAAAGTAAAACTGCGAAAAGAGATAAGGTGTTACAGGTCGTCTGACAAATCGCGTTTTCCCCCCATTTCTAAAGTTATTTATATACCGCTGACCTTTTCCTTCCCGTCGTCCAGGATACGTGGAAACAAAAAAGGAATGTACGTTGTTTCCGGCAAAACTGTTTCACAGGGAAAAATGCGCACCTTCTTTTTGACTAATTTCAATCGACAAATTACACACCGTAGGTAAATATATACACTGTAATTGTCGATTAAACGATTCGTTAGGCTATCGGTGTAATGAATTTATTTTAATACCAAATGAGTGTTTAATCCAGTGTTTAATTTTAATTTATAACATTGCGATTGGTTAGTAAATACTTTACTACATTTATTTTTTCCTTATTTGAAATAATCGATTTTACTAATCTTCTCGTTACTCTCGTTGCGCAATGAAATTTATTTAGTTCATGTTTCGTTTAACATTGAGTTATACTACTTGTTTAACCATCGACACAGCTTGACTTCACTGTACGCTTAAACACTTGTTTAAAACTTTGTTCTATTTTATTTAACCATTAAATTACGAATTTACCCGGTTGACTATTTTTCTTTTTTTTTTGTATTTCTTATTTTACGTATATTAAATAACTACGCTGTCGTCTTTAAGAAATTAATAATTTATTTATCATATATATTAAAGGTACGTGGAGAACTACGAATACTTCTAGATTATTTACCTGTATCTTATAATGTGAAAAATGATTAATATGTTTACGTTAATAAAGTCGGTTGGACAGCTTACTAAATGTAAAATATTAACTCTCGGCGTTTAAAATTGGCCCGACGAAATCTCGCGCTGTACTACTTAATCCAATCTCATTTGTGTATTACAAAGTTGTGGATAAAAGGAGTTTCGAGTGGCAGACGTTTCACGAGAGACTTAAAGAAACGTAATTGCCCAATCTATTATGCGGAAAATCGTGCTTTCGCTCAAATATTAATTAACATCTGTTTACGTTTGTAAAATATAAGAAAAAATAGGAGATGGGGGAGGGGAGGAAGGGGATAGGGTAGAGAGGAAAAGGAAAACAACGCTCTTAATTACTTCGTTCCTTTTATCTGGTGCGCTCAAGTTGTAAAAGGAATTTCGCGTAAAGGAGTGTAATCGTAAAACTTAGTAATTTCAACGTCATCTGCATTGTTGCTGTCCTCGTTGTTAACATTGAATGAAAGAAACGAAAATTTAAAGGATTAAACAAAACGATATTAGGAAGGTAAAATCAAATCCGTTCTTTTTTTCATTATGACGTATATGATCTATACATATATTTCGACTCATGATAATCGTATCGTAGAGCTTGAGGGAGATCGATAAAAAAATTGCGCTTGCGTATATACGTGAAAGTCTTCTTTCTTAGTCCTATCCGTACGGTATATGTATACGTATATATATGTATATGTACGCGTGCACATTTTGCTATTATAGCGTAATCTCGGGCGTATAACGCAAATGTACTTCGGGTATAGCGTCGAATCTCGCACTATTGTACGCTAGATATAACACCGAGAATTTCGGTGAGTCGAAACTCGCTTTTCCTCTTTTCTCTCTTATCCTCCTATTTGAACGGTGAGCTACATATACGTACGTTACAAACTTGAGATATTAATTAAACTTACTTTTTTTCCTGCAGTGTATCACTCGAGTAAATAAAATACACGTTTACTTCCCGATTTCAATCAGTTAGAATTTATTACGTAACGGTAACTACCTTCATCCGTTATAATATCCTGTATTATTGATACTAACGATTGCGAAACTTTTCGTTTTCAAAAAAATTGAAGATGGCGTATATATATATAAAAGTGATTTATATTTTTATAATTATCTTAAAAGAAATGTAAGTCGAATGATTTATCGTACGGCTTAGTTTACGAGATATTTTATTTCGGTCTTGATCTTCCTCTCTTATAAATTATTAAAGAATAGACCGTACTCCCGGTTGGCGAAGTTTACAGCGTTTTTCGGATTATCGTATAGCGCGTTCGAACATACCCGTTTGAACTTTAATAACCCGTACATCATCGGAGCGTCAAAATTCCCAAAATTGATAATTAAAATGACCAAGTTGCCAGAGAAGGGAAAATAACTACTCTGATCGTCGAGAGGTTAATCGTAAACTGCCCTCGACTCAACGAGAAATCAGTTAAAATTAAATAAATCAAATTGCGCAACATGTGTACACCGGGAAAGGAAAAAAGATAACAAATTAAAAACCGCACGCGATCGTTGTTAACTCTGATAGTCACGCGATCCTTATATATATATATACATATATACATACACGAAATCCTCGATAAATTCATCCATGGCGAGCGCAAAAGAAAAATTCGATCTTGCTGACTTAATTATTTCCGCGTTCGCGTAAAGAACGAGGAAGAGAGATAGAGAAAGATGGGAAAAAATAGCGATTTAGGGAATAAAAAAAAAGGCGGTAGCTGCATTCGGGTGCGTCCGTGACCTGGTTTCCCGGTCCGTGCGGCTATGAATTGATGAATATACCCGGGCGCCTTTATCAAAGTCGCGGGTAACGCCAGGGTGAAACTAGGCCACGATTCGAGCGCGCGCGCACACACATTTCGTCAATGACGAAATTGAACAACCCGAGAAGAGAGATTTCGTTAGGTGGGACGAGGGACAAGTTTGACGTTGAATTTGCTCAAGACTGTTTACACCCGATTTTAGAACGTCGCCCTCGCGTACGAGGCTTTTTTTAGCGCTATACGCTGGATATAATAATTTTCTTCTTCCTCTTTCCCCTTTTTCTTTTCTCTTCTCTCTCGGTGAAACGCGCCTTGAACTTTCTAGGACGACTTTCTTCCTCTTTATCTTGATAATAATTTCCGTCACCTGGGCTACTTGTACCAAAAATAGGATTTCATGGATAAATTAGTACTCTTAACGCTCGACTAATACGTCCCACTCGGTCTATAAACATACGACCCGTAACTCTAGCTATGTACTTAAGATTAAAATATATAAGTGAGACAATTTTACAAATCGGACGTACAAGTCTAATACTACTTCCTACAAAATTGTTTAACAACTGTTAACTCGGGTATAGTTTGCTCGACCGATCGTTCAAAATTTATTCCACTCTCATATCGGGGAGAAAAAAGAACAGCGAAACGCGACGGTTATAATTAAAAAACTTATGTGCTTTATTTACGTCGAGCGTAATAATCAAGGGAATTTGTCCGACGACCGATCGCTCGTAAAATTAATGGCGCGTTTTTGCCAGAGCGCATCAACCTTCCACTCCCTTCTTTTTTTTGTATAATAAACGGGTTTCGACCGGGCAAATTATGACAAATGCGTTATGCATATTTCGCGCAACGCGGGTATAACGAGCTTTCGATAGTTCCTTTTTTTTTTCAAAGCCACAAAAATGTGAAAAGGATAAGCACGCGGCTACGCATACGCGCGAAGTTATTAAATTTTCTACCAGTCGGTTCGTTTTTTTTTTGCATTCTCGTGCGCATTTTTATTTCTTTAGCACACGTTTTATTGACCAACCCGTCGACCCTGCTCGACCGATGGAAAAACGTTTTATCGAAAAGTAAGTGTTTAAATGTCATTCACCTTGTAAAATTTGGTTTTACATCACGCTCGATTGAATTATGCAGTCGTCGATTGATATATATGCACACGTGATGCGGTTGTAAAAATTATAAATAAAACCTGACGCGAAGTTATAAAGACAAGCTTATCGTTCTCGATATATCGTCATTAAAATTAAACGTAAATGCATAATTGTTATTACAAAAAAAACAAATTCGAGTTATCTTCACTAGATCATCAAAATTACACCAAGAGAATTCAGTCCGGTATTTTAGGAGGTGTGTAGCTAATGGAAAGCTTTTTTCTCGCATTGCGTGCGCGCGTAGTAAAGATCACCGATGCGAGATACGTAACCGTTACAATGCGACAGGACGTTCGCCGATTTAAGGACGCAAGCGTGCGCTCGCGCAAAAAGGTTGCACCGATAAATGGCTAATGGACTCTTTATATACGTACACCTACATATCTCCGTACGTATACGTTTTATGCTAATCGATTTCGACAAGAGTGTGAATTATTCAAAAGAACCCGACGTGCACTATCACTCACTCGCTGATCTTTTTTTCTTTCTTCTCCTTCTTTTAACCCTTCTTTTCCTCCCCCCCTTCGTCTCTCTCTCTCTCTCTCTCTCTCTCTCTCTCTCTTTCTTCCCCCTTACCAACGCGAATAACAGAGTTTCTTTTTCTTTGAGAAATCGATCCGCATAACGTGGACAATTTACTCGATAAATGTATATGACTTTGGTTTTTGTATAGAGAAATAGTCGGTTTAGTCATTACTATACACAATTTTTCACGTATAAATTTTCATGAATTCTCCATTTTCATTTCGCTTGTTATTATTCGCAAACGTTCGGCTACCTACACGCAAACTCATTTACAATTAAATCTTTTAATTAAATTATTATAAGCACAGATCGTGATACATATCGCCAAAAGAATCATGAATATTAAAATTGGCTTTTTAATTCGACTAATTATTTTACAGCGTAATCTATATATATATAAATATATATATACTGCACACACACACACACACACACTCGCGTATAAATATTTGAATTGACTCGACGATAAAAGAAACGTTCAAATTTTAATAAGTATATATCCCATTTAATATACGCAACGGTATACATATATGTGTGTTAATAAATTGGCAGCAATTAATCAATCGGGTGGCGCGGTCTTCATTCAAAACAATTTGTCGAGGGATGCGCGTGCATAAAATTTTACGAGGCCGCAGTATAGAAACTCGGGGATCGGGGTTAAAATATATATATAAAAGACCGAGACAAAACAAAACGGCTCCGCGCCCGCGCATTGTATTCATCGGTGTAAAATCGGACCTACGATTCAAAATCACCCCGTCTCCTCTGTCTCTCCACCCTTACGAAATTAACTTCCATTAAATCCAATCAGGTTTCCAAGAGGCGCATGCGCTTTATATATATATATATATATGTGTGTGTGTATATATGTATAGCCTTTTCTATATATATATATAGACAGGATTGAAAGCTGTTTTCTCTGAAAACGCGATGCGCGTACACGATTTTCCTCGCGGAAAACGCGGAGGAAATGGCTTAGCCCAGGTCGATTTATCGACGGAGAATAACGTACCGCGTTTTATTAGATAACTTCGAGGAAAAGAAAGTTCCTATAGTTGTATTTTTCGAGTGCTGCGGAGGTTTTAGCGCTTTCTGCCCGGGGACGATATGGAATTTACTGTTTTGATAAATTTCCTTTAGTCGCGGATATATAAAGTATTTCGGCTGCGTATATGTGTACACCTATACGTATATATATATATATATATAAATAACGCAAGCATTTCAATGCTTTTGTACGTTTCCTAATGTATAAAATGTATTTTAAAGTGTCGGGGTTCTAAGTGCTTCGAATTTTTCGAAAGTAAGCTTAAAACGTTCGGTACAACTGGAATTAAAAAAGGAAGGGAAAGGGAAACCGGATTGACAACACCGAAATTATATCCAGCAAATTACGTACGATTTACGAAACGTTTGAAATGATCCATCTCGAACCAATCGTCCGATACATAAAAGAAAAAAAAAGACCGTAGAGAGAAAAGAAAGAAAAAACGAGGAGGAGCCAGCGACATAAACGTAACATAGCAATAAAGACATTCGATTTATCAAACACTCGCGGAGCTTATGGAGTTACAAGAATTTTTGCCCCACCTCCCCTCGATCGGTTCATACAGGTCTATATACATAGAAAACGGCCAAAGTCGCGCGTGTATATATATACACATCGAGTAAAGAGATAACGCGGCGTATCGAAGAAAGAAGGAGACGCCGTTACGGAGGAAGACAGTCGAAAGAACGACGATTTATCGCGCGAGTAAAATCTCGAGCGGAAAACGATCAATTGAGATTGAAAGCCCGTGGAAGATGTATGTATCGCATAAAACAAAACGAAGGCTTTATCGTGCGTACTCAAAAACGGAGGGGGTGGGAAGGGGGTATAAAACATTCGGGTGCGAGGTAGTCTCGCGAAATAGAAAAATCGAGTATATATATATATATATATATATATATAGATAATTCTACATATATACATGTACATTATTTTTATGTACACGAATATATATATATATATACATATTATTTTTTTTAACGCAACTTTATATTTACTTTCTTTCGGTTTATTTCGCGGCTCTGGTTTTTACGATTTTTAACGCCGGTGTAATAAATTCCAGGCGTGGCTCGGATTAAAAGCTTTTGGATGATAATTCGAGTTCGACGTGATTCCATTTTTCGTTCGCTTCATTCTTTCTCTCTCTCTCTCTCTTTCTCTTTCTCTCTTTTTTTATGCAGCATAGGTTGTATGAAAAATGTTTCGTTAATGAGAAAGCTTCTTGCGCGTTACACGCATGTATATATTATACATAGGTATATATATAAAATTTTCGGTTCTGCGGTGTGCGCGTACACGTATAAAGTTTCGAGTTATCATTACGGTTCGCAACGTTAATAATTATATATCTCCTTTTATACTGAAGAATTCTTGCGCTTTCAATTAACAAAAATTATTAACGTGAAAATACATCTAATTTATAATGTACGCGTTTGAAAAGTAAATGCGACGTTGAGAAACGAGTAAAAGTAAAATACGGTGCTCCATTACGCAATTACCATCGAACGTCAACTAACATAAATAATGACGATGAAATTAAACAGGAGGGCCCTCTCCGCCCCTCCTCTCTCACACCCCCCGCCCCTCTTATGTGCAATAAAATCGCGATCAAATCTTATCTTTGAACATCGTTATTACAGCCGTCGCATATAACACGATCGATCGGTCAAAGAGCGACGTCAAAGCGAGGCAAAAAAAAGGACGAGCACGAGCTTCACGAAGAGAGGAGGCAAAAAAAGTGCCATAGAGTGTTGTAGTGGGGAGGAGGTGCGGGGAAAAGATAAAGAGTCGCCGTCGTTTGTCGCGGTGCGATCGTGATTTTCCTCGGTAAAAATAAAAGCGTATATAGTAATACCGCGAGAAGCGAGAAAAAGTGTAAAATGTATAACTGTGATTCGCCATATGGAGCAAATTATTTTTTTCTTTTCTTTTTTTTTCTTCTTCATTTTTTGCGGCTTGAATGCTCATTGGGTTGGAATATAATGCGAGAGAGAATACAAAATTTCTCTCCTATCGACGTACGTATACATGTATATACATATATATATATATATACATATAGTTAAGCCGATTTACTGGGGAAGGTCTTTGTATTTTTCAAAGGATGGAACTAAGTTTACAATAGTCATAGATCGGGGCCGAACTTCCTTTTATGACGTAAGCTCGCGTCCTCAAAGGACGTCACGAAAAGTTCCGAGCGCTTTATCTTCTTTAATTTTCAGGGATATCGCGAAAATTCCGTGAAGAAGCTTCTTCACGGGAGCAATAAAACATCGTGGATCAAGAGTTTGGTTAGCGAAGAAGTAGAAGAACGAGTAGAAGAAAGAGGCAAAAAAAAATAATGAAAGAATTAGGTCGTAAGGAACATTTTCGACTTTTCTTCATCTTATATCCCAAGAGTTTGTGTGTGAAACAAAAAAAAAGAAGTCGAACCTTACTTTTGCGATTTCATTTTCGTCTATATATATATATAACGATATACCGTTAATAATTGCGAAATAAAATACTAATAAAAAATTTTCCCGTTCAAATAAAAAAAAGAACGTTCCACTTAATTACGTTAAATAGTGCGATAGAGAGGAATCCGTCAAAAGAACTGAAATTTTCACGATTCGCAAATCCCGCAATAGGAAGCACAGCCTTTCCGCTCTCTATCCCTCTCTCTCCCTGTCTCTCTCTCTATATATACCAATTAAGCGTAGGACAACCCGCGTATATACATATATATATACAGACCGAAGCTTTTCGCGGGGTAAAGTACATAACGAGCTCGTACGCAAAAACCATGAGGTAGGATAGGGAGGAGGTAAAAGGGATCGTGTAATTCATCGTATAGCTATTTACTGCTTTACGATCCCGCAAAACCCGCGAATCGTCGATACAGATGTATATATATGTATATGTACCAATACAGACTGGTTGGATTTAACTTGCCGTGAAACGCCTAACACGCGGATAAAGATGAGAGGAGCTTTTCGTACACAACGACAAAATCCGCGCGTATATATATATAGAGAGAGAGAGGTATTGTCGAAGGTATCGCTTAGAATTAACGTGAATTTCCGCGACTGGATTTCCTCTACCTTGTTATACCCTCGTCTATTTTCTCTCTTCTTTTTTCGTTCTACCGGATGCACGAGAAGTTTCCGAGGGTTCAAATTATATTTTAAACGGGTAGTTTTGCACGACTCCGCGGGGTAACAACATACAAAAAAAAAAACAAAAAAGACTGGAAAACACGTACAGAATGGCACGCGCTCGTGTATTTCATTTCCGCGTAGCGTTCTCGTTTCCTCGAATTAAGGTACATCACCGGCCTGTTTAACGCTGCGATCTGTCCTTCGAGTAAAATTAAAGTTCCTCGCGCGCGTGCCCCCTCTCTCCCTTCCGCCCTCTCCACAGATTATTGAGGTAATTGTCCCGTGCGTACGCGGGTTACATTGTGTATATCCGACTCATGGATTATATTACTCTTTTAATTAAGGAAAAAAATATATTTTTGCACTAGGAATATCATTTTTGTTTTACTGATATATAATTGGAGTCGTAACACCTGCTCGTTCACCGAGATATTATACTTTGTAGTAAAAGTTATAAAACGAAATAGAACCAATTAATATATTTTTCTAATGAATTTTACTGGATATAGTTTTTAATAAGAGCCTATTTCGAACGAATTAACCGTCTGTGATCGCGCATTCAATTTTATACTTTTTATTTACTCATTTTGTTTTATATTTTGTGGTCAGTTTTTGTATTTTATTTATAAATATTATACTCGACGCTTAAAATTTTTTTTAACAGGATGTAGGTTCTTTCCTATAGTAGAAATAAAAAATATTTGATCTGGTAGCAACCACAGGTTGATATTAAAAATATCTAAATTAAATGTATGTATAACATAGGCATTAAAAATAGAGTTTAAACTTGTTTTTGTACGAAAAAGTAGGTTATGCCTCTCGAATCGACTAATAAAACTCACATAGACCGACAAAAACTAAACAAATTAATTACGAAAGGAAACCGCTTTAAATAGATTTATGTAAAATAATACGTATGACTCATACGATTTGGGAAAAAGTATTATTCCTAAATATTACTATATAGCAATCCAATTATATTTAATAAACAGTAAATCCGAAATAATGATCTTTTAATTTATAACATTGAACAGTCATCATTTTTAACAATTTATTATAACTAAAAAATTATTGTTAATTTTTTTCGAGTTCTATCAAGGTTGCACGTATTTGCAAAGGGCAGGCTGATACGAGAAATAGCAAATTGTAATTTGTCATTATTGACGAGTAGTACATAATAATATTTTAGTATTATAATATCTTACATAATAAATCTTGATTAAATCATAAAATCGACGAAACTTCTTATTAAATATTACTGAGTGGATTATAAAATGAAAAAATTTGTCTTTTTATTCTTACAGACACTGTAAATTTATCGGTGAAAGATATTAAATAAAATATTTTAGAATAAAATAGAGAAAGAAGCTATATGAATGCAACAATTTTGACGATAATCCACGAACGGCGACGACGTTTATTAACCAAAATTTAAAATATCATTCCTAGATAAATTAATGGATATACAAGTGAATTTTCTTATCAAATTAACGAGTCAAAAAATGAAGCGCTCTGCTCGTCTATTTGAAAGACTATTACTTAAGCAAATAGACTTTAAACTTGGGAAATGAAATACAGAGTTTCATGCAAGCTCCGAACAGTATTTTTTTTTTTTTTTTATGTTATTTAACGTCGCTCTATTTATGCTGCCAGGGCTAATCAGCGACGGAGGTGAACGGTGTGACTGTAAACAAAGCACATGTAGTTGAAACAGTGGTGCTTGTGTCCATCGGAAGATATCATCGGTCACTGTAATTAGTCTAATAATTACAGTTTCCTGTCCTCCCGATGGAACCACCGCGATCCTCTTTACATCTTCGCGTCCCTAACGTTCCCTATAGTTCAGATGCCCGTGCCTCTCATGCACTGAAAAATGCACGAAACGCACGCGCACCTGAACTGGCGTCACATTATAGTGACACGCCGAGCCACTGAGTCGCGGTGTTCGAAAAATGCACATGAAAAAAATTTTCAGAGGTACACGTCTGGGATCGAACCCACGACCCTCGGTGTGAGAGTCGGGAGCTCTACCCATGAGCCACCGCGGCTCTCCTCCGAACAGTATTTACCTACAAATTTCGAGTAAATTTAATTTAACCTCAATTAAATTAATTTAACCAAACTTGAAATTTTCGTAATCGTGAAATACCGCGTAAAAAGTCTATTAAAAAAACGAACGATAACGAAAAATGTTATATATCTAGAATATATGCACATATATACGTATATATATCTGTAAAGTAAACGAAAAAATGTTCGATATATCATTGAAACGAGAAATAAAAGAAAAGGTAATGATAAAAAGCTTGGTATATTATTGAAGTAATATCGCAAAGTCAATCTCGAAAATTGGTTAGATTTGGAACAATAATCGCGTAGATGTATATGTATACATATATACGTGGAAGAGATAGATTGCTGTACGTGATTGTTTTCGAGGTTCGAGTAACGATATCTATATATGTATAGACATGTATATACATATATATACAGGTATGGATTACAGATCCAAAGTTTCCGTGATCAGTTATTAAGATCGTTACGATTATTTCGTTTACCCCAATTAAATTGTCGATGTTGTACCGCCAACTAATCAGTTTGTACGTCGACGTCGAAGATAATCTTTTCCCTTTTTATTTTCATCGACGGCCAAATCTATTATAACTTTTGTATACGTATATATATATCGATATAAGAAAATATCGATTTCTCGAAAATAGTGGAACTGCGTAGATTGTCTTAATTTATACAAACTGTTGCTATACATTTCGAATTCATCTCGCGAATAATATACGCAGAAAGTTTTAACGTCAATTGAATAATTTCATTAGCGCATATAATTTTTCCCACTGCGAGAAAGAGAAGAGCACTTTGGTTAATTGAAAATCAAAAATTAATAATCCTCGTCGTCATCGTCATCGTCGTAGTCGTGCACTCGCTCGATTCTTCTCTTCTTTTAGCCGTTCGTACAAAAGTCCGATTATTTCTCATAATTCACGATGAGCTACCGAATGCACACACACACACACACGAGCGCCCGCGTACATCCCTCGGCCGACTCGAAAGCCACCCACGGAAAACCATCAGGTATTAAATTTTATATCTGGAGTTGAATATATATCTACCCGGCAAATGTATAAAGTGTCAACGAGCCAATGAGAAAGTAATTTATTATATAGGCTTACTTCACTCTCTACCGATAAATTTCCCTTTTTTCTAAGCTATACAATTTAAACAGATATCTATATATAAATGTATATATATATATACATATGCACGCACTCATACACGCGCACCGATAAAATTGAAGCTCGTTAACTTTATTTTGCTTCAGTTGTTCGAAAAAGAAACAAGATACGTGTGTTCGATGTGTTGCAGAAAGGGTACGAAAAAAGGAAGTGTGTTAAAGAACTAAAAAAAAAGAAAAATAGAAAGGGAGAAAATCTATATTCATATACAAAGGTTGAAAGAGGGAAAATATACCGTCAGCGACGATTACACAGTCGAAAGTGTGTGCGTTCTCGTATTGTACGGTATTAAAGGCGATGAAGGAGAGAAGAAAAAAAAAACACTTTGGGGTGGGAGAGGCACAAAAAAAAAAGAATATATATATATATACACAAAGAGGCAAAAAGATTTACGACTTCGTACAGGTGGAGGAGGAGGAGGAGGAGGAGGTGGAGGGTTCGAGGGTGGGGCAAAAATGTATAGCGCGCCCCAGGTCGAGATTTATGGATTAATGTGTGCATTGTGGTGGTTTAAAAATTACAGTCGTACTCGTATACTGCACACGCACACGCGCGCACATCTGTGTGTACATACACGTACATGCGTGTATATATATATATATATATGTGTGTGTGTGTGTGTGTATGTCCACACACCTGTGTATACATATATAAATACGTAGCGCGCATTATGCGAATAGTCGAGCGTTATACTACCGAGGTTGTATACGAGGATTGTCTTGCAATTTTTATACCGTCTCTTCTTCTTCTTCTATTTCCGTATATAAATAGATATATATATTCATATATAGGTGAGTATCAGAATTCTGGATCGTCGATTTTCCTCTCAAAAAATCTTGGATGGGTGTATATATATTTTTCGGCTCCATAAATGCAAATTGGTTTATATATATATATATACACATTTTTTTTATACACACACACACACACACACATATATATATATATATATACTCACCTTTCTAGGGAGTTAATATTTATTTTCCTTCTTGTTTTTCCTCGAAAACGAAGGTACTCCTCGAAATTTGTGCATGACTTAATTTTCGATTTGCCGTAGAATGGGAATGTAATGTTTTTTGTTGCAAAGAATATAAAACGGTGAGGGATGCTATTACATTTGTTAATACACGTAAAGTGTTATACGTAAATATATATTACGAATCTTCGAATGATCTACAGTGAGATTATATCTTTGCAACAAGATGAACAAACAAAACCCTAACTTTTAATCGAAAGCATCTTACATTTTACATAATCCAGAGTTCTAATATTTATCTTGTATGGCGACTGGTACAGTTGTGAAATAACAGCAGCTCAATCACCAAAAAAATCCATATTATGTAGGCGCATTAAAGTCGAAATTGGAATACCAAAGAACAATAAGAAACCTGCCGGTTTCGCATAAATAACGTAAATCGTACAAAAGAAAGAACAAAATAGACATGCCCACCAACAAGTAGAATGAGAAAAAAGCAAAGCCAACCATGAATTAATAGTTAACCAACGCAATACTAAAAAAAAAAAAAAATATACCAAAACAAAAGATAAATAACCGCTGCGACGACTGATTAATTTGTTGATTCTGTTTTGCTATATTAGATGGGCCCGCGATTGTCCATGTCAACATATTCGTTCGAAGTATCTCGAAAATAGATGACGTTACCATGGTAAGTCTGAATAAATGACACACGCCCCGACTAATGACAATGATGATATAACAGCAACGTATATAATTCAGTTGAACTTTCACAACGAAAAAAAATTAACAAAAATATAATTAAGAAAAAAAGATCTATATATGTAATTCTCACGACTTGTTACAACGGACGACTGTATCAACAATGCTCTCACAACTAACACAACTAACACGTATAATCTGGGTGTTCGTACTTCTATATATATATATATTATTGATATTATCTATATTATTATAATATGATTTTTTTTTAAATAAATATTATAACAATTTAACACTTTATCATCATCATTATGATCATCATTATAATCATATTCATCACCATCAACATCATCATCTTCATCATCATTATCATCATCATCATCATCATAATCATCATAATCATCATAATCATCGTCACAGCTGATTAATATAATAGCAAAGAGTTATCCGAAACTTTGTCAACGTTATTTCATCATATTAACAATCTATAGAGCTTCGTTTCTTCACATTATAGACTCACGCATAATGCCCACTTTTATATCTCAATATCGACTCTTTTCTCATAATCATACATATATTCATACTCTCTCTCTCTCTCTCTCTCTCTCTCTCTCTGTCTCTCTATCTGTCTCTATCTCTTTTTATCACGAACTATTTACACACACTTCTACACAGGTATATACACATTGTAGCCGCTGTATTTTTCTGTCATTATGTGTCACATCAGGCATATTTTATTATCATTATCTCTCTTTCTCTTTTGTACACTAGACACACTCGAACATTATCACGCACCATATAGTGAGTCCTCTTCATTATCTTTTTATTTCTCTCTCGCTCTCTCTCTCTCTCTCTCTCTCATTTCTCTCTATCTTCTCTATCTATTTTTAGCGTCCTACGATTATGTAGCTCTCCTCTATATCTCTTTATATCTACGCGCTGTGTACACTTTTCGTCTCTGTCTCCAAAGCTGAATACATCAGAGACGTTCTCTCTGCATCTCCAACCACAAACTCTGTGTGTATCTCTTCTCTCTCTCTCTCTCTCTCTGTATCTCTAATATAAGTTTCGTGTATCCTTTTTTTACGTACATCACATCCATATTTTTTTCTCTCTTCCTCGCGTTGGTATACCCCAGCCCCTTGTACCCCATGTATTCTATCTTCACCCACCTACACCCCTACACACCTACACATACATAACAGATACACACGGAGAGACGGGCATGGCAGCCCAGTTATATGAAAATTACCAAGCCCACACGTTCACTCTCACTCTCTCTATCTCTGTCTCTCTATCTCTCTCTCTCTCTCTCTGTCTTTCCCTCTCTCTCTCTCTCTCTCTCTGATGTTCTATGAGTATCAAATTTGTATATGTCTTGATTTTAATATACGATTCACTCGTAGTATGACGCCGAGCAATCTTTCCGTGCGCGAGTAAAAATAACGCGACTAACGGGGAAGAGAGGGCGAGGGGTATAGGAGGAGGAAAAAAATTGGTCGAAAGAACGGAAACGAGGCGTCATGCTGCTACCGAATCGCTAGTTATTTTATATAGCATACCGCTGTTTTCTTTTTCTGTAGTAGAAATTTCTCATATACATATATACATATGTGTACACGTATATACACGTAATATACATATTAACATACATATATTAACGCGTGAATGGATGTACATATCTGTATAATATATATATATATATTTTACCTATACATACTTATACAGATACGTGCGTGCGTGCGTGCGTGCGTGTCTGCGGGTGTGGATGTGCGTGTGATATGACTCTCTTTATGTATGCATATATATGTGTATGCACGTGCATACGTGTGCGCGTGTGTGTCGGTGTATATATATACATATATATACATATATATATATTTGTATATATATTTGTATATGTATACATATGTCAACATTGAATATGCAATAAATGTTGCGATTACATATACATAATGTACACGTACACGCGCAGAGAACCGCGTTACAGCGCAATTTACGCACACAAACAAATCTTATAGCTTTCCCCTTTGATAGACCCCCGCGCCCTACCCTCCGACCCTCCCAGCCCTCCTCTCTCTCATTATCTCTCTCTCTCTCTCTCTCTCTCTCTCTCTCTCTCTCTCGCACACCGAATGATTTGTCCATGATGGTGTTAGGTCTCAATTACGCGCTCACGAGTACTTCGAACCCTGCACGACACTTCAGGATGCACCCGCACACGCACGCACACATCCACCCGCGCTGCACCTGCTACCGATCTCTCGACGCTCGGACCTGTGTGTGGGTGCACTAAGTGTGCCTGTGTGTTCGGACGCATCAGCAATTAGCGTTTCACACGGTTACGCAATTACGCGTTACCGTACACACGTACACATACGTACCTATATATAAGTATATATACATATATATGTATTTGCACGTGTGATCGTGCGCATATATATGTATGTATATGTATACACGCACACACATTCAGACACATATATATCTATATATATGTAGACACATTAAGCAGATTCGGCGTGACACCCCGCACAATTACATGCGTGTAGGATTTTCACGTGACGTTTTGTTACACCTTCGAATTATACGTGTAGATTTATGTACGAGCAGCACAAACGGTGTATATCAATTAGGATGGCACTTCGTGTTTGAGGGTATGTGAAATTACTTGGCTAACGTGATTACGCGAAGGATTGATCGTTCTTCACGGTTGAATGGATGTAGGCTTAAACTGTTGGCAAATTCGCCAGTTGGTTACGGTTTTTTTTTCCTTTCGCTCTCTCCTCTTTTTTCTTTTAATTTACACGATCGACCGTTGTAGACCCGCGTCCTTACGCTTTTTAATCTCGCCCCGTTCTTTGTGTACGCTCGATTGGTTTGGAAAACATTGTAATATCAAAAAAAAAAATCCGCTTTTCTTTGATCGTAACAAGTTTCTTTATGCGGGCCGAACGCGGCAACGACAACACTGACTTTTCTATTCGATATCAAATGGAAATATAACTTTGGGAAAGCGAAAAATAAATAAAAGAATAAACCACCGCAGCAATATCTATATAGAGTAGAATTTCATTTTTTGCGGGAACCAAAATATCTTGAGGGGAAGAACAACTTTTTAAACGCGCAAAAAACTAATTTTAAGTTATATTATGTTTCGCGGGAGAACGCAATCTTACATATATATATATACACACATATTTACATGAAACAGACGGAGAATAGCGAAAAGTAAACGTATTGTGCGGATAAACGTTTAAACGAGACACATTTTTTGACATTGATTTCCATGAAATTTCACATGCCCTTAAAAGAAAATCTGTATGCTTGTGCTAATTGCTTGATCGGGTTAAATCGAGAGAGTATATATGTATACTTATCCCATGTGCGAATTTATTTACAAACGAACCAGTAGTATATTCTATACTGTACTGGCGAGGTTCCACTAGAAATTGGATTCATTATTTTCATGGGATGACCCTTATCTCACAATGGAAATATAATTCATCCCATTGTTGGAGACGGCGTTAATCAAGTAGAAAATATACGAATTGTTCACACGATAGCCCGATAAGATTTTGATAAGACAAAGGGAGAGATAGATGTATAAATCACAAGCACCTTAGCGTTTAGAAAGATATTATATGCATATAATGGAACAACCGATAATAATAATAAATTATTGTCGACGCGAATGTCGGTTCCGAATTAACTGCTTATTATAAACATATTTGTATATATTAATGATTTATTTAGAAGTTTATTACGATTATCCCCAATCGATTAGCATACAGTAATTACGTTTCGGACGAATGGCCTATACCATTAAATTTAAAGGGCAATTTCGATCGAATAATTTTTACACATCCGGTAAAAAAAACGATTTGAATGGAAACGTTATGGAGAAATGAAAGAACGATAAAGACAACGCGAAAATGCATCGATTCTGGTAGAACATACATATACACGGCAAATGGCAATCTTTGAAATCGCAGTGTATACACAGGTGTATACGTATACATGTACACGTACACGTACATGTAGAGATCGGAAGGTAATATAAAAGGAGAAAAGCAAAAGTTAATACAAGCCCGTCACGCGACCACGTAACGTCCCGTCGAAACCCATAAACGTCACCTCGATAAATCACACACTCACACGCACGCAGACACAGCGACGTCTCCGATAATCTAAATTCGCAAATTGACAGTGTATTGCCGACTGTAAATCGTTCTCCTCGTCTCCCGAAAATAACAAAGTGGAAACTTTGAATCTCCTGGATGCTTTACACACACACACGCGCATCTATGTATACATATACACATGAAAGACGGAAGGCAAAACCAACCAACCCGTGGAATATAAATCTCGTTCAATTACGCACACTATGAAAATAAAATCACGTACCTATATATATATATATATATATATATATATATATATGGAAAACGTAGCGTTTCAACTTTAAAATATATGTATATAGATATATACAGACAGTGTAGATGTTATGGATGAAATCGCGTATCCGGCGAAGGTAATAGGATTTGATCGGCAAACTCCTCGAATTCGGATGATTTTCTTATTAGCGACGACTGCCTTGCAATACCGTCTAACGAGGTTAGTTGCGAATCGCCTGACATATTCACGTTTCCCGTTCTCTCTCCCTCACTGTGTGCGTTTGCTTCCGCGTATTTGTCAAAACCTAGTTGAACGTTTTCTATATATATATGTATCTATATAGGTATAATAGGTATATATAGGTGTGTCTATGCATCCGTGTGTGCGGGCGGGCGGGAGGGTAGGAGGTCGGTGTGGTGGTGAGCGCAAACGGGAGGCAGGATCGTGTTTATACTCGGTCGCGCATTGTAGCGAGAGACCGACTCGGCAAGGAGTTTCGGACGGGGTTGCCACACCTGCCGCGCTGTATGCATAATATACGCGACGACTCGGGAATTTTCGCGGATCGATCGCCGTATATGCACCGAATTCCTATACATATTTTTAGATTCCTATCCTTATCTTTTTCTTTCCATAATATTATTATTATTATCATTATCATTATTATTATTATTATTATTACTGAGTGTAAGTGTAAGTGCCTTTTAAAAATCAGCTAATACTTTCGTGCGGAGACTGGTCTCGCTCGATTTTCTTCCCGCAATTGATCAAGTTCAATTAGGAGAACCCCGGGGATGGGCCGGTCCACTATATTAGGATAACGCGCATAGTTGCCAAAATTTTCCGACGATGTGCTCGGAGGGACGGAATGCGAGCTACATGATTGATTGCCACATTTTTAGGGGATAGCTATATATATATATACATATATATATATATATGTAATAATTGTCTCGACGCTCACGTATCTATGGAATGTAGACACAGATTGCTCCAATGTCCTCTTTACTTTGAGGACGTATTCTCCCGATATTATTTTTTTTTTACCCTAATTACCAAAAGAACTTTTTCGTTTCTGAAATTTGTATTTTTTGCAATAAATCTTTAACAGTTTTTTAATTATTTTTAAACAATTAAGTGGTGGGTTTCGGCGACAATGGACTTAGCGAACGCCTATGCATTTAAAAATTAAAAAGGTAAAATAATTAAACATTGATAGTCGAATGATTAAAGTGTCTTGCGTTAATATTAGTATTACTTCGTTGGAATCTCGACAAGTGCATTTTTAATTTACGATTCCATTCGTCGTATTTTCTCTCTTTTTCGTACAATTGCTTATATAACTTTTTGATTAAAAAAAAAACCTCCCGCTTGTCGTAAATTCATAATTGCTTTTCTTGATTTGTATGTGTTTTGAACCGCGGAACAAGCAACTTTCCAGATTCTCCGAAGATTTTTCCTAACTTCTGCATAATTTCTTTCCCGGTGTACCACTCATCAAGATACGAAACTTAAAGTTAGTCAACTTTAGTCTATAAAAAAATTATCTCGACTTGGGATCTCATGTCAAAATCTCACTTAAAAATTTTTCTCGAGCAAATCTGGATGATTTCCTCTAAAAAATTTATTAAAACTATCGCGTGATTAAAGGGAAATAAAGAGAGTAAGAGAGAGATAGAAAGAGAGGGAGAGAGAGAGAGAGAGAGAGAGAGAAAGAGAGAGAGATGGATAGGAAGAGGGAGAGAAAGAGAATATTCATTAATATTTCTTTGAAAAATTAATTATTATTTATTAATTAACCGTCGTGAAATATTTCGTTTCTTTCTCTCTTTTAATGTTAAAGTATTTCACTGGGTATTGTGTGTAATTTTAAATTATTAACATTGGATTACGAGTACTGTATTGTATAGTAATTTATATTTGCTGATTCACTTGCGGGTTATTAATAATGTAATTAATTTTAATATTTAGTATATTTCATCAATTTTCAATGCTCGCGATACGTGCGCTTAACGAAAAGTAATGATAAATTTAACGGTAAACAACGTTATCAATTTTTAACGATTTGACCACAATCAAATTAAATTCGCAACGCAAGCTTCCGCTATTTAATAATAGGAAACCGGAGGAAAAAAACTATCCCGCCCGAATGAATTTTTAACACGAGATTTTAAGTGACTCGTCGAAAAGGTTCGTCGCAAAAAAAGTGATAGAGAGAGAGAGAGAGAGAGAGAGAGAGAGAGAGAGAGAGAGAGAGATAAAATAAAGAAAAAAGGTGGAGAGAATGATAGACGAGGGGTCCAAGCGTTACGCGTGCGCCATCAGAGTTACATCGTAGCCCGCATGCCAATTATATCCGTGTGACGCGCCTTTCGCGAATCGATCTCGGAGGCTGGTAGGGGCTGGCTCCAGGATATCCGGGGACTTGGGTGTATACATATATATACATACATCCCCGTCTCGCTCCGCGCACACTCGATCTGTCACGGACGTGGCGTAATCGATTTGTTTCAATCTCGAGTCCCGATCATAATGTCCAAACTGACCCTCGCGAGTGAGCATCGTTTTCCCTCCCACCAAAATGGACAATGTGGTTTTCGGGATGAGGTTCTAGGTGTCGATACGAGCTTAATTTCAAAATCGATATCGAACACTATACATATATAGCATCTCCTCCCCTGCCTCTTCCACTCTCTCCCAACTCCTCCCCCTCCTTACTCTCTCTCTCTCTCTCTCTCTCTCTCTCTCTCTCTCACGATTCTCAGCAGATCGAGTTGATTGACTCGGATCGTTGGATTGGTCGATATTGCTTCGCTATTTACTTTCCACCTTTGATTATATGTTTGATTTCGAATGAATTCCGAGGATATAATAGCCAGGGTCGTCCTTGCATTTTTGTCCCACCCTACAGGAATTAAATAGATACGAGGGCAATATCGCCAAGCGCGTTAGGAAAAAAATATTTATGCCGAATAATATTACTTTGTTTTTCCCGAGAAGAAAAAAAAAGATACTGATTTTCCGACGTGCACAATAGAAACGAACGTCGATCATCATCATCGTTAATTAAAAGGAGAAAAAAAAATCACTTTGTACGCGTTGTATTTCATTCATCGGCTATCAATGGAACGAAACGGGAAACGTTCGAATCCGATTGAAAGTACGTATACGTCAATGGGAAACGTCAATACTTATATGGTAGTAACCCTGGACCTTATCGATTATTCGACCCTCACAAACTTGACGATATTAACAATGATGATCCCTTGTTATACGATATCGCGCTCGATAACGCAGAAAAATTGCGTACCCGCATTATATCGATCCTTTTTGGAATTTAGGTTCCATTCTATACATAGACCTCTCTCGCTTTCTCTTTCTCTCTCTCTCTCTCTCACTTTATCCCTATCTCTCTTTTCGAATTGATCTAGCGTGCGGTCATTTTCCTTATCGGTTAAACGGGGTGCGAATGAGGTTTATTGTTGCACTCAACATGCGTAAATTCATTCTCTTGTCCCTGTATATCTATATATCCATTATTTATATACGTATACGTTATTTCTATGCCAATTTCTATGATCCTTTGATACCCTTAGATTTAAGATTTATAGAGAAGCATTCGAATGTGACATCTAAATTACACCTAAATTTTTATGGTATTTGTAGCTGCGTAATATTGAATTCAGATAAGCGCAAAATGTCTCCTTGATCTATCTATAATTTTTACACGATTATTCGACTATATCACATTAATATTAAATAAGATTTACGTTTGAATTTAGATAATAGGGAATGTTATCAAAATTTGTAAATTATCGATATTAATTTTAAGACTAATTAATCAATTTTATGTAATTACTGTTAAGAAATGATTACATTGTCAAATTTGTCGCTGTTTCTAAATTTTCTTTAAAATTAATTTAATTCCAAATTCGACATTTTTTGGGAATTCCATCGTATCCTTACCTATGAATAATCTATAAAATAACAACTACCGGAAATAATTTAAAATCCAAAATTTTACACCGGAGGAATCGATATGTGTATTCCGATACAAAATTAATAAGAAAACTTTAATATAACTTGTAAAACCAAAAGCACTATTATTGCTGCACGAAATCCTATAAATTTTAATTGAATAAAAATTCATTCGGTATATATGTATATACCTGACCCAAATTTTGAGTACTTCACCTTTTATTGTTTCGTATTTAATGCAATATTGTAATAACGCTAAATCCGTTTTCACTTGGAATTTCCGTCATCGATTGCTAAAATAATAAAACGCAATTATCATAATTTCTCATCAAGTTATATCAACATTGCATTAACGAGTCGAAAGTATTAATAAACACAGCTATATATATATATATATATATACATATATATATAACGTCCTACAAATAATTTATCTTAAATTTATATTCGTTAATACAGTGATCGAAGTGTCTAATGTAGTTAAAGTATATCACCATTAAGTAATATCATATTTTAATACAGGGTTCTACATATTTCATAATAAAATCTAACGTTAGTGATGCAATTTAAAGAAAGAAAAACCGATGTATTCACGGGTTAAATTATTCTATTATTATAATATAACGTATTGTCAACTGTATATAAAAAAAATAAATCTTTTTTCTTTCGTGCGATCAGTATGGCAATCGATTTTTCTTTCTATGTTTACGAATAGCTTCATTAAAGTTTCTCTCAAAGTGAGAGGTATTATATACCTAAAATGTAATAATGAACAAAAAAAAATAAAAAAATAAAGAGAGGAAGCCAAAAAAAAATCGCCATCATATTTTTCGGCGCTCCGTCACCGGTTGATCAACGAGGTTCATCAGTAAAATTGGTATCGTTCGAAAAACGATGCTAGCTTCCGATAATCTCGAGCGACGTCGATTTTATCACCAGAGAGTAACGAGAGCAATGAAACATATGACGCGTAAAGTAAATAACGGGCAGAGGCTGTCTATGTATGTGTGTGCGCGCGTGAGTGCGTGTATATTCATTCACACACACAGACGCGAACGCGCGCGCACACACACACACATCCATACGTATAAAGATAGGTGCGTAATCGGTTAACGAGGGCGAGTCAGGATTGTGCGTAATCTAGTTGAATCGGAATAGATGAGCGTGTGGGGATGGGGAGGGGGGTTGGATTTGTGGGCAGGGGGGGTCAAGAGGGCCCAACGTTAATAATTGATCCTGTTATGTTCTGTTCCGGACGACGATGTTAGATGTCCCGACCAAAGTGCACATCAACATCTTTATCCGCTCGATCAGCAAAATTGATTTCATGGTGAGTGCTTCAAATATCCAGCAAGGCCTTCAGCATCCACATTTATATATGTGTATATACATATATACATTATATCTATACGTACATATGCCTATATATGTATATCCGTATATCCGTATGTGTGTGTGTGTGTGTTTATACACATATATATATACATAGAGACATACGTACGTATATACATATACCTACACGGATATGTACATGTACGTATATGTGTATATATATACATATATATAAATATGATCGCACGCAGTGTTTGTGTACTATTCTATGTATACATATATATACATATGAGATTCACGTGTGTTTACGTGGTTGTTGCGCCAAATCACCGTTTTTATGTGCCATTTTACGTCAAAATTCGTAGTACCGTCGTCATCTTCAAATTTTTCCATCCATATACGATACATGTTACTATAAAATCGTATTGAAAGAATTATTTATTTATTTCTATTAATTATTAATACTGTCTAAAAAAATCGAATAATTTTTCCATACTGTTTTCATATATATTCAAATTAAAGTAACATTATAACCGAGTATAGAATATGTCAATGTTAACTGTAACGCAAAAAAAATCGGAATGAAAAAATTTCTTATAATTAACCAGAGACTCGATCTCTAAAATTTTGTTTATTTATAATATTAATTTGATAAAAAAAATTCAATTTCAAAAAAATGACGTACTCGTGTATCTCGAAAATGTATAAGAAAATTGAATTGGTGTATCACATATTTAATCTTTTTTCGAAAATTGAATAAAATAACATTGGAAATACCTGGAAAATCGTTTATATACATATATACGTACACGTTATAAAACGCAGAAAAATGTTAAGCTTGTTTTGTTGCGTAGGATATGATTAAATTCCATACTTAGGAGAAACTGCAATTTTGACGGAAAAAGGGTTAAAACGGGATTTTGCATGTATCCGTATACGCCCGTTTCGCGTGATTCGGGAAAATGATTGATTTAAAAGAAATAACGAAAGAAAGGCAATAATATAAAGAAAAAGATGTATATGTAACGAGTATTAAAAGCGTGGAAAACGATTGTCAGCGCGAATGTGCGTATATGGTATACGTGCAGTAAATCGTATATAATACTTGTATACCATGTATATTAATATAATTTTACGTATATATTGTATAACTATATATATATATTATAAATATATAAAATGTACGTCGCATTATTATTAATATTAGTTATATATTATATATTATATATTATATATTATACATATATATATATTGGATATTATTGAATATATATATAAATATGAGAATTGGATGTGTGCTACATATCGTTGAATATCGTCAATGTCGTTTTATATTTATACATATATATATATATAAATATAGTCGTGTGTATTACTTAAGACGAGCATATATTATATATAATAAGTATATATTATTGGCTGTTATTACGGTTACGTTATCATGTTACCTATTTTTTTTTAATTGTTTGATCGACGTGTTATAAGTATATATTATATATATAAAAAATAATCGTCGCGTACAGTCAAACGCACGTGTAAACGTATTGTCAATATTAATTGTTGTATTTTAAGTTTGACCGTACGCGCGCGAGGAAAATGTTACAAAAAAAATAGTAAGAAAATTAAAGTGAGATGCGGGTGGGCTACGTGGGTGTGCATCGGACGCACCAATGAGGCAGAAAGGGCTCTGGAAAATCGAAGGAATATAGAGGATTCCTTTGCTGCTTTATCGCTGCTTACTGCATCAGAAATGAGAAAAATAATTCCTTTGATAAAATTTCATCAAAGACGGATATCGTTAGTTTCTTCTGTTTATATTTTTGTCTTCTCTCTATCTCTTTCTCTCTAGTATCTTTTTTTTTGATATGCGAAATTGCAAGTATCGCTGGAATAAAAATACGTTCGGTATAATGACAACCGTGTGTAATAAATTTGTCTTTGATATGAAACTATAGTATTATAATATATTTAATATATACTATATTTTTCATGTCGCATAAATGCACACGTTTAAGTATATCACCTTCGAATATCACGTGTCGTTTTGATATATTGTTTTACCAAAACGTTCGATTCTGTGATTTGTAAATTAACATTGAAATATAAATTTCGAAGAATTTTCGTATTATAAATTTACCTTTTTGTACATAGAATATTAATTCACGAAGAAAATTTTGTATTACAAATTTCCGTCCGGGGTGGTATCAGTTGTTCGAAAAAATTGAACCTATAAAAATCAAGTCATAATTATATTTGCATGGAACTCGATATAATTTTTACCGCGTAGTCACGGTAATTTTTATCTCCGTTCACAAAATGAGTTAATGAATAATCAAATCTACCTTATTAATTGTAAAATTACAAAATAAAAAGTACATCTCGAAGTAATCGTTGCAAACATTTAAAATACACACTTTCCACAGTTGACGAAGTTCAATTGAAAACCGTATATTAAATAAAAGTAATTTAAATTGTCGAAATCAATTTCGACTAAAACGACAAGTGGTATTCTTCGGTTTTGAGCGTACAAAACGAGCCAAATAAAAGAAAACTAAGAAAAAACTGTAAAATATATGCAAGTATATGATAAATCATTGGAATCATTTGTACGCGAAAATTTGGTATCCGCTTGGGTGTGATTATATTGTTGTTTGGAAGCCACGTAAACTGCACACGTAAACTCACAATTACGCACGACTCGTGTTCTGTTTCAGAGTCAAAATCTGTACATTAGCCGTGTGCCTCTGTATATCACGTGTATAATGGGGAAACTGACTGTCTGAGATACCCGAGCTGCACGCGCTCTATGTAAGAGAACGAAAAAAAAGAAACAAACAAAATCAAAAACATCCTCCCCGCCGTCTCGCCTATGTTCACAGTTTTATTATTATTATTATTATTATTATTATTCAATTTTTTTTACGTATACTGTATATGTATTTTATTTGTATATGTATGTGTATATATATATATATATATGTATATATATATATACGTACATGTGACTTATTAATGCTTACGTTGCCTGACCCTACTTCTTTACCCTTTATTACATTTCCTCGCCCTCTCTCATCATCTCGCCTCACGAAAATCTACGGGGTCACGAATCAAGATCACGCAGTTTTATATCTATATATATCTATATATATACACACACAAGATTTAAGATTAATTCCCTCCCTTTCTCGCGTTTGGATAAATCATTCTATCCGACTTTCATCTATTATTGCTTTTTATTACTTTTTCCTTTTCCCTCTCATTTCGCGAATCGACGCACGATCCCCATAACGTTTCATTATAATCCGTCATTGAGAATATCGTTGAGCGCGTAGGTCTCGAAAATATGTTTTCGCGAGGCGATAATGTATCGCGCGCGATCAACGATAGTTTACCTTGTAACGGCCGTATTCGAAAAGGGGAAGATAGCAAAAAAAAAAAAAAAGAGGCAGAAAAATAAGGAGAATGAGCGAGCGGTGGGTGTTTTGTTAAAAGTACTACTAACCAATGTAGAGAAAGTATAGGTAAATGAGAAAACAATACAATCGTTTGGCAATATCTATATATAACCGCAACGAAGGACCGATAGCGCATTCTAAAAGGAGGTTTCCGCGTATATACGCGCATACGAAAACTGATCTGTACCACGTAAGTATATATTCCCCGAGAGCGAGCTGCATATAGTCTCGGAAACGGAGACTTTGATCAAATATAAAATCGGTTACCCAGAACCCAAGACATCGAGCTTGCATTATTTTCGTATCGCGTATCTCGAGTGAGCCACAATACGTGGAGCTCGCGAACACGAGGGACAAAGGGAAAACGCAGCTCTCTCTCTCTCTCTCTCTCTCCCTCTCTCGGAACGTTTATCGGGAAACCGAAGGAAGGAATCGGAAGCCTCTTTGTCGTATACTACGAGCTCGGTATCTGTCCTGCCATTCGACCCGTCCTCTATATATACATACACATCGAACCGAGCGTCGCGGCGTCTCCCTTCTGTCATTTCATTAATCACTCCTTGCGCACGACCAATCGTCCCGATTTCCGTTCGTTTATATTCTTTTTACTTGTAGCTTTATTCTCTTTTAGAGGATGCCGTATCATCCTTTTTGAGAGATTGCCCTTTGTTAAAACCTTTGTCGAATATACTTTACTTCTAATTAATTTCGCCCTTCTCTCACTCACTCTCTCTCTCTCTCTCGCCTTTCTTTTTCCATTTGTATCTTTTTCCCGGAGAAAATTTCGCAGGCATTTGCGATTGACGACTGTGTTTTGATCAATCGGAAATTGATATTACGCGTGATGCTATTGGGGATTTCGAAAAGGGATTTAAGCTCGAAAGCTCATTTTTCATTCGATCGTACGAGATACTGAGAGAGAAAGTCGGAGTACATTAGTTTCGGTGTTAAATGAGATCGACGGTCATTTGACGATGAATTTACAAGTTTTTAGTCGAATCTTTCGATTTCGTTCAGGTTTATGGAAATAACACGATTACTTTTATTAATAACGGTCTTTGTATCGATTAATAAATAACTAAATAAATCAAGTATTAATACAGTAGTCTACTTTTGTTTTTACCACACTATTCTATACATACATTTTTATTCAAAATTTACATTCCGTAAGTGGATTCTTCTTTCTTTCTAATTAATTATAACATTCTATTAACAACTCGATTAAGTGCAAGTTATTCTTAACTCTCTTCGATAAATATATTCACAAACGTTAATTACAAATATAAATCCGAACGAATTAAATTTATAATAATTTCGGGAATTTCTGTCTTTCATCGCGTATTCTCTTAAAAAGTTATTATTTATTCATAAACGTAGCGCATCCACAATAATAAAAAGAAACGATCGAGAAGAAACCCGAAACTCTCTTTTTCACTTTCTAAGAGAAGAAATTTTTATTTTTTTTTTTTCACGACTATAAAAGCTTTTAAAAAGTCAACATTATAAACTATCCGTACGGGCGTGGATTTGAGGAAATCCCTGATCTTTTCGTTAACAATTCCGACCTTGCCTGCTACTCTCTCTCTCTCTCTGATCTTTTTTAAGATAAAGAACTTTTACCCGCCCCGGCGGTTAAAGTGGCCATTACCAGACCAGAAAATTCAGGGAGCGTAACCCCACACAGATTTATGCGTATATAGTCGATGATAATGCCACTCAAGGTACTGCGGGCGTGGAGAATCCGTATAAATAACTCGGAGCTTTGGTTTCGCTCGCGATTATCGCCTCTTCATTTTTTGAAACTCCACTCTCTCTTTCCTCTGCCCCCCCCCCCTCGCTTTTTCATTGTATCTCGCGCTTCCTATATACTACCACTCTTCCCTCAACTTCTTTCAAAGCGCTCTATATATTTTTATTATTATGGAACGTATTCCTTGGAATCCTAACTATACGCCATATCGGTGCATAGGAGAAGAATGTAAGAACAATTTTAACCTCGAGATACTAAATGATGAAGTAAAATGTTGATATACTGTAATTTACCTCGTTACATGTTTTCTTAAAGGTTAAAATTAAACGTCGTTTCATTTATTGTAGCGTGTGTAACGACTATAACAATTTTCACCTTGCCATTTATATATCTTTATTTGCCGAAAGTTTTCGCTGAGTGGAGTTAATCTACTTAACTGTTTCAAAAGGATACCGCTATAGTAGGAAAAAACAAACATTTTGCGACATTTTTCAACAGATTTTAATGAAATCTCCGTTTATTAAAAAGTTTACCTTTTAAAAAAATGAAGAATTAACAATGTAAAATTGATATTTAAGAGTTGCTTTTGATCTTAAAATAAATCATTAACGGATTATCGACCGTCATATCTAAATTTAAAACTGTTACACACTAAAAAAATTAATTAACCATTTAAACTATGTATACTACAGTTAATACGTAATTTTATATAAACTTTGTAAATTTTCGAAAAAAGAATTCTCTATTATTTGATTAAATTACGTATTTCATTCTTATCTGGTCCAGTTAATTAAGTTAATAATACTTCCTCTATTCAAATTGTAAAGCTATTATCAAATTTCTCATTGTATTATATATTTTTTAAATCTTGTTGCGTATGGAGAAGGTGATAGGAGAGGACCGAATAAAAAATTGATCGGACGCCGGGACTCGAACCGAGGATCCGCGAGTTTCCAGTCACGAGACCTAACCACTAGGCCACCGTCCGCGATTTCTTGTTGTAGTTGCATTCGTCATGATATTTCGCGTTTCGGTCATCCTACACCGTTCTCACACACGCGCCGATCCGCGCGTCGATGTTACGTACGTAACAATCTGTGCTTTATCAATTTTTACACAATTTTTAATTTATTAAATGTTATAAACGGTTTTAGGTCAGTTTAAAAAAAAAATAAAGCATTTTTTTCCGATGGACAGATTTCAAAAATGTTAATATTTAATATATTATTAAATAAATACTCAAAAGCCGTGTAAACAAGATTTTGACATAAAGAATAAATATAAATCAATGGATGAAGGGACAATCGTCAGTCAAACATTTCCTATAGTTCGAAATGCTAGGTTCATTGATCATAAAGGAAAATTCCAATCACCAAGATATTCCAAATCGAAGTTGGTAACCCAAAATCGTCCCGCGTGAAGTGATTTCCCAAGCACGATATTTCAATCCTTAGCTTCTAAATCCCAAGCTCCTTTCGCTTTCATCCCTCCTTACGTATTGGCGCGTGGAGCTTCATATTCGATTGTATAGGAAGGAATCCTCTCTATCTTCCTACAGATGTATATATATATATACACACGTAGATACTCATATATATACGTTTTTCTTACCGCACAATAAAATTCCCATTCGAGTGGCATAAAACTCGAGTCAACCCCCGAAATGACGCGTATGGGCTTTTAATTATAATTAAACGTTGTATTTTGCGACCAAGCTCTTAAAAAGGAATTATTATCGAAGAAAGTGTTTCGTCTATTGTTATACAATTTTTTTTCGAAAGTTGCCCACGATAATGTAATTGGGAGATATTCGAGTCAAATTGTTCGTGTATCGTGTACATATAATTAATTGGCAATTAAAGTTTTAAAAAATGGCATATATACTTTAATAACTATATTCAATTCAAAAGAAGTATTTTTTTAAAATACTTCTAAAAAAATATTGGGTTGAAATTCTAATAAATACTTTGTCGTTGTCAAATACGTTGTATTTTTTTTTCAATTAAAATTTTGTTCGTTGTTAATAAATATTTCTTATAAGTATCAAACTTCGTTACATTTTATTATCAGTGTACATGTACGCAATTCTATTCTGTTAGTCTAACGATAACGTAATACTAAAATACGTTGTTATTTTTTTTTCTTGGGTTTCTCGTTCGAGGGATCGTCGTTTGAAAGAATTCCGAAGCTCGCGTTACACGGTGTAATTATATTTAAAAAAATATTCCTTCAGAACAATTCTTAATGCGTATTGTATATACGAATGTTAATCGAGTAACGGAGTTTCCTACGTACCTTATTGATCTTGCTGTTTCACTTTGTCTTTTTACTATACTTTCACAAAGTTTCATAATTAAAGTGTCAAAGGATCTGCAGTACCTAATGATCAATTATACGTGAAAAGAAATAATTAATTAAACGTTTCTTTAATCTAATCCAAAGTAAAATTAATATAATTAGCGTGGAATAAAGAACGTATATGCGAGTAATAGAAAACACGAGTTGAAAAAAAAAGTGTTTACATGCAAAACCTCCGAGACTATCAAAAGATACTTGAGAAATTATCGTTTCGTATTGTTCGACTAGATTGCAAAGATTTCGGGGATTGAGTGGAGAACAAGGAAGCCCGAGATAGCAAAAGCAAAAGCAAAAAAAAAGACAAGAAAGAGGAGTAGAGTACAGGGCGTTAGAAAAGGCAGAAAGGAACGAGAGAAAGAGGCACGCGCGGAAAAAGATTTCCCTCTAAGTAGAAATTGCCGCTTTGACGAGGTTCCACCACTCCCTCTCGGTCCCTCTCTTTCTCTCTCTCTCTCTCTCACACTTTTTTCCATGCACTTCGGTTTACAGGCTCTTGCAAATGAAAAAAAGCTTTCGAGCTTGTGGAAAAGAACGAGCTGGAGAAAGGTGAATCCAAAACCAGAACGGGTTAGGCCAAAGCTCCGAGAGGACGAAATGCGTCTCCTTATCTATTCCTTTCATTCATCTGGTCTTCATCCTGTGGGAATGGGAACGAACGCGTGGGCGATGATATCGAGAACCGACTCACTCTCTCTCTCTCTCTCTCTCCTCTCGTTTCAAAGTCCTATCGACTAGGAAGGGCAGGGCAGGGCAGGGCAGGGAAGGGAAGGGAAGGGAAACTCGACCTGGTAATCCGGAAGTTGGGGGTCGACTCGTTAATGGAGATGCGTCGCCGATTGCATTCAATCGGAGGGGGCGAGCTTATACCTCTCTATGTACCTATTCCTCTCTCTTCCTCTCTCTCTCTCTCTCTCCCTTTGCTATTCAACTATCTATCATTCGCCTCTTCTTTTTTTTTACATTTTCTATATAAAATGCTTCTTCTCTCCTGTCGCGGCTTCTCCTTCGTTTTTTTTTGGTTGACGTTCGAAACCTTAATTACGTTGTTTGCATTGATCTTCGAAAATTTATGCGCCGGACGAAGCTCTTTATGTAGATTCGATGAATTTGAGAATTTGTTTTCAATGACGGCCTTTCTCTCTCTCTCTTTCTCTCTTTCTCTCACTCTCTCATTCTCTTTCTCTATCAGTCTCATGTAGAGTACATTTACGTTTAATCTAGCAACGTTGTCGAACTCTCATGTAAATTGCTTTGGGAAATTTGCGACCGAGATTTCATTTAAATTTAGCTTCGATACACGTTAAATATTCGACGAAATTTAACATTGTCGAAGTTTAATCAATGTATTATCGATTGTATATTTAAGATGCTTCCTTCCTAATTCGATATTCGTCAATTCGAATAACGTTTGTTAACTATTTATACACATATATATATATATACACATACGCACACACGCACACACGCACACGCACACGGTCGATACATCAATGCGTACACCTAACGATAATTACAACTTTATATTTCGACGTTAAACTAATGTAATAAGTAAAATATAATTTATCGATGTAACTTACGAGAACTTTGGATACATAATTGCATCGTTCAAAAGTTAAGCGAAATTATTAAGGATGACGTAAAAAACGTATATTGCGCTCGAAAGCCTGTACGCATTGTTATCGATCCAGCAATTATTGAATAATGATACACGAATCTTCCATGTATAAACTGATGTACAATTTATCGAAAAATGCTTATACACACAAACTTTGATCAAAGTAATTGATTATTCTCGATGTAATATCTTTCTGTGATATATACAAGTGTTAACTGCTTGTTACTATTTCTATATATAGATGTACCACTTCTTACGTACTGTATCTTATCTGCTACTGCTGCTTTAATCTCTAAATTAATTATTTCCGCTCTATATATATATATACACATCTCTCTCTCTCTCTCTCTCTTATCTCTATATCTCTATATCTATCTATCTATCTCTCTCTCTCGATGTGTTTTCATTTATACATATAGGTATATATATATACTTGTGGCGAAAATATTTTGCATTGGCATCTTGTGTACAGAATTATTGGCGCAACCGCGGATCGAACGTATATATACTTTATATACACACCGATGTCTACATTATTTATTGAATTGTCGAGTGATTACGATAACATATTTGTATTAACACTTTCCGAGCGGATATTACGATGTTTGCGTATCTTCGTATATTTTTAAGGTTGAATAAATTACCATAAGATTATGTTGAATATAAATTTGTGTCTTAAAGAGAAAAAGTTACATCTATAAGTATCTCTCTCTCTTGCTCTAGCTCTTCTGGTTACAGATTTTAATCCGTCTTCGGAGGGTTTTTTTTGTTACCTTTCTATGGCAGAGCGAGGATGAGGACTCCTCTTGTAACTTTTACAGATGCTAAAATATTAACTCGCGATATCGAAAACTTGTTATTTATTTATTTATTTCCGTCTTATCACGCGAACACGCTCGTTTCGTCATATACCGCTCCGGAAATGTTGACAAAGTGGAAATTGGTTAAACAATATATCGTTCCTCAAATTGGCATATTTACTATGTCGAATATCATTTATTACCTTATATATAAATATATATTTATGCGTAAACAACGTATTATTATATTATATACGATATAAAATAGTGAATTTAATAATAAAACTTGTATACATATATATAATCTGATCAAATTAAATTGTGTATACATATGGTTACTTTTATTCGATAGAAAATAATGCACCTGGAATAATAAGATAAATACTAAGCGTATAGTTGTGCTGTAAATCTCTCGTATATATACGTGTAATTCAGCATCGATGAACCATAAGAAGTAAAATTGTCCCTCCCTCCTGTATATATACATTATTATTACGAGCCGATGCTTACGCAGCGGATAGAGAACGAACAAAAAAAACATATAGATAGACGTAAACGACTGCGCGTGTACGTATACATGATAGTATATATTTACGCACCTACACACGCGTACATCACAGTCACACATAAACACTCAGAGACGTACAAAAACACAGAATTGCCAAAAAAACGTATACCATATATACGAGGTCAGGAAATGGATTTACACGATTCCTAGTGCGAATGTGTATACACGAGTGTATCTATTTGTATGTGGCTGTGTGTGCGTGTGTATGTACAGCAGAAGATTCTGTGCGTGACGAGGCGACGTAACACCCACACACACACACACACACACACACGGGCATATACTTAGACTCATCTATCTGCGCGCACACACACACCCACACACACACACACCCCAGGACACTTCACTTAAAAAGGGAAGGAAGGAAAAACAAAACGCGGAAATTGAGATGTCTGTGTAATACAACCAAGTAACACGCAACCACTCACACTTGAGAGTAATTTACGTGTATACGACACTTGGGTCTCAACGCGCACCCGTACCTATGCGTACACACAAATATATAAACCGCACTCTTCACTCACACGTGCTTTACATTTTTTCGGCTATCCCGTGTTTGTGTGTGTGTGTGTGTGTGTATGCGTGCCTCTACTGCCCACACGTACGCACATCCATCCCTACCTACCTACCTACCTACCTACCTACCTACCCACGTACATATGTGTATCGAGGAATGTTCTGCTCTGTTTTTGTGCCTGATTTATTTGACAGTTGGTAATATTAACGTTGATACAGCGAAAGAGCCTCGCCCGCCCCTCTTGCAGTGAGTGTGTATATATGCGATCCAACCGAGTGTGTATCTCTCGTATTTTTGTCCCATTCGCTATACGACCACTGTGTACGTCTCTCCCCATCCCCATCCCTCTCTCTCTGTCTCCGCGCGTGTGAGTAAGTGTCCGTGTGTCTGAGAGTGTGTGCGTATGAAAATGTTGGTGAAAAATGCCGTTTGACACGGTTATCGTGTCAAGTGTCAACCCTACCCCACCCCCTCTTCTACAACCCCCAACCCCCTCCACGTACACACATACCCATTTTTTCATTCTCTCGCTAACTCGAGTTTGTCCACTTCGAGTGGGTATATCGTTGTTACTGCTTTTACTTCCTCTTTCGTTTCGTTTTTCTCTGTTTTTATACACATATATATATATAAATAAAAAAAATTTGTGTCCTGCGTTGCTTGGCTTCTCGTTATGTACGTGTTTTAATCTGCGATTGATCTGACGTGAGGAGGGAAGTAAACCATGGTTTCCTTTTTAATTGATACTCTCATCGTTCCAATGATTATAATGCACATTTTATATGTATACACGAATCGTGTTAAAAGCAATCGTAGTCTTCGATAATGAAATTACTTAATGACAAAATAAAAAAAAATAACATAAAGTTCATAGTAACTATTACACGAATTAATGTTAACTTAAAAAATTCTAGCAAATTTTACGATATACATTGTAGCAAGTTTCTTTTTTTTTTTTTAATTTTAACAGTCCGTGATTTTGTTACTGAAGACTATACGATAATTTTTAATCATGTACATTGTTCTGCGTGTACGAAAATTTTACAATGATATATATATATACAAATTGAATATTTCTATAAAATGTACTTTTAGCTGTATATATATGTATATATATATGTATGTTTGTATACACATATCTGTAAATTTGATACGAATTTCTTTTGTATACACCTTGTACAAGGAGATTAAATATTGCATCAAACGTTACGTGAAATACCATCGTGCAGAATGTGTGTACTTCTAACGAAAAAACCAAGGTTTCTCTCCCTTTTACACGAGTAACACGGGCTATATCCTTCGTCCCAACGTGTGTGTTCGTATATGTATATGCACATGTATACACATATATTTATTTCCATACTCTCCCCTGACTTCACCCCTCTACGCCCCCACCCCGATATTCTGGGAATTCAAACTGACGCAATATTCGCGAGAAAGAAACGCGCTTTATCAAATCACGTACACTCGGGGGGTACATATAGCGTTCTTCGCGTTATTTCACCTTCGTCAACGTGGAATGGAAAAAAAAAGAAAGAAAAAAAGCCTTTTGTTCCAAGCTGATAGAGTTTATCTCGACGCAAGGACAATATTTCTTTCTTATCGAAAAATCGCGCGGAAAAGAAAGAAGTTAACAAAAGAAAAGAAAAAAAAAAGAACAGTCGGAATGATATTCCTGTTTAAACGAAAGAAAATATATACCTCCGTAGTTGCAGTGTATAAGCGCGTGTGCATGTGGATCTACTTATCCTATATGTATACATACGCCTATACGTGTAAACGTCGTAAATAAGTTTTTGCGCGGGTATCAAATTCGGGATTACACTTGTCTCCTTTTCTGACCGACGTGTTTCATTGAGAGATACGTATATCCCCGGATGAGAATTCCTAAGTGTGGCTCACATTATATACGTGTTTTCTCTATGTACATCCCACAACTCCTCTCCCCCTCCCCCTTCTGCCCCACCTGTCAGTTTAACAAATCGTCCTCACCGCGTGAAAACAAAGGATCTCTATTCTGTGGATGTGTCTGTGTGGAATTCTTTTTTTTTTAATTTTATATGCGTGATAAGAATGATGATTATCTTGCGAATGGTGTGTATACGTGTATATATATATATATATATATATACTTATATAATCTCCATTGGGTTTATATACATTTTGGGGAATGGGGTGAATTATTATATACATATATATATAGATATACCTATATGTATATTGCGATTTTGATACAAGTCTTTACGCGGTGTTTGGTGGGTATCTCGCACTGAAATAATAAGAACATCCTATAGGGGTGGTTGACGATATAAGACATTTATTAAGATGCACTTTCGATATTCGAAGACCAGTCTCGTTATAGGTTTACACGGGATATGTATATATTACATATAATATAAGTAATTGAAATATCGCGAGCTTAATTTTCATTCGAAATTGCGTTTGCTATACGATATGGGCAACGTATTTTTTCCTTCTTCTTATTTAATACGTGATTACGGTTTTTTTTTCTCCTTTCCATTGAAACTACGTAGGATTGGTTTTTCGAAAATCGTTCACCTTGTATTTTGTCCGCATTTGTCCGCAAAGAGAAAAATGTTATCCTCCACAGGAATCCATCGTTTTATTTTTACGAAAAATGTAATTTTCCTCGTAATTCGTAAAATGCCGTTACACACGATTACGACCACCAAATTGATTTTTCAAGTGAATAATAACGTCCTAATATAATACGAAGAATAAAATTATCTGTTTGTCGTAGACACGTATGCACGTTCACACATACACATATACGCGCGTAGTACATAAAATTTTCGATAAACTAAAATCCCAGTTGGGTGTGGGGGTGGTTAGTAAGACACTCCCGATGCGGATCGATAAATCCAAATGTATTAACGTGAATACGCAAAAAGAAACGAGTGCTCGTAATAAATAAGGAGAAATAAAAATGTCAAAGCCTTGGTAATCCTAGCGATCGAACGGAGGGGGTCGTCGTACTCCGGGCGAAATAATCCGCGCAACGACCGAAGAGTGGTATAGGCACGTAAACGCATCGTAACAAACACACACACCGAATTCAAAGGGGAAGGGGTAGGGGGAGGAGGAGGGGGGGGGGAGAAAAGATAGAGCAAGAAAAAAAAAGAAAGAAAAGAAAAGGAATAAATAAAGGGGTGGACTTAAGAGCAAGGCAAATGAATGATTCCACTTATCTATGTTTATCTCCACTCTTTCTCTCTCTCTCTCTCTCTCTCTCACTCTATCTCTCTCTATCTATACCTCTCTTATCCTATGAAAAGGTGCACGAAGCGATATCACTTTATGGTTCTTTTCTTTCTTCCTATACACTCGAGAAAGCCCCCTTCTCTTTTTCTTCTCTCCGCTCCATACCGCTCTCTCTTTTTTTTTATCTTTTACTATGTCTATATATCCCGTACTTTTTTTTTCTCTCTCACGATACTTCCGCGAGTCCGAGGCTACCGTTATACGCGGGCTTTAATGCGACCGAGTTATAAGAGAGCTAACAAAAAAAGAGGATATAACGTTGTCGTGAACTTTGTTTGTTTTAATCAACGCGGAAATACGCGGGGATTGTAAATTATCCGTTTGTCATTGTTATTCAGGTAGGGCTGTACGCGTTTACCGATCGTAATTCAATTTCCCATGTCGATGCGAGGGGGGGATCGGATCGTCCTCGGTGAATTTCGAATGGTGCCCGTTGTCAAAGGAACTTCTCGATGACTTTTCTTTTGAAACGATACGCGACCCCTTTTTTCGGTATACAGTTAAATGATAACGATTTTTTAATCATTTCGTCGCGTGTACATTTGGACGAAAACGCATCGTCTGTTTGCACATTCTTATTACTGTCCGCTATTATTTGACGACTAATACCAATTCGAAAATTCACCATTTGAAAATTCATCCCCTCAAACGAGAAGCAAAAGTAACCAATATTACCATATTGTTGGCGATACGTGCCTTTCTCGCGATACGGACTTCGTACGTTGAATAAATAAAGTATCAATTAACGTAAAACGCATGCGGTGTCACCCACGTAAAACGGTAGTACTCGCCAAATTCGAATAGGTAAATAACGAAAAAAAAAGAAAAATTAAAAGAAATAAAAAAAATAATAATAATAAAAAAAAGAAGACGCAGCCATAATGTCCAGAGAGCAACGAGCTGCGGTTGAAACTGTGAGCCAAACTGCACGTTTTCCACTGTAATGACTCTAGATAGAGAGCTTTGGAACGAGCTACGCCACCGGCATTAACAATGATTACAACGACACACCGTAATATGCAATATCTTCGCTCACACACGAAAGCTTATCTTTTCACACAAACACAAACACACGTACACACGTACACACACACACATACACACACACAGTCACATACGCCACACACACACACTCACACACTCGTACACATTGGAACGTTTACGCTTGAGCTTCCTAGCGCATTCGCTTTTTGCATGATTATTTTTTGTGTATGTGCCTTGTGTGCTTCTGTGCTTTTTCCGTTCACGACGAAATTTGTACATTTGACTTTCGGAGTTTGTCGCTTTTACTTGACACGAGACCATTCGGATTTTTTTTTTCTTTTTTTTTACCATCTGTGCGAGGAAACCTGAAACCGATTTGCTAATTTCTTAGTGTTTCAATAAGTGTCGATTAATTTATAATTCGTATCAATGGATTATATATTGACGAACGGTGAATCGATTGTATGTAAACATTATACTTGAAGAAATGAGCCAAATTTCACGTTTCTTCTCACGTATTGCAACAGCACTAATTTTCGAGCATGCAAATTAGTGGGATGTATTAAGAAAAAAAAAAGTAATTGTGCAAGTTCGAGAATGATGATAGTTTAATAAATACCTGATTTTACTTAAAACGCCTACAACTTAGTAAATGATTTTCTTTACAAACGAATCAATCCATTTAGCGTACATTTTGTTTCTTTAGTTATTTTCAATCACGTACTCTCATTTACTCAATTTTCGAATTATTGAAAAAAAAAAAGAAAGTACATACATATATTGTATATTAATTTTAGTTCCGCAACTCATAACGCGCGGCTTGTATTATTTATCCCGTAACATTACGAAAAGAAATTTGCACAAATCGGATAACTATATATAATATACACACTGCATTGTCCTTTTTTTTTACGATCGTGTAAGTAGAAATAAAAGCCAGGATTTTAATGCCGGACGTTCGATTTTTAATTTTTAATTATGGAAATCGCGTAAAATGTTACCAACGGAGAATATATAAGAAAAGAAAGAATACAAAAAAAAGAGAGATAAACAAAGTTGATTCCGACATTAAAATCCTAGGTACAACCGCGTGATTTGAATAACCAATTAGATTCGTGAAATAGTATACGATACAGTAACTTCTCTTTTTTACTTGTCACGGATTTGAATTAAAACTGATACTTAAAACAAAAAATATACATCCGATGGCACACGAATGGAATTTGGCTGAGCAATAATTATCTGCCTACAGGAATATTCCGTTCAGTTGACATTCCGAGAACAATGGATTGACGAACGACTTCGATTTAACGACTTTGGTGGTAAGATTATATATAATTTTTTTAACGATCATTTAAAATATGACATAATTATTCCATCACGTTATTTAATAATTTATATACAGTAAGATAAATGAATTTATCGATTTTTACCCTCTTTAGACTTAATACATTTTTTACTAATTAAATATACATCTTTCGACAATGCGCTATTTAAAATTAATTAACATATAATTACTCTTTGCAAATTAAACATTAAAAAATTTCTCCATTTAATTTTAAAAAGTATTATAATTCCAATTATAATTTTCGAGTTTTTCGGTAGTGAAAGACACCCAAGAAATTTCATACGTATCGTGATGTGGTGCGTGAAATCGAAAGCGATAATGAATATTGAACGGTGGGTAAGGATGTTTACAGATAAACAAATATACATTAATGTTACTCAAGTAACTCTTATATTTGTTATATATTTAAATAATTTACCTTGGCCTATTTGTAATATAATAAGAAAAAAGAGGCGAAAACTATTTTTACTTACGTTAAGAAAAATTGTTAACGATTATTAAATCAGAGGTATAAAGGTTTTGTTAATTTTTGTTAAATTCACCAATTCTAAGATCAGTAATTAATTGATTAAAAAACAGTTGTATATTCTAAAGAGGGTTGTATCGACCACCGAAACGTCACAAAAATGAAAATTCTTATTATTTCCCTCTTTTCTTGATAAACTCATTCATCTTGCAAATTTATTACATGATTGTTTAATTTTCTTTGTATTAAATAGATTGTTATCGTTAATTATTAATGTTCGACTGTTTGTCGTGTGTTAAGGGAAACTTAAATATCTGACTCTCACCGACGCGAGTCGAGTATGGATGCCCGATTTGTTTTTTGCGAACGAGAAGGAGGGACACTTTCACAACATCATTATGCCCAATGTCTACATTCGAATATTTCCGGACGGTTCGGTGCTCTACAGTATACGGTAAACAAAACTACACAAATATACAATTACGTTGCATTATTCACATTCTTTTGATAAATAATCATAATTGACTATTCAAATATATTTTATCTATATAATTTTATTGGATATATATCTTTTACGAAAGGCTGTTTACATGAAATAAGATTTCAAGTAATATATGATTTCAAATTATTTATAAATGTGCGGTGATACAAGTCCACCTTGATCTTGAGTAAAAATTACACTTAAATCGATTATTATTTATAAATTGTTATTTGAAAATATAAGCGATAATTCTTTTGTTAAAGTATGAAAAATAGTATTAGTCATTTTTTCTAATGGATTATACCGTAATAGAAATTCTAATATAAATGAGGTTTGAATGCGGTATTAAAATTCTACTAGGGTAATTGTTACGATATTTGCTTTTTCATTGGCAAATAGAATACAAGAACAAAAATGTGATTTGAATTCGTATATCAATATTCTGTAATTCACAATGCGATGGCAATTCAAATAAAATCCGTAATAATAATGTAAAAACTTTTGTCGCAGTTAGAATTCAGGGGCGGTTAACAATTTGATATACAGCGGAAATAGCCTTCCGTTTTTTTACCTAATAGATATAATAATAGTACTTTGCACAAAAAAATGATGTAATCGATTTACAGAATATCATTGACACTGTCCTGTCCGATGAACCTCAAGCTTTATCCTCTCGATCGACAAATATGTTCTCTGCGAATGGCCAGCTGTAAGTAACATTTGATAACCCGAATCACACTCGAGCGACAAATTTTTACGCGATTCATCTATATAGCTTATGACGAATTATTCGTAACACGAGAGTAATAATATTAGTTTTTGAACTTGATAATCCGTACTCGCGCGCACGTAACGTTCAAAAGGAGTGAAACAAACTACAACTTGTATGAATCTAGGTTGTTTGGAAAGATTTACAAGTTTTGGTTTATCGCTTCCGGAGTTCGTGTATAATAGGAGAATGTTCGCGATGCCCGTTGTATCATCACTCACTCGTATAAATATACAAAAAATATATCGTGGACGATTCGAATGTAAAAGTAAACGAAAAATCATTGGAATTAAAACGTCGATTGATCAGAAGGAGTGTATTATGGGGGAGACTGATGATTTATAATTCCAGACGGATGGACGACAGCGGATCTGGTGTTCCTGTGGAAAGAAGGTGATCCCGTTCAGGTGGTTAAGAACTTGCATCTACCTAGATTCACGCTCGAAAAGTTTTTAACGGATTACTGTAACAGCAAAACAAACACTGGTGAGCTTTCCCGTTTACTTTGACGTCGGACTACTTAAATACGGAAATGGATATATAGATGTGTACCCACACACACACATACATAAATATATACATATATACACATATAATCGCGTACTACTCCTTTTATTATTTTCCTTTTTTACCTTCATCTCCTTGCGCAGGCGAGTACAGCTGCCTGAAGGTGGATCTACTTTTTAAACGGGAGTTCAGTTACTATCTCATCCAGATTTACATACCTTGCTGTATGTTAGTCATCGTCTCCTGGGTATCCTTCTGGTTGGATCAAAGCGCCGTACCAGCTCGTGTATCCTTAGGTAAGTTCTAGACCTTCCCTCTATCTCTATCTCTATATCTATCTATCTCTCTCCACCTCTCCCTCTCTTTTATTTTCCATTTCTCCTTTGCCTTTGGTCATTTGAAATCGGAAGAAAACTTTTAAGATCAAACGAAACTCCTCAAAGACGATCGCTCCTTTATTTTAATTTATCACTTTCGTTTAACCGTTATATATATATACATAGACATGTATTATTCTATACTCAGAAAAATCTTCTATTAAAAATTGGTGTATTGTTTATAGTCACAGAGGTACAAAACAATCATAAAATTAATAAAATTAATATTGCATATATTAAAATTTACAAGAGGCACAACGATAACTAATATATTTTTATTTAATTTTACTACGTTAAGTATAGTACTATATTCAAACAATCTGTAAAACGTAATTCTTGATACACCACTTTTCTCAATATATATATATAGATTTTTCTGTTATTGATCCTTGATGTAGAACTTGAAATTCCATACAAGTTTATTCTGATGTAGTAGCATTATATTACAGGAAATAATTAACGTGAGTATGTATGCGCATATTTTAATAATTATTTTGACACTTTGCAATGAAATAAAGCGGGATGTCAAAAGCGGTAAAAAAATTTTTTTAAATGACACAGCTAAAAATGGTTTAATTTAAAATTGTTACAATAAATATGTAGCGGAGCGAGAATAGGAGATCCATTCAATCGTTAGATTTATTCTTTTGAAATTTATAAGGTATAGTTTTACACAACAGAATGTTTTGAAACGATTAATCTAATGAATAAATTCTAGCCGCAAGAGAGTATTTTACTAGTACAACATTTTAGTAACGTTTTGGAAACACTGTTTTAGCAATATTGAAGCGATGTATGCAACTTGTCAAAACTTTCCCTGGTAGAAATTTTACAATTTTTTATTCAGTCATTACAGACAACTATGCCGTTTTTCTTTATAATTTTGTCAGCTTACACTAAAATTTCTATAAGGAACGTATCGACGTTGTAACTTTGGTACGACGTGGATACGTTCTCTTATATTTTTGTAAGACATTGTGGCACGTGAAATAGATCAAAGCACCAATATCGCACGAGATACGGTAACTTGTAATCTCTTGGGTAACCTTGATAGAAATGTCAATCTCAGAACTAGATAGTCAAAATTGCTGGTGCAGAATTTGCGTTGAAGGGCTTCCTTAAATGAAATATAAGAATTCAAATTATTTTTCCAATATTTATGTGCCTAAACTGGAACATTTTTACATATTCAATTGTTTTTTAACGCGTCCGTGTGATTTGAGTAACATTTCCAGTATTTATGAAGATAAACACAATTTTATCATATCTTTTACACATAACCATTTTTAATAGGAATTTTATAGTTCGTAACTAAATTCAAAGGTAGTATATTTTTACTAGCTATATAGTAACTTAAAACGTGACAATATTTGGATTTTACTTCAATAAAATAGTATGAAGTAGGAGAAAGAGCGTTTCCGCGAATGGATAAAAATTCATTATACAACGATTCTATATGAAACAATTTTTATAATTCGTAACGTTACTTCACTTTTCGATTTTGATTTTTCATTGTACTCCTAGTTACCATAACGTTACGCGCTAGTAGGGTTTCGATAATGTTAGCGAACATTTTCCAAGTTCGAGGAAGGTTACTATACAACTTGCTACTAGGGCGTTTTCCTTGTATTAATAAAAAGAAAAACCGATTTACGTTCTCGCTACGTTGCAAATCCAAAAAATTTTATTGGAATATTGAATAAAATCTAAAAAATAAACAAATGTTATTCTAATAAAAAAAAACTTGTAATTCAACAGGAGTGACGACCCTACTAACGATGGCTACGCAAACGTCCGGTATAAATGCTTCGCTCCCTCCCGTCTCGTACACGAAAGCCATCGACGTGTGGACAGGAGTATGCTTAACGTTTGTCTTTGGGGCGTTACTCGAATTCGCTTTAGTAAATTACGCCTCGCGAAGTGACATTCATCGCGAAAACATGAAGAAGAAGTATCAGGAGATAGAGCATTCTACATCCGTCGATCCGGCCGCGGAGCCATTCGAGCCGGACGGACCCGCCAATTTTGCCATGGTCAGTGTACGTTTCATTCTACCTTATGTTAAACGCACACTATATATATATATATACCTATATATAGCTTACGAGCCGAGAGCCTCCAGGGTAGCTTATGCTTCGACTTTGTAACGATCTACATTTTTCTTTGAAACATGAATATTTGCTCCTTGTTTCCCAGAAAGTGATATTACTCATTTTATTATTAATTTATTACTTTGAAGCTTTATTACACTCAAGGTTATATTTTACACGTGTATTATTATTAATTAATTGTTGAAGTAAGTCAATATTAGATGATTAAAAGTACATATTTTTTAAAATAAAATTCAATTTTTATTGTAATGTACTTAATGTTATTGTTTATAATACATTGTTATTGTTATAAATATTAAAATTTTTAAGATAATAAATTACATCGATAAAAGCATCATATTTCACGCGATCGTTCGAAGTCGAGATATTGAACTTTGTTACCTTGTTCCATCAAGCCTTGCATTTACATTATAAAGCATCTTTTAATTAAAATCTCTAAATATTTTAGAACCAATCTTTTTTTCCGTAATATGCTTATAAACTCTTGTAAGTTTTTAACAAGTCGAAAGTACATTATCGAAACATTATTGAATACATTGTGCACTTTTACATAAATAATTATCCCAATTTCGTAATATATAATATAATGTCGAATTATACTTAAAATATATAATGGGCAATTAATGTTACAAGATGTTCTAAAATAATTGGAGTATTTTTGCATGGACACTTAAAACTGGATCTAAAAATTGTAAACGTTAATTCAGATAGATCTGACAGTATAAAATATCATCTAATCTAAAATATTAATTAAACATAAAAAAATAGCTATACCATAAGTAGGATGTTCATCAAATAAGTGTTCTATGTAGTTAACGCACAAAGAGAATTTCTCTATAAATTTTAGGTTAATTTTTCTCGAACGGCTAATATATCTCAGGTTATTAAGACGATAATCTATATTATAAAAATTCTCTTCATATTCAAACTAATTACCATAAGTAGAATCCACGTATATATAAAACTGATTCAATGCTTAATGAGCATCCTATTTTATAGTAAACATATAGCACAGCTACTTGGAAAAAGAAATTATTTTAAAATTACAAATGTACTAGTTTACAAGAAAAATTATAATTATAATAATATAAATAAACTTATAATTATAATAACACAATCATAAGTTTATAATATATAACCAAGATTTTATATTAAAAAATATAATACGTTTTTTTCCTTGTAGTTCTTTCGCACAATACCATTAAGGTACCCGTTTCTAATTAACAATTCATTATCTACATTGGATCCATCTATAACTTAGCTTTCATAATTTATAATTATCCATTATTTTCATTAATCAAATAACATTAAGATACCGCACAACAATGCATGTTTACAACCATTTACTAATTATTGTATAAATGTTTAATTTAACGTTATCCTTATGTAATTTTCTTTCTTCGTTTTTAGTTTCACAATTGATTTCTTGCTTGACAGAACGAAAACGATTGCCATAGCATAGAGTTATACACCCGTTTTATTATTTTGAGTCGTCTAAAACGTTATGTTGCAGTTGGTTTAAAATTTTTCGTTAATATTTTCTCGTAGGAATGTTGAAAAAGAAAAAAAGAAATTCCCAATAATTAAATACCAAAATTTGCTTATGCGATAAGGAAGAAACCGGTACTTTGATAGTAATGGGATATTTTATTATTCACGTGTGACTTAACGTTATAATAAAATATACTCTCTACGTACATCAGATTACAAAAATTAAAAATTTTGTGAATTATTACAAGGTAAATTTTAGATTTAGCTTGGCTGATTTATCACTACGAGACTCTCGGCTTTAACTGAAAATTATTTACTGAACTCGTGCATATATCAAAATAATGCAGAGGATGTGCTGTACGGTATAAATTTTTTAAATAAATAAACGAATAGAATAAAAAAGAAAGCACAGCTCATAGTTTTATATATCTCAAAGATATCTTAAATTTTGCGTTGGATGAAGCTGTTGAAATAATGGCTTGTTAAGGGAGTGTCAAACCCTTTATACAACCATCGAGGTCATCGACTAAAAAATATTATTTTTATAAATTTAATACTTTGCATTAAAATTTAAGGGAAATCGTCAGGTGATTGTCTATAATTACGATGCAATCTATGATTGTACAAAGTTCCAGCGTGATTGATGTGGTATAGTTGGTGAGATTAATTGTTTTAAGTATTGTTGAACATCAGTACAGATTGACTAAAATTTCTAAAACGCTTAATCTAATTCAATTACTGCACCAATTGCCTTGAAACTTTGTAGAATAATTGTAAATTTCGTCATAAAAAAAGGCAATGTTCTGATGATTTTACTAAAATTTTAGTACAAAATATTAATTATTGTAAAAATAATAATTCTCAGTCGTAAATCACTAGGATAATAAAATTACAAGTTTAATATCTCCTTATGGAGTTTTTATCAAATTCGTGGTGTTACCATCAGAGAAATTTATCGACCAGAAAATACTATTTTTACAAATATAATTATTACGTATTAAAATTTAATAAAAACCACGAGAGCATTTACCAATTGCAAAATTGTAATGAATAATTATGTAAAATTTTAAGATTATTGTTGCATTAATTAGCGAAATTAATTGTTTACAAAATATTAAACAGTTCAGTTTGTAAAGGCTGATATTATTAAAACAATCAATTTCGTTAATTGATATACGAATCAACTTTGTACAATAGTATTTTACACTATTTACAAAGGTAATGTTCTCACGATATTTATTAAATTTAAATGTAAATTATTTATTTTTATAAAAATAGTACTTCTCGATCGATAGTATTAAACGTGTGAATTTTGAATTATTGATTGGGTTTGGCATCCCCTTAAAATCGTGGGTCAAATAACGTAGTATTGAAAATTTAATTAGTGCAAAAGTGTCCGGAATACAGATCACCGATGCGTCTGAAAGCCAAAATTATGAAAGAAGCCTACAAAAGCAGTTCAGTCTAACGCTATAAATTTGTCCAATTTTGATTAATAAAAACTTTATTTCGACGCTATTGCGTTTAAAGTGTTGATTTATCGTAAAACGGTAAGCGATTGAAAAGTGCATGTAAGTTATAACCTAGATGTAAGCAACAGTTTTAAATGAAAAAAAAAAGTAAAAGAACATATAGACTTACGTATAATTTATTATCCACTTACAATCGCTTATACATGATGTCGTCTATGTAACGTAATAAATATAAAATTACGAAGAGTTATCCTTTCAAATCAAAAATTCTTTTCAGAAATTTGGTTTTTCTCATAATTTGGTATCGAAAGATATACCACACAGTTTCAGTAAATTCGGTGACCCGGATTTCAGACCGGCTTTTGGTAAGTTGTACACTCACACACACATTAAAATGATATGAATATTGGTAAAAGAAAGAAAGTAAGAAAGAAAGAAAGAAAAAAAGAAAGAAAGTAAGAAAGAAAGAAAGAAAAAAAGAAAGAAAGAAAGAAATAATGAAAGTAAGAACGAAAGAAAGTATCGTTTAAAAGCAAGTTTCGAGAATTTTGATTAAAAGTAAAGCGTCTCTAGTCTGCAATTGAAAGCGCGTTGGCCCAAGTATAAATATACCGAAGCAAACGAGTGAGTAAATATTTTTCAGTACACGAGGAGTAGTGCCAAGTCTCATCGACGAATCGGTAGTTTTGGGTAAATTGGGAGATTGAAATAGTTGAAAAAGGGGTAAAAGGTAGAAGGAGATAAGATGGTCGGTGAGACTTGGCGCGTACGCAAACGCAAGTATACACTAATCGCACGCAGGTAAAAAGAAAAAGAGAAAGACTTAGCGTATATGTTTGTTTGTTTTGTTCTCTCTTCTTCTCGTACCCAAAATTAAACCCCACGAAGAACCTACCGCCACTGGCGCCAGGTTGGAAATCAAAGGCAGCGCATTTCTTCCAGAAGCCTTTGGTACGGCAGGCGGAGGACAGCATGTCTATGGAGAAGATGAGGCAGTGCGAGATACACACGCAACCGCCGAAAAAAAACTGCTGCAGGTCGTGGCTGTCCAAGTTCCCGACGAGGTCCAAGCGCATCGACGTCATCGCGCGGATAATATTCCCCCTCGTTTTCGCGCTGTTCAATCTCACGTATTGGTCAACGTACCTATTTCGGGAGGAAGCGGATGGCGAGTAAGCGTCGACGATGAGGCGCTCGGATCAAGGGACGTGGCACGCGGCCACCTCTATTACTCCCAGCCCAGGCCGAGTCCAGGATCGACCTCCCTCTCAGCGAGCCGCACCAGCCTGAAGGCCGCGACGAACGGCACCGGGAACGCGAGCACGAGCAACAACCCCCACAACCCCCGACACAGGCATCACCACCACCACCACCACGGCCACCATCACCATCACCACGGTCATCACCAGCAGTCGCATCAGCCGCATCAGCAACACCAGCAACACCAGCAACACCACCACCACCGCCGCAGGCGGGACGAGAGTCCCAGCCCATCGCCACCGAGATCTCAGAGCTCCCAGAGGTCGAGCTCCTCCCAGCACCGGGTACAGCACCACCGATCCCAGTCGCCCTCCTCCTCCTCGATGACGGAGAGCGAGACCCGGGAGGCGAGCATCGGCCGGAGCTCCCGAGGGAGTCAGCGCTCGAGGTCGAGATCGAGATCGAGGAGTCCGAGGACGGCGTCACCGGGCCAGCCGGGACCGAGCTGCGGGCCACTGGGGCCACTCGGACCACTCGGGCCACTGGGTTCACTCGGGCCCCTGGGATCACTCGGGCCACTGGGCTCACTGGGGCCTCCTTCACCGCCGCCGGCACCACCGGCGCCACCCGCGCCACCGGCACCCAGCCAAGCCACCGCCGAGGTCGCCGCCCAGCTCCTCAAGGCCCAAGATTTCCGACTGGGCCGCGGGAGAGGGATGCCACCGGGGTACGCGGACAGATGCTGCTACGGCCTCCTGCCCAAGAGATGGTTCACCTGCCACGCGAAGGGCAGCGCCCAGATCGACGTGTTCGCGAGGTTCGCCTTTCCCTTCATGTTCGTGCTCTTCAACATGGCCTACTGGTTGACCTACGTAACGAGAGGCGACGACAACGTCGGGCACAACTGATGAAGCAGGGCGCGGCCACCGAGTGCCTGGGATTCCCCGCGAGATCCCGATGATCCAGGTCGCGGCCGCGAGCTTCGCGCCTACCCTACGGCTGTCGTCTTTTCCTCCCTTCCTTCCTTCTTTCCTTCCCGACGAGGCTATCTCCCAAGGCGACTTTGGGCACCACCGCTCGGACCACCGCCCCTCTCCACTTCTCCTTTGCATCTTCACTATTACCAAACGTTCCTCCTTCGTACACGCGCATTCCTTATCGAGCTTACCCTTTCGCGTAGATATAACCGCTGTTCGAACCACCACGCGAATACATTCGCGATCTTCATTCATTGTACGCTACGGCCAACCTATTTTTTATTACTCGACGCCACCGTTTCGACGCTATTTCACCAGCTCGACAACGTATCCTCCAAATTAATCGCAACGTGGCAAATCGTCGTAGAAATTTATTAAACTTATACGTATACGAATCACTGGACCATCCCTTGTGCACAAAGTCGCCTTGAAACATTTCGTCAAATGCCTTCAATTTAACTAATCGTTAAAATTTTCAGTGCGCTATGATATTACGATCAAAAAAAGAAGGAAGAAAGATAGAAAGAAAGAAAATGTTTTCCCATGCGTTGAAACGACTGAAAAATCGGGAGTACCACGCGCACACACTGTGTCGTACGTAATATATATATAACGCACGCGTCGAGACGCACGACGACATGTATCGATGAAAATAATTTTTAAACGAATTATTGTATTAATAAAGAAGAATAATAATAATAAAAAAAATAATAATAATAATAACGAGAACTACTAAATAAACTAATAATAATAATAATAAATAATATTAATAATAATAACGATAAACGAGGTAGTTTGCGTATTCTCCGATATTCCTGGCTTCTAAATGAACAACAGCCTTTATTTAATGAAAGTAAAATTTTCATGTCGATGTGTTTGTCGAGTACACGTAAATGAAATGCTTACACACACGAAATTAGCGTATAATAACGTGCAGCCAAAGAATAACGGAGACTACTCGACCCGCAATATTTATATATTATTCCCAAATATTACCGTCTCGATGCGTGCGTATATATATATATACATATTTATATATATAGATAAAGTTGTGGGTGCGTACGCGTGAGTACAAGATTTTGAAATACGTGGATATACATATATACATATGTATATACGATATGTAAAACGACAGCTGCCGAATCTCGTAGCCGCGAACGCGGGGCGTTTAGCGTGTTTGATATGTGCGCGTGCGTGTGGATGGGAGCGCGTGGATACATGTGAACGAGTACGCTTTATACACTATAATACGTATGAAAAGGAGAAAAAAAAAAGTAACGAAAATATATACGATATATATATACATGATGATTGTACGTGTGAAATTGTACTGGTACGAGTGGTACGATGAACGTGGCCGGCCCGTGCATAAGTAACGAGTAATACACCCGAACCCGGGGAGACCGCGCGCCACCATTAAGTGACAATGACTTTTTTAGTGGGCCCTGTATAGCCACGGCCTATCTCTGCAAGACAAAACGGAAAAAAAAAGAAATAAAGAAATGACGACAAAAGATTACGTAGTTTTTAAGCCAATTTAGGATAATTAAGGGTACTAAGTAAGCGAACGAGTATTAGTCGGGTAATGATAAAACAAAGAAGAAAAAAAGGAAAAGTTAACAAATGTAAGGAAGGTGAAAAATAAACAACACCGATATCCATATATATACGACGCGATTACGAGCACAACGGGACAGTCGTATATATATATATATATATTACACACGCATCTATAAATTTATATGATAAACCGTGAAAAAGTAACGAAAAATAAAATATGAAATAATTAAAATGTGGATGATTTTAATCGTACGAGTATGATTATGAATATATGTGTATATACACATATTTGTACTCGCTATACACGTGATAATATCTACGCATGTATGTGTATATATATATATACATATATGTATGAATATGTCGATGTATGTATACATACATGAAAATATGCCTATATAGACGTATCGAAACCCAAAAGATAATAAACGGGAAATCGCATTGCAAATCTTACCTTTGTAATTAAGGATCATTAAACGTAATAAAAGAACAAGCGACAAATTTAAACTAAAATGAAAATAAATATATAAAACTCAACGGAGGTCCCCCGCGACACGGCGAACAAGAAAAAAAAATAAATAAACCCGGCGGACAATTTCGCTCGCGCTCTTTTCATACTCCGAGGATTTTTAATCTCTCGCTTGTAATTTTCACGTTTGTATCAGACGCGCGAAGTAAAATAAAGAAAAAAAAAAAGAAAAGAAAACGGAGAAATGCACACACATTCACACTCACATTTACACGCAAAAGTGGACGCGAGATAGGGGGCTTAGAGACGAATTTAAGACGGTCTAGATTAATTAAGAATCAACAAAATTTTATACGCGCGCGAGCAACTCGACAACACGAAATACCGAGCGATAGCGGATATTTTCGCTCGAAAATAAAAAAATATATATACACGCACACATACACACGTACGATCGAATAAACAAAAAAAGGGATGAAGAATTTGAGACGAAGGGGGAAACAAAAATTCGCCGTGCTGCGAGGCAACTCGATTCTCGTTAGGTCGTTAATTGACACACGCCATACCAGTTAAACGATTCAACTTTTACACATTTTACTTTGTGTTCGTTTAGAAAACGAAAAAGAAGAAACCCGCGTTTGTTATTTAACGAAGAAGAACAAGGAATATATAACAAATATCGTTATTCGTTTTTCTTTTTCGACGAAATTTTATCCCGAACCGTGCAGTAAGAAGGACACGTGTAAAATTGAATCGGTTTATAATAGTATTAACAGAAAAAAGCACACGCAAAATAAAAAAAAATGCATACAGTCGGAGACTCAGTATGAATGACGAAAACGAGAAGAGAACAAGAAAAAATAACTAAAATAAGTGAGAAATGCGAAAAACGTTGAATTTATTATACAGAAGACGCGTCGTGTACATGCGATATTACAACATTTCACGTACGATTTAACGCGCAAATGCGCGCGGTGGCTCGATTTAGTGTATATATACATATATACATATACATACATATACATATATATATAAATATACATACATACATACATATATATATATATATATATATATATATATATATGTATATATATATACATACATACATATATGTGTATACGTATATATTTACACGTATGTAAACGTAGATCGTATATATTTATGCATAAACATACATATATGTACATACTGGGACACCTAAGCATAAACTTGAGTTGACGCACACAATTACACGTCACTCACACACATACAGACCCACACACGCATCACGCATACACATTACATACTGCACATCGCAAAGGGACGCGCATATATATATACACAATCGCACACCAACAACAACCAACACACACACACACACACACACACACGCACGTATGTAAAAGAGATTTTCGTCGCTGAGCGAATTGGTGATTAAGCGAAAATTGATGCGTCGATATTGTTCTGCGCGAAACGAGCAAAATTTTCATAAGACGTTTATTATACCTTCATCTTTTATTTTATTCTTATATACGTATACGTCAAACAAAAAATCCAATCTCGTCGCTATACTTTGTCAACGTGAGTATATATATACTTATATACATAAAAAAAACACCGTTATTCCGTAAATTCATTTGTTCGCGTACTTTTTTTGGAAAACTTAATTTCACATTACTATTGTCAATTAAAAACCATGATTTCGTCGTGAAAGTATCTTGCACCGTGTTCGCGCGTAATATGTCTAAAAGAAATGAAGTATTATAACAATACATATATATATATACACATATATGTATATGTATGTATGAATATATATAAAAAAATATATATATACATAAATATATATATATATATATAATTAGAAGGCGTAACGCGCTTTCGTATATAGCATATTACGAAAAAAAAAAATGAAAAGGATACCCTTCAAACTCTTCCCGACAAAAGAGCCGCCGCGTAGCTCGAAACACTCTCATTATAGGTTATTATATACATATATAAATATATACATAAAGAAGGGGTAAAAAGAAAGAAGAAATTAAGAAGAATAACAACAAGAACAATGACAACGGCTATGCGGAGCTTTAACGTATATATTGACCAGGTCACGTATAGATGTGCATGCATGCGAGAGTTTAAATAAGTGTAAGCGTATATTTGGGCGAAAGTATGAGAGAGTCCCGAGACATACGGTGATCTATAGGATAATGTTTTACATGTATACCGTTCACCTGTATGTATATATGTACCTTTTTGTTACCGAAATTTTTTGGTACCGAGGGGTGTATGTACATATATATATATACATATGCACGCGTATACACTGAAAATGTACGCCGCGAACTCGAAACCAGAGGTTTATACGGAAACGCTCGAATTGAAATTTAGAAAGAGAGAGCATTGTAAAAGACCGAAAATATTAGTTTAAAGGAATCAGACTTTTTTTTGTATATCTGTAATGTTGTTTGGTTTCGAATGCAATGTATTTCTGTAAATCTGGTAGAGAAAAAATTTTTTAAGGCGTATTACTTCGTTGTATAAGTAATGAACATTTTCGTCTCTCTCTCTCTCTCTATGAAAACGAATAACCTTTTATCACAATAATTTTCGTATACGAATTTACGAAACCTATGCGATGTAGGAAAAAGAAAAATACAAATGGTCAGTATTAAAATTGCAATATATACCTGATGCAACTTGACAGTATTATCAAATTTTCTATGCAAATGGAAAAAAAAAACGATTTTTTAAGGTATAAAAATTTAGGTAAACTACGTCGATTTCTAATTTGTAAATCAATGATACTCTGGTCGCGAGTACCGCCCGGCTAAGTCTGCATGCACGAATCCGTTGATGCTAAGTATGTATATGTATAACAACAAGTATATGTGCGCAGAGAGAAGGGAAATAAAACTAATATTCGGGCGCGCGCCACGATAACGTTCGACTATCTACGGGAAAAAATATGAGAAAAGATAAAAATGGAAAAGAGAACAAGTGTCACTAAACATTATGCAAACCGTATTCTATATATATGTACCAAAAACAGTATATATAAATAAAAAAAAGGAAGTATTATGTCTTTTTATCGCGTTATGGGAAGTATAAGAGTATTATAATAGTTATTATGGTGTAATAGCGAGTTCTTTTGTATTGTTTTAATATGATTCAAAACGGGGAAAAAAATCGTAAAAAAAAAATATTGCAAGCGAGGAGGAAACGATGTTTTTAGAAGAAACCGAAATACAAAAAAAAACTAATAAAACTAGGGGAAAAAATGGGAGGATGGAGAACTTTTTAAATATGACGTTGTGTATAAATGTTTAATCGAGTTACTCCGTTGAATTTACGAAATTTTATATATAGAAAAATCGAGACGATTCGATGCGAGAATTGATGAGAAAATAATGACGAGAGGGAGAGTTAAAACTTCAAAAATAAAAAAAATAAGAGAAATACGAACGAACGGCAACAATGTTTACCTCGCTATCGACGAAAAATAATGCGCGAACGCCTTATATTGCATTTATAAGAAGTACAGTTGTTTTCATTCGTTAATTTTATCGATAGTTTAATGCAACGTTTCTTGTTTCCGTTCAATTACCCTCTCCGTCGTCCCGTGAAACTAAAAAAAAAAGTAAGGATGAACATTGATAGGTGATTGTATTCGTAAACGAGAGAAAAAAAAATAAATGAATTAACATTAAACGAAAAAAAACTATGTGCATGCGAACATGCGAAAGTCATTGACGTTATAAAAAAAAACAGAGGCATCCCTCTCGCTCACTAATCAAAAAGAATGTTACGTTCTACGAATTGATTTGTAAAAAAAAATATGATCGATGTATTTATTATAACGAAGATAAAAAAAAACGAGAGAAATTAACGATGAATTTTGTGTATCACCCCAATGTGACGATTGTATAATGTCTTGCGTTCGAAACAAAGGGATGTCTCACTTTAGTGTCCTTTGCGCACGATCAGGCGCCTCGATGTAATTCGCCGTTTTCGACGTCGCTCGCTCTTTTGTTTCATCATTCCGAGACTTTTTACCAATTATCATTTTCAAGGAGGAAAAGATTACGTGACATTTCTTTGTTTATTTATTTTTTATCATCGTACAGTCGCGAAAGTAATAAACTGAAAATTAAAGTACGGGATAATGAAACTGCACCGAGAGAAGTGAAGTGTATATCATATAACAGTTCAGACTACCTATAAAAGTCACACAGGTGATTATGATTGCAATTTTTTTTTTCGTTGCAACGTTTATAAACTCGTTGTATACGTATTTAGTTTATCATGAAATTTTAATTCATACAACGTATTTCGCATAAAACTTCTCTCGGTGTGCAATCATCTCTCATCAAAAAGAAAAAGAAATTTTTTTTTTTCGTATGCATAAAATGGTGTATATATAATTCAAGTATATATAGCATTCTTCTGTAAAATAAAAAACGTACTATGACAAACCTACTTAAGTGTATATTTTCCTTATTCTACACTTTATATAGATTATATTCTATTGTACAGTTTAACAATATCAGTCTGGGACGAGTCTGGTAAATCAAATTTCATCTCTATCATCGATCAGACGGTTAATTTTTGTGTCGTTTTTTGGCTATTGACTGTTTAACCAAAAATGGCCAAAAAATAGTACTGATTAACTTCAAAATGTTCATTTTTATAACACCTTTATATAACTAACGAAAGCAGTATTAAAACAAAAAAGAAAAACTACGTTATAACAACCAGGTGAAAAAGAAAAGTCTCGTAATTACATCTCAGTCTTAATCGCGAAACAAATCAGGGTAACAGCCTGAGATTATTCACAGACTTGATGAAAGAAAAAAAAAAAGAATAAATGTCAAAGCCACGTTGTTATATACGTCCCACACTCGACTCAGACTAATATCATTAAAGAAGGAAGGTAACAATTATACAGCGAGACTTAATTTTTTTTCTCTAGACTCTCGCGTTTAGAAATCCGGAGGGTGTGCGCGAAAGTCTCGGTTAAGTGAGTACTACGAGAGAACGAGTGACGTCATTTATATATATAAATATAAATATATAAAGACACAACAGAAATAAAAAGAAAAACTAAAGAATAATCGCGCAGAATCGACGAGCCAATGAACAGTTATTCGCGTATATACGAACGACGAACGAGCTTCTCTAATTAGTAAGTAAAAAAAAAAAAGAATTTTTTTCGTCACTCGTCGTTCTAAAACAAAAAAAAACAAAAAAGCGACGATGGATCGTATATACCGGTGGATCTTTCGACGACGACGATGACGACTTCGACAGCAAGGAGCGAAGGAGAATTAATAATTAGAACCGATGTACAGGACTAAAAACAAGAAAAAAAAAACAAAATAATAATAAAGATAACAATATCAGTGTATTAAGAATAAAAGATAAAGAAAAAACCCCAGAAAACCACGTTCTCGAAATCCCGCATTACCAATAACCCCGTACTGTATACCGTACAGACCCACCCACACACGTGCACCTGTGCGCGCCCGTGTTACAACACAGCTATATCGCGAGTTAGATTTAAACGAGGCGGTACACGTTCACAGGTGCGCACGTGTGTGGGTGCATATACTAAAAATAGGACGCGGCCACTCGTCTTTAACGGTTCGCAAGTTTAACCAGTGGTCTCTCTAGGGACGTATGATACTAACGCGCCGGGTTTTCTTAAAATCTTAATAAACTCCAAGGCGCTACGATGCCTTTGACAACGCGTCTCGTTTTTCTGCGGCATCGTCATCGGTATACACAGACGCACACAATCACACACACACAACACACAACACACACACACCGAGACACGTAGATAGAAAACAAAAATCGTTTGCCCCGACACTTATTAAGAGAACGCGCTGTGCATTTGAATTAATAATGCTTTGCGAATTCGTTAAAAATTTGGCTGTTGTTTCGTTTCTTAAATAATCATCATCTTTTCTACTAAAAACGTACATATATACTTTAGAAAATTGAATATAAATATATAATTATAATATACGTACGACGTCGTTGCATTTTTATATGTAGGTTGAAACGTCTTCAACTATATGTCTCTATATATGTATATACATTATTGATACGTTTATCATTGAATCAATCGACCATATTCTAAAGTAGAGTGCGAATTTATATACATATATAATACAAACGTGTAATATGTTAAGATAATTAATATGTTCAAATTGACAGTAATATGTATATTATAGAATTGGACAAAGTTTACAGTTACGTTTAAGGTAAAGGACCCAGTACTCGGACAACGTGAAAAGTGACAGTGGTACTCGGACAGGCGTAAATATACCTAATATTAATAGAAATTAAAAGTCGACTAGGAAATATTGATATTTATGTACTTACGTTGTTTATGATAGAGAATATTTAATTATAATAAATATGTGTTCATTTCAACATTAAATTTTTAATAATGTGAGATCAAAATTTTCACAAAAAAATAGCGATCCGACTTTACCTGCCACTTGCAGTTCCATAATGCAGTACTCGGACACGCAAAATAACACGTAATTTCCTATGTCCGAGTAGCATGGATCCAAGACGTGTCCGAGTACTATGTACACCTGGCCACTTATTATTGTCCGAGTATGCCGGACTTTAACATACTTTTTCGATCTCACATATTTTAATTATTTCGAGAATTAAATGTACTTCTATTCATCAGGCTCATTCAAAAACTTTTAAATTTATTTGTATCGGTTCGATGATTATGCGGTTGTTTACAAACGTACCTTCCAAATCTGTCCGAGCACTGGGTCCTTTACCTTATTGGAAAGTTTATAATTTTTCGTTGCGATTATTCGAACTTTCTCAAATTCAAAAGTTTAAATAGTTATAATTACTACACGTAAATAGTTCCTGCAATTAAACGGAAAAATTGTCGGGTAATTGCTAATTATATCCGAGTCTTATAAATTGATCGCACGGATAATTTAATTTTCTTTTCACTTATATATATAAATACACTTGAAATAAAAGTGCATTAAAAAGTAAATTATTTAATATCACGAAAAGTATAATTACGATCGCGTCGAACGATCACGTAATTTTTAATCATTTTTATCAACCGTGTAATATTGATTTGTATATTCTAACATTTATACGATGAAAATGATTCAACAACGTTGTCAACGGTCTCGTCGGAGCGGCGCGCAAAAAAAAAGGAGAGAAATGTAAATTTTACCGGGTCGTAAAGTATACTTGATTAGAGCGAGTATACTATATATACATATATATAAGTAAACGATTAACGATATAAATCTAATGAATTCTTTTCCAGGGTATAAAAGCAGGTACAAGTCGTTCGGACGGTTTTCCTACACAATATATATATATAAGTATTATTCCTTAATATACGAGAAAGATGAGCTAGAAAACTACTCGATAAATGTACGATTAGATTAAAACCGCAACCTCGTAGTATACAGTTTCGACGAAAATTCGATACGAAATACCATACGTACTAAAACTGACGCGCCCGTCGAAAATCTAAACGAAATAACAGCAATACATAACAAACCATTTGAACCGTCTTACGAAATTTTTAATTCTACATCCACATGACAAACCACCCAAAATTTCATCGCAATAAATATGTAATGACGATACGCGTCGGTATCAAAGTTATAGATTTGACGACCAAGTTTTTGTAATAATGCATTAAAATGGATAAATCTATAGCGTTAGCGAGTGTTCATTAGAAAGGGGTAAATGTTAATCGTGCGTTTCATTTCCATGACCATACCCGAAAAAAATTCTAAACGAAAAGTCATTTACGCGTATGCACGTATAAAACACACACACAAACACATGCGCGTCGTAAAATCGTATCGATATATGTATGAGGTATTGAATGTTGATTATATTAAACGATCAGAATAATTATTGCTACGCGACAAAACGGACGTGGCATATATAATAACCTATATATGTAAATATATATACGCATACATGCATACATGCATTATATGTATTCATGTATACCTATATATACATATATGTCCTATGTATGCTCGCTCATCCGGTCGATTATCTCTTATCCACCTTATATCCCTATAGTGATATCACCGATATGCGTGGGCACGTCTGCATGTGTGTGTATGTGTGTGCGTGTATGCGGGAGACTGCACGGCAAATTTTCATCTCGCTTTACACGCGACGATGAATTTTGGATCGTATAAATAATATACGCGGGCGTAGAAAATATCAAGGTATATAATAACAATTATCATTATTATTTAATGTCACGACGAATGACTTGACAGAATAAATAAAAGTTTGCATAAAAAAAATGAGATATATAAATATATAAATATAAATAAGAGATATATATGAATCTAAGTCGTATAATATACAAACCTTATGTTCTTTTTTGCATTTTGTTTATCTTTTGTCTCCACTTTACCTCCGGCTACGTGAGCGACGACATCGATGGATTACGACCAATTAACTTGGATTATCGCTACATAGGCGAATGAGATGCAAGGAAAATTGAGCGTGGTGATGGGACGATTTCCTCTCGTCTTCCTGTAGGTTAATGCGGTGGTATACATGGATTTAGCATTACAGCTCGTGATGTGCCGAAAATCTTTTTCATTTCAAAATAAGCATATCGTTTCATTAATTATGCGGTGATAATTGATTTCAATTTGATTTTTCATTTGTTAAAGCTAAATTTCACTTGGCTCGGTGTAACAAATCCATGTCGATGTATTAAAATTCATAGTTCGATAGATTTGCATGGGAATAATATATCAATCGTGTATAAAACATTGTTTTTCTGGCAGTAGACGAGTGAATAAAATATTTAAATTGAATTACAAAGATGGTTTTGATACAAATTTGTTTATTAATTCATTTTTACCACTCGAAATACGTATGGTTTTATCTACTTTATTTATACGCGCTTCTTTCTAATGATTTATAGATATATATAAAATTTAAAGTATTTTATCAAAACGTTATATTTTATTATTATATTACTTTATTATTTTTATACAACTTTAGATGTCGCTCGAAAGGTAAGTAAATTTATTCTATTTTAAAAAACTAAAATGTAAGTGGCAAGTACGATTAGGCAGCATTAAGCCATAATTATATTATCTAAAAAAAACATTTTCAATTTACCATAATACTACGTCTTAAAAGTATTAAAATCTTTTTTGATATATAATTACTCTAGAAAAATTGGTTGTATTTACAATAAGTATTATATATACATTCATTATTATAAGTGCATTCAAAACATCAAAATGCAATCGCGTGCTTGAAAAAATGAAAATATGTAATTAACAAGCTTTTGTACAAGATTGCTTATTTTCTTGGAAGAGTAATATACAAAATGACAATTTAAAAATTGCACAGTAATAGTTCCACAATTGCTAAATCATCTTTCTCCGTATATTTTATAGTTTCTTGTTACATGTATACATGTAATATGTGGTAAATGTGAATAATTACAAGTAAAAGAATATGACGTTGTTATAAAAATATTTTAAAATAATTTAAATTAGTTTTAAATATAATTAATAAAATACAATGACTTATCGTTGATGGCAATTAGGTACAAAATCGTGCTTTGCAGGTTTTCAATATTCTTAATAAATTAGAGATAAATAATATTGAAGTAGCTTTTAGATAGTTTCAGAGCAAGTCGAAGAATCTTTAGATAAAAACGAAGTAATCGTTAATTATTTAGTATTTTGTGATACTAATTTATGGTTACATCAAATTTCTTTAAATAAACTAAATCAATTTGCAAAGAACAATTATGAATTTATAATATGATTTTAAGTAACTATATTTTTATCCTATATATATATGTAAATCATATAAATAAATCCGATACGATTTTTCATACGACGAATATTTATTTTAGTACTTAGATTAATTTACACGCGAGGTTATTAAATTATTAAACTGCAATTTTAAGAAATTTTCTCAAAATTGTTACTAGAAAAAAGTACTTCTTTCTCGATATTTTATTCTCCATTATTAATATTAATTTAAAAATTAATTGACACATCGGTAAATTATTAACACGTAAGAAATGTTCACATCGCGAATCGCACGGCCGAATTACATTTTCAATTCTTTATATCGTAAAAATTGTTGGGTTCAGTAAACTCATAATTCAATTTTTTTTATTCACCCGATGAATTTTCTTTTATTTTTAGAATATTAAGTTATAATTTAAACAGTCGATTCACAGGAACCGGACATATTTTTTATTACAGTTCAAATACAGAATCGAGAAACTTTTGTTGCTTTTGTAGGTACCGAAGTAACTAGCATTTTTATTGCTCGTAATTTAATAATGAAATTATCATCATCGAATAGGAAAAGTGAATAATATACATTCACTGTTGCAAATAATTCGATTTTAAATTTTAGCTTCAATGTTGCATTTTCCCGATAGTATTTTCAGATTTTACACGTATATCCCAATGCGATACGTCAGATAATCTACGTTATTGAAATAAAAAGTAGAATGATTTTATGAGTGTGAATAATTTCAAAAATGTAATAATTTTATGGCTAGAATAAAAGGTGTTAAGTATATATCAGTTATTACCAAATGAAAAAAGATGGAAAAAATAGTTGACTAACAGTATAACAATAAAATAATATTATTTAATTTTTGGGAAATTGACTCAGTCGGTAACAATTACTAGATTATATTCCTTCACGTAGAAATACCCTTACCAATTTAAAAATGGTTTCAAGCTGCTCCAAAACGCTTCTAATATCCATTTCAGCTCACCTCAATTGACTTTCTTGTACTTCTAATAAATAATACTAAATTGTTTAAAGTACTTCTTCATTCCTGCTATACATTTTTAAATCAATATGTTTGTAAAATAAAATATGACTTTAAAATATTTACTGAAGTCTTCAATTTGAAAAGTATCTATAGTATGTACATAAGTCAAATATAAATTTACTCACATATGAAATATAAAATACTTATTACTTTATCCAAAAATAACTTTCGGACAATTTTCAATTTTGATAAATAAATGAGAATATGTCCTTAAATGATTTTATCACTTTATCTTTTATATTTGATTTTATAAATCTTCCCAAGTAAAGATATAGATAAAAATAAAAGCAATACAGGTTACTTTTTTTGTAACCTTTTGACGGCGTATTACATTCTCTGAAGTCTGTTTCAAAAAGAAAGTCTATCTTATTATTTTTTTATTTTTAACCCTTTAACTCCTGGAATATTGCCAAACTGTTTTCTCTAATGCAAATAAGTGAAAGTAATAATGTAATATATAATTTACAAATACGCTGAGAAAAACGTTGTGTTAAAAATAGGACTGCAATTTGCAGTAACTCAATAAGATATACTTTAATTTTTACAATTTTTGTTATCTTTCTAATAATTATTAAAACGTATAATTTAATTGTTACTACAACTTTTTTTTCTTAGTATAAAATATTCTATTTAAAGATACACCCTGCTACAAAACATCACGATATTTTAGATAATTATAAGTTAATTTTTACGAAATCGATTAAATTTCAGCTAATAAATTAGATTTAAAACAGCTTCGGCTTTTGTGCCAAAAATGGCTCAAAATCCTACTGAATTATTTGCATGTACATAAATGAATAAATTCACTGATTTAATTAAATTTTATAGTTTAATTATAAAATTTCATCAAATAACAATAATTTATAACAACTAAAAATTTTTAAAAAAATGTGCTAATCTTTAGCTATTAAAATAAGATCACTTTTAGCCAATTTGAAATGGAATGTAGATAAAAATTATTGAGTCATAAAAGGTTAGTTGATTTTTCAGCAAGGTATGGGTAAAATTTACATCAACATGGGATATAGATTAGGAATGCAGGGTAAATAACAAAGATTGTTTAAACTTGCAATGAAATTTGATTAACCACAAGTTTTAAACTACATTTTTTGTTCTCTTTCATTTCATTACGCTCTTGTATTAAAAATCATAATACCATTACGTAGCAACATCAGCGTCAAAATAATTATCGCATAAGAAAATAATCTAGCACTTCATTTTCTTATTTTCTTTTCCTACAAAATAGCGAGTCTACTCAAATGATACACGTATATGTAATTAGGAACAAAAAAAGATAAGAGTGCACATACGTGTGATGTGTTTTCGGGATTATCGAGTTTTCAATTTCTACAAGTTCTGCATTTACGCTCGTTACAATCGTTTGAAGCCGTATATATAATAAATAATAAATAGGTCGACAGTTCGCAACTCAAACGAAACAATATAGACAAGTAATACTGCCATGGTTGATACAAGATTTCTTTACATACATCGTTATTTACTCTAATACACGATATTCACACTGATCCCTATTTCGCATCAACGAAATCGATAGTAGTCACTAAAAAAAAACAAAAAAGAAACTGATAAACGCATTTTAATATACACAACGATTTATAAAAAATCGTAAAAAAATGAATACAATATGGTACATCTATGAGAGTAGCAAAAAAGTTTACTTCATTCTCGTCGTATCTTCTTGTTTTGTCTTTTTTTTTCTTTCTTAAGGAACGTTTACAATTGCTATACATAGTTCATTATTTATTATTTACTTTTTTTTTCGTTTAAAAATTTTTTTATTTTTTTCTCATCTGCGTTAGCAGCTAAATATATTTATATATGTAACATTATTGCTGCGGATAGTTTAATAATCAAGCGATTAAAATAGATCTATGTGACAGTACAGTCAATGTAAATTGCTCAATTATTATTACTTTATCGCTGTAACAACGGATGATTCGAAACGGATATAACCAAAAGTGAAAAAAAGAGAGAGGAATAACTGTATTTTACTTTTTTGTTTAAAACTCCTTTTGCACGTATAAAAAAGTTCAGTCGATTACCGTACGAAGTTTTTCACGTAAGCGACTTGTATTTTTTTTTACTTTTTTTTTTCTTTCTTAAGGAACGTTTACAATTGCTATACATAGTTCATTATTTATTATTTACTTTTTTTTCGTTTAAAAATTTTTTTATTTTTTTCTCATCTGCGTTAGCAGCTAAATATATTTATATATGTAACATTATTGCTGCGGATAGTTTAATAATCAAGCGATTAAAAATAGATCTATGTGACAGTACAGTCAATGTAAATTGCTCAATTATTATTACTTTATCGCTGTAACAACGGATGATTCGAAACGGATATAACCAAAAGTGAAAAAAAAGAGAGAGTGAATATCGTACAACTTTGTGTATTTTTGTCTTTTTTTTACTTTTTTGTTTAAAACTCCTTTTGCACGTATAAAAAAGTTCAGTCGATTACCGTACGAAGTTTTTCACGTAAGCGACTTGTATTTTTTTTACTTTTTTTTTTTCTTTCTTTTGCTGCTTTGGTTAATGTATATGATAATAAAGTTCAGTCGTACTAGTAAAATAATAGTCTCACTCAAATCTTTTAGCAAATTTTCAATTCACTGAAAACTTACTCGTATAATTAAAATGTATGTATATGTATTTGTATATATGTGTGGGTGTATATATATATATATATATATATATATATACTATATGTGGCTGTATGAACTTTCGTAGCCTTGAGAGGACGCTTTAAGCGATATTATATTTGTTTTAACGGGATGCAAAGAGCGACAGTAGAGGAACTCATTTTTCTCCAAAGATTTTTTATATTTTTAAATATATCAAACAACTTATAGTTGCAAAGTGATATTTAGTATTGCTTTTGGTCGTATATATACTACTTAAACGAATAAGCGAATAAACAAACAAATAAATAAATAAACAAACAAATAAATAAATAAATAAGTAAATATCAAAAATGTTTAAGCTAGTCCATTAAATTCATCCATAAAAATATGTGATACATCTGGCTTATGAAATACGTTATTTTGACATAGTTACGACAAAATTAATGGAATAACTCAGCACTTTCTTCAATACCCATCTGACATAAAAAGTTATACGAAAGAATACTGATTTACTTTAAAGCCAAAAAAAAAAGTATGATAAGTACGTCGAAGCTATATATTTTGTACACAACTTAAATCTATAATGTAATTATCGAAAAGACTAGAAAAGAAAGAAAGTCGAATTAACTTATGTACACAAGAGATAAAAATATAATCGAACTCGTTTGTGTCTATACTTGACGACGAAAAGAAAAAAAGTAAAGAGAGAAACAGGTCGCGAAATATAACTTCACAAGAAATATCCCCGACTCTAACGAAATATTACTCGAATACATAATTAAGTATAACTTAAATTTAATCCGTTCACCCAAGCGAGCGAGATACCTACATGTATATGTATATGATGTTAATCGGTATTAAAAATTAATAAAAATTTATATTCGTAATGCTCCAAATAATGACGAACCGTATATATATATCTATTAACCGAGTATATATATATATTATTAATCTGTACACACATATGTGTGTCTAACAGTTAAAAATTGATCGTATTCTAATAAAATTTTCAAGTAAATTTTTCGTTAAAATTTCATCAATATACCCTGCGTAAAAGCGTACATCGGCTGTATATATAAAAATTTCCACGTTGATTTTACGCACGCATATTTTACGATACGGATATCCTCTATATACGTATGGTGTGTGTGTGTGTATGTGTCTATATATATATATACATAGTCATTCAACGAAAAATTCACAGTGCAAACAAACGAATTTACGTATAAATATTTCTTACAAGTATATACGTTATGTATATATTATATATTATACATTATATATATACATTAAAAAATAAAATATCTCTATCAAAGTATTAAAGGTACGAAAATAGATTGTCCGAATATCGTTATAAATTATGTACGAGAAAACGAAAAACTTTTAACTGCGTCCGCATATCATCGTACACCCCCATCCCCGTCTTATATACATATATATCGATAGTATATAATGGAGAAAAACATTTTCAAGTGTGTCGCATCCCGTTAAAAAAGAAATACGTGTACGTGTCTGTGTCTGTGTCTGTGTGTGCGCATGTGTGTGTGTGTGCGCGCGTGTGTGTAGATATATATGATAGCGCAAAAATGGCAGCACCGCGACATGGGTCCCTGAACGCACGGTAGAAAATATACCTGGATACAATCATATAATATACGCGTACGCGTATAATAGATATACAAACTGAGATATAGGCGGACGTTTCGTCTCAGTGACGGATATATATGCGCGTGTGCACGCGTACGCGTATACGTATATGCGTTTATATCATTTAAACAGGAAAAATCCATAATATTTTCACTTGGATACGATATAGAAAAAATCACTGGTACAGTGTCCGCATCTAAGTGGGTTTTCCTTATGTATATATATATATATATTATTTATAATAATTTTATTAAATTATCTTTTTTCCTTTCCTTTCCTTTTGTTTATGATTATTCCACGGCCAAAAATTCATTGGTAAATGATATAAGGGATGGCAGTAACTTTGCCTAGATTGTCGGTATGTAAGTGCTCGACGACATACCACCTCGCAGTAATGTACAATCAGGCGTATGTTGGCTCAGTGAATTTTTACGGGACGACGGATTCTTCCTTGTCGTTTGGAGATTCAACGGCGGCAAATTCGGATGCTCTATGCGGGTCGGTGAGCTTACGCGTGGCCGTAACGTTCCGGTCGTCGATCCTCGCATCCCGTACAGTCCTTGGACCGAGAATACTGGAACAATTTCATTAATTATTTACAACTACTCCTTCTCCTCCTCTTCAATATTTATTATACCTCACATTTTTACCCTATAGCTCAATTGACTTTTCCATATACACCAAGGAATATATACATATATATATTGTATTAAACATTAACGTGGGTCTTTAGTAATGAAGTCTATAAGACAAATTTAATCAACTCAATAACATCATAACAACTAAAACATTTCAATTGATAGAAAGATACGCTTAGAGAAAGGTATATTTCAGACTATCGATGTCTCTTAACTAATTTAAATCTGATCACTTAAATATCAGCAAATCAAAATTTATTTTAAATAATATTTTGAATAATATTTTGAATATATATTTTGAGTTCTTAACAGTCAAATATTCATTCATTTCTATTCTGCTAAAATCTTAATAGTTGACACCTAATTGTTATTATCAAAAAAACATTATTTTATTACAAATCAATTTCAATTTGTAATAACTCATATGCACCACTTTTGTCATAAATATTTCATTCTCTCGGTGTATCGCATCTGATAACTACCAAAGTTTAAAAAAAAAATATTTTAAAGAAATCACTAATTATTTTCACATTATGATAAATATTAAATGGATCATTCAATGAGATTTATCACTTAAGGGAATATCTTAGCCAATTTATTATAATTCAAATTTCTGGCGCTTTAAATTATGTATTAAAAAGGACGATTTTTTAAAAATTTTAATTTTACATTAATATTAAAAAAAAAACTACGGGAAACTCTGCTCATTTATAAATTATAACTGAGAAAAAGGGATTGTTCTGGTAATTTTCCTGGAATTTTAATATAACATATTAATTTTCGTAAAAAGTATGACTTTTAATTGACATTGACATTCCCCTAATATATTTTATAGTAATTGTTTATATTTAGACATTGTGTAAATTCATGATTGAAATATTTTTAATCTTACATTTATGTCTATATAACGCGGAGGGAAAATGAGAGAAAATGTTATATAATTTTATATATGACTACAGCATCATTAATCGACGTGTCATGCGGTCATTCGATCGATATAGTTCGAAAGTAGAGTTTCTATGAGTCTCATTTATCCAAAGTGTACCAAAGATCAACGCGGTGAAACTAGCTCTTCAACTTCATTCAGAATGTGCACTCGATGCGGTTTGTACTCGGAGAAAAATTAACTTATAGACGCCCGACGTAATATTCTTACGTCACATTTAAGTGGATTTGACGTAAGAAAAACAGTGACGTCGAGTAAGTAGTGTATACCTCCTCGGATAGTCACGTGGGACAGTACGTATGTAAAACAGATGAAAAATTTAAATATTTACTTAGGGTACGTAGTACCCATTGGATACCACTGTCTCGTTTCAAACCGCACGTAAATGTTGTCGTCTCGAAATGTACGTGTTAAAATTGGATTTATTAACCGCACTACGCTTATGTAAATTTTTAAAATGTTGATTTTGTATTTAATTTTATAGTTATCCCAATTTTATTGTTCGACAATTTCATCTTCGTTTACTGGCATTATAATTAATGAGCTCGAGTCCGTGCAACATAAATGTTTACGGTATATCTTCCATTTAAAATAAATAAAACGATTCGTTCATCGGTTCAATAATACTGATTCCGCATGTGTTTTTAAACACTCATATTTTAATGTCGATTAATTTACAACTATAGAAGAATCTTTCACTTCGATGTTAATTGTAGTTGCACTAAAAATACGATGAAATGTTATTCGAAGTCAATTTTTCAACAAATATTGGACCCTTCAACTCACTTGAATTACATCAATCTATTTAAGCGTGCCTTCAAGATATTTTTATCGGGATGTCTAAGTCAAATTACAGGAATCTGCATCTCTCAACCCGAATATTATAATTATATAAAGTATTGAACGAAAAATCTGTACAAAATTTATACGGGTTGCTTAAATCGTAAGGAAGGGCCTAACGTATTGATTTTTATAAGAAAAAATAATTTTGTGAATAATAATTGAATTAACAATTTTTGGTCGATAATTATTAGTTAAAAAAAGGCATAAACTTTTAACCCAAACATCGTAATTCAATTATCGCGATTTCAAAGTCTGTAAAAATTTTGTACATTGTTTAAAACATACCTAAAGCCCTAAAGTTCAGGTTTTTTTTTAAAAAATGTATCATTTATTTATAAAAAAAAAAGTAGAAAATGACCATTTTCTGAGTCCGACATCCCCTTAATTGTCAAATTTTAATGTTTTAACTTTTAGTTTATGAGTTGATGCTTATCTTGTTTTTTCTCTCGTCACTTTGTAAAGGGTTCAAGGTCTTTTAACTTTGTAAATTAACAAATATATATATAAATATTTACTTGGATCGCAGGGTTCGAGAACGTCCTCGAGTTGATAGTACTCATTTTTTAACGAAAGTGGCTCCTCGTAATCGACGAAAGCGGTATTATCGAATGCTTTCTCGTCTTTTGTCCGGGTCAAAACGGGCGAAGGCGCAGGAGGTTCGGTATAAGTCTGAAAATTTAAATATCCGTTAATTACGTGAAATCGAAATTATTTTAATATTTTTACGATAAAAGTATCGAGATTCTCGATTGTTAGGCATATAATTAAGGAGTCTATTTGTATTTCAATGTCACTGTCATTTGGGTAGTCAATATGGTTAAATTCCACCCACCAAGTTTTTGAATTAACAAATATTTCTATCGGGTATATACACACTTCTTCGATCAAAAAATCTCTTTATTAAATAACTCCTCTATATTTTTTAAAAAAGCACAACTTTCAAAATTCGCAACGCATCGTATCGTGCCACTTTCTAAACGTAGGTAATTTTGTATACTTATTGGAAATATCTGTGACAATAGGACGACGTGTTCGATTCCGAATTTATAAAAAAAAACAAGTATCTCCATTTTTTCCACAAAAAAAAATCAATTTTTCAATGCTATTTCCGAATCAGGGCGTGATTCTTTTGGTGTCAACGAACACAATCGAAAGTCGAAGTACACTTTACGAAGTTCAATTCGAAAAAAAAAATGTATTCTCTACAATTTTTTTGCCCTAGTTTTTAAATATTTATATACGAAGCGAACGTTCAGATAAAAAGTTTGTTAAATTATTTAGCTTTCTTCGCGATGGCATGACTGCAAAAAAATTTTGGATATTACCGACGAGACTCGAGTATAGGATCGAGATATTTTTGCGAATATCTTGAAAACAGTGAGAGATAAAGTAAAACGGACAAGAATATCAGGTTTTCAAAGTGGAACGTACACTTTCTGCAAACTATGCAAAGGCGTATCGTCGTACGTATATCTGTATAACGTATATAACAAATACATCTAATTTAATAAGAGAAAAATCGTGATCTTATACTTGTAGAACAAAGCACATTAAAATTTCGTTTTAATGAAAGACAAACTGATTTCAACTAGAAATTATAAGTGATCAATATAACTAATCGGTAAGTTCATTAAAATTTTCTTATTAAAACTAATATTCACACGAAAAAAAAACGGTGCATTAAAAATTAGTATAATGTTTTTAGTAAAATTGAATATTCTGTAGTAATCGTATTATTTTATAAGTAATAAATTGATTTTTTTTAATGCACTGAAAAGTAAGCGAAAATGCTCGTATTTTTGTCTTAATGATAAAACGCTTTTTCTTTACGTTTCGTAACTATGTATTAGTGTTAAGTAAATCAAGTTCTTATCGTATTTTACGCTATTTCTGAGCTTATAAACATCGGTTGAGTTTAAATCTACGGTTAATCCACGATATTCCTATTAAAAATAGTTATGGTAAAAATATAATCAAAAGCTTTGTAATTACCCTAGTAGAAATAAAAGGATTTGCAAAACGTTTCTTTTTCCCTCAAAAACTAGTGCTCAATACGTCCATTTTTACATTCCACTGTGACTTTTGTACGATTTTGTTATTAAAAGGTTTATGAGATTAGTCAATAATTAATGGCAAAAAAATGGTTTTAAATAACATCAAAATCCTCAATTTCTACTAGGATACTGCAAGTACGATAAAAAATGAGTTGTTAATGAAACAAACACTTTTAAAAGTCAATCGAACTTATATGAAGTTTCAGGTTTCCTATTCATGTCAAAAGTTGGAAAAATAATGTGAATATTTTGAAGTTTGCTCATTTTATTAACTACCAAGGAAATGGGTTGAAAAGAGCATTTCATCACAAGCCATTCACTAGCGATTTTCACTATCTTATTCTGAGATTGACATTTCTACCAATATAAGTGGAATAATTTACTATACGTTCAATTTTTATAATCTAACTGAACAATGCATTAAATTTTTAATACTTTTTCTTATAGCGCATAGAATAGATAATTCAATAAAAATCTGAATGACATTACGATAATACGATTCAAAATTAATGAAATCGATTATTTCTATTTATCCACGCGATCCAGCTTAATAACCTAATATAATGTAGGAGCAAGAGCTATCACTTTCCTAAAAATAAATTAAATAAGATAGAAAAATAGATTTATATATACCAAATGACAGTGACAATATCTTTGATAAACTTTAATACACCTAATCGATTGTACCATTCACTTCTGATCCTTCATTGCATTATGCATTTATACTTTTATATCGAGAATAACTGAATAACCAATATGAAACATATAGATTTTAACGTTAACCACATTTTCAATACAACAGTTATTAGAACAGTGAATAAATTAGATAAGCTAATAGAAACACGATCACACGTCACTTGTCTTCGCATGTTACGTTTGTATCGTTAATTTTAAAATGTTGTCAATATTGTACGTTATAAATAATGCATACGCAAATATAAATATATATATAGCATTGAACGCCATAAATGTTAATTAATATCCATTTATATAATAAAAGATATATTAAATATATGTATATTTAATTAAAATGAAAAACATCAAGAATAATTAATGATCGTACGTAAAAAATAGAGTAATACTTGGAAAATGTTTTGAACTTTGTGTGTTCATCTATACATATATACATATATACATACGCGCACAGTACTTTCGAATCATCTGCGTTTATATTCCAATAAACTGTAACATTGAGTTTCCTAACTTTTATACGAAAAGCATAGCATTTTCCAAGATTTACGATCGCATATTTTCCAAATGGCAATAAAACCATTCCTTAAAGAATGTTACAGGAAAGAAAGTATATAAGCAACAGATATACAAATTTAATACACGATATAGTTAAACGATAAATGCAAATTAAATGAAATATAATTACTAATTTAACTTTATATTCGAAACGATTTGCATATACATCTACAAAATATTATTTCAAATTATATTATTTCTCAACAACAACAACAACAAGTATTCCATTTAAATATAAGTTCGTGCATCAACAATACATTTTTTCTTTATGTCGAGGAGGGATAATTGAAGTAAATGGAAACGAATGGTCAACGAAATGAAACGAAAGGTCATTATTACATGTACATGTATATATGCATATAGAATAATAGAGTGAAAATTAATGGTTTAATCAAGTTCGAAAGTCACCTTACCACAAGAGAGGATAATAAACATTATTAGATTCATTTTAATCTGATTTAATTTTCATGCCTCAAGTTGGTTTATGCGTTCACATAAACATTATGTGTACATCGTAAACTAACTTTGAGCATGAAAATTGAATCGGGTTACCAAGTCTAAAGAGCCGTGCAATACAATATAAAATTAAATAATTTTCTCATCTATTCTTTTTTCCTTCACACTATCCCAGTGTGTATATATGTGTATAGATATATAGGTACATGTATTTAAAGTGGCACATGGAAAATAAATGTTGTTAATTTCATTGACTACACGTATATAATATTGCCAACTACTGCTATCGAACTTCCAACTATCGGAAAATGATTATCTTAACTACAATTTCCGTATGGGTACCCAAACCATCCTCTATTTGGACGTAATAACCAATAAAAATGAATATTATAACCACAAATAATACTTCCAAACCAAAATAATCGTTTTACTACGTTCAAATTTTGTTTTAAATACAACTAAAAGAATAATATACATTTTAGTACAAATTAATTTAATTAATATTAATAATTGATTCTAAGAGATAATCATTTTTGTAAATTTATAATAACAAAAATGAGGATGCAATCTACCTTCTTTTGATATTTTACTTTTCCATTAGGAAATTAATTTAATATTTTAAATGGTTTTACCAAAATTTAATACATTTTATGTATATATTTCCTATATATATTTACTCCTTATTACAAATTAATATAGTAAAATCCAGTTATTTTTCTAGTTTCTTAAACTGCAATCAGTAACAAAGTTTCACGTATATAGTGTTAGTAGCTTAAAGAAAAAAAAGTGGTTAACATGATCTAAAATTAAGTAGTTCTACGATATCTAACGCACGTGTGACTGAGTTGTGGCTTTGTTTTCAACTATTAATTTTTTGTTAGGATAATCATTTTTGTAGTGAAGGTAAGTACTAACATTTTTCCATGGCATTTCGCGATCAAATAATACACTATTCAATCAAGGTTAAATATTTAAAAATTATAATATTTAATCATATTTTGAAAGCACATATATTTCAAGTTTTAAGCATACGTGTCAAATTACACATATACCGATAGAAACATTTGCCATTTGAAAAACATTAAAAGTGATATATATATATAATCAAATTATTCTATGTAAAAGATACGAGTTAATTTTGAGTACATAGAAGTTTTAACAATTGTTATTATAACAATAACACATGCAATATATTCCGATAGAAAATTCAAAAATAAATTTTCCAAATATTTCGATGAAAGATTAAAAAGGCTTTAATCAATGTAAATGATAAAACTAAATATCGGCTTCAAGAGACAAGAAAAAAAAGAAATTACGTGCAACTACAAAACAAACATAATACCTGCGCATCGACTTTTCGTTTTATTCCCCGCATGCAATAAAATGTTGTAACTTGTAATAGCAGTTATTATTGATTGTTGCTAAGTAACAATACCCCGATATACGAATGAGATTAAATTATTAAAAAGGAAAAACCTACACACGTAAATTACGTACCCCTAGCGATTAATTTAATATTCACCCCATGAGAGACGGAGAAAGGAAAAAGAAAAGACACGAATCAAACAAAAAGCAGGAAAGTAAAGGCGCAAGAAGAACAAGAAGAACAAGAAGAACAAGAAGAACAAGAACAACAAGACACATATAAAAAAGTAAAAAAAGTTCGTGCGAAAAAAATCTAAAGGCGTTTAGCAGTGGGCTCTTACATCCGAGTAGAATGACAAATAAATTGTTGGAATTGCCTTGAGGTTTACATGTTCGGCCGGACTCTCGTTGTAGGCAGTGATACGTTTTTGTTGCTGTTGCTGTTGATGTTGCTGTTGATGGTGTTGATGTTGATGTTGATGTTGATGTTGGTGATGGTGGTGATGGTGATGAGGTTGTTGCGTACTACTATCCTCGCGATCACTTCCAATAGTCTCGTAAGTGTGCTCCTCGAGATAATGTCGGGTCGTACCGCGCGGGGTGAGGGTAGCCCACATTACCCGAGAATCTTGAAGTGAGTCTTGTTGCTGGGCGCACGGATACAGGACGGCTTCACTTTGCAACCTCGCTACCGTTTTACTAGTGAGGCACGGTGCTCCACTGGTCGTTGTCGTTTGCATACCCGATGACGCGGTCGAGGTCGATAGGGTACTGTTCTTGTTACTACGGTTGCTGCATTGAGATGCATCGTCGTTGGATTGATTCGTGTCCGGGTGCCTTCCACACCGAAATTACGGCACACACACACACCCAGAGTGACAGAGCCACGGGAACACAGAATACGAAATTACGATCAATCAGGGGACGGTTTGTGCATTCTAATTTACTAGTTTCCTATTTACCCTATATACGTCCTCTACACCGGCGGAGCCGGAGAGACACCGAGAGACACAGAGAGACAGAGAGAGACAGAGAGAGAGAGAGAGACGACCCTCCCCGAGTTTATACTACAGTTAATAGATTTTCACTTGTCTTCTTACTTACTCAAATTCAATTTTCCTGCCGACTTGTTTCGTATTACATCCTGGATTTACTCTACATTATTAACCTTCTTATTATATCATTTTTCATTTATTTCTTACTTTTATTTTCATCTATATTATTTAACATCGGTCTTTCTATCCTTCCATTTCCGAGCTAATCAACCGTTTAATTATGTACGTTTCGTTAAATAAAAAAAACGCACACTCTCTCACACTCACACGCAGTGAGTGCTGCACATCTATTTATAGGTATGAAAAATAGTACGCGTTCGTTGTTTATTAATGAAACGTCACTCATTTCAATTTAATCTAACAAGAGAGTGTGTACAATATTAATTCGAACGAAAATTATTAATTCGCCGAGCGAGCGCACGCGTACGCACGCGTGTAAGTACGCGAAAATGTATTTTTGTAAAATATTGTTCAATCAAGGATAAATCTTTTGGAGTTACCTCTCTCTTTTTTTTTTCGTTCGTCCACGGAAATTTACATATATTTCGTTTTTATTCGCAGTTCAACTTTTAAAGGTCTTCGGGGATTTTCAAAACGTGCACTATCTACATAATGCTATTATTATGGGTGAACAATCTACATAAATTTCCAACGTACATTTTGTTAAACCAAAGATCAAATGTAAAAGAATAAATTTTACTACATTTCATTATGCGTAAACTATTATTATATACCTGCTTTTAATCTCTCCTTTTTTATTCTCTCTCACTCTCTTTCTTTCTCTCGCTCTTTCTCTCTCAAGGACAACGCGTGAAATTTTAATTCGTCATTTTATTTCGAGACTAGCTTTTCGTAATTTATGCATGTAAACGATATTAAAAAAGTCAAAGGCGCCTATAAAAAGGACAGGGAGGTTTTAAGAGCGTGTATAAAATTGTTTCGAGTAATCTCTAATTAAAGTTAAATGAACAGTACAAAAAGAATTAAAACAAAAAAGAAGATTTACATCTTTCTTGTATTGCATATTTAATTTCAACTTCGGAGTAGAAATTTAATTTAATTCATGTTAAATCTATCAAGGAAAAGTATATCATTTTCTTATTACTCATTTATTTATTTACTTTTTTTATAAAGTGAAATCGCTACTTTAAAATTATTAATATTTCATGTACTTACAATTTACATTTTATGAGAAGAGTGGCCAATATGACTCCGATAAAAATGACACCGATGCACGCCGATATTAATACCAAAATCCATGTGTCGTTAAAAATGTTACCTGTATGGGGAAAAAAAACAACAACAATAACGTTATAGCTTAGATGAGTTGACGTACGCATTGCAATTTGCTTAAAAAACTAATCCGTCGATTTATGAACTTTTTAATCAATTTATCACGCCCCCTGCAAATTTATATACAATTATTAAATAAAAGTTAATTCGTTGTACGAAAGTTAAATTTAATCACCGCGTGAAGGGTTGCGTGCGCGTGGTCGTGTACAAAACAACCGAGAGCAAATAAGAAAAAACCGAGTAAACATTTCGAGGCGTAATAATACAAATTTAATTTCGCGAAATTTTAATAATTAACGCGCACGCCCAAAATTTAAATAATAGACGTAAATATTCATTAAGATGTACCGAGGAACCTGACATATTTCCTTCGTCTATTAATTTTAAACTCGCCTATTCGAGAGCTTTATTTAATCAAGCGTCTACCTCATCCGCCGTATCGTGAATAAAAGAAATATTTCGCGTACCTTTTTCCTGTCTACTTTTTTCTCTCTCCCCTTCCCCCCCCCCTCTACCCCTCCACCCACCGCCATCAGTGAAATAAAACAATATTTAACACACCCGGAAAATAAATAACCGAGAATCTAAAAATAAGAAGCGAAGAAAAAAAATGAGTAACACGACGTATCATTTGTCGAATCAATTTCGGTAAAAGTTAATCCCGTAACACGATGTTGATCCCGTAACACCTCCCGAAAAAAAAAAAAATCCCCGAGCCCCCAATGTTTTCGAAACAATACACACCGATATCGCACCCTATACGACACAACAAAAACGGAGAAAGAGTAACAGCGCCCGTGAAAAGAGAGAGGGAGAGCGAAAAGCAATCCCATAAATGCAGGGTCACGGCGTGAAAAAGGGGGAGCAAAAAGTAATCCACACCTTGCTGCGGCATCTCGACGTAGTGGACCCCCTCGGCGCGCCACTCGCACGAATACTTGCATGGACTGTTGTTGTAATGCTCGAGGAGGGGTAGACCATCGGTTGCTACCACGACCCCCGGGTACTCCGAGGATCGCACGAGGAACGTTGGAATGGGCGGTGGCGGCATCAGGAGGATCATGTCCGGGGGTGGCCCGAGCGTGCACAATGAGCATTCCGTCGAATCGTTGACGATCATCGTCGTAGCTACCTCCGCGCTCGCCATCTGTGTACACATTTTATTCTTACTTTTATCTAACGTTCTTTCTATCTCTTTTCTTCCTATTTCGTTTCTCGGCAGAGGTTGCTTTACACTAAAAACAAATTAAATGAATGCAATAACTATTTGTTTGATATACTCGTAGAAATTTCGCCGTTCCTAATTGTTTCGGGACGTACGTAGCTATTTTATATAGCCGTTTTTTACCTTTTTTTAAACGAATATAGGTTCTGCACTTAAAAACATTTTTGATATTTATTAGGAGAGTAGAACCAAAAATAATTATTTGAAATTAAAAAGTTTTTTTACAAACGAACGAAATTTTAATTGAAAGAAAGATCAAAGTATTTAGCAATATTTCTTAGCTTATAACAAATAGTTGTTTACGACTATTCAAACAAATATTCTATTGAATTCACTAAATGTCTAAAAACACAATAACTATATCAATAAATATCTCAATACCAAGTGAATTATTCTCTCTACGTGCTATAAAAAATAATAATCCAAATTTAAATGTAATCGCTTAAACTTTTTTTCGCACAGGTGCGTGATGTACACACACCTTGCTCTTGAAAAATTAGTATAATTCGACAGCTATTTGTAGAGACGGATATATACACCAAATAGTCCACCGTACGCAGTAAGGTAAAATCGGATAAAATCCACAGTGGCATTACGACGATCTATATGAAAATTATACCATTTCCCCGGTGGAATGACGTCTAGTCAACGTATATATAACGATGAGTGCCTTTTCATTTGTTTACCTCCGAGAGTCAACGTTCACGTGAAACTTTCAAAATCAATCTTTATTCATTACACCAAATGAAATCTCTTTCTCGTTCATCAATCATTTTACTATGCATTAATTACACACACACACACAGACAGACATTTATGCATGAGTATATAAAAAAAAAAGAATTAATCAACTTTATTGTAAATAAAGGGATATTTTAATCGATATACACGCGCATATATATATGTGTGTACACGTTATACACCGTAGCGTAGAAATGTGAAAATTATAACGTGTAATTTACATGAAAATAGTACGTAAATTGTTATGTAAATTACCGACTCTCTTTCTCACTCTGTTTTTTTTTCTTCAAGCACTTTGCGTGTTTCAGTTTCTCTCTGTGCGGCAATAAATTTAGATTCTGTATTTTTTCTTTTTTTTTTTGGTTGCTTTTCGCCGGTGATGCACACGTGTGTACATACATACGCACACTCCACGCACACGTAGACGGACACATCGATATTCTGATGGAACTCGTAAATTTCACCACGGATATGATATATCGCATCCGATATTATTATTTAATAGATACATTGTTTCCGTCCAGGTGCACGTATAAATATACCTATACGGGGACATTCGCGTTTTTCTACATTTTACTTACATTATACGCGACATTGCAATGTTATTTAATTCTAGGTAAAATTTTATACACGCGGTATACACGCCTAATTGTCTGTATATATATATATATACACAGACAATTATATATTATATATATATAATAAATGTATAATTTCGCGAATCGACATTTATAACGCGATTACGAGGATGATTTATCCATTAAATTTACTATTTCAACATGTTAGTGTAATCGCTTTAATTTAATGAGATTATATCCTGATTTTATTATAAGAATATATGTACACGTATATACATGAGTGCGTGCGTGTGTGTGTGTGTGCGTGCATTAAATATATATAAATATACGTGGTAAATACCTTATTATATATTTGTAGGTCTTAACAAAAGGGTATTCAAATTCGCATTCAAAATTGATAACGCGCGAAGATTATATACGCGAGCTTTGTTTGGAAAATTTATTTTAGTTTACGTATATATATATATTATTGTCGTTGTTAAATGGGCAAACCCGATAGCGATCTTTTGTGCACGATCGATACGCTGGAAACGGAATTGTTTCTATAAAAATCATCCCGACAAATATAATCGAAATTTCCAAATCGGATGATGTAAAAAAAAAAGTGAAAGCGAATAAAAGCCCGCATTTTAATTTAAATATAGATATTTTTATGTTTTTTTTTAACAAAAGAGAGAGAGAGAGAAAGATTAACACTCTCGCGTTCAATATTTACAAGAGCAAAAAAAAACAAATATTTACTTTAACTGGCGTGTATATACACCAGCGTACAAACAAACACGGAGGAAAGAAAAAGTGACGATAAAGATTGAATTGATTGTCAGTGGCGTAACCGAGAGATCATAGAGTAACAAGCCGTAAAGTCAGTGGATTTTTGTCAACCGCGTTATATTTCCATTTGTATCTTAGTTGTCGTTTCTTTCATTTTTTTTGTACGTTCAGCCCCCTTCTACATACAAATATATATACACACACACATACACACACACACAGGGAGAGCACGTGTATAGCCCGTTAATGGATTTTTGAGAGAGCGCGCAAGCTTATAGGATCAACGCCAGAGCTCTGTTTTTCTTTATGTGCGCGTCGCTTCGTATTATTTGTACAGTGGCACACGTATATACACCGTGGATTCACATACACACGTACGTAGTTCGGGTGACAAAAAAGATTTGTGTTCACTTTTGGAAAAGCGCCGTCGATCCAACGAAAAGAAACAATTGCTCTTTGTACATATAAGCTTTGGGATAAAAACGTCATCGTACGATGTACAACGTGCACAGTGAGGTAAAATTGAAGAGCACTTAGATCGCGTGTAATGTTAATAATTGATGGATTTCCATGTACGTAACGAAACACCGTATACGTATGTATCTATACCTCGTGACGTGTGTAACGGGTGTATATACCTCGCGAGCTTGCGAGTAGAATGTGTCGTCAAGGGTTATTTTTAAACGGTGTCACTGTCTCTTCGCGTACACGCTGATTTCAAGTACACGCACTTTCTTCGGGAAAATTCAATTTTCCTCTTATTCTTCTTCTTCTTCTTTTTCCGTTTTTTGTTTTTATTTTTGAGGAAGCGTATATACACGATTAAGCACGTGCGTTATATTTTTCGTTCGTTTGTAACGCGAAAGCGTGTTTTATCGCGCGTCGTAATCGCATTTTCCCGAACTCGCGGCGATTCCTTAGATATACCGAATTATCAAAATGAATGTCGTCGTAAATTGAAATGCGACGTGTACATCACTGCACGTACAAACTCGCGTACAACGTACGGGAAAACGTGTGTGTGTGTATCTGCAAAGCTGTAAATGTACAACGAAAAAAAGGTGAAATTAATTCGAGTAATCCTTAACAAAAGTAATTCCGTTTCAATCCACTCTTTCACATTGCGAACCGTGTAGATTTAAATGTACATGTATATATATACATCCGTGTAATTTAAAATTAACTGCCAATAAAAAGTGAAATTGACGGTGAAAAGAAATATCTGTACAACGTGATTCGTATAGGTAGCGTCGAGTCACATGTAAAAATAAGGAAGAAAAAACAAAAGTGTAACGAAGCAATTGAGTTAAACATTCTGATTTGTACATGTACACTCGATGTAATAAAAGAAAAAGAAAAAGAAAAAGTAAATTCATTTGGATAATTAGAGGTGGGAAACGGTATATGTTGAGACACCTCGGTTGAGTTAACGAGCTTTAAAGTAGAGAGAGAGAGATAGAGAGAGAGGTAATTAAAATATAAAAAGCAACGTACCTGATGAATTACCTCAAAAGGAGTAAAGCCGAAAGGAGCGGAGGTTCGTCATCATCGCGTTTCGAAAGAACCACGCGCACATACCCAGATAAACGAAGATAGGCAGGTATATCTATATATGCACACATACACACTGTATCACAAACACAGAGCGGCGGGTGAGAGAGCGAGAGGTACACCTTATCATTCGGGATTATCAAATAAAAAGTTGAGCGGAAAAGGAGAAAAGCTCCTTGATCCCGGAAAATAATCCAAGTAGCTCATGACTGCGTTAAAGTAAACTAAACCACTGCGAGGTACGATCACGAAAAACACGGGCAAGTTTTGATCCGGGCTAGGTATGTGTGCGCGAGGTAGAAGAGCGCAGCATCAAACCGTGTATACCCGAGGCCGCAGCCCCTGTACTCGTACACCACGGGAAGAGTTGTGCCTTTGCTGCTGCTGCCGCTGCCGCCGCCGCTGCTGCTGCTGCTGCTGCACACTAGCCTCCCTCTCTCTCTCTCTCTCTCTCTCTCTTTCTCTCTTTCTATCTATCTCTCTCGCTCGCTCGCTCGGTCGCTCGGTCGTACCGGCAGCGGCGTGTATACAACATGGTCAAAGGTATATGGTGGTGGTGGCGCATCTGCGGCGCAGGCGTAGGCGAAACGGTATTGAGCGCGCAAAGTGCGCGTGCGTGCGACACCCTATGAAAAATCCCATTAATTGGGGGCCCCCCCATCCTCCCCAAAGCAGCTGCGCGCGACGGATTAATGGCTTATAACGGAGGAAAATTTTCGGCATGCGCCTTTCTTACACGTGTCTTTAACGTGGGGCTAATTTTGTATTACACCACTCTCTATACCTCCCTCTCTCTCTCTTTCTCTCTCTCTCTCTCTCTACACCTTTGCTCTTGGATGTATCGTGATACACACACTATATACGTTCTCGAGGGGGTGTGTGTACATATATACATACATACGTACGCACATAATTGAGATTGCTCGATCTTTTTCCTTCTTGCTTTTACGATATTAATTGCGGCTCCACGCTGTGTACTCCTAGAGACATGTGTTCGACGCGTACGTCCTTTATTTTCAAATTTCATTGCCTCTTTCAGAGGGGGAGATTTTCATTTTTCCGCTTTTATTCTTTTTTAATGGGGCCTCCGTCGTCAATGAGAATCATTTTACTTACCGGGGTTATTTATCTATGTATCCCAACGTATACATTATCTTTATTTTATTCTACTCCGCACTTTTACATTATAATGCACGAGGGAATTTTCAAATACCTGTACATGTGTGTGTGTGTATTATATATGGGAAATATTTATTGACGATACGCGGAGAAAAATCCTATATATGTCTGTATATACGTTTTACCGAGTGTTTCTACGTACACATACACATGCAGTTTTCGAATTGGAATTTCATAAATTTCGTACACTTTTATATTTTATTATTTATTTTTTTAAACTAATACCCGACGTTATTTTGTTCGCAGCCAACAAAACGTAAGAGTCTTCGGATACAGGGATTAAATCAATTTTGAATCGTCTATTCTACCCTTTCGAGTCTTAGTAATTTTAAATTGAATTGGTAAGTAATTACGGTATGTGGGGTAAATGTCGTAAATAGAAACTATCCGAGTACTTAGACGCGAGCTAAAATCAAATATAAATACCTTAAGAGATAAAATGTACGTACTTACAAATTAATTTACATTGAAAATAATGTTTTATTAAACATTTCTGTATATTATACTCAAGATACAAACTAAGAGATACTTAGATTATCGTTTTTTTTCCTTTTTTTATCATAACTAGGTTAAAAACATCTGCATGCATTTAAATAGTTATACTGTAAAACATAACGAATAATTACGATAATCTCCACAAAAAATGGAATATTAAAAAAATTACTATACATTTTATTATAACGTATAGAGATATACACTTATGTTTTATACATTGAAAAAATGTAATGAATTCAATCAAATATTTTATGATGTGCTCTTAAAAAAGTAATTGTTTGAAACTAAGAAATATTTCGAACTGATACTTTTGCTTACGACTATTATGAATAACATATTTTACTGAATTCCCTTCATTTTTAGTGTAATAATTATTAGAAAAAATAAATATAAAACGTCGAAAATTGCAATAATCTAAATATCTTTTTACACATGATACTATAATAATTTTTAATATAAGTACCAATTTTCTCGGTGCACACTCGATGATCTTTTTTGTTGAACCCCCAAAATTTAGCGGTTAAAACGTATAATAACGGTATTATATATCTTTCAAATGAATACGAAAATTAATTAAAAATCGGATGAAAAATGGATGCAGTTTTAAATCATCGATGAAAACGCTTTTTCTCATTGTTCGTATATAGGTATTAAACAGCTTAAACGAGAAAACTTTTTGCTTCGTACTATGATATATCCTGACTACTTTTGCTTCCGTAAAATCGTTTTGTTTTCATCAACTCTAAACTACTTTTTACCCCACATAGTAGAAAAAAAAAGTCAATAAAATATAATAAAAATATATTAAATTTTAAAACAATCTTTCCTCATCTCCTTCACATCGTACTTCAGGGAAAATTAAAAAAAAAAGAGGAAGTTTCATTCTCGTATTTATAAACAAAACGGTACTTGTGTTTTTTTTTTTTGCACTGGAAATTGAAACTCGTATACAAATTGGATACGAAGACACACATTTTCTTCGATGGAAAATGTTAATGCTTCTTCCCGTATATATGGGCGTTAAATAAAATCGAGTTTAAATGAAAATTTTATTTCCAACAACCAATATCTTCAACTTTAGATTATTCTTTTCGATTTACATGTCTATATAAACTTCCGCTCGGATTTAAAAGTTAAATTATTTTAGTGTAAAGTTTTTGTAGCCGAGAAAAGTATACAATCTTGAAGTAATTTTTTTTTGTTGGCTATATAAAATGAGTGGGGAGGGGGTGCGAGAGTACCTACAAACTTTCAATCAGTTAGGTATTGTTGCGTGAGTAACTTTTTTTTTGTAAGTTCAAAGTAGAGGGGTTGTAAAAAAAAAGAGAGTACGAAATTTGTTTAATCAATTTAACATTTGTTACCTTTACCTTCAAACGAGGAGAATATTCAAATAGATGCATATTTTATTGTGTATATACTTACGTGAAGGAAGAAAGAGAAACCGTTTATATTTGATTTTCGAGTTACAGTTTATCTTATTCTAATCTCAAAATTCCCTTGAGAAATCGAGTACGCTTGCCGCATTCGAAATTAAACATGTAGAACGTCAGTTTAAAAAAAATAAAAGAAATATTATAAAATCCCAGTTTATAAAATATATTTAAAATGCAGAAAAATAAAGGACTTAGCCGAAATCAGCCTTGGTATTGTTTAAGCGCATAATTCATTTTAGATTAAAATACTGGAAATGCATATTTTGAGTATTGCGCGAAGTGTGAAGGAAAGAAGAAAAAAAAATGTAAAAGACGGTGATTAATGACCCGAACATTAGAAATATGAGATGTAATATTACTCGTTACCGAGTCATTAACAAATAACGCCGAGTCACCGGGATGACTCTCGAAAGGTTATTGTCGACGAGGGTGTAAATGCATGTATACATATGCCCGGTACATCGAAGAAGCTCACGTTGAATCTACGCGATCCATTCAATCCACGACATTGAACGAATGAAAAATTACCATTAATAAATATTTATTCAATCAACAAGTAGTAATTAGCTAATGTACATTTACAGATGTTTCGCAATAACTTTGTATCAAACGTATATGCGGAGAGAAAAAAAATTGTATTAAAAATTAGTATATTGTTGAGTAATGGATGCGCAGACCGTCAGAATACCAAACGTAACATATTATCATCGTATAGCAATAATTAATAAAAAAAAGTATTCTCTTAAATTATCGTAATTTTTAAAATAAATTATACTAATTATGATAAGCCTATACCTTCTTTACTAAATAATACGGTCATTTACATTTTAATACAACGTATTTATCAGTATATTAAAACAGGCACACTTTTCACGGTGATTATAGATAGTGAAAAGTACTTGCTATCTTTTGTTTCGAATAAACTAAACTTTATCGAAATTGATTTTTCCTTGACCTTGAAAATTTCTTATCCACCATTCTCAAACAATATAAGGCGTGAATAAAAAATATATACCTATATACACGACTTTTTAATAACTCCTGATAGCAACTCCCTCGGAAGGGTCTGTATAATTGTAAAATCGATCCGATGTATAACTGTGCGAACGTTCTTCCAACTACTATCTCGCGTACGAATCAAAATTTCCAAGATTAATTTATTATCTTACACGTTAAAAGAATAAATATCTTGGTAATCGTCGCGATTTAAAAAAAAGTGTTTGAAATAACATAATTATACACTTTTATAAGAGCAATGGAAATTTACTAATTGTCCTTTCTTTCCAGCCTTTCATTCAAAACGCGCGCTAATAGATTTTTAATCTCTTTACATAATTATATATACTTTGCATATATAATCCTCTTTTGTGATAAATCTACCGATTATTTTAATGACTGATTGAACTTTTTGAATCCGACCGATTAAACGCAAATTGATCGAATTAATAAATATATATATATATATATATATATCGGAGTTGGATATTATAAATTTCCACAACTATTCAACATTATAATATTACAAATTGATAGCTGGTATAATAATTTTAATGAAATTTTTAAAATAAATTCTTTTATTGGACAGGCTCTATTGATCTTTCATTAGATATTACGATATATATATATGTTGAATAAAAAAAGAGAATTAGTTATATATCCGCTGGATTATATATAAGTATATTATTATTATATACCTATATAAGAGTAGATATCGCGAGTTCAGGTCACCGAGTTTCTAAAATATGGAAGACGCCAAAACAGGAGCGGCTAAAAATATTGAAATATCTTTTACTTTTTGTAAATTATAGATTTTATAATAGTGCAATAAAACTCACTCAAGCGGAATAAACGTGTCATTACAACCAATATAGCGATTTTTTCGCATATTGCATAAATAATAATTATCGGTTTAATCATTTTGTCCAATCAAACAAATGATTAAGAGAAGAAAGTCGATCTTTCGCAAACGAAAAAAAACAAAAACACTTAATTTATCTGACTAATCGTACTGATTTTCGTTATATATATTATATACAGCGTCGCGTCCTTTATTTAACGCGGAAATAAGGGAAAAGAAACAATCGACGAGAGAAAACGCGAATCGGAAATAATGAAATTAAATTATATTTATACAGATAACGTGCATTACGAAATACTCGTTTAATTCGCAAATTGATATTCAATTTATATTTATATAGACGCACAACCCGTTGACATTATCAACCCACGCTGCAGGAATACACACACACACACACACACACACACGCAGGTTTCATAACAACAAAATCTAGATTCAGAATCTAGGTTTTCGACAAAGAGGATCGAATAAGGAAACACCTTATAGAATACATATTCTTTTGTCAAGATCACGAAGTGTATGGAAATGAGTAAGTAAGTATACGTGAAATACACACGGAGAGAAATATTTAGAAAATATTACAAAGGAGTTTGGTAAAAATTCCCAAACTCCCAAGTAATGTGGTAACAGACCGAAAAAACCGAAAAAATTACCAAACTGCTAAGTAAAATTTACAGTAAATGTAGTAAAATTTACTCTAAATGTAGTAAAATTTGTGGAGTTAGCGTACTAAATTTTACAATTAAGCTTGTAAATTTTATTAACTCTGATTTTTTCCTATACTGTTTACGAAATTCTATAAACAACAGTACAGCACGAGATACCGAAAAGAAGCGATAAATAAAATTTTTATTGGAATCGCGTCGTTCGTTTGTTTACTTTAAAAGGACGATTCGATGAAACACATGCAAGTGACGCGGTGGCGCAATGGTAAGGACTTGGATTCTCAACCCAAACTTCGCAGGTTCGATCCCGATGACATCCAGAATTTTTTTCACTAATTAAATTTCATTTAAATATTTAAAATTTCCATAACACTCGAATAATATATACATAAACTCAAAAATAAATAATATGCGGAGGAATAAAATTTTTTTTCTGATGTTAAAAAAAAAATTAAAATTACAATTTAGTTTGGTAAAAATTACGAGATTCGCAGTTTGTTACCACATTACTTGAGAGTTTAGGAATTTTTACCAAACTGCTTTGTAATATTTACAAATTATTTCTCTCCGTGCACTAAGGCCATCGTTTATATACACACCTTGCGTTAAGCGACAATTTATGCAAAGACTTTTTACGTAACTCGCGCATATAATTTCCAGTCTCTTTATTTTCCGACACACACACACACACACACACAGTTCCCACTTTGGAGAATGCCGGCATCCTTAACGAAAAAAAAAAAAATTCACGAGATATACGCGTCGATCTTTTCCCGTGCGCTTAAAAGGAAATAGCACGCTCGAATTTAGCATACGCGCAGTTGCGACACACTGCGCGCGGAGTTACATTCTACTTGTTAGTGTAACAGGCAGGAAGGAAATTCCTTTGATCGTGATAATATTAAGTTTATACTACGTATACATGTATAGTGGTAATTATCTACAGCGTTTCGTTTCTTCTTATTCTTCTTTTTTTACTTTCAAAATTAAAAGTGCATGATTATTACAGTGATATTTCGATGTTACTATATATATACATATCTGTGTGTGAAAAGTACCGTTCGTTCTTTTTTGTAACAGATTCTACGTCGAGAGTATCAAAGTGTTTTTATTTAAAAAATACATTTTTCTTTATATTCCAAAAGATGTTGATATGATAAATATTTAATTTATCGTCGCGTTTATTATATTGTTTCTATAAAGCGGTTCATTATATTTCTCGTAATTTTGTCCCATTTAATGAAAATTTTGGCTAAGATGAAAGCACCGATCTAATGGAACGATTCCAAGACGTTTATGTACCTTGGACCAGTTCCAACAAAATTTTATTACAAATATAATTATGAATTATTTGTATTATTGCGATTGAACGTGGCTGTATGACGATAAACGTAGATACACAAAACGAAAAGAAGATCAGCTGAAATATAGAATTTTATTTTAACCTGCACTTACGATAATTTTTCGTAAAATAATTGATTAACGGGATTTTCTTTTTATTAAATTAAAAAAAGGACATATAAATTGCATCAGTGATGTACGTTAATTGATCAGTGGATCTTGATAATTTCTTTTTCACATTTGTTAGTGATTATATATCCGAGATATTTTCGGGAACAAAAAAAAATTAACGGTCCGTAACGTGCAGTCGAAATTGTCTTTTATATTATATAGATTAATTTCATTTTAATCAAATCAAATTTTTCCATTTTTTTTTTATCTTTTTATAATAATGTTAATAATCAAATTTAATTTTGCAACTTCATTTAACTTTTTATAATAATAGTAATAATAATAATTTATCATAAGAATATATAAAGTAACCCTATATAGGTAAACAAAGTTGCCAATACTTGGGCAGGTAAAATAAACATAAAAACTTTAAATACTTCGAAACTATACTTACTCAATATACACACATATAGAAGTCTGAAAGAGTTAAAGATAGGCGTGTAAATAAAAAACCAGACAAGTTATATGATAAATAAGTATTGTACTACAGCGTAGTTTTTTCAACTATATACACAATGTTTTCAATTTATTTTTCGCACAATTGTTGTTAATGCTCGGATTATTTATGTTAAACTGAGAAAAATGGTTTAATAAAAATTAATACATATTTTATACAATAAATTATTAACATATATGAATATTTAAAAAAAATATAATCATTGTCATTGTCAACAACTTTTTAGAAAATCATGAAATTTCGAAGATGAATGAAATCACTTGCGTAAAACCTGATGTTAAACCAAAGAGAGAAAGAAAATCAAGATTAATTTTATTTAATTTCAAACTCTATGGAGTAATTGTATTATTAAATTATATAGCATAGCATATGTACGGTATCTGATAGAAGGTAGAAGGGTAGAAGCGCGTTGGGCGCATACACACACGTGGAAAGTGACTGCAGGCGGTAGCATGTAGGTATAAAGTGTAATCCAATACAAATAAATTGGATGAAATCAAAATGAAAGCACACACACACACACCAAGAATAAAAGCTAATAATATTCTCTCTAATTTGATATGAATGGCACTTATACCTACATCTTACAAAGAGACGTGAGAACGAAAATGAATTTTTACGTATATTTGAATTGAATTACTTATTTAGTTAAAAGATTATCGACGCGTAATGCGTTTAAATATATAAGTATACCGAACGATCCAGTCATCCGAAAGTGGACGTTAAGTAGAAAAATTCAACGCCTCTCGCGTTTAAAATTTTATCCACGCGATGATTCGTCGAACAATTAACGCATATTCTTTTTTTCGAAGAAGGCGAACATCTCGTGTACGACCTTTCTATTGGGCCCCCCCTTGTGATTCATAAATATTCCACTCTCGAACGTGCGAGTGTGTGAGGTAAAAAAAAAAGTAAACGGGTCCTTATAACACACTTGGAGGTACCGCTTAAGTATATACAAAAGACGATGATGCACCGCAGCTGATCTCCCTCTCTCTTTCTCATCTCTATATGTGTGTTATGTACTGCTCTCTTGCCCCATCCACGATACCGAGATCTCTCTCTTTCTCTCTTCCCGCGCGCCGCTCAGTCGTTTTTAGCTTTCACGCGTCGTAGAACCCGCGTTTGTGGGTTTCTCGTGTATATACACACGTATAGACGTGCGCGCGCGCGCGTACGCCGTATATACACACACGAGTTTATCTCGGTTATGCTGCTGTCAAAAAAAAAAAAAAATAACGAGGAGATAGAACAAACGGTTTTCGTACGCGGTGAAAAAAAGAGCAGCCGATATGCCACGGGAAATTTATAGCGGTCTCGTTTGTTGACTCGCCAGCTGCGAATTCTATATATCCATTTTCGGAAGTTAACCTTGGCGCTATACGTGTTTTTTCTTTTCCACTCTTGGGGTTACTCACTGGTGTCTCATTTTTTATGACTCGTACCAGGAGATGGCCGTCTCCATCAACGAGATTTGCGAGAACACCAAGTTGGCCAGGGAAATGGCGCTCACGGGGAATTACGACACGTCGGGTGTTTATTACCAAGGGGTTGTACAACAAATTCATCGGTTACTCTCGAGTATCGTCGACACTACGAGGAAGGCAAAGTGGCAGCAAGTCCAACATCAAATTGTCCAGGAGTTTGAAAAGGTCAAAGCCACTTCTAGTACATTGCAATTGTTTAAAGTTGACACACACAGCGAAAGGTTAATTGGTAAGGCTATGTACCAACTGGTACAGTTATCTTCTATATTGTCTTTCTCTGTATTTGTGTCATGAATCTTTCATGATTTAAAGGGTCATCGTGCTTGCCTTACGAAGAACCTACTCGTGACTCCGCTTTGTGGTCTTGTGGAACATCTGGAAATTGGGCACCTACACCACCCAGAGATCCGGATGTTTGGCCACCTCTTTCACCTACAGAACAAAAGTAAAAATATTATACTACTATTATTTGCTTCAATTCAATTATTTTGATACGTATTAAATATAATTCTATTTTGCATTTAGAAATTCTAAAATTCAACCAAAAAATCAACAGCAGAGGCCTTCTAATCGTTCCAATATACGTAAGCCGAGTGTAACTTCTGCTAAGAAATCTGATGTCAAACCAGTCTCTCGTAATAATCAGAGAAATAATGGTAACGATGACAAAAAGACTCCTAATAATGCAAATAACGCTAAAAAGGAGGATGTAAATAAGGTATAGTATTTTCTTTTAGATTGTTCTTGAAAATAAATGTAGCTTCAATTGACAATGTGTGTGACATAATTTTCTTTTTAGGAAAAGGTAGAAGGGGAGAAAACGGATGTTGAAGTCGAAGAAAGGAAGTTTGAAGCTTCGGGTGCAGATAGGGATCTTGTAGAAATGTTAGGTATGATTATAAATTGTGTACTTATATGTTTTTGTTTGAATCAATAATTATTCATCTATTATAAATATTTTCAGAACGAGATATTGTACAGAAAAATATTGATATTCACTGGGACGATATTGCTGATTTGCACGATGCCAAGAGGTTACTAGAAGAAGTAGTAGTGCTTCCAACTCTAATGCCAGACTTTTTCAAAGTAAAATTTGTAACTTAAAAATAATTGCAAAACATAGAAAACACAAATTTGAAAAATGTAATTATTCATTTTAGGGTATTCGTAGGCCTTGGAAAGGGGTCCTTATGGTAGGTCCACCTGGTACTGGAAAAACTATGCTCGCTAAAGCAGTAGCAACTGAATGTAGTACAACCTTCTTTAATGTTTCATCTTCAACGTTAACGTCAAAATACAGAGGTGAATCGGAAAAACTTGTCAGGCTACTTTTTGAAATGGTTAATATTTATATTTTTTATTTAATCGTGATATTTCTTTTTATGCTTTTGTATTTTAATTCACTAATGTTTACATTTAAATTTAGGCTCGATTTTATGCGCCTAGTACAATATTTATCGATGAAATTGATTCACTGTGCTCAAGGCGAGGTTCAGAATCCGAACACGAAGCGTCGAGGCGAGTTAAATCTGAACTTCTTGTTCAAATGGATGGTATTAGTTCAAATAATGAAGATCCAACTAAAATAGTTATGGTACTAGCTGCTACGAATTTCCCTTGGGATATTGATGAAGCTTTACGAAGGCGATTAGAGAAGCGAATATACATACCTTTGCCGAATAGTTAGTATTATTTATAATATTTACTATGTGCGCCAAATTGAAATAAGAAATTAAATGATAATATTTTATTTTATAGATGAAGGTCGGGAAGCTTTATTAAAAATTAATCTTCGTGAAGTTAAAGTAGATGAGTCAGTTAATCTTAGTGAAATAGCTGAAAAATTAGAAGGATACTCTGGGGCAGATATCACAAATGTGTGCAGGTATGTACATTCAAACTATAACAATTTATAGTTAAAAAATATTATAGTAAACCAAATAATTTTGAACCTTTTAAATATTTTAGAGATGCTTCAATGATGTCAATGAGACGGAAAATTGCTGGTTTAAGGCCAGATCAAATAAGACAGTTGCCAAAGGAAGAATTGGATTTACCAGTGTCGGCTGCAGACTTTGACGAAGCACTGGAAAGGTGTAATAAAAGTGTATCTCAAGAAGATCTCGAAAAATATGAAAAGTGGATGAGTGAATTCGGTTCATCTTGATACCACAGTTCTCGTGCATAATTTTTGGATCTACGAATGTATTTTTTTACCAAAGGCAAATTCAGCCTCTTCCGAATGTTGTGAAAAAACAACCAAATTAATCCAAATATATATCATTAACTACAAATAGAATTTTAAATGTAAAATATGACTGTATTGGGACCAATAACTTTGTAATTACAATCAGTGTGAGGGATATTACTGTTTTTGTTCTTTTTTTTTTCATTTTATTACCAAAGCATGTATTTAAAAACTAATGTTTTTGCATTTTTTGTACTTAAAAACATCCCTTACATAGGTTTCATTCAAGTTTTCGGTACCAAAATGTAGAATTTGAATACGCACACTTTTTTTTTATTAAATATATGTTACATTTTTAATTCTTTTATCTATAATGTAAAAAATTATTGATACAAATGTTTATTTACATATTTTTGAATAATAAAATATCAACTTGTTGTCACTGAAACTAATTAACACATCTAGTTTCAATTATTACATTATTTCATTTTTGGAGCACATCCTTCCATTCTTAATTTCTTAGTCTCTTCATCAACATTTTTAGAATTCTTTGGAGCCTTATAGTCTTTTACATGATCAACTCGTATCGTTCTTCCAAGAATCTAAACATTTAAAAAAAAGAGTTAGAAATTGAAATAAATGTTTGTTAAAAATGAAAAACGTTAGTACTACCTTTATGCCATTAAAATTGTCCACTGCAAGAACAGTGCTACGTTGGTCTTCGTAACATAGAAAACCATATCCTTTAGATTTTCCTGTATCCTTATCTCGAACTAAATTAAGATTGACTATTTCTCCATACCTAGATACACAAATGATTAACATTTACTTAAAGAAGAAGAGATAGTATTTAAATACAATTAATACTTGTTCTTACTGTGAAAATACAGCAACAATATCCCCTTCCGTCAAATCGTAAGGTAAACCTCCAATAAAAACCCAAGCACTACCTTTGTACTCGTCGTGCCAAGATGATTTACTATTCGAACCTAATTCTTGTTGGCCAAGTTTTGCGATATTTTTAACATTTCTAAAAAAATCCGTTATAAATTTATTTAAAAAAAATTCAAAAAACACCATTATTTTAGGTTAATCTAAATTTGTATATCAGCAGTACTTTATTTTAACTCTTAGAACTATATTAACGTTGTCCTACTTACGTCATTGGATTCATGGTGACAGTTTTTCTATATCTTAATCTTATTTAAGTATTAATTCTTCTTTTTGTTTGCAAAGAATCCGAATATTAAAAACACACATTGGGATCGTAAATTGTAAGGTTACATTTTTGTATACACTGCAGATGAGGAGTGCAGATGTCAAACTATAAAATAGATGTATAATACGCATTATGTATGAAATTCATATATATATATATACTTACGTAAGAAATACATTTGTATTTATATTTCTTTAAATTAATTAATAACTTTTATATTATTTTTAAAATCAGACATTACGTTAACATGCGTTATTATACAATTTTCAATAATTATTATTTGAGAATAATAAATTGCAATATTACTACATTATTATACTGAAAGAAAAATAGATAAAAATTACTTATGCTAAATATAAAGAAGGGGTAAACCGATGCTTCAAGCCAAAAAATCAATTTTTTTATTATTCGCTAAATCTATCCCAAATCCTCAACGAGTAGATGCAAAAATATATTGCTAAAGATTTAATAGCCAATTCAAGTTATTTGATGCAAATGAGGGCGCGCTTCTCTCTCCATGCATGCTTCTAAATTGAATTTTATACTCGTGATGAGTATAATGAGATACTTATTACAAAGATCTTTCGAGACAATGTTCTAAAATTTTAGTAAGGACACTATATAAAAAGTAACATGTGTAACTATAAGAATATAACATATAATTTCTATAAATATAATATACAATATTTTTCTAGTTTGGTAGTCCAACGACGAGTGAGCATCGAAAGGATAAGCCATGCGTTAAGGTACCTATTGTCGAAGCAATAATCGTCCAGCAAAATATCGGAAATGTATAAATATTTATGTCAATATATCAAAGGAATCAAATAAAATAAATCGAACGAGACGAAATCAGATAATCATAATAAATTATCAACATGCACTGGGACCGATGATAAAATAGTGCATTCAGTACGTATAAATTTTAAAAAATTAAAAATTAATGCACTTATTTTTAATATACAATAATATCCAGATCAAACCGAGCCTAACAATATTAGCAGAGATTCATTAAAATTATATATTATAGATTTATTAAAATTATATATCGTCGTGCATATATATATATACGACGAGAAATAAATTCAAGACCGTTAATACTGCACATTGGCTTCGAGATAAACTAGCCGTATTGTGTTCGTTATTGGTCATGAGGTTATTTGGTATTGAACAGAGAAAAGCCATTAATTTATTTTGCGGTATTGTGGATATGTGCCAAGGTTTACAACGAAATCGACCTATACGATAAGATAGAGCTAGCGTGCTGTGTGTTCACGCAGCAACGACCTCAATGTTTAATGTGTTATGCCCGTGATGAGAAACCTATCGAAGAGGAGCAGGAAAAAACGTTCAAAAGAAATATCCATCAAAACGTAAAATCATTTAAAAGATTACCTGCCGCACTCTCGTTGGTTATTACAATGGCAAAGTCATCGACTTTTATTGTTAAAATGTGCATATTGTCATATAGTCATGTGCCTCAGAAAAAGTATGATTAAACGAAAAGTATAATTCATTTAAAATCACGAAGTTTTGGCGGGTAAGGTAGAACTGTAAAAATTCAATTGTAAAAATGTACTCAAAATCTGAGGAAAAATTTGGCGTTGAATGTATATACCGATTATTATATCGGATACGGTGACTCCAAAACTTTTATTGGGATTTTAAACCAGTTTGGTAAGTGAATACCCTGCAATAGAGTAAAAAACTAAAAAAGTATTTTATTCGGCAGGTTAGAAGACCGTGCAGTTATAATCGACCTCAAATAAACGTCCGCAACGCATTGAGATACAGAACAGGTGCTATTCCTTATCAAGTGAAAAACCTCGTGCAGCTGGACGATTGAAGCAAATGCGGCAATTTTAAGGGGTTCTTACGAACAATAGGAATAACTAATTAGCTTATTGTTGCAGACGTTACAGTTAGTAATTAAACATTTATTACATTATCCATCTATTTTTTTCGTCCATGTACCTATATTAATTAATAATATACGAAAGTAATATTCGTCAATGTTCGTGAACAGAAAACAACTTTTTTTTATAAAAGACGTAGGGTACACAAAACTGTATCTAATAAACAATTAGATTTGTTAAAACAAAAATTAATTTAACGTTCGGTGATATTTATATAATATATATTTATCGGTCTTTCCGAACTAAATGCTTTACTTTTAAATAAACACAAAGAGGAGGACAAAGAGTAAACAGTGACTGCTTTATTCAAAAGTAAAGCATTTAGTTCGGAAAGACCGACAAATATATATTATATAACAATTAGATTTGATTCGAATTGACTGATAAATATATCCTCATCAGGTATTACTATTTCAGAAATACTAATATTACGTTTAATACGAAACCCGATGATATAGTAATCCCTTCTAATTAAATAATAATTATTGTTTTTTTTTCTCATCAACAACGACAAATTCTCACTTTCTTAACAAAAATTTATACTTTCTATTACAAATTTTTAAGTACGATTTCTCGAGATTTCGTTTTTACGTTTTTTTTTAAATTTATAAAAAATATTGCAAAAATTATCGATTGTAACTAAACCAAGTTTTTTACATTCAAAAGTGATCTTGAAACATAAAAATTAAAAAAAAAGTTTGTTAAACAATTTTTAGAACACGTTGAATAATTTTTTTTAACGTATTTTTTCAAACTTGCTAATAATACAGAATTTTTAATTTTTGTTTCAGACCAGCATTACGAGTTCTACTTTTCGTGTTGCTGAGAGATTTCAATAACGAGGCTTTGTGTAAATATGCATATAAAACACGCATAATTAATATTTTTGCATTATAATATAGGATTTTATATACTGTAGAAATAAATACTTGAAATCATACCAAAAAGTTAGCTATGGTGATTTATTGTTTTCTATTCTCCCCGAGAAATCTCAAAAAACATTGGTTTTAGGTCTTAAAATAGTTTGATGCGGAACCTCCCCTTAAATTATTAGAGTGTACGAAATAAAATGAATAACACAGGTGTTTATTAATGAATGAACATTTATTCGAATTTTCTCATTTTAAATCTAAAACATTGATAATTAATTCCTTATACTAATGCAGCATTTATGTATGTTAATCTTAATTGTTAGCTAAAAAAATATGCATTACGTGTCATATATATGATAGAAGGGTTACAGCAGAATGTTGTTCCTTTTTTTTTTTTATTTTGTGGCCACTTGCTCAAGTATTATGCCTCGGTTATCCCAGAGTACGTAACAAAAATTCAATTACAATCGAATATTTAATAACCCGTATTCCCATGTAATTAAACGATTCTCAAAGAGACTCATGGGATTTTCGAACGCCGAACTTATAATGTGTATGTATATATATATATATATATATTTATATATATAATAAACGTGTCCAAGAGCGTTATACCGTTTTGTGTTTCATCAGTTTTTTTTTCATTCCTCGATTAATCAATAATATTTGGCTCCGCGAAAGACATTTGCTTCGATGAAAATTAATATTACCGTGTGACAATTTACAGATTATGGTTATATACCGTACTTCTTTCTTTTTCTAAGGTCGTCCGTATCACTTATATACAGCAATGTAAACAGCTAATAAATTATTTAACACATCGGCCATTACGTACGTTATATATATTTCATGAGGCTGATCATGTTCAATCCGCACACTAGGATTTCTTTTACTTTTTTCTTTTTTTTTCGAATCACACCAACTTTTTTTATGTACATGGGAGTCTTTTTTTTATATATATATATAATGAATTTATCGATTCACAAATTTCGTAAGGACTACTCGAATGTTTACAAGAACTTAAGTAAATGATACGTCGTTAACAATTTAAACATGATTAGTATTTTTTTTTTACAATTACGAAAAAATTGGTGTTTTCATCAATACGATCATCAATACGCATGCAATAATTCAATTAATATTACTCATATGTCATTTCATTATATTGGACTCTTCAAGTGTTGGTCTCATCGTCGACTGTAATATAATCATACGAGATTTGATAGGTGGGCATACAATGTGGTACGTTGTTATTAATATTATTATTATTATTATTATTATTAATTATTAATTATTAATTATTACTCTTATTAATATTAACTATTATTAATGTTTTTCTGCTTCTGTGCCTTTTTATTTTTATTCTCATTTAATGGTAATCGTTATATAATCTATACATATATTTATATATATAATATCTTACATGTAATTTAATAACATTTTTCCCGGCTTTGTTAAGATCTCAACAGATAATCTTAAGTTGTACATGTACTTTCAGCGTGCGAACAACCTAATGCATTTTCTCATTTTCTTTTTTTTTTCATTATTAATGGTTATGGCATCTGAGAAGAGAAATGGAAAGTATAGTAAATTTTCAATAATCGAAAAGTCATGATTGCACATTTGATATAGTAACGAACACAGTTTTCATTTCGTTTATAATCAAGAAATTCTTTTGTACTTTTCTTGTTGGGCTACTATTTCGCTCTTTTTAAGTTCCTTTCTTTATCTTTTCTTTGAGTCTTAGAGCACGCATAACACATATAACGGAAGATGCGGAAACAATTTTTTTTTTCATTTTTTTATACTACTCAATTTCCATCAATATTCTCGATTAACTATTCATAGATAGACGACATAATCAAGTGCGGCGGCGAATACATTGTATCGTTAAAATTTCTTTAAATAATATTTCGTTCTCTACGAGTCCCATGTGTTTAAATTAGCCAGGCACTTTGTTGTCGGGCTCAGAATCGAATTCTATAAATTTATTCGGTCACATTTTTTTTATTCTTTTTATTTAAGTAGGTATATATGTATACACGTGTACACGAGCACGTGATTCGCCTCGATGTACACGCATACGCATCAAAATAGCTCTTGTTTTATGTTTGACATTTGGAAGTTTATAATTTACGCACATAATTGTAGTCACGTATGCCGTGTCTCGTGTTGCAGCCTTAATATATCCTACTGTTTTAATTATTTTTTTTATTGTCTATGAATGTATAATTAGCCTAATATACAGTTGGGAGCATCATGAGCGAGAAAGAAAAATCTTTCAATACATCATACGAGAATATATGTAACATGGTTTCTTTTTACTGGTACTCATCCGTTTATAGCTTCAACAAGCGAATAGGCTGCGATTTTAAAACAAGAAAAAAAGTTCACCCACTTATTGATCGATTGAGAAATGTGATCAAATGAGAACATGTATGTTGGATTTCTGTGAGTAAAATAAGATTCGATATGCGCTTTATTTTTTTTTTCCTTAAGATTCGCAAAACGACTTTCTTAAATATTAATACCTTAAAAACTAAAAAAAATTCGATAACAATCGATTATTACCCATGCTGCCTATTCATTCCTTCTTTTTCGAAACGCTTTGGACGCTTGCTACAGTGAGAAGATCATGGCCTTTGATGTATATATATATTATATATAAAAATTAAGAACACCGATCAATAAATCAAATACGTTGACAGATTTGCCTTTTCGAGAATTTCTGGTGCATACCTATGTAAAAATAATGAGAGAAGGCGACAATATATATATATATATGTTTATATATATAAATTGTAATAAAATATGTTAAAGAAAAGGGGGGGGGGATTAAATGGAAAAAAACCTATACTGAACGAAAGTTAGATAAAACAATTGTGATTGCAATTACAAGTAAAAGAAGCAACTGCTTCCAAGCGCTAAAATTATTATATTCAACTACAAACTTTGAACGCAGTATAAATCTCATATATATATATATATATATATATAAATATATATATGTGTGTGTATGTGTGTGTATGTGGGTGTGCTTTTATATACAAATAAGTGACATAATAGTGGAAAATTATATTTCTTTAACAAATGAATATTTTACACAATCCAGTTTCATAATCGAGTCACTATTTACGACTAATGGCGAGTGCAAATGTGTTAGTCCTCTTATTATTACCCTCTTATATCGGTTATCGTGCATTCGTGTAATATATGATTAATTGTAAAAATGTGCAAGACTGAATGTGGATCGGAAAAAATTGTTTAGCTTTATTTTTTTTGTTTTATTTTTATTTAATATAATTGAAAATAAGATTAACATAAAAATATTTTAAAAAAATATTTAAAAAAAAAGAATTGGGAAAGAATTAAAAAGTATACTTTAAGAAGCGTAATAACTTTTCACTCGATATTTATACATCTAATATAAAATATGAAAATCTAATTATATTCATAATTGCAAAAGATTCATGGTTTCTTTACTATTTTAGCATAATAATTGCTTTTATAAATAAATTTCTGATTCATTTTAAACATTACATCGATAAAAAAATTAATAGAAATAGACAACTCTTATTTGTTTCTACAAATTAGTTCATCTCTACCTAAATTTGGCCAATATTAAAGGCGAAGATATTTTTTTATGCTCCTGCTAACATGAACATTAGCAACTGATAACACATTGATTCAACACCACTCGCACAAAAATTATTTATAATGCATCTAATTTTACACTGTTTTACGAAATATTATTTTAGTTCGGCTTCAGCGTAGAGTGAAGTGCAAATTTATCATTCTCATCTTTTTTCTATATTTAATAGATACATAATTTGCGTTTCCGTATTATGTATTTTATTGCTCCTCCAGCCGACAAAGTCGTTTTAAAGAGCTTCACCTACGATTCTAATAAAACTGCAAAGTTTAGAGAAATAGAAAGGTTAGAGGCCTAACGTCCCTCCACGATGCATAATTTTCGTGCATTCGTACCTATCGTACTGTCCTAATTTTGTAAAATCGGAATCAGTGCAGGTATGATAATTACTCGTTAAAACTATAATAAATATGATATTAATAAGTTACGGTTCTTCTTACTACCTTCGACTTTGAACGTCTTTTTTCCATATCTGCATATCTTCAACTGTACAAACACATATGTAAGAATTTACTTTCTTTCCGAATACATATGTAATCGTTTCAAAATCATAATTGAAACATTGTACTGTATCATGTTCATATCCAATGATAAACAAACAGGAAAATGTACCACCGCAATAAAAGCAGAACAAAATGCGATGATAGGACCTCTACATTTGAGCTTATGCGCGCTTTCCTTAATGTTAAGTTACATGTTTCGGACCGTTTCTTTATATTTCCTTGTGTGCATTACCATGGTAATGTAAACTTCAATGATAACGCACTATTACAACACGGTTCGTCGTGTCAATTTGATTAGAATTTTTGCAGCTTTATACCCTTGACTCTAACGTCCTCACTTCGATCAAGTTCCGCCTTGCGATGGCCAATTTTTTTCCCTCACTTAAAAATATACATGATGATCAAACTTGCTAAAGGCACACAGGCAGCTTGTGAGAGATCAAGGTGTGCAATTAATATTATTTTTCTGTCGCCTACTTCGACCGTAAAATTATGTCCATTACAGATTTTTGGGTCAAATTAACCTAATTATTGGTTCCCACGACTTTGTCACACCTTCCTTTTTTTCTTATTGTACAAATGCTAGAGACGCAGTAGCATGTCTCTACAAGAAATAAGCGTATATTTAGTCGCATGCATACAAAGCTTGCAGGACGCTTAACGTTCTAATCTAAAACGAAAATAATGAACTAAAAGCACCCTTTTAGTAGTAATAAAACCTATTTTCTAACCAACATCGTTGTTTATGGAAAGAAAGAAAAATCGATCATTTCAAAGTAAATGAAATACTCACGCGTAATCTTAAATTGCATTGAAATTGCAAATCGAGAATATGCATAGTAAAAACCTTTCGCAGAAAGAAACGAAGTAAAAAAAAAAATTGGCCACCCAAGAATGTTGCCTGAATCGATAGTCTACTCGTTACTGCTCTACCCCTTAATATCGTCAGTCACTCGTTTGAAATACGCCAAGAGATCGCTTAGCCGGTAATGAGCGGATGAGAATTCTTTCTGTTTCTCCATTTCTTTGGCCTAATGAGAGCTCCGAATAACGTAGTCAATCATATTATGCGAAATACATGACTCTTTTGGTGTCAGCGTGAACCGTAATTGCTCTTGCCATTGCACCAGGTGTCCTGTCTTCGCTGCAGCCTGACTGATGAGATCCTTCTCCACTGTTAGAATGAAATAAATTTTGTTGTAGCTTTTCAAAATTAAAGAAAATATAATGTTATAATAATGTATAAAGATTTACTACAAACCTATCGTGCTCTTTTTCAACAAGATGATATCTGGCTCTAAAAGCAACCAAGTGTGCGTAATAGGCAGGCGCGGGGATACTAACAGACCTGGTACACCTCACGTATGTGTGACACAATTGGTATGTGAGACATTGTAATTCATCACTTTCAAAGTGATTATCGTCCCATAAAACGTGATAATGTGATGGTCTTGATGTTCCCTAAAGTGCATAAGATATTAATTACGTCAAAAATAAATAAAACAATAACTTTCAATAAATTAACTATTTATATGTTTTAAATACCTATTGAGTAATAGTAATAATGTAACGCAAAAAAGGAACTTTCACTTTCGAGATACTACAAGGATGTTTCGTAAACAGGAAATTTTAAATAATAAACTTCACGTAATAATAAAGGAAATTAATTAAAAACAAAAATATGGATGTAAAATTAATTTTACATTTAATACATTGATAACTAAATTAAATAAAAATGGAATTATTCATTACAAAATATAAATCCATAAAAACGTTAGGAAATGGGTAAATTTTGTACTAGTTAATGTATATGTTCAATTAAAGTAGCATAATTACCTGAATTCCTTGATGACTGCAAAGATAGAAATCAAATTCGGTGGGATGTGTGATGCAGACATCGACCGTCGTTCCAGCCGGTATGTTGCCACTCTTGCCACTCTGTTCTTTTTTGTCCGCGCAAAACAGTCGCGTGTGGTGGCGTTTTTGTACAACGATGAAAGTTATGCCCGGTCTGTAGTCAGCTTCAAGTTTGATGCAAGCTTCACGAATGGCAGTGAGTTCGTGTTGAAGAACGTGTAAAAATTGGCCTTCGGATACCGCATCGCGGTACAAAATAATTCTATGTGGTTTATAACCTCCGGTGCTCTTGTAGAACATGATGAGAAGCTCTCTGTCCAAAAAGAGACGAAATTAACAATTATAAAATCGATTCCAGCTTTTAAGAATTATTTTACATTCAGATATGAACTTACCTAACCATAGAACTAAGTTCTTGAATAATTTCTTGTCTGTGTTGCTGGACTCTAACCGTAGCTGCATACCGAGATGGATGGGCATCCATACTGCCCACAACTGCAGCTATACTAGGTTTCTTGTTGTCACCAGCAGGTGGATGCGTTACATCAGCACCAAGGAATATGACAGGTTCATTGAATACCTTCGGTCTGATAGTTGGTACTAAAATACTGTTAATGCCACCTAGTTTTACGTTAATCTTCAAGCACAAATTTGATAAAGTTTGTGGTGAAGTTTTATTGACATTTTTAGCTTGGACGCATTGTGTTGCCATTCCCAGCAATGTGTCACCGACTCGTTTTACTTCAGCTGTAATTAGTAAAATAATAGTTATAGTGAAACTTATAACTTATGTAGCTCCCTCGAATACAAGAATGTAAACCTTACCATAGACTGGAGTTTTACCAGGCAAAACTACGCAAACGAGCTGTAATGCTTGGAAAGTACACTTCAAATACCGGAACATAGGCTCAACTTGATCAGGTCCTGTGGCATATTTACAGAAGCACGGTTGTCCTATGATTGGCATACCAGCGTCGTTACTGATTTTTTGGAGTTGTGTTGTAAACGATCGTAATGCATCTTCACGAACTGTCCTTTGAGGAGCGAAACATGCTATAGCCCACACTCGAATTTCTACTCCAGTAAAGAATTGCTTTCCTCGCATATCCCACACACCTTGATTAGGCACTGCTTGTTGCTTTGTCTTAAAATAAAAAAATATCGGTTATTAACGAAATTAAATTTTTCACTCGTCTAACAACCACATTTCAATTTGAGTGCTCTAAATCTGTTATGTTACATTGATTGAAAGTTCACTTGCAAAAGTTGCATTAATTACTATTTTCACTTAATGACACATAAACCAAATCTATGCTTGTGTTAATAACCTAATAATCTGATTGGAAAAGTAATTAAAATGTCATTGTAACTATTTTAAATAAGATTGAACTACTTTTAATACTTAATCTACATTTGCAATGTATCAAATAGTAGGCAACCAGATCTGCCGTTGCCTGCAAAATACACTAGAATTTGCGCAAAATCTTTTATATTACATTAACGTCAGATTTAAAAACATGTAAAATAGCTCCTGCAAATGTTTGATTTAAGTAGATCTAACTGATCAAGTAATATTATCTCACCTGTCCGCTGAGAGAACTTATGCGCCCTCCGTACTGGAGTTTTGGCGGAGGTAAGATTCGCCCTCTAACTTCCATCATATTGTTTGAAATCGTCAATCCGAATTCTTGGACATACGAATCATTATTAAAATCTGCTCGTCTTACAAGGTTATTAATTTCTCTTTCTCGATCGGGGGCCGACCGAGCTGTAGCCTTAATCATTGTTGACGTTTGCATGTCAGTTAATTTCTTTATGCAACGCTGACCAGCCACAATGTTGCAAACCTGTAAATAAAAAATTCAAAATGTAAGACAAGAAATCAATAAGATTACAATTGCTAAATAAAAATGGAAAACATACCTCTAAGGGTAAATATGTATGCTTGTGTTCTTGACCAACTTGAAGGCACGGAAGATGTGGATATCGCAATTTCATTTTGTATTTATCTAGAAAGTATTTTGCAACTGTACATTCGACTGTTTGTCCATTTTCCAATTGCAAGGGGAACCTGTAATAAATTGATATTAGTATCAAATGTAGTACTTGTATGTAAACCATATAAATAAAAATATATATGTACGATTGCATCTGGGCTGGTTTGCGAGTGACATTGCAAACTCTGTATTTTCTTCTCATAGTTCCGCAATGAGTAATTTCAATTTTAAGTCCTTTGATTTCCTTAGTAAATTTGACTCTTTGGGAATCAGTCAATGGTTTTCTTTGTTCATTGACATCGCGTATGTCAAGAACTTCGCACATAAACTCTATAACTGGTTGAGCCTTGTAGAACGCAGTGGCAGATACTATAATACATTACAATTTACATTTATTTCTTTTTAAATAATTGTTGCGATGATGAGGGTCACACAGTACATTAATTTCTATATATATATATGTATACTAATGTAAAATAACACTAACAAAATAATGTTTAAATCTCACCATCTATGTTTAACATCATTTTCCACTGAGACGGTCTAACAGATTGATGGAAACCAAACCATACTTCCCTACCACCTCCAAGAGGATGGTAATACCCATCAGGACTACTGAAAAACGATCTTCCAACAGGTGTATAAGTCATAGAAGGAAGATGCCTCATTACAACGTCCAAAGCAAGAATCGCATCATAAGGTATCTGTCTAGTACGACCTTCTAGAGCTTCTTCAAGCGCGAATAGAGAGACTTGAGCTACCCATTTAATTACCACTCTGAACACCCTATCTTTACCTTCTCCGGGTAATATAACCTAGATGTTGATAAGTTGTAATAAAAAGAAATTGACGAAGAAACAAGAAATAAGAGTGTAAGTGAAAATGTTGTTACCTCTAATTCTAATTTGTCGGTGCCAATGGGCAAAGGGTCGCGAGTGTACAAGTTATTCCTACCGTCGAACACAGGTTTGAGAGTTCCAAAAATTTTGGAGTAAGCATGTACCATAGTCTCTATGATCTCTCGGTTAACTTTGCGTGGACACTTGTCAGGCTGAATATTTATGTCGTAATGATGAACAAAGCCACGGGGCATAGTAATCTGGAAATGATTGGCCCTAAGACCGATAACTCGACCCTCCCGACCAATGTTGGGTCTTCTTGGGCATGCGAACACTGAAAAGAGAATATAGAAACCATTAATACCATAGAAAGTAAGAATTGGGTAAATGGATTTTAAAGTAGCTGAGTCTCCTCACTTGGCAGATCAGGAGGTTGAGGGGGCGTGTGTGTCTGTTGAGCAGGTACCAGGCCGAGGGTGCTGGGAGTGACGACACTGCTCCCGGTCGTCCCAGCGACCCCTACGGCCGTACTCGTCGTGGGTCCTGGTGGAGGAGCTGTAAAAACAAATAAGGATTAAAGGCGTGCACGCCTGTTGAGCGACAAGTTCATTCGGGGTCATTCGCGCGCGCGCTCACGAGCAAGAGCGAGACGGAGAGCGAGAGCGAGCAAGAGAATGAGAGATAGAGACAGAGAGACAGAGAGAGAGAAAGAGAGAGAGAGAGAGAGAGAGAGAGAGAGAGAGCGAGCGAGCGAGCGCGTCATCGCGCGTCCAAGAGAGTATCGCGCGCATACCCGAAGGCTCGTGCACACGAAGGGCGCGTCGGCGTCCCCCCCTTCACTGTTACGATAGCCTTTCGAGTCGAATTGGGATCGGAAAAGATACTTACGCGGTGCTACGGGATACATGGTTGTCGTGGAGGATGGCCAGGTCGGGCGGCAGTAAGCGATTGAAAAAAAAGTGAAGCCGAGAGACCCACTGGCTCGCGCCCAACACACTTCCCCACAACACACACCGAGCAAGACTGCCCCCCTCGATTCTGCGCTGCACTGCTGCTCTAATGCTGATGCGAGCCAGGCTTGCCAACCCAAGGGAGCTCGGTTCCCTGTCTCGAGGCTCGGACTCGGAAACCCATATATATATCGATAGAGTAGACAGACAGACCGACCGAGGAGAGAAGAGAAATGCGCGCACGCGTGCACACGTGCTCTCCGTGTATATCTATGGCTTTTCCTTTCCTTTCGTTATATACACGACCCTGTATCAAATCCGACTTCTCTCTCTCTCTCTCTTTCTATCTATCTCTTTTTTTTCCTCATCTCCCACATCCTATATACGAGCGCGCGCGCGCGCTTACGAAATTGCGTTCGCCATGGGTTATTCGTGCCTGTAGGTGATAATACGGAACCACTACTACGCATCCGCGTGGAAATTTCGTAATCTATCGCTCGGATTTACCTGATTTAGGACAAGCACTTTTTTCTTCTTTTTTTACGACACCGCGCGATACCTCGAACGCGTATATGCGCTTTCTAATAATTGTGCATTATTCAATTTGTCGCGCGTTACTCTATATAAGTAACTACTCAAAAAAGAATATTACGCTCTCCGTTTAATTAAATTTGGCATTTGGCGGTTTGATGGGCTTTTGCTAACGGTCGGTGAGGCAATAACATATACTACTCTCCACAAACTATATAAAAGTGATTTAGAATGTACTTCAACAATTAATTGTAACAATTAATTAATTGAATGTATATGCATAAATTTCTACTTGTTACACTATGACCGTACAGTTATGCAATAATTAAATAAATACACGTAAATATCTTACAACTCAATTTAAAATATTATTCCTAACATTTTATAAATATGTAGCATTATGTTATTTAAATGACTACATATTAAAATTTCGTCGTAATAAATGTAACGTTATAAATTAAGTAAATTAAATATTAGTTTGAAATTATACAACAAACTTTATTTATTTTGTTATTAAAAATTAATATCTCATAGAATGTTGCATAAGGTAATTATGTTTTTACAAATAGACCACCACCAAACGGAAAACGTAATAAATTAAATAAATCAATTAAAAATCTGTACTATTCAACCGATCGAACAATATCGTTTATTGAACGATCTCGAATAAACAAGATAAGATAAATAAATAAATGTATTTCAAGATTATCCGGGTGTACGTGTATATGAATCCTATATTACGCGTACAAAATTTTCAATCCCCGAATTTCATTGTGTACATCATACTTATAAGTATATATATAGGTGACGTGAAAGAAAATTTTCATGATCGAGGCTCGAGACTCGAGAGAGCTTCCACGTTCCACCTGGCCATCACTCATACATGTGCATATACCCACACGCACACACGCGCAGCCACACATATGTATAAAAGGTCCGATAACTACGCCGAGAAAAGTCTATATCTATGCCTTTTATAACGGGACCTCCGTAGTACACTTGAATGGAAAATTACCAGATACGAGCAACCATAAGATCCTTCAAAGGAAAACTCTTAGAGTCATAAATTATCTCTCGCAATACCTGGTACAATGCTAATTGTAACCAGAGTTATATTGTAATTATAGGTCAAGAAAACTAATGGGTTTATCTATTGTATCTAATATCCACGTAATAACGTGTAAAAGGTAATAGAGAAAGAAAAGAGAGTATGTATAGGTAATGTATAATCGAGAGAGGATGCATGTCGTGAGAAATTCCAAGCGTGAGGTGATCGTCGTCGCGCGATTTTACAAGTGTGTGTGTGTATGCGGCAGTGTGGCCAGTGTGGCGCGTGCACGGGTGGATCGTGGATATCTGTATTAATACGTTTCTTCTATAGTACCGGCAACGTCGCGCGGACTCAGTCGAAGCGCAACGAGCCGTAGACGAGGATGTCGATCACGTTTAGCGGTTGTCGGTCTCGTTCAGGCGGTATCATTAGTGCGATCGCCAAACAAGTTAAGCTTCTTAATTTGTCACCGCTCAAGAATATCACCGTGCGCTTTGATCCCTTCCATGAAAATGTTATGGAAACGAGGTTAGTTTCGCACACCTCTCATCATCTCTCTTTTAAGCTTCGCCCCTTAGACAATTCGATTGTGTGTTTCTTAGGAGTATTACGTATCTTTCATTTAAAACCCGGTGTAAACATTTCATTTTTTTAGGTATCATTCGTTTACTTGACGTTTGTCTTTAATTATTACTTTTTTACACGAGCGTTCAAGTTTTTAGGTTAGGGAGAGTGCTCGTTCCATAATCTTCCTATTTTTTTCGAACGAGTAGAATACGTCTGCAGATAAACTGTCAGAATGTACACTGTTTAAAACGTTATTTATGTTCGTTACAAAAATCGAATCACTACTAATAATCATTTAAATAACTCTTTCGCTAAAAATATTCATATTTTGTAAGGCAATTATTTTCTATAATTACTCAAACTCAAATTTAATTTCAATATACACATATGTAATTAAGCTTAAAGCTTTTAGTTGAGAAAACATGTTATTATCAATTAATTATTATCTATTAATTTCTTTACATCAATTTCATAATTATTCCCAAACACAAATTAAATTTCAATATGAATATTGAACTAAATATAAAGACAACTTGTTATTTATAAAAAAATCATACATGAAAATCTAATTATTATCCATTACTTTTTTTTCATTGGTACAAACTGTTCACATTCCACCGTTAACTAATTTACTCAAAGCATCTAAAATTTGAACTTACGTATACATACATTTAATTAAAACTAATGACAAATAAAAATTAGAGACCTTCTTGATTATCCATTTGAAATAAACTAAACAGCGCAGAACTAAAACATCAAGTGTCCCACCGGTATTTCAAAACCTGACTAAATAAAAGATGTATTACATAAAACTAATACCAAAGAGACATAGTTGAAAGCAACCTAAGAATTATCATAACTTTGTAATCTTAATTTGCAAAAAAAAAAGTAGTACAAGCGCTGCCAACTGGTTATATCCCATGCACAAGAAGTCTCGTATAATAGTTGCAATACGTCGCGTGTACATGTGTGCGCTAGTATGCATGTGACGTCGATAATTCGACGATCGCGCAAGCGCTTTCGTTCTCAGCTTTTCTCTCGCTCTCTCCTCGGTACAGTGTCCATCTAGCAGACGACGCGCGACGTATTTTTAGCCGACGTCTTTATTGTTTCTGGGTTGCGGCGACCAAGAAAAAAAAGCTCGGTGTCTTCTCCTTACTTTTTCCCGAGCCGAAACTTTCATTCAATTTTTACAGTCTGGGTATGTATTAAGTGTAAAAACGATCGATATTAGACCTTCTCGGTAAATTTAACGAAGAATAGAAGATTTAGGGTTGGGCGCCGCGACGCTTTTTTTTTTAACTCAGTCGACAAGTGTTTCGGGCGTGTGCTTGCAAAGTGTCAGGGTTTCATGGTTTTTATATATTTCTTTCTAATTGTTACAATATTTTGGTTGAACGAGATGTTAATTTCTGGGTAAAACGTTGAAAAAGCTGGCGAAACGGTGCGCATTGCTCATATAAAATTTACTAATTTGTTATAACATTAAAATAAACAACTATAATCTTTGATAAAATTAATTTCGTATAATGTAATTAAATAAAATAAATGTCGCATTAATTTAATTTTATCTAATTTTTATACAATTTCTATGTCGATCACCGCGCATGCGTTAATATTGTGTCTATTTTCTTGAACGTTCCATACACATTTAGGCGAATATTATTTTATCGGATTAACCCATCGCACTTTCACTCTGATATTGAAAAGATAGTTAAATATAATTCGATATTATATTTATTATTATTAAATTCGATAAGTAATGCGTGATACTAAATTACACGTCGAATACGATACACCGATCGAGGATACGTTAAAAATAACCAATATACCTATATTTTAATAACAAAAGGGAATAAATATCACTTGCCTGTGCATTGTCCGCAGCCGTAAGCTTTACCAAGCATCGACACTGCTGTTGTTATTCGAAGAGAACTTAAATCCGGTACCGGAATCGGTAGTTGTTGTTCTACTTGCGCCATGTTTTCTGAAATACAATTTACAATTTAATTAATCCGAACTTTTTTCTTTTATCTTTAATTGCGTAAAAATAATTTAATAATTTAATAGGTACACGAAGAAAAATGAAAAAAAAATGAAAAATCCTGTAAACATAACTAGTAAAACTTAATACGAATATATGAATTTTAATTATAATTATTGTAAATTTTATTATGAACAATTTATTGATATTTTATTGATTTTTGATAGTCTGTATGTTTTCCTTACTAAACAGTATACTCATTTTTAATAGAACATTTTTCTCACTGTGCAATTAAGAAAAAAGTAATACTTTCGACACTTTATCCCAAAGTGTATTGTAAATATTTTTCCGATTAAGAAGTATTTTTGAAGAGAAAAATGCACACAAAGTTTGAAACTCATGAGAGTGTGTTTTATTTTCAAAATACAGCGAACAGTTTCGAAATATTTACTTTACGAACGAAACAAAATATCATTTTAAACTTTAATGAAATATGTAATATTTTTTTCAGAAAATTCCTGTTTCATTTGTCTGTACCAAGGGTCGCAGCTACTAACTACGGGTGCCTTCTAAAGACAGATATTGTTTGCGACCGCTCGGATCCGATCATCGAATGTAATTATAGTAAGTTTTTTTTTTGAAAATTTTAGTTAATTCTGAACGAACAGTCGTAGTTATAATTTGAAATACAAACGAATTGCGTTACATTTTGCGTAAATTAAATGTTTTAATGTCTTACATTTGATCTGAGGTATGTAACTGAAACTTCAATAATATAAAGAAATGTTACCTATGATGCATTTCTTTTAAAAAATGTAATTTACGACTATTGGTTTCACTAAAAATAAAATGAAACTCTAAAAATCGAAAGAGACTATACTAAAACGTATTGTTTTTTTTTTCTAGTAAATGAAGAAAAATTGATCCTAAAGTCAAGAAATTTAACGGACCTTGAATTGTTAAAAATATTTAACAAACACGTGAGTTCTCGAGTTAAAATCGAAGAAGAGGAGCCACCAGTAAGTTTAAAGAAAAAGACGAAAAGACGTTAAACATAAAAGAAAAATCGGTGAAATTTTAGCTAAAAGAATTGTTAATACCTGCTTGTCGTACTCGCGTTAAAAAAAAATTTCGCGCACGTCCTACAATTGTCAATTCACGAATGGAACCATTAACCGGGATGAGGTTGTAACTCGGATCGTTGATATTAAAAAATTAAAGAGAAAAAATCGCGTCGAGCTCATCTTTTTGAAGATACACGTTGTATAAAATTTGAGATACAAGATGTCGCGTTACATGGGCCCAGAAAAAGGTTACAGCATGAAGCTCATCGACACGCTTTACAGTCATGTACCAGCGTTCACGGATGTCTTCGATGAGGAAACTTGGTACATATTCGTCACGTGTTTCGTAGCTGTCACCATCGTTGTAGTCTTCATATTATCCAGATTCATAACGATCAAGCCGGTCGATTAATATGAGAATAAAGAGAAGAAACGGCATACGAACTTCGTAGCTGTCTTTTGTATAAGATTGTTTATAGTGATATACAAACACATTTACATATATAAATGAACGTTTTTTCATTCACTTCATGAATAAACGCGGTTAACATTTAACACTTACGGTTCGTTATATCGATTGTTTATTCTCATCCTTGTTACATCCAGAATTTAGATTTAAGGTGAAAAGATGTCTACATTTTCTTTATATAATAATTCCGAATTCCAAAATTTCTCATAGGCGAATACAAGATTTTTAGGAAATTGACTTTTCTTTTGTTGACTGTGATCTCTCACAAACTGGATATTTATAAGTACATATCTGTTTAAAAAATTTAGTACTAAATTATTAAACAAATCGGACAATATCAAGAATATTATCCGTTGTTACGTTACTCATCAGTTTTATCTTTTATATAAGCCTTAAAGAGACAATATTTACATTTGAAAAACTGTACCGTATAGATTGTGATTAATCTCGGTAGAATTTATTAAAAATTGCGATTAAGAAATTTTCACAAACATTTTTTCGTAAATTATTTGATATTTAAATTTCGTTTAAACCGATCTTGTAACAAATGTGTTTATAAAAAAATGTTTATCTTCTGTATTTAGGTATAAATTTAAAATGTTATGCAAGCTCAAATTTTCAATTAAACACCCATAGTGCGGCCTTGTAAATTATATATCCAAATCGCTTCAAGTCCCTCTTTTAACTGTGAAATCACAATTTTCAATATCCGGACGTAAAAACGATATAAACATTCGACATGCAAATATTTAAAACAATTTGAAAATAAACATCAACACTTTTATCTATAAACGTAAATTTTGTGTAAATTTAAACGAGACAAGTATTGTCATATTCTTCATATATTGTAAAATAATATAATTACCTTCACAACGGTTTGACATAGGATCTAATTTAATGAATTTTCTTTATTCTGGATAATATCGTCGGACATAAAACGATAAGTATCTTTAAATTCTATCAATTATCTTTTTTACACGTATGATTAATAAAAGGTAAAAAGAATCGAGAAAATGAGAGCGAAAAATATACAGAAAAGTAATTTTTTTCTGGAGCACGGAAACGTATGGACACGCGTGTTTCATTCACAAAGAGAATCTCTTTTACGACGAAATTTAACCGAAGGGGGATGAGGTATAAGTACATAAGAGTAAAAGAGAGAGAGAGAAAAGGGGGAAAGAACGTTGCGTGCGCAGTCTCTTTTCTCTCCCCCACTTTTTTGTTCACAACCACCTCTCCCCTTTTTTTTGTCGAAACGTTACTTTTGTCCCTTCTTATAGACGGATGCTCTCTTCTTGCTCGTGTTTCATTGTTTACCGCTATAGGACAAGGTTTCCTCGAGATTTTTCTTTTCTATATAGCTTTTCAATAGTTTCGTCATGATTTCTCGTTCACATTAGGTTTAGATTTGTTGTTCTGTATATAGGTATAGACATCCAATGGTAGCTACAGCCGAAATTTGTTTACGTTTTTCTTTATGCATGTGAAGATAAGACTAGTTGATTGCGTTGTCTAAGATTACCGAAGATGCAAGTAATTATAAAAGAATAAATTGAATGCCCGTTAAAAATTTCCGTATATAAATATAAATTAATTTGATGAATATCTTTTGAAAAAGGCTCTTCGAACGCTTGCGGTAAATAATTTTAAATTAGTAATAAAAAAATTTGAGTAGCTTAAGTGGCGCACCAGTCAAGCCTGACATACGTCATTTATGGGTGCAATCTTAAATGAACATTTTTGTTTCGCTCAAACGTAACGACTTTGAAATTCAAATTTTTACACTGTCGTTAAAAATACAAGTATCAACATATTGATCGTGTATCGTAAACAAAAAATATACTCACGTTAGAAAACTTAATAAACTTCGAAAAAACACTGACGAATACACTAAAAAGAGTTCAATAAAATATTTTATTGAACAGATTTAAAAATATAATTTGTTTAAAATTAATAAATATTATGTACTTGTCAAAAGCGGTATCTATATTTAAATGAACATTTTTTTATTTTTAAATATTTGTTAGTTTCAAACTAATATTTTTTTATACAAGTACTTTATAGACAAAGATTTAACATACCTCCGTCACTGATTAGGACTGAAATATACAGCATAAAAGTCGCTACGTTAAACAATATAAAAAAATATTAATTAAGAACTGTTCAATAATATATTTAAAGGTAGAGTATGGTCGAAAATTATAAAAAAATCAATTTTTTTTTATTTTAGAAACATGTTCTATATGTTATGTAGAATGTTTGTATACAATTTTTAAGATGCAAATGTAATATTTATAAAATTTTATTGATTAATTTTCAACATAAAGTATTGAAATGATATACTTATTTTAAAGTTTAAAGTAAAAAATATTAAAAAATATACATATTGTATACCTTTAAAAAATCTTTTTGCAGGATCATTTTTATCGGAGCTTCCTGAAATTTTGCACACATCTTGAGATAAGTATTACTTATAAAGTTACACAACAGTTTTTGTTGAAAATTAAATGTGACATTTTTGTTGCTATTTTTTAATGAAAAATATTACAATTTTGTAACAATAATAGCAATAAAAATGTCGCATTTACTTTAAAAAAAATGACTGTGTAACTTTATAACTAATACATATTTCAAGATGTGTGCAAAATTTCAGGAGGCTGCAATAAAAATGATCCTGCAAGGAGTTTTTCAAAGGTATAAAAAATAGTTTTTAAGATACTTAACTTTAAAATAAGTATCTTGTTCCGATACCCTTTGTTGAATATTATTCAATAAAATTTTATAAAAATTACATTTTCATCTTAAAAAATGTTTACATATACATTCTACATAACATATAGAACATATTTTTAAAAAAGAAAAAATTGATTTTTTCATCATTTTCGACCATACTCTACCCCAAATTGAATCCAATAAATGTTTTTTTCATCGATAATACTCGCATTAATAATAAATCACCAATAGAAATCGGTTCTTAATTACAACACGTTTACAAATTTTCCCAAATAATAATGAGAACGAAGTTCAAAGATTAACAGTCTTTTAAAAAAAATCACACGTGGTTTACACTGCTTACCTTGAGTTTAAGACGTCGTCAATAATGTATATATGTACGTATGTATATATCTATACAGATAAGTCGAGATGAAGCATGCAACCGATCGAGAGAAAACCTGATCGCCTCGTACGCCACCTCTGCTTTCCCTCTCGTCGTCTTTATGTTCCTTTCTTTCACGTTTTATTTTTTTCCTTTCTTTTAATTGATCCGCGACGGTGTACCTATACGTGTGTGAGTAAACGCTCGGTTCTCACACGTCGCTTTGTCGTCATTTAAAAATTTTTGCCTCGCATTCACACGATGCGTATCGTTGTCGGGTGACTAGTGTCGTTGTACCTCATTGTCATACTTGCTTGTCTGGAAGAATAATATACAAATTATTATTATTATTATTATCATTACTACTAATGCCGTTTCCCCGAACGCAATGGTTCGGGCTTTAAAATTTAAATTAACCGATTTTATATATAGATATAATATACCGCAGATTTTTGAGCGCATGTTTCGGACACGTAAGTTAAAATTTGTAATTTTATTATGGATATTCGAGACACGTGATTATAAAAGTAAATATTTTCTTATTTGGCTACGTAAAATTCGTTGGCATAAATTATTATATCTAGTTAGGTATATGAGTATATATATACAAAAAAAGTTGCATGCATAACTATAATTTTATGAAGATTATAATATTACTAAAAAAAATAACTTCTATTCATTAATAGTTTTTTGTTAAGCGATTCATGACGGTTATACAAGACCGTGAGACCGATAGTTTACATTTCGATTATTAGTCAGGCGTACTCGCGCATCGTAAAATAAAACGGCAAATATATGAAGATGAATTATTCTCAGTTAACAAAACATAATAAAAATATATAAAACTGAACATTCAATGCGCATTGCTGAAATTTTTATAAACGAATTAAATATTTTCTTCTTCCTTTCTTATCGATTTCACTTTAGATAAAAAAAAGTGTATCACATTTTTATTGATACGGCGTTTCGTTTACATTACCGTATCACAGAAATCGTAACGCTCACACGATATCCTCTCGAAACAACGTTAATAAATACACACGTAAAAAATTTAATTTATCTAAAAAAAAATTAATAAAACTAATCGGCGAACACATATAAATAATATTTTTCCCACATTTATATTTATTAGATAAGAAATTACACGCGCGATAAACATAAAATTATCTCCTTAACGATATTAAACGAGTAATTACTATTTCAATTAATAAAAAAATAAATAAAACAAATAACGAAGAATAATACTTTAATCGTAATTAAACACAACGATAACTTGGTATCATCGACACGGAGAACCTTCAGTTCGCAAGACTAAAACTCGGCGTTATTCACCAAATATTTGTGTAGCGTGAAAGAAAACCATTCTTCTTCTTCTTCGTCTTACAGAAAAAAAGGTAAAAAATAAAATAACCCATAAGAATCTTTATAGTTCGTTAACAATCGAAAACACGAGCCGCGGCGTATCACGAAAATCGAGCAACCGAGAAAGAGCGAGAGACAGAGAGGAGGAGAAGGAGGAGGACACGAACAAAGATCGCGTGTGCAGCTCCGAAACTGCCGGAGAAAGCCGGGAAGCCTTTGATAACGGGATCGCGCGCAACACGTTATATTATATACGCGCGATGTAGAGATACTGCGAAAATTCATGCGACTCTCCCCAATCTACGAAATATAAAAAATAATCCCCCGACAAAAAAAACCACCACCTATACTTATTGTAAACACTGACGTTTATCGTGAAAATAAATATTTTTGAAGTACTCCGTACAGCGAGATGAACGAAAGAAGGGGCTAAGAGGAGTGAAAAGAAAAAAAATTTTTTTATCGGACGAAACCTCCTTTCTCCCGGAGCCGAAAGTCAATCAGCAAGCTGGTGTCAAGGTTGCCATTTTATCCGCGGACGCCGTACACGTAAGCACCTTCGCTCCTAGGTTACGCTGCCATGTTTATTCGCGCGCACCTACGCAAGGAAGAGCGAAAACGACAAAAAAAAATAACAACGCGCTTCCATACACTGACAACCTCTGCACACCTATGTACATAACCATCTGTATACCCACACACTCGACACGCGCACGCAAGCGCTCACACGTACACGCGCGCGCACACACACACACACACACATACGTGGATGTATGTATATATATATATATATTTACATATACGAAGAATCAACCGGTTCACTTAGCGAAAGCATCAGGTATATATGTGTATATATGTATACGTATAGCTGTCACAACAAAGTTTCCGATCTAACGAGCATGTATATATGTCAAACGCCGGTAAAATTTGGAAAATAGCGTTTGCGCTTTTATTTTTCCATCCGTCTATTTCTCGCGCTCTCTCTCTCTCTCTTTCTGTGTATATATATTTTTAAATCGCCGAATGAAAGTTCGCTCCGAATGCCCGTCAACCGTGCGGAGCGCGCGCGAGACTGAATGTGCGAGAAGGACGATAGAAAGAAGGCTGACCTCCCCTTCTACCGGTGTGCGCGTTTTGTGTATTTTCGCGAGCCACGCGCATGCTCCGGAGTTCTCTTGGATGCGGGACGAGGATGGATGCGAAATTAGGGGTATACGTGCGTGTGTATATATATATATATGTGTGTGTGTGTATATACACACACACACAGACACATAAAAAAGAAACTAGAGTTGGGTTATGTATGCTTGTTTAGGTATATGGACTTTTCGTATACTCTCGGACTCGATGGTGAAAATTCTTTTTTTGTTTTTCGTTTGACAAGGTGAACCAAAACACCGTGGATATTTTTTAAATTTGGTATCCTCAATTTGACCTAGTGACCATAGACTACAGGTTATCGTATTTATTTAAGAATGGGAAATATCAACGTTCTTAAGTCTGAATTTTATCGATAATATTACTATATAAGTACATATATCTGAATTCTACCCAATTTATCGTAGCGTATGTATATATGTTTCTAATATATAAATATGTAATTTATTAATCTTTATTGGGAGAATGTCCCGTTTGAAACCTAATGCGTCACTTCTCGCACCGCTCCGTATCTATGTATTGTAAAATTTCTATTGCCCGATTGTAGTAAAAAAAAATAGGTACACTCTCGTAATGTAATTAAGATGTTTAATGCGAGCGATTTGTTGATTTCCTTACCGCTTAATGGTCGGTCGCGCAGCTATTAAAGGAAACGTTTTAATCGACTATCCGATATATTTTTCCTCGCATAGTTTTAACACTCTTCAACCAAGATTGTTGTTGTTAATCAATTTTTGAAAAATCAGCAATACCATTATTTAACTAAAATGAATTATTATTAAAAATGGATAAGTAAATCAGGTAGACTTGGAAGAATTTTGCAATTGTACCTACAATGTAAACCGACCGATCGAAATAAAGGATTAACACTCGCACGTGAGTGAACGGCAACGTAACACACAAAAGTGTTCATATGTACATATGGTAGGAAACAAGTAGGTGTATATATACTTATATGAAAATAAAACAACAAAACAAAATGAGAAAGAGAGAGAGAGATAGAGCGAGAGGGGGGGTAGGGGAAGGGGGTTTGGCAGGGATACGTATGTATGTATGTACACAGTGGTAAGAGAAAACGCATCATCCATCTCTGTTTCTTCCTGGTCGCCATTCGCTGGCGATTGCCCGACTTTTTTTTTGCATCCGCGACGTCGAGAAAGCGTACGAATCCCGTAGTAACCTCCATCTTTTACGCGTATCTTTACTTTTTGTTTCTCTTTATCAATTTGCGATTAGGTTAGGTATCACGGCAACATCGTCCTCTTCTGTAAATGGATGTGCGGGTGGGTGGGTGGCTGTGTGTACGTTTGTGTACGTGGGCTTACCTCTAATTCGAGCAGCGTCAATCGCGAGGTTTGTCGTTATTTACGTTCCTCCGGTATAGAGAGGCATCGTTCGTCCTGTGACATTTAAACACACGCGAGACTCGCGCAACATCTGACGACGGCGCAACAGACTCTCTCTCTCGGCATCAGCCGCGTAGCTGTCACACGGTGTCTGTTGGTAAACAAACGGATCGGTCCGGTCGGCTCTCGTAGTCTCGTCTCGTCTATCCAACCCCGGCGGCGGCGCTCTCGGACGTTTTCGCGCGTCGTGCGCGGCCACTGGAGTCAAGGTCACGCACTCCTATCTATCCCTCTCTCTCTCCAGAATTTTCGCACGTACACACACGCGCCCAATGCACAGGTATACACACATGTATGCACGTATCCGCAAATTCGTCACGAGACTAGGGGCCAATCAACGAACGTCTCGTAAATTACGATCTCATTTTACGATGTACAGTAAAATTGATTGACGAATTTTCTTTTCTTTGGTAAAGGTTAACTTGTACGATGTATGCTTATGATGATCGAGACACGAGAGGATGCCGGCCGGTGGTTATACAGATGTAGACTATGTGGTGTACGAGCGCGGTTCTGCGTGTTGCGAGTTTGCGACTGCTAACAAACCGAGGGAGAGATACTTGCCGGGGAATGATCGATTATCGACTCGACCAATCGCGTGATTGTGCGTCGTAAACAATCCGCTCGCATTGGTTCCCTAATTTCCCGCAAATGTTCGATTCGAATTTCATAATTTTCCTTCGTTTCGGGTACTTGCAAATTATTTAGCATTATTATTTTGTAATTTTATAAAATTAATGCTATGTTTTAATTTAATTTTTTTTATTTGAATTTTCGATTAATCTTTGCGCATTTAATAGTAACTTACCTGCATGAATTCTACTTACAACTGCTGGTCGAGTGTATACATTTATCCTTTATTCATTCGAAATAAAAAATATCTCTTAATAAATGGTGTTTACTTTTCTCAATTTTCAAATAAATGTGTGAAGTGATGTAAAATAAATGTTGTATTAATGTTAAAAATTAATGAACATAAATTATGGCTTATTACTCGGTCAAATGAAAATAAAAATGAAAATTTGACGAGTATTTTTTTATCTTGTCTCTCGCTAACATTGAAAAACTAAACGAAATAAAAGTCACAAATAGGAATTTCAAAGAATTTATAACGATATTATCATTTATGATCACAAAAATAATATTGTTGGACATGTTTAACAAGTAGTAGCGCATATAGTGGATATTATACAAAATTATATTGACAAACAATTTCAAAACGATAAAAGAACAAGTCGTAATCGAGAGCGGTAAGACAGGGATGCGAGGATAATGGAAAATCGATTTGACGCAAAATTACGTAATAAAGTTATTTATTATTGAAAAAAGAGGGTTGGTAGGATCGTGGATGTAGAAAAAGAAACAGAGAAGAAGAAGAAGAAGAAACAGAGGGATGGATGGCCGCGAGCGCTCAATCTAGCGCCATGCCTTCATCGTCGTCATCTTTGGGTGGTGGTTGAGCCTTGGTCTGTTCGGGCTTGGCATTCTCCTCCTCGTTGCTCGACGGGTTCTCGGTCTCAGTAGGTTTTGTATCGGCTTTGGCCTCGGTCTCAAGGGCGGTGACGAATTGCTGGAGATCACCCGTGGCCGCGGCGTTGACAGCTTCGGAACCCAGACCGAACTGCTGGACGAACGGGGCCGCCTGGCCCGACTGCAAAGCAGACCAGAACAATGAGAGCGCCTGGGAGAACTGGGGAGACGAGAGCGTGGTCGAGAGGCTGTCCCCGGCAGGTAAGTGAACGCTCATCGTGCCCTCCAAGCTCTCGCTCGACGAGATTGCCGCTGGGATCGCCGCGCTCAGCTCGCTCGCTACGCCCCTCTGCCGGATAAGAAGCTGTGCTGTATACTTGTGCGAATCCCCAGAGCTATCGCCGTTCTCGCCTCTACAGTTTTTTGTACTCTCTTTCTTTCCCGAACGCTCTCTCAAGAGCACATGCAACCGATTACTTTCTTTCTACGTACGCGATTATTTCGTATCATGCACCTTTTTTTCTCTCGGTGGATCGATTAGTCTCAGCCTACTATTCTCCCGAGGTTACTGTGATTTTTCTTTATCGTTTACAAATTTAATCCAATTTCTCCAAGTTTCGCTACTGAAAATAACTTCTTTTTTAACTACACTCTTACTGGTAATTATTTGAATAACGCTTGTTACTTATTTCCGTATTGCGAGTAATTATCAAGGTTTTTCAAACATTTTCGGTATTTTAAACAATGTTCATTAAATTTTATTTATAACAACTATACAAATAAATACCAGTAGATCATGAAACCAAAGATAAATAGATAAGTTATATGCTTTTAATTGTTAAGACATTCATCAAAGTCATGCTTGGACAAGACTAGTCAAAAAAATAATAGAATTTTTGTACTAAATTTACGAAAACATATTACTACATAACTAAAAGCTTAAATCAATAACAGATTTTCAACTTGTACGCTATGATTTCTTATAATGTATTTACACAAACATAGTCACAGTAACCTTACCTTATAATCAGTTATTTTTCTGGTTATGATATCTAATTGTAAACATTTACCTATTGCAAAATAAGTTTGAAATGTTTATAATGGTAGCTTATTCACTTTAGATTGCACAGCCAGATAATCTTACGAGTGAGAGTGCAGGTCAGTGCATGATGATTTTGATCAATAAACTAATTTTAGTGACATAATTAATGAAATTTCTTAAAGTAATATCTGCCAAAGCTTTTAATCATTAACTGTCCTGACTCTTAACGATTGCTTTAAAATCATAATTTAAAAAAAAACACGTGCAAAAAAAATAATTACTAGATTTAGTAAGAAAGGAATATTACCTGAACTGCTGGTTCTGTGCCAGGAGGCGCTGGTATACCAGACAAAAAGCTCTGCAAATCACTGAGACGTATTCTATTGCTATCACCAGCTGCAGGTGCTGAAGGTTCTGTGGTTCTTGCAGGTTGCGAAGACTTATTATTAGATCCTATAAAATGTTAATAAAGTTTGTATAATATTGCAGTTAAGCAAAATTCTATTTTTACTTGTATTTATGACTTACCAGAAGTGGGTTTAGGTGTTTCTGGTACAGTAGGAGCAGCAGCAGCAGCTGCAGCTGCAGGACTAGGAGTTAGAGATGCAGGAGGTCTAGTTGCTGATGTTGTGAGAGAAGGTAATGACGAATTTGTGGATAACCTGCTTCCACTGAAAGGTCGATTCATCGTTCCTAATAAACTTTGTAATCCTCCGATCTGGCCAACACCACCAAACAGCTGCATCAACTGTTGTTGAGACATATTGTTCAATAAATTTTGTAAATCTCCTTCTGGATTTGCTCCACCACTTCTTTGTGAACCTGGTGTAGGTGGATTATTGAGAACCTCATTTATTTTTCTACAGTATTCCTCATCTTTATCTGTTTTGAGATCCTGTTAATTAAAAATGAAGTCAAAGTAATAATGTAAAACACTATTTATACATTACATATACATCTAAATTTATTAATTAATATATAAATAAAAAAGAAAAACTTAATCTCTGCGAGCTAATATATTTTATTGCCAACATTTAAACTGTCTCACAGCTTTATATGATCATCTTCAGAGCACTTATAATAAACTACAAAATTCTACCTTTGATATCTTGTATCACAGGAGAGTTAAATTAGATCTATCTTTGGTATATATACAGAAAAGTACATTGACCAAATAAAACATAAGGAATTAAAAAAAAATACGATATTGTTACTCATTGCTTTTGTTTCCAAGTTAAGAAAAATATATAAATATAACAGTATAATTTAAATTTTACACACAATGTTAAATTTAACTCATAATTGAAAACGTATTGTAATAAATAAAAAAGATACAATTTGCAATATACTTAGGCTAGACAATACTATAATAATTTTTACCTGCAACCAGAAGAAAAACTTTCTACTGGAAGATTTAAATCTGAGTAGGTAAACTCTTCCAGTTTTACATTGCGTTACATGTTTGAATTCACAGTCATCCGGGAAAATGATCAAATCCTGGAAAAATAAGGAACAAATTAATGAAAACTAACTGAGCGACCACCATTGAACACAAAAAATAAGATGTACATCAAACCAAATACAATATAAGAACCGATAGAAACTTACATCTTCGACAACTCCAGAAGTTCTATCTTTCCAACAAAAGTGCATCAAACCATCATCAGATTGATAAACATAAAGCTGACCTTTTCTACTATCTGGATATACCATTGTACCTTTCATCGTCATCTTCCCAGCCTTGAATTCAACGAGATTTTTACTTGAACCGCGTGTAGCATTGTTACAAAATAAAGCGTCCCTCGACATCATATTATCTATTCGTTCAAAATGACTATTCACAAAAGTACGTATAAAATTGTACGCGAAGCGCTGTTTTTTCCGTCCACTGGCTCGCTTCAACGTAAAATTGTATTTCCGACAAGTATCGGTTATTCGCCCATGACAGTGCAACACGCGATTTTCAACATGGCGGATCACGCGTCGATAGGTGCTGACATCTGCGGCTACTTTTTAATGATTCGCATTTCAGTTTGTAAATTTGAAAAGTCGTGCACGAGGTAAGTATATGATAATAGTTTGATGAAATCTAATTTGTCTTTTCAAAATGAAACAATGATATTAATTTAAAAAATAACATAATCACTGTGATAAACATAAGTGTAACGAACTCTTACGCAAAAAATATAAACCATACGGATTTAAACGAAAGCTTTTTAGGATGTAAGTAAATGTTATGTGTATTCCCTTTGGATTGAATAGAAGATATAAAAACAAATAAAAATATTTTTGATAATAAAGACTATGTGCATCTGCACCCGAAATTCTTGATAATATAAAAAAAAACACCATAAACTACTTTATGCATTCTTTGCGAATGTATTTTATTTTAGATTATTTTTTTGTTTCTTTTCTATTGTTATCGTTTCTCCAGTCCTGCAATTCAAGAATAAAACATAAAAATTTAATATTGTGAAAAAATAATTAATAAATGAGGTAAAGATTTCGTAATAATAAACTCTTTTTTCATACTTGTTTTACTTTGTTCTCATAACGACGAATTGAAATAGAACCAAATGTAGAATATTAACGAATTTATAGGTACTTGTGTAAATTTCATAAAATTTTGTTATAATATACTATCGTTAACCTTCTACTACGGGTTACACAAATATATGGGTTGTAGAAAAATATAAATTAGTCTACATCTTGGTTTTACAGATACACTGCAGTTCATCATCGAACACTTTTTTTACTGGTTTTTACAACTTCTTTTCTACATAGTCTCTAATGACTCTTATACATATATATATTCTTAGCATACATTTGTATTCTGGTAAATAAATAAGTTAATAAATAAGTAAATAAATAAACAATTCAACTCAACGAAAGATAATATTTTTAATGAAATATTATTTATCGAGATCTAAAATTACACAGGTACTCAAGATAAACAAAACGTCTCGAACAAATATATAAAATGCTCGTACAACAAAGAAATAAACGAATTGTTAATTTTTTTAAAATGTGAATTTCATAATTATTCTAACTATATATTCATATATCAATATACTATCTTTATTTTAACATAAATAAAAAAGTCGAGACAAATATTTCGCATCAAACCGATCCATTCAAAAGATATGTAAGATTTCTAAATAAACGTACAAGATATATACACGAGCAAAACATTGAGTCAACGCATCTAAAAAGAAAAGCAATAAACAACGTTGAAAATTGGGTATGTTTTACCGGAAGGTATTAAAGACATAAGTACAAAGGGAAATCCGTTTTCCAACTTATTAATATATATGTATATGATATATACACAGAGAGAAAAGGAGAGAGAAGCGAGAGTAAAGAAATTTCATAATACGTCCCGTGGTACAAGTATAGGTATATAGGTATATTTAGGCGCAGGATAGACGTAGAACACACACATATGGATAGGTTGAGAGGGAGAGAGAAGAGAACCGAGGGAGGGAATTTCCATAGAGAGTCGGGTCGGGCTGCTGCGCGTGCAGGCTTCTCCCAAGAAATCCCCCTTGACGGGCCGGTTGATCGATCGCGGAGGTTCGCCGGTATGTGTGGGTGATCGTGTGTTCGTACATACGTACGGAAATCGCCGGGGTTCCAGGAAAAGGCCCTCCGATCACTGTTTCACGCTACCGCGCGGTTTACGTGCACTTCTCGAGGCCGTCTCCGTCTCTTCTTCGGTATCGCTTAGGCTAGATCATTCATCGCGATAATATACCGTTTGATATAACTATACCGAGAAGCAGTATATAGATAATCGCGCGCCTCTACATATATATATACGTTACAAGTACATATCAGCCACCGGCTTGATATTCATCGAATTTTCGATCGACAGTTCACGCGTACCCGCTTTATATACAACTGATTTAGTTGTCCTTTTCCGATTTCGTATTTTCGCGAACAACCGCTGCAAAGTATCAAAAGGCGCGATAGCGCCTGACGCAAGTTAATGTTTTACATAAGTATTTATATATATAAGATTCGTCGATCGGGGCTAAAGTATGCGAAAGCAAGACAAAGCAAGAAAATAAAACATACGATTATCATTCGATGTAGAGAGAGAGGTGAGAGTATAGTCTCGAGACCGCGAAACACGTATAGCATTAAAACGGAGAGAGAGAGAGTGAAAGAGACGAAATGCCCCTTTTTCTCTCCTCCGGATTAGAGAAAAAGAGCGAGGAGAAAGAAAAAAGCGGCGAATCTGGTGGTGCGTGTATGTACCTATATATACATACAGGAGAGAGGAGGTCGAAGGGTAGGCCAGGGTAGTTGTTAGCAGTGCCTATACACAGAGGGGTGAGAGTGGGTGGAATCCGCGGGAGAGAACGGGAATAAGAGCCCCGGGTAGGCGTTGGCTGGGCGCGTTATACGTCGCGTGAGCTATCTCGGTTTTACTGCATATTGAAGCCATAACCCGACGTTTACAGTTTACAGAGCCTTTTAGTACGGCCCGCCCGGGGAAGACGCGCGAGAGATGAAATGCATTTCGAGGCGCACATTCTCTAACTTCCCTGGTGGCTGCAGATCCTCTCCTCCTGCCACACCACCTTCACCCGTTCACCCGCAATCCCTTCCCTTCCCTTCCCTCCCCTTCCCTTCCCTCTCCTTACCTTCCTTCTTCTTCTTCTTCTTCTTCCCTTCGTCTTATTCCCCGCGTCGTTTTATTGCCACCCCTCTATATACCTGCACCCTTATTTTTAACGTTCTTTTACAAACGATGCCTATATATATTTATATATACGCATCCGCATCCTAGCTCTTCGATTGATTTTCACCTTCTCTCACTACCGATTCAAATCCTTTATTTTTTTTATACTCTGCGTCACTTTCTTATAAGCATACGAACCCTAATGTGCAAACATATATAGAATCTGTAACTGACCATCCACATAAAAGTGTCGAAATTTTAAAGTTGCACCTTTCAATAATGTAACACTTCCATTTTACAAAAGTGTATAAACATTACACTGCACTCTTGCGTCGATTTTTACACTGTAGAGTTTACAGTGCACACTTATATAAAAAAATGAATAAAAATTGCTCAAATGTTCAGGATAAATATGTATCCAAGGTCGTATATAATTATTGTTCGAAATTTTATACAATAAATCTAAATTAAATTGACAATTTCGACCATGCGGAATACCACGTTTTAGTTTTTGACCAAACGACGATTCATAAATCCTTCGATTTTTACTATACGGAAGAATGGACTTCAAGCACGTGTTTTCAACCAGAATTTCAACCATACTGGCATAAAAAATTTGTTCGAAAAATTTTTATAAATACATATTTTATTTTAAATTTTCTCTCCGTTTGTAATTACTTGGTTATTTCGTATGTCCCGAGTACAATGTGTAGAGGAACCCCGGGTCGAATAGTATTTGTGCGTAGACAACGGAAAAATCTACTTTTAATACCTGCGACTTCTTGCGACAGTGTCAATAAGTCAGATGGTTTATCTTAACTTCCAAGATTTATCCAAAGATTAACGTCTACCCTCTACACTATCTACTCACTTTCTCATCGATTGCACCGACACTAAAGTGAAAAAAAGGGTCTGGATCGAATTTTCATATAGATTACGATAACTGTACGACTGTACATCATTCACACGTTATACGGAGATGACGGACTCAGAAAATGGTCATTTTTTTACTTTCTTTGTAAACAAATGAATAATTCTTTTAAAAACCCTGAACGTTAGGTCCTTAGGCATATTTTAAATAATACATACAAATTTTTTCAGATTTTTAAATTCATAATATAATTGTGATGTTTGGGTTGACAGTTTATGCCTTTTTTAACTAATATTTACTAATATTTTTTTTTTACTAATATTTAAAAAATTAAAACGTCAAATCCTGCCTTATATTTTAAGCTATCCGTATGAATTTTGTTCAGATTTATAGTTCCATATTTTAGATATAATTTTTGGATTGAAATGTGTAGATTCCTGTAATTTGGGTCTGACATCCCGTTAATAAATATCACCAACGAAAAATGAGGAGTTCGAGAATAAATTCTTATTATCTTATTGTTTAAAGGACAAGCTAGAAACATTTATTATTTCACCATTAACGGAGAAAAACGTTGGTAATAAGTACCTATATTTACATCGTGAGTATAAAATTATACCAAAAGATTCAAAAATACAAAAATTAAATAAACTCGGAAATAAGAATAAAATAAAAGGACTTTTAAGGTAAAACTAACAACTTATTTGGTAGAAAATATAACTGATAAGCTATTTTTAATCTGAAAAAAATTAAAAATGATCATTATTCTATCCGTGAGTTTTTATTGAAACTACGTTAATTAATACGTTAATTGAAATGTTAAAGTTTTAAGTACTTTAAAACTATGTTACATTATTGTACATTACGTATACAACTTATTATCAGTATATTTCAGTATAGATGTATAGCCGCAGATTTGCCGCTACAAAATTCGCCTCTGAAAATAATTCACGTTTAAATAAACGATACAGAAAGTAAAATCTCCCTGAAAAAATATAAAATAGATATTATTATTAAAAGACATGTACATATTGCATATACAAGTAAAAGTAAATAATAAAAATGTAAATTATCTGCGATATTATTACGTATGAACGTATAATTTGAAAATACATTTCACACAAAACATGTTTATTATAGTTTTACGATATACATTCGTGACGTCAATTGTATTAGATTGATATATACAGAATTTTTCTATGTACTTGGTGAATGTATAAACGACGATAAAAAAAAACACTATATACGAAACTTCCACGCTCACGAGTAATCTCTCCTATATAACTCTTTATCTTAATCGGTAAGTAAAAAAAAAAAAAAGTAAGTATATGCATAATAAGTGTGTGTATCACAATGTTTGTATAAAAAACGTTACGGTATTTCGTAACCAAAGTAAATAATATTATTTTGTATGTTATTGGGAAATTGCGTGTACAACGAATGAAAGTAAAATGGATATAATGTACCACTTTGTAAAATTTAGATGTATGTATATGTGTATACGTCGAAGCATCTTATCAACTGAATCAGCGAAAACAGTTAAATTCGTATATTGGCTCATATGGCATATTCAGTATAATCACATTATCTAATGATTTTTTTATCTCCGCTATTAGTCATCGTTCGAAGATGGTGATATAAAGTATGTATAAATTTTTATATCTCTTTACCGTATTTATATTCCAGAGAAGTGTAGAGAGAGAGTGAGAGAGAGAGAGAGTCAATATTTTAATAAACAATTATTAATTAATATATTTCAATAATTAATACGAGTTTATTGATATTCTCTTTTACTGATCATTAATTTTTTTTAATTATCGCGCGCAGAAAAATTGCTATAGAAATTCTGAAATATATACGATAAAATTTTATTCTATTTCATCATAATAATTTCGTAAACGTGTATTAATATCCTTCTTGTACAAATGTATTAAATTATTGGCAATTTAGTGACATTCAGCATTGCTTAAAAAATACCTTTACGTATAGAATCTCATATGTGAACAACAAGATTCCAAGACGTTGTAACAAACGAAATATACATACTTAATATCCACATTGAAACTGGAAATTACACAACAAAGTTTAGACGTTTGTATTTTTATATTTTTTACAGGATTTGTGTCTTTTACACGTATTTGGGGATACGACCCAAAAAGCATTATATTAGTCACCGGTAACTTTCCACGCATCATCGTGTCACGAAAGTTGAAACTATCAGAAAGTCAAACCTTATAGAAGAATGCGTTCGGACGCATTGCAGAAAACTCCTGAAATAGTATATATACAGAGATACTCGCGCGCGCGAGTGTGCCTGTGTGTATCTATATTTACGGATCGTTGCCCATCGAAAATGCCGTTAGTCGAGTCTGGACAATTGTCGCGAGCGGGGGTATATATATGTGAGGTATATATATACAACGAAAAATGACGGCGTGATAATACCATCGTAAATTATCGTATACTTACATACGGAAATCCAGTAGTCGATCGGACCGCGGTTTTAGTCGATGACCGCTCCTCTTACGAATTTAACTTTCCAGTCTCAAAAAGAGCCTGTATACTTAATTATTTGAAAATCTATACAGTGAGTCACTCGATGTATATGACACATATCTATACGTGTATACGGGAGACACGTTTGGTCAATATACCTATTTGATTACAGATATTTACAGATATTTTAGTACTGTTTCAGACTAAAATGATACTCGTAAATATCTAGTTTGTAACCAACAATTTCGTACGGTGAATCTATATAATTATTCTTTTTCTTTTAACGAAAACAAATATGCATGACGGGCGGAGCATGAGAGACCCAATGATCCAGTAATATTTATGAAAAAGTATGATTAATAAAAATAAAATAACTATTTTATATCAATTTTTATTCCCTGGGTTATTGATATACGTTTTGAGCAAAAACATTTAAATTTAATCGTCGACGTTTTCATGACTTTTCGTTATCCTCATTGGGTTGTAGCTGTACTCCACAGTCAAGTTTTCATTATAAAATATGGTAAGGGTATGCTTAATTAGTTGCACTTTCTATTATTTATATCGAATATATTTTATATTTTATAATTAAAACTTGACAGTAGAGTGTAGTTTGATGAGGATGACAAAAAGTCATCTAAATGTCGTCGAATAAATTTTACTTTGCTCGGGACATGTATCAGTAGCTCACGGGATAAAAATTGTAATTTTCGAATAAAATTTCTCTACGTACATGGAGGAAAATATTGTACTAATAATTACTATTGAATATAATGTTAGAAAATCTAAAAAAAAAGTCCTAGAATAATTATACTAAAATGTGCTAAAATATATACATATATTTGCCTAAAATATCTAATGAATATTTGTATAAACTGTCATTTTTCGGATTTTGTCAATATGTGATTTCATTACTAAAGACAATGTTAGTGTGTACTTTAAGTAAAAAATTCTCCCGACGAAGTCTTTAAGTTATAGGTATAACGAAATATATAAATTAAGTATATTAAACGTATTTAAGCACAAGTACAGGCGAAGCAAATTCTAGTGACGTTAATAATAAATAAAAATAGCGTTATAAAATAATATTACATTACATAATTACGTATAAGTATATATCTATTTTGTATACCAATCAAATGCTAAATATCGATTCTCTCTTTCAAAACGCGATCGCTCCAATAATTTTTATCACGCGTCCGCGCAGTACGACACGCAACTCGGTTTTTAAATGCACCGATGTTTTGCAGATAAAATATGGATAATTTTAAACGCTGCGAATAAGAACGATCCGTTCCACAAAACGCAGATTTAAGAGAGAGAGAGAGAGAGAGAGAGATAGGTATTTAAAATTGCCAAGAGTTATAGGACGTGTCATCTCTCTGTCTGTGTCGAGGTGTAACCAAACTCGAAGAGCCGAGTCGTTGGTAACAGGCTTGTGTGTATATACGACGCCCGAGATTCGGAGAAGGAATCCACATGGCCGCGCACCGCCTTGCGCGGCACTCGCCCAAGAGAGAAAAGAGACAAGTGCCCAGACGCCTTTCTACTTCGTGAGGCGACTGTCGAGAGAACCAAGCGCAGCGCGCGAGCATACTCGGCTTGGAATGCCGAATCGAATCCGCGTCGATCGGCTCTCTCTCTCTCTCTCTCTCTCACTCTTACTCTACATGTGTATGTATATACCCTTTTACCTATTTTCCGTGTCGCTCCGTTTCTCGACTGGCTAACCGTTTTCTCGACACAACCCAGAATATCCCCACCTGACCGAGCTTTGTATTTAACTTAAATAACGTTTAATTTACTTTTTCACGAGGAGCTTTACGAGTTGTTTCAATATTCGTGCGTTAGAATCGTTATACACTTTTTTAAAAAATCGCGAGCAATCCCGCATAAATTACGGATATACATACAACTCGACATAAAAGTGCATGGTATTATAATAATTCAACAGGTTCATCTGTATATTGTCGATAAAGAGCGCATGCAATACTCGAATAAAGATATTAACGTTATTATTCTTCGAGTATATATAAGTGTATACACCTTTACGCTGTTGTTATACTTTTCATAAAGTTATTATTTAAGCGTAAAACGTATACGATATATCTAATTTACTAGGGTCTAACGCATATATAGTCTATATAATTTCTTTCCACCGCAAGCGTGGATGCATATATACATAGGTATACCTATATACATTATTAACTCTCGCATTGTTAAAACTTGCAGAATGTCGAGTATTTTTCTAGCGACAAAATACGATACGATTTACGAGATGAGAGTTATAACGTTGTAAGTACATTGAGAAAAATGATTGAGAAAAAATTGACATACAAGGACGAAAAATTCGTTAGATTTTACGTAACATAAATTATTTACAGACGTATACGTGCACGACCGTTCGAAACGTAAAAAAGCAACACATCGTCGCGGCATCGGCGTGTATATCACAATACTAAACTTATAAATCTACGTATACCAATCGGACTCGCGGAGACTTAAAATAAACTTGATTAGATTAGTCACCGCGCGCGTTAAAAAACAAAACGTATACGTATACGGCGATGCTGGTGCACCGAGCGAATAAATAAGAAAAATATATATAACCATGTAAAATAATATTAACTCATCTGCGTGTAAGTACGCGCGCGAGAAAAAGTTAAGGAAGTATAAGTCAAAGGAAAAAAATAAAGTAGGTTGCTCGAAACATCTTTCGAAGAGGATCGCGTTAATGACTTTTGTAGGATATATTATTGACAAAGTCGCGCGGATATACCTATATACGTACGATTATCGAGGGGCGCCGAGAACACGTTGTTATCGGATAACCATCGGGTAAGGCTGAGAGTTCCAAGCGGTATATGTGTGTATGTTAGTGTGTGTGCGTGCATGTGTGTGTACACACATACGTATAGATACACACGTATCGGGGTCCACGTAATCCCGTGCGCGGTGCGGCGATTCCGCTTTCGCCAGACGGCTCCGAGAGAGGTTGCTCGCCTTGCGCGACCTCGCCGCGTCACGATTTTAACGCTCGCCGACGCCTGATGTATATACCACTCGAGAGCTCCTTTTAATATATCCGTTTTTTACCCGACCTCTTTATAATGTTATATGCTCTCGCATTCGCGTATGTATGTATATGTATTTTATTATAGTATTTTATTTTCAGTGCCTACGCGCGCACGCGTTTGCGTGTGTGGAATTTTCGTCTAGGTTCACGTGTACTATATATCGTATTGTTTGGAAATTAGTTTATACCTATATTTTTTCCAATTATTCGAATTATATACGTTCGGTTGAAAGTTTGACACGTCGGAATTGATTCACAAAGACCGGGTGATACGATACGAACGTTTAAATATTTCATTAAATTATTACCAAAACGTTTACACTACACTATGACGAACTATGAGAATTCTATAATGATACGTATAAAAAAAATAAGTAATCATATATTTACGTGTACACTTTTTTCAGTAAAGAAATTTGTAAGAAAATAATCTTTATGTACGCTGAGAAACATCTTTTATTGAGAGTGACTATAGTTTAATAGTAACACATTCTCATTCGTACACAATAATATTGTGTATACAACATTTGTAATTTATTTTTATTTCATATATATATACACGGGAGTATATTCCAATTTCAAAGTTATTAATTAGAACATTAGTACTCTATTAAAATGAAACTGAACTTATATACTAGCCAAATATTCAACGATTAAAAGATTAATGTAATTTTTAAAGACCGATAATAATTTGTACTGTTTAAATTAATTCTAGCTATTTAGGTAAAAAAATACAAGTTAATTGTATAATCTTAAATTATCTTTTTTTTAGGAATCTGAAGTCCCTTAAAATAATTTAGCGAAAGTATAATATAAGATTATGGTCGAAAGTGATGAAAAAATCAAAGTTTTTTTATTTTAGAAACATATACCTATGTTATGCAGAATGTTTGTAAACAATTTTTAAGATGAAAATGTAATTTTTATATAATTTTATTGAATAATTTTCAACAATTATTAAAGTATTGAAACGATATACTTATTTTAAACTTTAAAGTAAAAAATATTAAAAAATATTTTTTATATCTTTAATAAACACCTTGCAGGACAATTTTTATCGCAGCCTCCTGAAATTTTGCACACATCTTGAGATATGTATTACTTATAAAGTTACGCAGCCTTTTTGTTTAAAATTAAATGTAATATTTGTATCGTTATTTTTTAATGAAAAATAATTACAATTTTGCAACAAAAATAGCAATAAAAATGTTACATTTAATTTTAAACAAAAACGGCTGTGTAACTTTATAGCTAATACATATCTCAAGATGCGTGCAAAATTTCTGGAGACTGCGATAAAAATTATTCTGCAAGGAATGTTTTAAAGGTATAAAAATTAGTTTTTAAGATACTTAACTTTAAAGTTTAAAATAAGTATCTCGTTCCGATACCTTTTGTTGAATATTATTCAATAAAATTTTATAAAAATTACATTTTCATCTTAAAAAAACCGCTGCCAATTAATTGGCACGTAGCTTCCTCAAATTAACATGTCGATCCTATATGTAATATATTACTCAAATACACTTAGTATTATTTAATTATATAAAACAAAATTTTATAAAATTTCTAAAAATATTTTCCTTTCTTATTGAAACGTATACATGTATTTATATTTGTTATTAATTCTAAATTAAATTTAAAAAATATAAAAATATATAGTAAGTTAATTTCTATTTATAATTTACAAATTCAAAATGAATTATAATGCAACTGTTTATTTTACAGATAAAATTTATATATTGAGATAGATACAATTATAAAGACTGCTAATCTCAGTATTATTTTAACCAACATAAACAATCTTCCTATAATTTTACAAAATTTTACATGAAATCAATTAAAAATATAAAACATAATCTTTTTTACTTTCTTTTAAATTTTATTAAACATTTCTTTCAAAAATACTATAAAGTTATATTGAACATATAATACAATTACTTGACAGTGGTTTTTTGTACTACTAGATTGAATTTTTCGCAACTGACATAAAAAAAACTTCTGATAGTACGAATTAAAAATATAAAACATAATCTTTTTTACTTTCTTTTAAATTTATTAAACATTTTCTTTCAAAAATACTATAAAGTTATATTGAACATATAATTATCAATTAATTGACAGTGGTTTTTGTTCATAATAAGAAAATTCTGTACTACTAGATTGAATTTTTCGCAACTGACATAAAAAAAACTTCTGATAGTACGAATTAAAAATATAAAAATATATAGTAAGTTAATTTCTATTTATAATTTACAAATTCAAAATGAATTATAATGCAACTGTTTATTTTACAGATAAAATTTATATATTGAGATAGATACAATTATAAAGACTGCTAATCTCAGTATTATTTTAACCAACATAAACAATCTTCCTATAATTTTACAAAATTTTACATGAAATCAATTAAAAATATAAAACATAATCTTTTTTACTTTCTTTTAAATTTATTAAACATTTTCTTTCAAAAATACTATAAAGTTATATTGAACATATAATTATCAATTAATTGACAGTGGTTTTTGTTCATAATAAGAAAATTCTGTACTACTAGATTGAATTTTTCGCAACTGACATAAAAAAAACTTCTGATAGTACGAATTAAAAATATAAAAAATTATCTTTTTTTGCTTTTCTTTCCATTTTTTAAAAACATTTTCTTCCAAGAATATGGTTAGTTCCATATTAGACTACTATGAAAGTAAATAAAATTTTGATAATAATTACATTTTAGATTATAATTTTTTTCTGAAAAACTAATCTACGAAAGATTCTGAAATTTACTGCATAATGCTATTATTATGTTCTATTTTCATGATTTTTTTTAACACATTTGATGAATTATTTTCAGAGATATAAGCAATCAAACATTTGGTACAAAATAATATAATGCTTAATAATTTAGGTAATTATATTTGAGCTGAAAAACAATACAGATCAAGAATACCAAAAAGACTATTGTTCCCTAAAATTTCAAAAGGATTAAATGCTTTTTATTCCCGGAAACGTTCGACATAAAAACTCAATTTTTTCACATTTTAATTTTTTTAAAACTAATCGATATAATTACTTGAAATTTTTACAGTTTATGACTATTATAAGGTTCCTTCAACGTAAATTTTTTCAGCTCATTAAACTGATTAATTTCCAAAATATAAAATTATTTTCTTTTAATAAAACAGAAAACTACTAATAGAGATAATTAGTTAATCCAAATGGAGCTGATAGATTTTTTATTCTCTATATAAAGTACATTTGGTCAGATTAATAGAAAATAATAAATTAACCAAAATGTTTGAAAAATTATTTTTTCAAAAATTGAAAATTGTCTTTAAAAAAAACTATTTGGGGAATAAATAACCAAGGTATTTTTCGGAATTCGGAAACTGAAAGCAAGCTACACACGCAACCTGGACGATATTAACCGAATAGTTTCGAAAATATGATGGTACACACACACATCCTGATCCATACAGACATTTTCTATAAACGCGTGATTTTGGCTCCGGACATGCTAAAACATATTTATAACATGTTTTCAGTGAGTCGAAAAATTTTATTATTACAAAGTTTCTTCTATGAAGAAGCAATTTTTTACGCACATTCTACATAACATATACAACATTTTTCTGAATAAAAAAATGGTTTTTTCATCATTTTCGACCATACTCTTACCCTTAAGAATTTAAACATTAAATCTTGATAATTTAAAGCATGAATAGGTTTTATAAAAACTAGGTATACACGACTTGAAAACTCAAAATAATTATGATCTACGTGAGTCATCGGAGTGAATAATTTAAATACTACATGTCTCTCAAATCCGATATGTAAACATGTTGCATGCACGATAAAAATATTCATATTGTTTACAATATATTTAACTTAATTGTGCATATACAATATTATTAAATTGAATTAAAAAATGTGAAATAAATTATAACCCACATAGTTTTTTTATGCGCGTAAAATTAATCGTTTATTAAACCGTACACGAATAAGTTAAAAATACATTTATTAATTTAACAGACTTGTTAAAGATTATTACGCACACTATTATTCTTGTGCAACATAATTGTGCAATTTATATTTTGTACATATTATTTAAATATAATAATGAAAGAACAATTTTTACATCCATTACTAAAATAGTAATGTTTGACAGAAATTTGTTTATCTGTACTCGGAAAACAATTAAAAATAAAAAAAATTGTACACCAAAACACGAGAAGAAAAAAGTACAGTTGTTTTGTATAGAATCTGATAAAAGACACATTAAGTATAATACCATTAACGTAATTCAACGATTTTGGTAAAACAATAAATATATATATGCAGACACACGTACATAGTAGTAAAATATCCGAGTGTGTAAATACAGAGGAAAGTAAGGCCGAGTTAATCAATGTTATTTGCATTACTTATAGCGACACTTGGGATGCGCATCGTAACGCTTACTGTTCGCACCAACGGAACGACAGCTCGCGCTCGCGCACGCACCTCTCGTTTTCGAGAGGCCTGTAATTATCGACGAACACGTCACACAACAGTCTTTTATCTTCATTTCTCTCAATAACTCCATCAATTTATATATATTGCGCGCTCCTTACGTATATGCAATCTTTCACAGTATTCTGCGCGTCGCACGCCAATATTCTCGATAATGTTACACCGGTTACACGATTCTCTTATATTTAAAATATAAAAAAAATTGATAGTTACTCGGATCGAGTTTAATTTAATTGCAATATCCGTCCTTTCCTGTTCACATATATGTACACGACGAATTGCAGACCATTTTTTATAATTTCGTTATTGGCTAATATTTTATTTTATTTGCCCGGTTTTCACTGAAAAGAAAAACGAATAAAGTAATTAATTTGATATTTAAAATATATGGACTCGAGATGACTCCCTCATTCATTTGCGTTTTAGGCATATACGAGTGTTTGCGTATTACTTTCAAGTCGTTAAGTATTATTTTTATTTTATTTTAATATTTTACGCGTATTCTATATAATACTGATGTATTGACAAACACGCTAAGTTACTCGTTTTTTTTATCTTTCTTATCTGACCAGCGTAGTGGCGTTACCTGGAAAAATTAACGGAAAACCTTTTCGATGCAGCTGGACAAATCCAGCAGGATAGTAGACCATCGAGTTGGTTAACTTCCGGAACGGAAAATGGATAGACGCTGGAGTTTCCATGGAACGGACATCTCGACATATTAGGGACGAAATAATTATATAATGAAACAATATTATCAATTTGCATCCGATGAAGATTCAATTATTTTTTTTACTATGTATTATTAACCTCATATATTTGTACTTTTTTGTTGATACTATACGTAAAAATATAAATTTAAAATTGCGTAAATCGCAGTATTTGATTGCAGACTGTAATTTTAAAACAATTTGAAACTAATAAGTATTTTGTAGTTGTTTTTCTTTCTGTTAAAAATTTTGCGGTCTCAATGTAAATAATAATTTGAATAACAATTATTTCTTAATTTCAAACAATTTCTTGTTTACAATATACTATCCCTACAAATCCTTTATTGAATAATTGACTATACATTTTTGTCTTCAGTGCACTTATTTGTACAATACGTACCTTTTTTCATCTTAACGCCACATCGATCTCTGAAATATATTTAACTACGTATGAATACTTATGAATTTTTTATTACATCCTCGAAGATTAAATAATTACTGAAAAAATAATATATAACCGCATTTCTAACGTATCGCGAGTAATAACGTACGTGTAATATATTAATATACTTTTGTTATGAAACTTTAATAAGACTCGGAGCAGGAAATGTCGGTAAGATATACTTATATACATTTTTATATTTTTTTCCAATTTTTAATACCGTATAGAACAATTCATTTGTATTATGAGTATTGAACATTCGTATATACGGAGTTTTTATTTTAGTAAAATTATGAATATTATATTTAATATCTTAAAATATTTAATTCAACTTTGGTTATAAAGAAACTATCGTCGGTTTGGTACATAAAGAATGTTGAGAAATCATCGCACTATGTCGAAAAATCAGCAAGCTGAAATGTGCTTCTTTCTGAATCAACTATCTCAAATAATTTAATTATAGCAAACTATAAATCAATTATTTGCAAAAATTAAAATTTATCATATATATATTAAATTAATAATAATAATTAATCCCTGTAATAAATATTGGGTATTAAATACTTATAAATATACCATGTACGTATCGGTGTGAATTAGTGACGCACGTATAATGAAAGTAAATAACTCGATCGTCGTGTACGCGCAAGTGTGCACACGCATACATTCCAGAGAGAATCTGAGCAACGTGTCGCGAGGCGTACTCTCTCTCCCTCTCACTCCGTCTCTCTCTCTCTCTCTCCCCCGCACACCGGGTGAGGGTCGAGTTGCGCGTATCCGCGTCAGGTTTCCGAGAAATCGTCTGGTCCATCCCATCGGTCCGTCTCTGAGTTATGTGGGAGGAGAAGTCGAGAAGAGGGCTCACGGTTAACCGAAAACGACAAAGGCAAACGGTCTGTTTTCCAGGAAAATGGGATTTTGACGAAAAATCGGGCCGTTAGGCTAACAGGGCGTCAGAGTCCGTCGCGAGGTATCCCGCGGGAAGGCGCCGGCGCACTCGGTTCCCTCCTCCTCCTCCTCCTCCTCCACCTCCTCCACCTGGTGGGACCCCCTCCCCCCCCCCCACCTCCTCCATCGCCTCCTCCTCCTCGCCCCGGGGTTGGTACGGTTTTCCGGAAAAACGAGGGTATCCCTCACTCGCGCGCCGGGAGTACTTACCCGCCCGAGAAAATCCGAGAGAGCCGGGAGGGCGAATTTCCCCGGCGACCAGGCGGACATGAGGCTGCTGCAACAAGAGCTCGGCTGGACCGCCTCGCGACTCCCCCTCTTTTTCACTCTTCCCGACGGCGTATACGCGTGTGCGCGCCAAACTCGCGGTTTGTAACTCTCTTCCCATATGTACATACATATGCTAACTTTGTACCTGCATCCACGTATGTGCAGTAATATGCTTCTATCATTCTCTCCTCCCTCGAGAGAACCTCTCTCTACACCCAAGTGATTCCTTATCTCTCTCACTCTCGAGGTGTACCGTTAGTGTTTGCGCCTGGTTTTCACTTTTCTGACGCCTGGCGCAGACTATTCAGGGAGCACCGTTAAACGAGCCTCCGGATAGTGCATGTATATATATACGCGTATACAAGAAATCCTTTCTCGGCCTATGAACGACCGGGTTCACTTTTGATTATTCTTTCACGGTGTTCTTTATATTCTCTATACCGTCTGTACACGAATTTTTTAACTATTTTGAATTTTACATTACTCGATAAGAGTCGTTAATAATACTTGCATATATACACGTGATTAAAATAATAAGAGAGAAAATCAATTGTTAGGTATCTCGGATTGTACTGAAAATCTTAGATTAAATATCAAGACCAGTGGTATATCCAGTGCTAAAATACTACTAAGAAACATCGCGATAACGATATACATACAGATAAATTTTAAAATGTCTTACGTACACGTGATTATCTTTCGTACGGCTTTTCAATGTAGAAACCGAATCTTAGCTTCTTTTAACCGAATTCGCTGCACGTTACATACACTTACATATGTATAGACGAGCGATCGACATACCGATAACAAATTATCTATTTGAAAAATTGTGATTTTTTTGTCATTTAAAAAAGTAACATTTATTTGGCTCGAAAAATTACACGTTCATTTGTGTATATCAGAAACAATTTTATTCATATTCATAATTAAAAGATGTGCATATGGCATTTATAGATATGAAAATATTAAACGAGCAATCTCATCTCAAAACATTGTAAGAATATTGTTATAAATAAAGTAAGGAAAAATTCTATTTTTTTGTAGAAAAAAGTAAGTAAAATTAATTGATATAAATATTACAAGAAGCATATGACATTAAATCTTAAATGCTGTAAAGTAATCAAATTGTGATCGATCGTAAATTAATATTCCTGTATCTGCGAAACGTGCCGTCGAACAATGAGGATTGATGAAAAAGTCGATGGCGATTGGCGCACAAGCTATTAGAAATGCCGTAATCCTATATATAGAAGAAACTGGCGGTCTATCCGAAAAAAAGGTCAGACACAGAGAGGCACACGTGTGGAAGATATAGGATAAAGAAAAAGAAGGAAGAAAAAAAGAGGTCAAATAAATGAGGGCAAACGAGGAGAAAAGCTTGTGCCCCCGAAAAAGTCGAATCCACCATACGTCTGCACGGCCGAGTGTGGGTATATACGCGTACGCCGCACAGGGCGCACACAGATATAGATATAGATGGAGGGTACGTAGAGAAGAGGGGTTAGGGGTTAGGGGTTAAGCGTACAAGAGGTAACTCCTCGTAGGGATATTCGCTTGTGAACCCGGGGAGGCGAGTGGCTTCCTCGGGCGCTCCAGGCAGGTGAGGTGATTGCCTCTCTCACCTTTGGGATCGTCTCCTCCTGTGGATCGAGGGGGCCGCAGAAAAACACCAATTCGCCCGAAAATCCGGGGCTCGAGTATCAGGGTAGCATAACACCCGCGCTCCTGACGGGGATTCCCTATCCCGCGGGAATGTCGGCGTAGAAACGCGCGCCGGAATCACAGGAACCCAAAGACGCGGCCCATTCCCGTGGGAACGCGCGTACGAACCCGAAGAACGCGCGGGAAGAAAAGCGGCAAGATACCAGGAGCGCAGAGGTCCAGTAGGTCGAGCCGTAGACGCGCAGACGCGAGTGCGACTCCAACCGACTCTATATAACCGAGACGAGACCGACCGGACCGACCGACCGACCGACCGACCGAGGGAGCGAGAGAGAGAGAGAGAGAGAGCGAGGAAGAGGGATAGCGACATTAGCGACGTATTCGCGTATATATATACGGATTACGGAACGCGTCCGTGTGCGCGACGAGGAGGGGGCGCGCGGGTTTTTTTTATTCCCAGGGAGAGGCAAGTTATACGAGGACATAACGGAGGGCGGCCGGGCGTGAACGCAGCCGCGGCACGTAAGTCGTAAAAGCCCCGGGTAAAGTCGATGCAACGCCCGGAGAGAGCTCCGGGGGACCTGCCCTTTTCCTCGCGGTGAGAGTTCAAAGGGAGACTCTCTGCCGAGGCTTGCTCGGTCACCGACTTGTCGGCCCGAGCTTGCACTTTACCTTTTTCCTTTTCTCCATTTTTACGTTCGCGCACCCACGGAATCTACGAGATCCTAAAATTAAAATCACTCTCTCTCTATAATATTATAATTTTACGATTAATTTACTCACTAACGAACGCAATTATCTTTGAGTTTTTCGATCAATAACAACTACAACAAAGTGTACTCTTACTCGAAAAAAAATAGTAGTAAATGTTACTTTGTTATTCAGTATTTATATTTTTATATTATAAAAAGACAAAATTGACAACTGTCACAAAAATCCCTATGTTTTAAAGGAAAATTTATTGTAGATTTTTTTTCATATTTACTATTTATATATCGAGCGCATTATCCTAAAAATTATAGTTACTTTTACTATACGATATATCAATTTTTATGATAAATCGTCTCTCGATCACTCAGTATAATTTTGTAATGTTCACTATAGAACATTCTTCTCCGTGTATAAAACACTATATTTTTATATCAAATTTTCTGTATAGTCCATAATTAACATTTTAAATATTTCTACATTTCGGATAAAGTATAATTTCGTACTCCACACGTCACTTTCTCAACCGACGTGTTTCCTAAAATAATTACGATACATCGCGCATCCACACTATTTATATATAATAAAAGTCGATCTAAGTATAACAATACGAAATTGTTATAGAGAAGGAAAGAAAAAAGGGAAAAGTATGTAAGCAATGGGGATGGCACGTATAGGTTGTAACTAACTTGAGAGCGGCGCTATTGGATTGGAAGGGTCATCTTTCATTTCCTCGCAAGCTGATGTCGAGTTTAGGGTACTACGTTTCTAGGAAAATTCTTACCCTAGTACCTCGAGACCGGATCTGTCGAGAGAGAGAGAGATAGATAAAGATACATGTATAGAAAGTAAAGAAAAATTGGAAAAGGTCGGCAGTATTTTAAAAATGGTGAAATTCCTTCGAGACAAACTGTAGATGTGTTTTGTATGTAAAAAAACCATACGTATTACATTTGAGTTAAATTTATAGTATATAAAGTTCGGTAATGATGGTCTAGACGATTAGAATCAATAAAAATTGAGAATAAATTAGTATAGTATAATTTACGATAATCGTAACAAAAATTAATATATATTTTTTAGTAATTTACCTACGAATTATAGTACATTTTTTTATAGTCGATCTGCATATACATATACATCTATTGCACACGCAAAAAAAAGGTTCGTTAGGACTACTAATAACCTTTGGTTATTTAAAAAATAGTAAATCTAACAAAGGTAGTTGGTAAAACTAAAGTCTCTACAGAGTTATCACATTTTCTTAGTTACGCGAATGAAATATTTAGCTATACATAGCAACAAAAGGTTAGAGTTTTCAATTTTAAATTTAAAGACTTTCGTTTATTAAACAAAGATAATCATTGTAAATTTAGTAAACTGAGTTTCTAAAACATACTAAATTCAAACATTGAAAAAAAACTAGTAGAATTTAGTTAGATTTATTAAAATTTTTGGTTAAAGTAAGAAACATCAAACTTTACTAATTATCTTAGTAAAGTGAACGAATTGGTTGGCGCTTTAAAATTTAAACAAACCAATTTGGTAATCCATACTAAATATTTAATTATTTTAACCAATCTTTTTTTTGCGTGCACTAAATAGTAATTTTTAATACAGCATTTTTCTCTGAAAAATGAAATCATAAACTACCAAAATTCAAAAAATGTCTGTGAAATATAGTAAAATTTAATAGTTATTCTAAACATAAATAATCATCTTTTGGATATTTTTATATTAAAGAGTTCATTATTAAAGGCCATGTTAATATTTAATATTTTTCTCCGTGTGGAGAATAACATTTCAATTAACAATTCTCGATTATTGAAATATATACGTTTTCCTTATTAATATTCATCCAAATATGTAGAATATTACAGACAATATATACACCGCGTGCAATCTTTATACTCGTGTTGTTCTTCTTTTTTTTCGATAATCAACTTTGATTTGTTATTGGTCCGTCTTGTACAATTTTAACCGACTCTATTAATATTCATTGATGCTCGCAGAGTCGTCAATTGCACGACGAATGCAGGGATCGGAGCCTCTCGACGTTTGAAATATTGGTCAAAAAAATCGATCCAGTCAGTCGTTTTCATTTATTTACTTTGGTTTCGTTATTTCTTTACAATTGAATGTTTTATAAAGGAAAAAGAGATGAAGGATCGTGACGATATATTCAACGATCCCTCAAAAAGTCTATTACCACCGCGGCGTACGTGCTTAAAATCATCCAAAAAAAGAAAAAGAAGAATTCACTTTTCCTCTTGGACGAGCGAGGTACTCGTAGTATTACAACAATACGCATCTTGATTGCAAACCTCGAAAATGAATACATAAAAAAAATTGCCAAGAAGGTGGTTAGAGAGTATATAACGTCTATATATATATACATGGATCTCTCGTATCCGATACTCGTGTGTACATCGCTGAGGATCGCGCGAGCGGGGGTTAAATTTTTCGAGTGTCTCTGTATATATATATATATATACACAGACGAAGATTTGCCTAGAGGCGCGAGTGCCAGAAGAAGTAATGGCTTTTGTTATCTCGTATACCGCGTTTCTACTCTCTCGAAAAGAATCGTTGTCCTCCTCCACATGCACACACTCAAGCGCGTATATATATATATATATTTCATTCCTTTCTCGATATTTTTCTTTATTATACTTTGTGGGAGCAAGCTCTATTTCCCTCTTGATGGCTTGCTCGCTCGTCGCGAATCCCTCTTGCGCGTGCTCTTCCGTTTAATTAGAGAAGCCACTTTTACCTCGCGATCTCTCGTGCTTCCCTGTTTTCCTTTATCCTAGGTACACGCGTCTCCGCACACCTACCTACACATATATCGATTTTACGCAAAGAAACCTTCGATGTATGTGTATATATACGTATATATATATAATCTTATACGTGGGCACGCGTTCAAGAGGAAATCTGTGGGGACAACAATATGTGTATACCATGTAGATTTGTGCTATTCAGAAATATTACCCACAAAATATCTGTAATTACACGTCGTTTTTTATTTTAAATCATTTTTCATTTATGAACATTTACAATAGGAATAATTAATAGATCTAGTATAATATTTATGAGTGTAGAATTTATATATAAATAATTATAGAAACAGTGATTAGTATAACAATTGTATCGTGAGCGAGCGGCAAACGCAAGCTGCACTCGACTCTAACGAATATTTAAATAAATTGAAAAGATATTACTGCCATACCTGATTGTTACCGACCGAGTGAAAAATTTTTATTAAATAATATTTACTATTTTATGCAAAACTCAAATACGTCAGAGATACAATGGAAATTGTACTACCTAGTTCTGAGATTGAGATTTCTATATTACGTTCAGAAAAATGTAATATTAAAAATTACTACATATTTTATATTTAGTAAATATGGTGATATACTCCCATTGTATATCGTAATTTTAGCTATATTTTATAGCAAATATGTATACATATATTTATAAATTTTTTAGCACTAATTATACAATTAAAATATCATACACATATTAATATTTTGTACTAAATATAGCTAAAATTACGATAATTTAAGTATATCTCTACTTTACTGTATAAAATATGGTCACTTTTTACACATGTATATCAATTTTCTCAGTGTACAGATAATTGAACAATTTAGCCTTCCATAAATTTTCAAACGTGTATTTCAACTGCGGCTTTAAAAATGTTTGTGCCTAAAGTATCTTACAGTTTGACGCGTGCAAACTTTTTTAAGACCCCGTTAAGACAATGTGGCACATTGCAACTAAATTATGGAACTGCAAATCTGACAAAAATTCGTACGTTAATATGCTTAATCAATATATCGGAGAACGTTATTATACGCAACAACCTATTTCAAATATTCGATTAATTTAATAAATATATGACCTATCAATATTAATTAATTATCCATGCAAGTTAATTGATAATAAATAATGATTTTTTATCGGTAAAGATCATCTATTATATTTTCGAAATAAATATCTAACGATGTAGATGATATTCAAGGCAATTATAGTAAAACGTCAGAAAAATCTACAGAAAAATTTTTCGAAATGAATGAACCCACTGATAATTAAAAAATAAATATTTCGATAACACATCACTTTAAATCTATATTGATTCATTTACACTGAGAGAATTATGACAGTTTTTTGAATAATTTCTTCTGAATCTTGTGTTACAATAAATTAATACGCGATTACCATATATATATGTGCACTATTTTAAACGATATACAATTTCGTAGCGTATCGATTTAATCTCATTACTATTTAACATTAATGATTATTATGCTCGATTCACTGGCTAAAAAATAAAATATTCCAAGAAATTTGGATTTAATAAAACACTTGTTCCCTGAAACCTTTATAGACAACTACAAGATACACGCTTCGTTTCCCTGTTCGTAGATTATACAAGATTGATTAATAGTTAATTGTATTTTCTCTCTCTCTCTCTCTCTCTCTCTCTCTCTCTCTCTCTCTTTTTCTCTTACAATAGATAATGTATAACATATATGATTTAATATATATATATATATATATATATATGCGTACTGGAAATCTGTTCGAATCAAGCGAGGTATACAATACACTTTAATCGCGGTAAAGGAACTGGATAATTATTGTTAAGTCATCGTACATTAACATTATATGTGTGTGTGTCTGTGTGTGTGTATATATATATATATATATATAAAGTATAATAATTAATGATTAATCACTTTTCATTTAAACACACGATTCATCGCACGTCCATAAAGATTTAGATTTACGTTAGAGAATTTTATTAATTCCAATTGCTAAACCTCTATTAATATATATAAGTTTATTAAAATTAAAAAAAAATTATCGTAATAAGGAAATGGCAAAAACAAACAGAAAAATAAAGTGTTGAATTACATAGTCGAAGATAAATTTTTCGGATAAGAATCGATTGAAACAAGAAATAATGAAAAGCGTCACTTATGTAGATGATAAATGAAGTTGTCGAGTGTCACGATATAATTTCGATTTCACGAGGAGATATAATAAAGAAAGAAAACAAAAGAACGCGAAAACTTGGTGAATCACGCGATATCCACTTGTTGAACGTTAACTTTTAACTAAGAAAATCGTTTATATATACATATAACTATACATACTATATACCCGTCGATTTCGGGACGTATATTTACGCATATGTATGTGTGTGTGTGTGAGTGTGTGGGTATGCGAGGGTACGTACACAAACACAAAGTTTAAAAAATTCATCGGTATAGCCTCTTCATATTCATGCCGGATATTCTGAAAGACAGGGCACATTATCAATTGGACAGAGTCTGCGTAATCAGTGACCTACCGTAATGCGGCTGCTTATACGATTTGTGGCTAAACCTCTCGCGTTTGCTTCTTTTCTGTACAATTAAAAAATAAAATAATTTTCTTTTACATTCTTTTTTTTATTTTAGCTTATTTTTTTACTCACTACTGCAACTTCATTACTACTAGAAAAAATTATTTTTTTTATAAGTTTGTGTAACATGTGGTTCGCGTGCAAGAAATCGATAATAAACAAATTTTAAGTGCAGGTAAGAATTAGCGTTGATCCTTTTTTTTATCACGAAACATTATACGCGCGTAAATAGTTGTTATACACGAGAAGAACGAGGTGTAAATATTTTATTTAAAAATTATTTTTTCGTGTGCACAACATTGTATTACGATGAATAAATTACGAAAGACCGATAGTTTATCAACACACATGTAATTTTTTTTACACATACTTCTTTTGAAAACCACGATTTTTTTGTTAATGTTTTTAAAACGTTTCATCACATCGAATCGTGCATAAACACTTTCCTCGTTCATTCTCGTCTAGCATCACTTTTTCGTTCTTCGATACACTCATTCCTTTGCAGAGATTCTATTTTTGTTTTCGATAAAAAACGTTTACATTTTTTACTGTACCGTCTAATTATCAGTTAAATAATTGTCTATTTCAGCATTGATCTCTACAAGATTGATGTGTAACCGTGCTCTTTTTTATGTAATTAAATTATTTCTATAAGTACACCAACTCGCATTATTCGAATATCAATATTTTTATCGCATTATAATTCAAGTACAATCGATTTCCTCGAAACTACAAGATATACATACAATGAGAAAAAATTTGTTGAATTCAATAAAACATTTGATTGAATAGTCGTAAACGAATAATCGTTAGAAACTGAGAAATATTTAATAAAATCGCAAAAAATAAAAATTTAATGATATAATATAGATACCGTATATTTGACAAATATTAAATATTTTTTAGTTTCAAACAATGATTTGTTTACGATTGTTGAATAATATATTTAACTGGATTCAGCAAAGTCCTTTTTTAGTGTACATTCTTCAAAAGTTAAAAATTTACAATAGGCTAAACCGACATCCTCTCGGACTGCATCGATTAATTTCGGATTCGAATAATAAGCCGATAAAAATTACTCAATCGTTAACTTAATTTGAAAGCTAAAACGAAACAACAATTGCCATCTTTAAATGCACACACGCAAAATAAATATATATAAAGCACATTGAAAACTCGTTATCGATCGATCCATTATTTACGATAACAATACAACGATTCCAATCGAACACATCCTTATAGTTAATCATAAATAATCGCAAGACACATGCACATCTCTTAGACGCGGTACGCACACACGCATCACAGAAACATAAAGAAAAAGTTGTCGAATACATCATCACCGATGTAGACTCGAAAGAGGATGTATAAAAATACATACATATAAAAGTCAACTACTTCTCTCTGGTATATAGTATTATACGTAGATATCGCGTAAAAACGAAGTATAAGACGCGGGTATATAGATCGGAGAAAGATCTTGCAAACGGCGTAATTGATCCCGGCGGGTCAATTGATCCTATACCGCGGTACGCGCACAGATCAATTCCGCGTGCAATAAACTGGCGCCGCGTCTGCGGCTCGATATACGCTGTATGGAGGAGGCGCACGTAATACGTTGATAACAGACGAACGCGGGTATTACACGCACACACCGTGGTTTAACGGACACGCACCTCGAGTTTTCTTCTGGCCGTCGACCGATGATCACGCTTACCTTCTCCGATATCGATCGATCGACCGGTTATCGATCTATATATGTATATATATACATGTACCGTGAATCTTGCGTGCGCTTGGTGCAAGTGCGAATCTGTAACCTGCGCTTGGATTATAAAGATATCCTTCCGAGACGATACCTGCATAAAATCTTAAAAGTATTTCGAACGCCCGTGCAGTGTCTTAACTGATTTAAAGGAATCGCACAAGAATGCGCATCCCAAACGAATAAATTAGCCAAAGCATATATTGTGTGTGTATATATATATCGTAATATAATACCGTATCGTAATGATATATTAAATTGCGCAACCGCATGATCCATGCAGAAATAAGTGAAAAAAGAAAATCCATTACACGTATCGCGATAATGGAAGTTTTTAAAGCTCCCCTCATTACCGTTGACCTTTATATCTGAAATCATTGTTACCTTTTGCATGCATTACGCATAAGATTAACGCGCCCGATGAATGCAAAATAGATGCATCGATGACCCAAGCGCGGTATAGAGGAATCGGTATACCTAAAATACCTACGCTTCCAAGACCTAATTAAAATGCTGTACAAATAGCATTTACTCGATCCTGTCCGACCCGAGTTTAATAACAGAGTTCAAAGTCGCTCGGTATAATTTCGTTATTTTATATAACTCGATTTTATAGAGAATTTGTTAAGTTAACATTTCAATGTTCTCTATTTTTTAACGTATAATCGATGATACTTTATTTACGATTATTTATGCGCATCTGTAATCGACGAGATGTATATATGTTTCACTTTTTTTTACATACGTCGCGTTAAAATATTTTTTTATTATATAAATTCATTTTAAAATGTAAATATTGTATTATATCGCTTACGTAACAAGTTAATATGTTACTTTATTCTTGCATAATCGTATGTATATCTTTCGTGTGTGTGTAACGTTAACGCGCGCTGCATCGTTCTTTCATCGGAAACGTCTATGCATGATGATTTAACGATTTATTTTTTTAAAAAATATAATAACCAAATAAGAATATTGTGTAAAGTTAATTTTCTTTAAAGGAATATTCTGAGTTTTTATTTTAATTTGAATTTGGTTGACGTGCGCATTCTATATACTCAAAGACGGACGAGGCGCTCTTAGAAAAATGTTAAGTCGCAGATCTATACAAGCATTCGAACGCGCGAGGCACTATATACCGAACAATCGCGATAACCCAACAAAAAGAAGACTACCTATATAAAGAAAAGAGATCGAAAAGCAAACGAAATTTTATAAAACTATATACACTCTTGGACGATACCAAGGAAAAAAATGCAGGTGTCGGTAATACCAGACTTTAATTCCCTCCCTCCCTCCCCCTCCCCCTTCCATCCACCCCGAAGACAAAACCAACGTGTCGGCTCCAAGAAGATAGCGCAGGTGCGTTCTAAAATAAAATAAAAACTAAAAATCATATAACGAAAGCCCGGGTGAATAAACGAGTTCCTGGAAAGTATCGAATCGACATACACTACCGTGACGAGGAGACACGTATGCACGCGCGACACACGCAGACGCATTCATCGGTGTGTAATAATATAATGAATAAGAAAAAAAAAAAGTGAGGAGGCGAAAGATGCCGGGTAGTTGCGACCTCGAAGGTGAGTCACCGAACCGAGAGCGCGCGAGCTCGAAAGTGCACGCGGCGAGCGAAGAAGGTGGTGGGGAGGACCCGAGAGAGAGAGAGAGAGAGAGAGAGAGAGAAACGACGAAGGAAGAAAAAAATGAAAATAAAAAAAAAGAAACCGGCCGTGGCTGAGTTGGCGTCGGAGCGTCCGCGCGCGAATTGCGCAGATTCTAATGACCTCATGACTGCGCGAACGGCGATGCCGCTTTCCGAGAACCGATACGTCACTCGCTCGAGCGCACCGCGCGGAGAATAAACTTGAAATTTCCCGGTATACTTATGCGCATGTATTTGACACGGAGATGCGGCAGATTTTTTCGATTTTGGATTAACTGTTAAGTAGGTAGTTCACGCGTTTACAAAACTTTTTACGAATTTCGTAGTTACGCAATTTTTTATTTTATTTTTATTTTACTTTTTTTTTGTGCATGTATATATGTATGTACGGGAATACATCCAATTACACAATTATTAATTGAGACACCAGTACGCTAATAACGCAATAGGTATAACTCAGCGAATAAAGAGAAAATTAATAATATTAATAATATAAAATTCAAATTTTAATAAAATTTTGAAATATTTACGTATATTATCTTTCCTTCACTTTGGAGTTCCATGTGCTATAATCTTGCATTATTTTCTTTTAGGAAACCAAATCTCTTAATCGATAGTCACATCAATCTCAACTCAAACAATTTAGCTACAGTAGACTCCTTGTCATTAGACGTTAAAAATTTAAACGCTATAGCAGTTTAAAACATGCGAACATATACATCCGGTTGAAAAGGATTTTTAAATTGACGGATATATATATATTTGCGTATTATTTCGCAAATGAATCTAAGGAGCGTAAAACGTAAAAATCTTATCTTTCGAAACGATCTGTTTAATCACTTTTATAATTTAATTTCGTATAATTCACAATACGCATATAATGTAATGAATTTAAATTCGAGTTGTGCCATTCCGTAGGAATGCAAACTTTTGTATACCGTCGATATGTATATATAGAATTCTCAATCGGTTATATATTATGGTAAGATTTATGCAATAGCCATCGCGCGCACAGTTGGACTTTCGTGCGTAGGATCGCATCGCGCGCAATTTTCATTCACTTTCAACAAGTTGTAATCCCACACGCGCAAAGAATTACCTTTTTTCCTTCCCTCTCTCTCTCTCTCTCTCTTTTCTCGATCTTTTCTTTTCCATATTCATACGCGTGTATAATTTCAATGACATAAAACGTATATTTTATATTTTCTTTGTATATAATATTACTAAGCTTTGGACAGTTAATTTCCGGTTCATAGTTTCCTTGCACGTAGGACACTATTTGGATAAACTCCAATTGGCATCGATCGGAGATGGACAATGCTTTCGGTTATTTTGATCGGTGCAGCCTTTTTTTTTTAAACATTTGGTATGTTTTCACGTTAATTTGAAAGCCGTATTGTTGTTTTATAGGATAAGGGAGATACCGATATTACATCTATACTTATTATATCAATGTCGCGTTTTATTTGTTGTTATTAATATTTAACATCGATTTAAAACATAATCTTACGAATTAAATTGAATAAATTACCGATATTAATAATTAATTTAAATAATTGTGCGCGGTATATAAAAGGTAGTTTTACCTTTTTTTCATCATCCGATAGCTTATACGCTTCGGCTTTCGTTATTCAAATAAAAATTATAACTCAATCACAGATGTTGATGTTTTTCTCTATGTAAAATAGTTTGTTAATCATAATTTCTAAGAATTTTCACTATCAGTTTAATAAATACACCTCCTAAGAAATTATATAAAAAAACCAACGAGAGATAGATGAAAGTTCAGTCGAACTAGATAATTCGAAAAAGCTTTCTAGGATATTGTCGATTTATTTATAGAACAAAACGAGCATGATAATTTTGGAAATATTACTATTCGGTATCTTGACGTTTTTTTTACTTTACATAAGTATATACTCGTACTATTTAAAATAAAGTGCAGGCATTATGTATAATTCGATAAAAATTGAATAAGTTACTTAAAACCCACGATAAATTATACCGCGTTCTCGATCGGTGACTAACGAAAAAAAAATCCTATGTATATTATTAGAATATTTGGACAATTTACAAAATGAAACTATGCGCGTAGGAGACACATACTTACCGGAAATACCCACGAAAAGTAAAGCGAATTAATACATCAAAAGCGTAAAATGTTATTTGGCATATAATTTATTCATATCTGGAATCAACATTTTAGATTTCTCGATAACAATGTCGTTATCGTGCGAGGATTGCGCGCCATTGAAAAGGTGTATAATTCTTTTTTTTTTTTTTTTCACGGTAAACTCATCTCAAAGATCGTGTCGTTAAATTTACTTTTAATTACTACATCGTTGATCGACTACTTTTTCTTACGTTAATAATGTTTTATTAATAAATGATTCACGCGGATCTACGGGAGAGTCCGTGACGTCACTTTTGGCACGCCTTTAAAAGGGAGTTTCCTCTCTAATACGATAATTAAATTATAATTTCGTAATTTTATATATTTGTATTAAACTGCACATTTACATACGCGGTGTAATAGTATAATATCTGAAAGAATAAATTGTATATACCGCATTTAAAACGACGATACGTTATTTAGGTATCAATCAGCGCGAACAACAATTTTTTTTACATCAAGGAACTGTTATTTACAACGTTGGGATATTCCTGCTGGAAACGCAAAATAGAGAGGTAGAAGACAAACGTATTTTCTCGTAATATAGATAATTTGGCGAGGCATTACGCACAATTTCATGTTTTTATTAGAGAGGTTAAAAGATTTTACGAGGATAATTAATTATTTAAATAGTATTGTTATTAGAGATTCTTTCGTTATAGAAAAAAGGGGAAATTGCTCTGACGATAAAAAAGGTCGTATAGCGTCAGTATTATTAGGTAATTGAAGAAAAAAAAGTAAAAGATTTCGAATGTTAAAGGCAGCGAGGAAGAGAGAGAGAGAGGGAGAGGTAAGAGGGCAAGAAGCGAGTATAATGAAAGCTGGCAAGCAAGTTAAGCGGAGCATGAAGCGCGATGAGGCTGCGCCAGTCAGGAGACTCTGGGCACTCCGGGGACTGCCCGAGACTTCCAGGAAACTCGGGTTCTCTCCTAGAATCTCGACGCTCTCTCTTTTCCTTTCTCCCGGTTTGCTTCTCCCGATTCTCTTCCCTTCACCTCTCCCGCCGTACGAGAGGATCCCTTCTCCGTGCGTGCGCGCGCCCCTCTCTCTTTCTCTCCTTTCTCTCGCATATAGGTATATATATATTATACACCTCGGCGGTGTTTATCTCCGATCTTTCTTCTTCTTCGTTTTGGGTACTCCAGAGTCCAGGTTGGTTGGCGCGCATGACAAGTGCAAAACGCGTCCTCTCCACCTTTTTTCCTCTCTTTCATTTTCCCCTTATTTTACACCGCGCCCGCAACGAATATTATTTCCTTCTATTCGGCGTTATACGGGGGAGTTTTTTTACACGTCATTTCTCTTCCTCCTCGTCGTTGGTCGTGCAATTTTCTACGCGCGTACATGTAACCGACAGAGTACGAAGAACGTTAAATTTTTGTATACTTGTAATAAATTAAAAGACAATTCGGGTGGAGACTATTGCACCCCATCTGTTCAAAAGAAAAAAAAAGCAAGTGTCAGTTATGTATATTCATTATACGGAATAAACAATAGTTAACTGGTCAGCTCGACGAGAGTTGCAATTAATACTTACAAATGAAAGCCCGGTAGCTCGAGCGAAATTAAAATGTATACAAGTGTAAGAGAGCGTTTAAAGCGCACGTAAGAAGGAATCAGAATGTGCAGAGGTATATACATATATGATATGTGTATGAGTGTGTGTACACCTAAGTATATAAGAGAGAACCTCTCGACACGATCTTCCGCAATTTTCTTACAGCGAAGCCATCGGTATACAGTGATTGGCTATAGTAGATAAAGGCACAACGCGATACTCGCTCACGTACATACGTATACGCACACACACCCAGTCGTACGAAGTAAACACGTGGATGACCGAGAGAGAGAGAGAGCGAAGAGAGGGGGGGGGGAGGGAGAAGGAGCCTCGACCGATCTTCCTGAAAGCCACGTTTGATTTCTTCCAAGAAACTTCTCTCTTCTCGTTCTTCTCTTTGAGCCAACGATCCATGGATTCCCCGAGGCGTACGATCCCTTTCTCTCGCTCTTATTTTTGCCCTCTCAGCCACCCATTCCTCTTATTCTTCTTCTTCCTTCTCCTCCTCCTCCTCCTCCTCCTCTACTTCTTGTATATATGCGCGATGGGGAATATAATCACGCAGATGTGCACGGAGAAAGGAGGATACACGCACTTCTCCCTCTCTTTCTCTCTCTCTTTTTTATACGAAACTACCTCATTTGGCACTCGCGGAGAGAGAGAGAGAGAGAGAGAGAGAGAGAGAGAGGTGAGGCCCTTAATCAAGGCCTTTGTAATACCGAGAATGAGAGAGTGAGGACGCCAAGGATCGAGTGAAAGGACGACTAATCGAACGTGTACTTTTCGATTATTCTACCCAGGTGTATATACATTATCTGGGATTACGTGTACGTGATAAAAGCGATTTTTCTTTGCGGGTGTAACATCCCTCTATGGTCACGCGATCTTGCGAATTATTTTACTCGGAATGCAAGTCCATTAAGATCAACACTTCCCCCCCACGCCCCAAGACAAAATTTAACAAAACGCGTATAATTTAAATCCCCTTTTTGTCGAAAACGCATCCTTTCTTTAAAAACAGTATTGGAATTCAAATTTGGCTTTAAACGGGATACCGAAACTACACACTATATTTATCTATATACACAAACACGTACATATAGAAGAATGTACGCACACTCGGACGCTAAGCGCAAAAATATCTCGAAAATTATGACAATCTATTAATATAACGTTTCGTGCTATTAAAAGGACTTTATTTATATATTGGTCAAAGATATAATAAAGAAAGAAGGAAACTTTATTTTTTTGCGAAATCAATTCGCATTATTTACTATATGCGCCATCCTTTTTTTCTTCTATTTTTTAACAACAATTTAACGAGTTCGTTAAACGAGATAAAATAATAAATGAGCGAACGGGCGCGATTGACTTAACGTATATATGTGTATATGTAGCGGTAAGTGGGGCAAGTGTGTACATTAGCAAGTATATCGTATACTTAGTCATTTTCTTAAATGATTCGAATAACTTTCCCAAGGTGTGTATACCTATGTACTTTATTTCGTTATCATAATACGAAAAACTAAATTTGAGGATTATGTCGGTATAGTGCGGAGTACGGGTACTCCCGAGATCCTTTGAGATTTCTCGAGAGTAGGCGAGAGCAAATCAATGGTCAGCGACGACGTTCGAGTATCCCAGCTGTTCGAGGATGGGGTAAGTATGGGAATCAAGTTTGCGCGTATACCCACTCGGATAAAACGTAGCGAACTCTTGCGAAACGACTAGCGCACACATATATATATGTATATATGTATATATGGGTAGGTCTACGTGTGCTCGGGTAGGATGCGCGAATCCGTATGTACATATACAACTATACAAGTTTGTTTGGGGTCAGCGGTTGGCGAGAGATTCCCGAGTAAAAGGGTTCCTGCCCTTCCTCGCCACCAAGATGGAGGGGAGGGAAGAAGTCGTGCCCCCTCCCTCGACCCACCGTCTCAAGCTCTCACTGGTATACTCGACTCGCGGATCTTCCGGATGAGCGTCGTTCGAGCGAGACGCCGGGACATTCCAAGAACCGCCGCCCCACCCCGGCGTCTCGGTGATAGCGCGCGCGCGAGAGAGAGAGCGACTGAACGAGCGAACGGCTACACGGCCTGCGGGCTGCATCGTCGCGGCCTTGAAAGACCCGGCGACCGGAGAGAGAGAAAGAGAGAGAGGGAGAGAGAGAGCCGAATATAATGCGAAAGAGAGAGCGACCGAATGCCGTTACCCTGGGTGTAGTGTAGGTATAACCTGGGCGCCAGCTCGCACTTGTTGCGGGGGCTGCCTCTCTCGCCTCTCTCTCGTTTCTCTCGGCTCTCTCTTCGTCTCCGTGGATTCTCGGTCGGTCCCGGGCCAGCCGCCAGGTGCCCCTTCGCTTGCCTGGCTGCTTGCCTGCGTGCCTGCCTCGGTTTCTCCCTCCCCCACCTAAAAACCGAGCAACAAGTCCTGAATATCCGGAGGCTGTCCCCGACTCCCGACTCCCGAGTGAGAGACCGAAGGAACCGCCGTCCGTCCCCTCTCTCCCGGGGGGAAGCAGGCAAGCAGGCGCGCGCTCAATACACGGAATCGCCTCGTGTTTCTCGGAAGTCGGCAGACTGCCGACAGCCTCGCTAGACGGCGCAGCGTGTTACTGCGGCGCAGGGGAGAGACTCCGAGACCGTCAAGAGCACTGCGAAGTGCGAGCGACGGAGAGACGGAGAGACGGTGAGACGGTGAGACGGAGAGGAGGAGCGAGCGAGCGAGCGAGCGAGCGCAAGTGGGAGGGAGGGCGGAGGGAGGGAGGGAAGGAAGGGGGCTCCGAGACGGCGACGCCGCGCCGGACGGCGGACGGGCAGGCGAGCGAGCGAGCGAACGAGCGGCGGCGGCGGTGGCGGCGAGTGGCGACACGACAGTCTCTCGGCTGAGGACGTACGGAGAAAGAGGCCCGAGCCGACGCGCAGCTGGGTTACGCAACGCCCCCGGGATTCGCATCGGCGTCGTCGTGCTGGCGGCGGCGGCGCGCCTCGAAATAGCGCGGCGGCCGGGGGGGGAGGGCGGAGGGCGGGTGTGCGGCCGGGAGGGAGAGAGAGGGCACCGGAGAAACCCCCGAGGCGAGGTAAACAAAGCGAGGCGCCGCCGCCAGTGTCTCCGGATGAGCGGCGTAGCGCGCGCGCGAGTGTGGCCCAGGCGATGACGAGGTCCACGGGATTCTCGGCGGGATCTACGGGATCTACGGGATCTACCGGATCTACCGGAGCAACCAGATCGACGGGATCGACGAGTGCGAGGAGCTCCTCTGCGATGGAGTAACAAGTGAGCCGCCGTTGCCATGACGACAGGTGAATACCACTGCGTGCCTATATCTCTGCATGTGTGTGGGTATATGTGTGTGTGTGTGTGTGTGTCAAGTGCGTGTGCGAGTGTGCCTGCGATGATGCGATGTGCATGTGCTCGTACGTGTATCCGTCTTTCTCTGATGTGTACGCGCGTGCGAACGTAACGAAACGCGAGCGCGTGCAGCATCCCGCGATATTTGGGTCGTCCGTCCCTCTCGATCGACCTTGCCGGAATTCGTACGTACGTACATACGCAAGAACGTGCGGACGTGTACGCTCATATCCTCTCGCGCGAAAGCTCGGCCGTGAACGTCCTAGGGTGTGCGTGCTGCGAGCCGCGAGCGAGCGAACGAGACGGAGGTGCCTGACCCGATCTGCTCTATCTGTCTCTTTCTATCTCTATCTATCTCTCTCTCTCTCTAGCTCTCTCGCTCCAACTGCGGTAAACTCGCGCGCGCGTCGCTCGAAGCGAGAGTCTGGGGAGGCCCGGGAATTCCTCGAGAGCGCCGCGAGAGCCGAGCGTCACGAGCATCACGCCGTGACTCACTTGGCTGGCTTTGGGCCTGCGGGGAGGGGATGGGAGGAGAGACGAGAGAAGAGCAGTACCAGCACCAGCACCGGCCAACCTCTCCTAGACGAAAATACCTCTCGAGAACTCCGCTCCTGTCCTATCCTCTCCTCTCTGCGCGCTTCTAACATCGCGATGACGGACGAAGGGGAGAGAGGGAAGACGTACCAACAGCTTGCTTATACGCTATCGCGGGATGTGAGATGTGACTGCGCGCGAACCGTGCAGCTATAACAGATAATAACGCGACACCTTTTCTTCTAATTGCGAGCGTATGCGTGCTGTCTCCCTCTCCCCGTCTCATTCTCTCTTTCTCTCTCTTCCGCACGATCACTTCTTAAGCCCACGCAGGCCGACTCGCACAACTTTTCCTCTTCCTTTCTCTCTTGAAGCTTTTACCTTTGTTCGGTGTTCGCGCGGTCTCTATACACTCGAGAGCCCAATTCGCGAGTTTCCATCCACAGCAGAGATCCGCGATTCATGAATTAACTATTACATCTATTCAGATTTATTGCGTGTTTACTCTTCGAGGCGCGCGTAACTCGCGACGACCTTTACGTCAAATTATTTCTCACTCGAGCGTACAACGTAACGTAGACAAATTTTGACGACGCAAAGTTCCGAGTGTCCCATTTTCCGAGTATGGAGATTGAACGAGATTAAACTGTGCACGAGGAGCGTTAAATAATAAAACGATTCACATTTCATTCAATTTGTCTTTAAGGTGCATGCGTATATTGTACATCGCTGTATATATATATAAATAATGAATCGTCGAATCGATGCTTCGAGTTGTTGAAAATATATACACTATATGTACACATAAAAATACCAAAAGCTCTCGGTTCTCCATTTATCTCCGTCTCGCTGGCCAGTCGATCAGTTTGTTAAAGACTAATTGATCAATTCCCTCAAAACTAGGTCAAAAGATTAGTTTAACGCGAGCATCAAAATGTAAAATTGATTTTGAATAAATAACGTTTGCCGCAACTGTACGTTCAACACAGTCTATTAACTTTGAATATTAATAACTATTCGGTCATCTTACTACTCCCGTTTATTACAAATTTTTGCATTTCCTTTAAAAATGTCACATACCGTCGACTTTATTTGTTATAAAACTGAGATGAACGTGTCACTAAATTCTACTCTTCACCTCCCCTTACACCTCTCCGGAGCGCGATCGAGCAAAAAAAACCACACGCGGAGTAATAAAAGCGGATGCGCGTACTTTATATATGCGAATGAAAATTTCACTGAAACTTGGGGATGTATATCGATTGAGCTGTAAGGTCTTTGTAATTCTAACTTCAAGATTGCCTTAATAATAAAGTCCGGTCTATATTCAACCGGATTATTAGCACCGCCCGTCGTGTGTACTGCACTCTCTCTCTATATATATACATATATATGTATAGGTATATACCGGAAATAATTCCCGTACTTCGGGCAAAGTTTAAATATACTCTAAAACGTAAATTGCATTTTTCCAATATACCCGTAATAGACAATCGAATAAACAGAACTAAAATGTTATAATTAGAAGAAGTTCTTTTTTTTTTAATTTTACTTTAGTTGGTAAACTACCTACTTATACATTTTATTATCGACGTTCAAGTTTTACGACGGAAATTGTAAAAATACGCTTTAAAAAGGAATTTAGCGAATTCGATAAAGTGTTTTATTGAATATACTCACAAGAAATATTTGAAACTATGAAATATTTTGCAGTTTCAACTATGTTTTTTTTCCTTCAGTTCAAATTTTTTTCGTTTTTAATCAATACCTTATTCTTTGTTTTAAACATTTACTTTTTTTTTAATTATAGTACATCATCTGTGTGCATTGAATTAAATTAAATATAATTAATTTAGCAGTATTATAACTTTATGTCTGTATAAGAAATGATTTTTGTAATAATAAATGGATGAACAAATTTTAATAAATTGTATGAAGAAATTTAAAAGTCCAAAAATATTTGGGTAGAATATCTAAATAAATATATAAGGATTCCCCATTTTCCGAGTCTGACATCTCCTTAATAATTTGGTTGAATAAAGGTATATAGCCTGATGAATGCAAGAAGAAATGCCATCGAAAACTCGATGAATAAATAATTAACAACTAGATAACAAAAATCGAAAACAAAACTTCTTAAATTTATGTCAATAAAATATTTTATTGTATTCGCTAAAATTTCTTTGAGTGTTCACTTTTTTTATATAAATTAATAGTAAAATGCCTGCTATTTAGAGTGGTAAATGACTAAGAATTTTAGTTTTGTGTATTATATAGAACATAATCGAAATGAAATATTATATAGTATTCTAGTTTATACACATGTAGGTGTGTTTACATTATTTCGGCTACATATAAATTAAACGACGTTTAAAAATATTCGTAAAACTTTGCACGATGCGAGTTGTTAAATTCACTAATAGCCACTTGCTGCGCAGTTATATGCATTTTATTAATTTTTTAGTAACAAAAAAATGGCATGTATACACACAGAGTATATATCGAAACATATATACTTTCCAATTTTTTCGGAAGTGTAAAAATATTTTAATTTACAGAAGTTAAAATCGAAAAATTAAAACTGCTTCATTAGTATATCAAAAATTTGTAAAAATATAAACCATATGAAATTAAAATGTTTCCTGCGTGCGTATATATGTATACTGGTATATTGTTTGTGGATTTCTCCAGCAATTCGACCCATACAATTGTAAACATGAACCTACCGCTGTCTTTCTTTTTGCAACACCACCACAACTTCGTAAACGTATCAATGAAACGCTTACCTGTATTGTAATCAATCTTTATTTTTCCCCCTTCAAACACGAGAAAAACCATGTCAATTCAACGTAATTTCGAGCGTTTAAATTTAAATCCGTGCTGAAACATCTCGTATTTTCTACACGTCATCTGAGAAGCTACTTTACATCAAAATTCACGATACAAACTATTCGTCATCGAATGTAAATGAGACGATACATTTTTTTTAAAACTTAATTGTAAAAAAAAGAAATGGAATCATAACAAATTGCCGAAATATCAGCGTCGGAACAGTAGAAATGGTGTCGCGGTGGGTATAAAGGAAACGAAAGAGGAAAACTCGGTTGCACGCTTCATTAAAATGACATAAGAATTCAAAAGGTTAAAGATCTCGCTATATATATATATATATAATATACGTGAATACGTGCACGCTCTTTCTTTTTTTTCTCTCTCGTTTCTTTCTATTAAACTGACTCAATCGGAATTCATTCAGAATTTTCGATAAAAATTTTAACATAAAGTTTTATTCCGCCGGACTTAATTAACTTGGATGATTCACTGTTATGTACATGTGTGTTACGCACTTCGCACGATTGTTAACCTCTAACCTCTGTTTATTTCAATCCCGTAAAATTTATTATCAATTTCATACACACACACACACGCATACTCGCAAATATTTTCGGATATACGTGGTACATGTACACACATAATATTGCATAGTATAACTTTGAAAAAAAAAGTTGTTATAAATGTGTTTAATACTATATACACACGGAAGAGAAGCCTATTACCATTACGTAATAGTCTGACATTTGTTGGGGCATTCCCGTTCCGCGAATTCGAAATCGAGAAAGAGCGAGAGAGAGCGAGAGAGAGAGAGAGAGCGCGCGAAAGAGATATAGATAAATCTATATACGCTTATCAACGAGGAGATGAATCAGCTAATCGCGCGTAAAACTTGCTCGCTCGCTCGCGAATGTAAATGAAAAATAAAAAGGAAAAAGAAATAAAGAGGAACGCGGTGACCTTCGAAATCGGCCAACTCGGCGTGTACACTAATCACCCGAGTAAACTTTATCGAGAGGAAAGAGCTTCCTTCACGATCGCGCGTATTATCGAATTCCACCCGATAAATTAGCTAACCAGATCTAATTAATAACTACTTCAAATGTAGCAAATAATAATTGTACTTTTTATTCTATTAGGATGCTATGTGTCTACACACACACACACACACGCACACACGCACGCGCGCGCGTATACTATATCTATTGACTTTATTGACGTATCGTTGTTAAACTTGATTATGCGCTTAAATATACACGACGATGAATTATTTGATGTGATTCATCGATGTTTAAGGAAATTTACCGGTTGATGCGTATAACGTTTTATTTTAATGCTAAATTCTTATCGTCGCCGCGCTTGCCGCTGCTGCTGGTGCTGCTACTGCTGCTGGGTGTGTGTAATGTCATTACGCGCTCGTGAACGTACGTACGTTGTATATATTTTATTTGCATCGACGGATCTATCTATGTATTCGAGATGTAAATTTAATTAAAATTTTGTCGTACTTATATACCTGTGTGTATCTGTATATATATATATATATATATATATATATATATATATATTACTAACGATAAAATACAATGTTTCATATTGAAAATTGCATCATATAATCAAATATATGTACATACGTATTTGTATATACAATTTGGTTATATCTGTCAAACACGTGCTCGTATTATATAAAGTGGATTTTATAACGGCGTTGTATATCATCGAAAATTTTATCGTGTAGGAAATACGATTTTTTCCCTACCGAATGTATATATAAATATACCTATATACGAATAATGAAAGTAAAGTAAAAATTAAAATGTTTATAAATACATAATGCAAATTTTGAAATACTTATACTTTTTATGGTATCTTAACGATGTTAACAATCGTGCGGGAATCGTAAAGCGTTTGCGTTTTAATTCGTGTCCAGTTTGTTTTGGTTTTTTTTTTAACTAATACGCTTTTCTGTGTTTTACTTTTATTTTGTGAAAAATAAAATCGACATATGCTTTAACTTAATTGTAAATAACCAACGTATAAATACAATGAAGCTTTTGGATATACATGGAAAAGTATTCACAAAACTATTCTTAATGTAACAATTTCTATTTTTTTTTTTTCGAAAAATTTGATGGTTTATCTTTATATTTCTCAATGGCATTTAAAAGTGGACTTTCTATACATTCTCCAAAATTTTGTGCTTTGTAATTTACGTTACACTGGCGTACCCTTACAAATTTTTATAATGCATTCGTATCTTCACAGAACAAGAATGTTAGTGACTTCAATAAAATATTAGTATAAATAGACCTAAAAAAATTTTTGTTTGAAACTAAAAAATATTTTCTAGTTGTCAAATACGGTATTTTTCAATAAATTAAACTTTTTTCATTTTGAATATTAATTAGTAACAAAAAATATTTTTCTAAATCTGTTTAAAATTTTATTGAATTTGCAACATTTTTTCATCATATACGGTTTTCACATTGATTTACTTGATACTAATTTACGTATACGCATTCATCAAGTACGATTCGTTTCCTCCTCTCTATATCCATATAATTTTCTTAATAATTTCGCGAAATACGTAAGTTAACTCACGAAAGAAAATGAATGAGCGATCAGTTTATAAAATCGTTCGTTTTTACTCAATTGTAATCAATTTTAAAAGTTTGAATGACATCATTGTATATTGCATGAGTCACACATCCTTAAGGCATACCGTAAACAGTTAACAGATTACTACATCGCACTTTTTTTTTAATTATTATTATCATCGTATAAATATAACGCTTGACATTTTTATATCCACGCGTGATTTACATAATTTCGATACCCAACAATTAACCAAAGATCGAAAATGATGAATTAATTAAAACGGTATATACTTATATATGCAAGCGCTTTAACACAAATAAACATACGAATATATCGGGTGTCGGAACGAACCTAACCTGAAAAAATAAAAATAAAAGTTAAAATGTACAGCATCCCGTATGAAAACAATGAGTATAATAGGAATGATACAATTCTTTGGAACGATTGAATTCTGAGTAAGCACAAATTTATTCCACTCGTATATATAAGTTCAAACATTTTTTCGCTTAGATATGAGTATATATATATATATATAGGTAAATATTACACGTTTGCGCGATATTCTCTCTCACTCGCTCGGTCGAGAACGTGCACGGCACACACGGCATGTGGGTACATCATATATGTGTGCGTAGACTCATACAAAGTTCTTTTTGTCCCCACGTGTACGGGTATATAAATGTGTATATATATATGTTGTCGTAACAGGCCGAGGTCCGCGTCGAGTCGGTTAAACTCGGTACAACTCGGCTCGCCTCGATTTGGCTCGCTTAGAGTTTTAGGCGAGTCGTCGTCGGGAGCTCTCTCGCTCTCAATGGAGCGCTGTTGCCGCTTCATTGAAAATCGCTTCACGAGAAGAAGACGACGACGGTCTTCGAGTTTTTGTACGCGCTTGTCCGTCTCTGTCTGTATGTATGTGTGCGTGTACGGGGTATACCTCTGTTACGCATCCCACCGAGGATTGAATGAAAAATCAAAGATCGATTAACAAATAGGACGCAGAGACAGTAAAAGAAAAAGGAAATATTTTTGCAAATTTACAGTTGACAATACGTATACGGAGCGCGTGTATATGTATATATGTATATATATATATATATATATATATTTAGACGTGTGTACGCTCGACTTGGATGAGTCAGTAATAACACGATGGCATCGTGACGTTTCGGCGACTCTATCTTCGCGCCCCGCGCTCGCTCTCTTCGCATCTTTAATTGCACATCGAGCCAATTTTTCTCTTTGGCCGTGTGTGTGTGTGTGTGCGTGCGTCTATGTGTTTCGACAGCAATTACTTACGTATATCGCTTGCACTCGTATTAGCTTATTGTTATTATTCCGTTTTTCTTTTTCTCTCTTTCCTTTTCGTTTATTGTTTATAATTCCAGGGTTTATTATCTTATTAATGCTGATTCATCGTTACAACGTATAGGCCATTTAAAATTCAGCTCGTTCGCTACACGAAATTCACGCATAATGTATCGCGCGCGGAGGCCCCTAATAAAACCTCTGTCAATATAACAATTGGTGTATCTATTAATAAAAAATACTATGTACAGGGATTAGTAAATATCGTACAGTGTGAAAATCGTATATGTATTCGCACACTGCGGTGTAAAAGAAAAAAAAATCATTTGATTTTGGTTTCGGTGTCTTGATCAGTGTACGTAAAACTGATTTAGAACGATAAAAAATTTGGCAGGAAAATATGTGTTATATACGTACATTATTTTCTTGGTTGATATATATATACACATATACCTACTTATACACACACTTACGAGTTGCTCGGCGACCGAGAAAATCTTGGAGTGGCGTCATCAATTATATAAATACAAAAATGTGGGTTCCATACGCTGAATGCGTTGTTTTGAAATGGAAACTAAAATGTGTTTATAAAGCTAATGGTACATATCGTTAAAAAAAAAACGTTTCTTCGATCGCTCGCTATACTTTTTACTTTCCGTATATCGAGTATATCAATTTGACGCATACAACGTGCGTGTATATACAAAACGGTATTTAAATTTTGAATGGAACGAGCGGGATGAAACACATCTCTTCAGATACTTACGTCGCGAAATTATAAATAAATAATTAAACGTTGGGTTGCGGAGGAGCGTAAAATGTGCGCGACCCAACCTCATTCGCGTTTTCGGGAAAAACGGTGAGGAAACCTTGTGCGCGCCCGCGATCTTGTACAAAATTTACTCCCGGGAATTGGAAAGCGTATTCATATGCGTATATATATACAGACTCAGAGAGATACATATACACATATACACACGTACACGCGATGTGGAATGCAGATTTTCGTATAGCTGTCTGATTCATCGAACCGTACGCAGTTGAGAGCCCGAGTTTCTCGGTATAAGGCAAGAGAGTAGAGCCTCGATGTCGTGGATCAACAGGATTTTTGACTGCTCGACTAATCGTTATTCTTCTCTCTTTCTCTCTCTCTCTCTCTCTCTCTCTTACTCTCACCGAATGCCTCTCGATTAAATCGAGTGGAGAGAGAGAGAGAGGTATATATATCTATATCGCGCGAACCCGTATACCCACTGACGTATCCACGATCTCGCACACTTGTGACGTTGGGATTCCCAACCCATACACCGAAATATTGGTCACACCAGGATTATTATTATTCCTTCGGTTTGGAATTTCGGTCGTCTCGTCTATGTGTATATATATACGACCACCACAGAAATCGTGAAAGTTTTGATTTATAAGATTGTATCAACAAGTGAGTTAGTTCTCTTGGCATTTCGTATCCTACTTTAGACGCGCGTACGTGCGCCCGTCTCTCTCTCTCTCTCTCTCTGTGTGTAAAAGTGTGTGTATACATATACGTACGTACGTACGTACGTACAGCTTCAACTGGTGCTTCCGGCATCCTGTTTACATGTTAATCGTACTGCTTCTTTTTTGTGGGTGACGAACAGAATTTCAGTCTCTGCTAAACTTACGTGAATCAAATTTACTTGTCTATATATATATGTCTATATTAGACGCTTATGAGCTCAGTTTCATTTGTTTCTATCCACTTTTTGGTCGTTAACTTATTGACCCTGATACTAAATTAACTATAATCTTTTTGGTTAAGATGTTCAAAATTAGGTAATTTTACAAGTTAATGATTTACTTATTTTTAAATAATTTTTTTTTTCTAAATTCGTATAAAAGTCGTCATCATGCATTATTGATAAGACGCAAAGTGTTTAAGTATTTTTAGAAGTTATAATTATCGATAATTTAAAATTATTTTTCTTCTTAATATAAAATGATGATTGTTTGTAATACGCACCCGAAGTATATAAAGCTGCATAAGAATTGGCATACTGGAAAAATTATGTATCAAAGTTTTGTAATTCAAGTTTAAAATTCAATTGATTAAGAGTTTGCTGACATGTTAACGTGAATACATGATTTTATAAGTCGAATTTTTTTTTCTAATTCGTTAATTAAAATTTACACGATATCGTCAGAATTAGCTAACAATTACTTAAAAATTCGTCACGATCTCTAAAACCAGAGTAATGAAAACAAAAATAAAAAGTATATTAAAATACGTTGCCGTCGACTTAGTCAGATATTTCAATCCGTCTTGTAGAATACAAATGGTTATATAGGAAAAGAAAGAAAAAAATGAAAATCAGGCTGACGTGCGTTTAAATTTTCATAGTCACGAGATTAGTTCACATATTAGTAAAAAAAGGAAAATGACAAACGAGTATAGTTTTAGTAATTAAGTATCTCTTTAAACTAAACGTACGTACAAATGAAATCACGATGTACAGTGTACAAGTAAATATTATTACACTGCACGTATAGAAGAGAGTTTAATTGTATTTTTAATATACACGTATATATATATATGTATATAAATATGTACGACACTGATAATTTTATCAACAAGTTTCTCTTAGCATTGCGAGGTGAGTAAAACACCACTTGAATTTTCCGGGGCCGCTTACGCACGCGTACGTTTTGCTTACGCGAATATTCCTCTTTTTTTTTTTTTTTTTTTGTTAACGAGTTCACGAGCTTTCAGCTGACTGTATCGCATATTACACACGTTCACGTAGTTACGCGCGTATACGCGTACTCCCGCGTGGTAGAAGTTTTTTGGCACGATGCCTCTTACTTTATTTAAATTGCTGGATTTGTTTTACTTAAAGGAAGTGCCCCTCTCGGCTATTTCCATAATTCGATTAGGTTGATACTTGGCTGCTTATACGAGCATTTGTATATACTTAACCATTCGACCGCTTAAAACGTGTATAATGTACGTATATTTTTCGGTTTGTGTAGTGTTTGCGTACCCACACACACACACACACATACATTATATTGCACTGATAAATCGTTGATAAAAAAATTTGATCGTAATCTGTATCGTTGATCATTGCATGTAACGTCGCATTACATTCGCGAATATATATAGTATATCGTTTCGGTCTAAAACAGTCAATTTAAATATTGTTTAAATATACCCCCCCCCCCCCCCAACGGGTAAAGATGAACTGCCTGTACACTGCGCGGTCATAATATTTTTACGATCACTCGCGACGTACATACGTAGAGACCAAAAAAAAAAATTGACGTTACACGTTATAACAAATACGATTACGCACGCTAGAGCAACGAACGTTCTCGTCTTAACACATGCGCAGCAACATAATCGTCTGTCGCGTGACTACGAAAATCCTGTGAAAGATCGTCTACCTCTTTCGCGTATCGATTAATTTCGTTATATCGTCATTAAAAGAAAAAGATAATTTTTTTTTGTAAACCATCTATATAGGCACGACCGTAATTTCTTCATTCGCGAGTTCAATTGCAACGCCTTTCCTGCGCGAGTCTGAATGGATGAGGTTTCGCAAACACGATTCAAAAGGGTGACGAGCGTGATAGAACGTATATATAGTTATATACGCGCATGAGTGTGTGCGTGTGTGCGTGAGTGCATGTGTATATGTACGTCCGAATCGGGAACTTCTTTATTATGCAAGCTGGCTGGCGCTTGGTAATCGCGTCACCATCTTAAGAAATGTCGATCGTTGTTTATTATTTATCATAAAGAATACTTCAATTTTGTACTCTCTCTCTCTTTTACACACGATCTTTTGATTTTAACAACTGGTACGTATGTACGTACGTATATATGTATGTGTATATGTATGTAGGATGATTGTACTTGTTATCTTTGGAAAAATTGCGCGAAGCTTCCTCTCCGAAACGATAGGGAGAATTCGTTCGTGTATACATGTGTAATATCATTGACACTGTTTCTTCGGTTTTGATGGGTAATTTTTTTTCTCATTTTCGTTTTTCTTGATATTTTCTATACGTTGAATACGAAAAGAAACTGGATGATCGACCCTCCGTTTCGTCGCTTATCAGCTCGATGTGTGTAATTGGGTTTGATAATCAGCTGTACTGATACGCGAATACATAAATGTACATATATATGTGTGTCTGTGGGGGTGTTTGTGTGTGTGTGTGTCTGTGGGTGTATGTATAATTTTCTCGTTCATCTGGCAAATGCGAATAAAATTTTTGACACTTAATTTGATGTAAAGGTTGCTTTTGAAATGAACTAAATTTTAGAGGCAACATGCTCGTTACCGTCCGATGAGAAGCAGTTGCAATCTCGATGTTATATAGCGTCAACAAAGAAAAAGAAAAGACGTTGCGTCCCTCCCTCGATCGGATTGACGCTCGTCGAGGAAGAGAGCACCAGCTCAGTGTCAATGAATTGGCAACAGTTTTTCTCCGTGTATAAATAGCTCGCTCTAAAATTACTGCCCCTCTCTCTCTCTCTTTCTCTCTCTCTCTCTCTCTCTCTCTCTCTCTCTCTCTCTCTCTCTCTCTCTCTCTGTTTCTCACTCGCGAAGCGGGAGACTTTGACGACGCTGGCGCCTGGAGCTTTTTCGCGCGAATTCCACGGCTTTGAACGCTAGCTCTTATCGTTATCTCAACCAATTCGAACTGACGAAAATTTGTCGATACCGCTCTCGTGCGCTACTCGGTGTTCTTTTGTTTTCCAACGCGTAACGTATACGTCTTGCCCCTTATTGTTATTCAAAAAGTGCGCAATGCATTAACAATACATTGGATCGTTAATGCAATTTAAATATTGCGATAATCTAAGTATAACCCTTACGTTATTACAAAATACAGTAATATTCTTCTGAATGTACTTATATTTACACGTATGCCACTCGCATCGTTTACGAAAAAATGCACAGTACTTTTGATGTAGGTCGTTAATTCGATTGTTAAAAACGTTTAGATTCTCGGTAATGGTTGTGGTTACGTTTGACATCCTAAAAAAACTAAAAAAAAAAAAAGAAAATAACTCGAATTATTGAGAAATGATTAATTGACATTTGTTGATTCAGGTGGATTATGCAACTCGTAAAACAATGTTACACTCATACGTATACGTATATATATGTGTGTGTGTGTGTGTGAGAAAATATGTTTTCTCTTACAATTTAATGCTTCATTTATTTTACCTTCTTCCTCACTCCCTCTATGTACTCACATATATATCCACGCAATTATCAGGCTCTCTTCTTGTCAACAATTACACAATCTGTACGAAAAATAAAATACCAAATGCAATCTTACAGAGATTCGGCGGTATATATCAGTGCGTTACGATTTATGTGTACACGTATACAACGTTATTTTTAAGCCCGTGATGTTTATTAAATGTAAATAAAACAGATGTTAAACAAAAGATTAAATTTAATATCCTCTTAATTATAGGTATACCCCGTGTGTGTAATGTATATAACAACGAGATAAAATACATTTTGGTCAGTCAAGTAATATTAAAATGTTAATGTTATTAAAATTTTAAAAGGCAGTATAAGGCCCGCGTGATTATCGGTACAATTGTAAAACGGCACCGCGGAAAATATGCACAGGTGGATAATCTCGTTGAAACGAGGAATCGTAATCCCGGTGCGGTGTAAAGCAGGTGTAATTGATCATCTCGTATACAACAATAAGAGATGGCAAGCTCGAATGGTGAACGGTATATAGATATGTCACGCGAGCGCACGTTCAAAGAGAGAGGGAGACACCGCGAGTTGACTAAAATGGTCAGTGCATTAACATTGCGTATGGACGAGGCAACCCACGTATAGCAATCGTTCCGCTTAACCCCGGCTATATTCTCGGAATTCCGGAGAGGATGCGACGAGAGGCTCACGGTGTTCACCTCGTTAGCATATACGCCACGGATGAATCGGTGATTCCTCGACCACGCGGGCCACGCGCCGCATTTAAATAATGCCGCGCGGCATCTCGACCGAACGATCCCTCCGACGCTCGCGCGTTCGTTAATGGAAATCGAGTCTCTCCGTTTATGCCTTCCTAACGATCGATCGATATTTATTGATATTTCGATTGCCGACTCGATTGGCTCTACTCCACTTTACGTTCATTTTTTTTTGTTTTTCGTTGTAAAAATGTACTTTGCTACGATTATTACCGCGCTACACGAGCTTTTGAGAAACATTAGATTTAGGGGGTGCTACACAGATATTTTATCCTCCCCGCTTCAGCGGTGTGAAATGCGACATGAAATTCGACATAATCGAAGAAAAGAGTAGTAATAATTAATCGATTTATTAATTACCCAACTGTTTATTTAATATTAGGCAGAATGTTACTTTTTCATTTCGTAGCAGCAATTTAAAAATAAAGCTCGAGTCACTAAGCATAATTTAATGTTGTACGAAAATAATTGGTAATTGTTGATAAGGTGTAGTTTTTAAATTTAGGACATAGTTCTAGGTGGATAATTAATAAAGAAGAGCACGTGAAATCGAAATCTTATAATTAAATAAACGAATGAATACTCTTTTGAAATTATATCGAGTTTACCATGTGGAATGGACGAATGAACGAACGGATGTATGATAATAAAACACGTGAAAACTATTCGAACGAAAAGAGGAATAATGTTACGAAAATTTGCAGAGACGCACACCGCGGCGATGAGCGAGCCGCAGCTCGGAAGCAACCAGCACAACGGAAGCGGCACCAGTAGCGGGGCAAGCAAGAGCTTGAACAATAACAACATAACCAGTAATTACAACAACAATAACAACAACAACAACAACAACGATGGCGAACCCAAGTACCTGCACAAAAAGTTCAAGAAGATGGCGGGGACGACGAGCAGTGGCGGTAGCGGAGCGTCGACCCCGATTAACGAAGCTACTCCAGTGGTTAGCAAGGAGCCAACGACGATCATCGCCCCGGTAGGGGATGTCGAGCCACGCAAGTCCGGGTACGTTTGCCCGTACTGCAAGCTCTCATGTGCCAAGCCCAGCGTACTCCAGAAGCACATCAGGGCCCACACGAATGAGCGGCCTTACCCATGCGTGCCTTGTGGATTCGCCTTCAAGACCAAATCCAACCTCTACAAGCACTGCAGGTCTAGGGCGCATGCACTTAAGATGGAGGGCACCGATGCCCCCAAGGTCAGCATTATTCCTCCACCTTAATTTTTCCTTCTTCTTCTTTCTATTTATTTCTATTGCGCAGTCTAATAATCAGTAAACATTCGTGTTGTCCGTTTACGAGGAGATATCGAACCGTAAAATTACTTTGACTTTTCTTTTCTCTTGAGGTAAAAAAGGGTAATATTTTTTAATAATGTTAATTAAACAGTGTATCTAAAGTTTCAGAATTTGATACCAATAGTTTTAATGTTATTGGATTACCGTTTCTTTATATTTTACGATTGAAATTTACGATGAATTTTTATGGGATGTTTTATAATGACAACATTTATTTTTCTCAAAATATGGATTTGTTAGCTTCTTACATATGTTTATAACTCTTCTTCACATTTTTACTTAATGGGATATCGGAGTCAGAAAACGGTCATTTGTTACATTTTTTTTATAAACAGAGGAATTAGTTTTTGTAAAAGTCTTGAACGTCTGACCCTCAGCCATTTAATCATACCCAAAGTTTTCTAGATATTGAAATGAATAATTTAATTACGATGTTTGCTAAAAATTACCGACCATAAAACGTTTATTCAATTGTTACTGTAAAGTTGGACAATACTTAAACGAAGGGCAATGAAGTCTTGGTTCTTAACACCTCTCCGTAACACCTCTCTAAGATTTTTACTATTTTTTTTTTATTTGAACATAATACATGTCTTTAATTTTGGTTCGATATCCTCATAAATGATTTACAAAAATATCGTTGACTGACGTAAAAATTAGACTGTATGGGAAAGATTAAAATAAATGTTTAACGGTGAATATTTGAATTGGATAGCAGGTGGTGCAAGCATCGTCGCACCTATCGGAAGATTCGGACGTAAGCCTGTCGGACAGCGCGAGCAACGGCACGGGAACGTCTCCGGCAGCTCCAGCTCCAGGATCCCAAGCTTCGAGTCCAAGTCCGAGTCCCAGTCCGAGTCCGAGCCCGAGTCCGTGTACCCCTGCGACGAAAATCTACAAACCGAAATTCCACACGGCACTTCAGCAATGCGTCACCAGTACGACGAGCACCGTAAGCACGACTGTGACCACCGCGGAGTCACCGAGCCGTCACCAATTGCAAGAGCATATCGAGCGCATAATCACCGATAACCAAGCGATCGTTGACGCTCTGGATCCTCGGCTTCAGAAGCTTTTGCAACGCACGCCTCTCAAACGATCTCACTCTCAGGAGGAGGAGAATTTAACCTGTCAGAACTGCGGTCTGACGTACACCAGCCCGGATAATTTCGAGGCTCATCGACGTTTTTATTGCACGGCGAAACAGGAGCCGGAACCCGAGCCAGAGCAGGATGATTTTTATTCCGGCTCGCAACCGTTACCTTCCCCTGGTCCGTTGTTGGGTAACACACGACTGGTCGATGCTCACTGCCCGAAAAAACCGAGACTGGAGCCTATCGACGAACTTCCTAAACAGCATCAGCATCAGCACCATAACCAGCACCAGCAGCAGCAGCAGCGACCCAACGCGTTACAAATGTTCGGTGGTGAAGTACGCATTCTCTCGGGTAGCGGTGAGAGTAAAACGATGCGGATCGAGCCTAGGACGGGTGGTGAGACACCCTCGATGGATCCTAGTCCCGAGCATCCGGTGGATGCTTTGGGTACCGAGGCTGCGATATTCGTGCGATCGGGCCTACACTCGGGTGGTACGATGCTGCACAAACCGCCTAGTCCAGAGCAACCTTCCGTCTCCGCGAGCATAAGTCTCGCCGGGATAGCACCTAACATATCTACGCCGAGTTTGGCGCCGAATCTCGCGCCCAATTTGGCTCCTAGCTTAGGATATCTTAAGCCAGGTAGTATACTGCACGGTGGCCGATTGATACCCTACGTACCGGGAATGCCAGGACCTCAGAGTTTGTCGGTCACGGCGCAGCAACCCCTCGATTTGACTCAGGTTACGCCTACCACTCGAGTTATCGAGACCGCGATCATCGAAGATAATTCTGGGAGACCCAGCCCAGCAAGTAAATTCCTACGACCGTCCTCGCTACCGCTCAAGCCTGGCACGTTTACGCCTAAACGCCATCACGGAATAACACCTACTGCCAATACTTTGGCTCTCATCAGTCCCGAAACTCCGAGACCTAAAAAGTCGTATGGTCAGTTGTATCTGAACGGACACGCGTACACGTATCTGGGACTCAAGTGCTCGACCCGCGTGTTTTACTGCACCCTTAACCGAACCCAACCGATGTACGTTAGGCAACAACACGGACTTTCCATGTATTCCAATTGGAAGATTTGCAAGGAAACGCCACCCGATCTCGAGCTTGCTCACTACGATTCCAGACACCGACCGGCTGGTTACACGCTTGCGACCAGTCGTCACGAGGATATATTGACGCACTCGTCTCAAAGACCAAGTACGCCTAGTAGTCCGGATAGCGGGTTGGAGAGCGACGGCCAGGAGAAGAGCAAACGGGTTAAAATTTTCGACGGAGGTTTCGAGAGCAACGAAGATTATACCTACGTGCGGGGCAGAGGTAATAGCTAAAACACAATAATTAATAAATATGTTCTTTACTGATTTTTATGATGAAAACATTATACGAATTATTTTTAACACAATTGCAGGACGTGGGCGCTACGTTTGCGAGGAATGTGGTATACGATGTAAAAAGCCCTCTATGTTGAAGAAGCACATTAGGACGCATACGGATGTGCGACCATACACGTGCAAACATTGTGCGTTTAGGTAAGCATCAACCAAACTAAATTAATCTTTTTCTCTTTTTCGTAAAACAATGATCTGATCGAATGATTTAAATTGTCGAATTAATATGATCGTCTGTCATTTTCAGCTTCAAGACCAAGGGTAACCTAACGAAGCACATGAAGTCTAAGGCTCATTACAAAAAGTGCGTAGAACTAAAAGTACTTCCAGTACCGACTACGGTATGCGACGAAAATATCGATAAGGAAGCGTTGAGTCGTTTAGTACTCGCCGGTGCCGGTGGTGAGGATACCTCCTCCGAAGAGGAAGACAGCGAGCCCGAGAGCGACGAGTCAGGTAGCGAAGAACATGAGGCTGCTCAGAGCTTACTTCGACTCGCGAGGCCTAGTACTCAACGATTGCCGGGTTTGTTGCCCGCAGCCAGGCCTGCTACGTACCCTTACAGCTCATCTAGTTGTCTCGTTCCGCCGACTCCACCTGCGGCGAGTTTACCGCGACCAGCTTCCCCATCGACTTCAACTGCGACGACTGGTTTCGACGAGTCTTCCCGTCTGAGTGTCATTCGTTCGTGCAAAAGGGATGAGCCTGGCAGCACGCCCATTGACCTCACTAATAGGTAAAATGAGAATGTCTATATTGTTACCGATTCAATTGACAATAGTTTTGAACGATATCCAATTTTTACTAGGGAGCGTAAAAACGTCTTGTAATAATTGTAATTTGTTTGTTTGCCAAACCACAGTTAGGATATCGCTTTACGTAAGTAAATATCTTATTTAAATTCATTCAAATTTTTAATTTGTAGACAAAACCAACAACAACAGCAGCAGCAGCCGCCGCTACAGCAGCAACAACAGCCGGAACAACCTAGGCGAGCTAGTCCCGGTGACATCCTAACGGAAGTGTCGGGTCCAGCGCTCTTACAAACGATAGTCCAGTCAATGGAACGTCTGCCCATACAAGGTGGACGCGAATGGCCAGGTGAGCCGGCCGAAGGCCAGATGTTACAGGCTTATCTCACCGAGCGCCACATGATGGACAGCAAAATGAAGCAGCAATATCGCGTAGCGAGCAGAGATACGACCGTAACACCCGTCGTACCCGAACCGGTTACTGGGCTTGCGAGTATTGCCGAAAAAACAAGCCTGGTCGCAGAACTGCCGGCGCAAAGCGCACTCGAGAGAAACGCGAGCTTTAGGCCAAGCTTCCACGAGCTTGAGGAGCCTGCCAGACTGCCGGAGGAGCCGACCAAGCCGGAGCCTCAACAAGCACCACCAATCCCACAGCCGCAACCACACCCTCAGCCATCTGTCCTCGAAATCAAACCTAACGTCGAGATCATGAATAAAAATGTCAATTTGGCGATTAATGAAGCTGCGAAGCAGCAACAGCAGCAGATGATGCAGGCCAGGAAGGTCGTTGTTGGTGGAGCTGGATTTCGATCGACGTCGCCTCATAAATCTACTCCAGAATTCTTCCAACCTGCTAATGCTAATCCAACGAATTACGTGAGGTGAGTCTACAAATTAAAGAAAAGGCTTACAAAATTTTATTGGTCAGCACCTGCTAATTAGATTACATCGATCTCCAAGTTACATGGTTTTAACAAGAGATATCAGCGCGATTAAAATTTTCGTATATTGAGTTAAATTAGCAATTTGCATTTCGTAATGTTTAATTTAAGGTTTAAGTAACTTCGAAGCTCTATTTATATCTTGTTTTAAATTAAAATTACACTTTAAAATAATGAAAATTATGAACAAAGTTGACCGTTGTTATTTTTGGCATCCTCGATGTAATGTACTATAAATATTTCAGTATGTCGGAGGACAGTCGCAGTGTGTGTGGTATCTGCAACAAAGTGTTCAGTAAACCAAGCCAATTGAGGCTACACATCAACATTCACTATTTTGAACGACCATTCAGGTGTGAAAGTTGTGGAACTTCCTTCCGCACGAAGGGACATTTGACTAAACATGAAAGGTCGACGCTTCATCACAATAAGGTAAATTTTGTTTTGTATTTCTCTTTCTAGATTACGATTCATTTATCACGCGTCATTTCGAACTAATAATAATATGAATTTTAGGTGAGCATGACGTCGACTTTTGGAGCCGCCACCGCGAGTAATCCACGACCATTCAAATGTACAGACTGTAAGTCAGCCTTCCGCATACACGGGCATTTAGCCAAACATCTCCGCAGTAAAATGCACATAATGAAACTGGAATGTCTACGGAAACTGCCGTTTGGTACCTATGCCGAAATGGAAAGATCCGGCGTGAATCTGAGTGACATCGATACGACCGACTGTGATACTAGTCTTACTAGTCTTCAAGTGAGTTAAATTATTGATCGATTTTATTATAGACTTATTCGTAAATTTATAGATTCGAACGTTTGGTAAATTATGAATATATTATACTAAAAATTAATTTTTTCCCTTAACTAGATAATGGCGCAAAAGCTTTGTGAGAAGGATCCCAGTAAACTAGGACAATGGGACGCGGGTATGATGCGAAACAACACGACAAGTGGTGGCGAAAGTTCTTCCGACGAAGGTGAAGTAAATGGACAAAATTCAACTCATCCGCGTACGATGGGCCAAGGCAACGAATCCGATGCATCTCCTGGTTATTACGTTAAAGTGTGTGGAAAAGCGAACGACATGAATCTAATGGACGATATGCGAAACGGACCCGCTTACAAGTGCCAAATGTGTCCATTATCCCTACGAAGTTTGAGCGAGCTGCAGGTACACTGCTTCGTCGAGCATAATGTTGAGTCGAGTGGTACCTTGAAAATCCAAGCTTCTACCAGTTACGAGGAAAAAATCCAAGACAAAGAGAATACTCATCGGTTCAAAGGGATCGATAAATGCGCAATTAGAGAATCCGAAGCTGGACAAAGAGTGGACGCTACTTAGTGCCAAGCAATCCTTCAGTACGTTTGCTGATACGTTGCCTAAATATCCTTGTCCAAAGCAGGGATGTCCAATCGAAACCTAATGGAATTCTTTTCATTTCACAAAAACGCATTTAAGTCGTTCACACATTTTAAAAACTGTCGTTTATCTTTCTTCGACTGAGTTCTCGGTAAGCCCGAGAGAAAAATAAACTTTTTCAGTTATAGTTCGCCGATTGTGTTTGTTTTACATTGGAACGTCGTGTTAACGACGCGAGGTTGTTTTCATCACGTTACCCAATAACGAAGGATACATACTTTTTACTTGGAATCAATTCTAACAGTATAAGGTGCAATGGACTAGCATGTGATTATGTATTTTTAGTGCAAATGCTGCGTGCAAACCTCAAAGAGTATTCTAGTATTATATTAATTAATATTACATCTACATTAAATATATATATACACATATATATATTATATATATGTCTATCAAAGACAGCAGCATATACATATACATGTAAACATATATATTTGTACAATGTTTATGCAAAGATACGATGAGGGATTATTGTTGACTTGCGGAATAATGCGTTTGTATATAGTAAAAACGTCTTAAAATTCTACTTCTAAGAGATCGAATGGCAGTGTAAATTTGTGAGAAAAAAAACAAACATTAATACATGATTGCGTGTACAAGAGTGATAGTAAGCGTTGAAAATTAATCGAGTTAGAATTTAAAATGTTAGCTTTTTACTGCGTCTCGACGATCTATAAATCAATTATCGCTATTGACAATTTATTTACGAATCGGGAGTCTTGTTTTATGAAGATTAGACTTAAATAATCATTGTTACAGGGCTCGAAAAAGTCTAAACTAACAATATCAGTATACAAGTCTATTATTTATGTTTGCTTAAGCATAAACAGTTGTTTTTTTTATTATTAATTTGATGAATTACAATCAATTGTTCTAAAAATTGCGGCAGATTCGTTGCTGCAAAGATCTCGTAACGTTACGACGGAAAACGCGACGAGCAATATTTTCCAAATGTTATGGTTTTTGAATGTTGTAGCAACGTAATTTTAATGAAATATACTGCTTCTCGAGGTGCCAGAATTTATATTTTCTCCGTTTACGTTAAAATTTTACGCTCACGCAAAATTGTTGATAGGTTGCCAGAATAATAATCAGGGAGCAATTGTAATGTCTGAATTATGTGTAGTCGAAAAGTGTACCTGCGTCGCGAAGCTAGTGGAAGACACAGGAAATAAACAAAAGAAAAACAGTGGTCGCGTAAGAAATGAAAACAAAAATGAAGAGGAAACGAAGATTTACAGCACAAACTTGTACAACGAGGTCCAAGTATGGAAATTATTGCCAAACAATATCATCGTAGAATGTGTAGCATTTGATGTATAACTATTGTAAACTTCAAATCCAATCACCCCCTTCCTATGTATGAGCTTCCAAAATATTGTATGTGCGCGTATGTCCAGTAAGCCGGGCCAACGAATCGTGTGAAACGCTACTACGGATCATTTTTCATCTCACGCAAAGATATACATATATATATTTTTAAATTTACATTTTGTAGGGATAAAATTCGCGTATGATCAAAGTTTTAAAGACATATCAAGGATTTTATCAAATGATTTGTCAAGGTGGATGAACAAACTCTTTCTTCATCCGTATACTGCAAAGTTAAACAATTTTTTACGTTGGCTTGGCTGCTTCCAGATTCAGTATTAGAGTTTACTAAAAAAACTAAATCTTTTGGAATTTCTAAAACTGGAATATTATCTCTTCTATACACAACTTTTACTAAATGTTTATTAAAATGCCTTCCTGCTGTTTTACAGTTATAACAGAAACAAACATGTCTCTATTAGCAACTGAATTATCGACACTTGCAAACTGTTGGCATAATATTTTATATATAATTACTATATAAATAAAGTAAGGATCCTAGACTTTTATAATTGTATATAGAAGATGAATCAAAGACAATTTCAGAACTAGGATTTTTGAAAACCAATGTTCTCTAATTGTTTGTAGTATGAAAAGGATCGTATGTATATCATATTACTTTTTATTGGAACTAAAATGGCCTTTGCCAATTAATATCAGATAATGGGACCCAATAAAGATTTTATATACATATATACTTATAAAAGTAATTTGTTTCAGTTCCGCCAACATTTTGCAAGTGAATTGGTAAAAAATTTTCTTCCGAAATTCGTCACGACTCTGTTGAATTATCATGAAAATGTAATTTATTTATTGTAAATATAAAAAAAATAATTGCCTAAAATATTGTGTTGTTAATATTTTGTATCGTTGATTATTGCATTTTATTAAATAATACATTAAACAAAATTATTATTAAAATGAATATCCTGATTTGCTATTTGATATTATATACATCTAGATAACTTATCCATATTTGTTATTCAATTTTGTAATACATAAGTTATTTGCTATAAATTCAAACTGAAATACATAATTGTACCATATATTCACAATACACTATGGAACATACAAAATTGCTTTACTAAAAATATATTTCTCTAATATTAATTACATAATCATAATTATCTATACAATGTACAAAACTTTAATATCCTCTTGAAAAGGTGATGAATGTTGATAAATGAATGTCCATATCTTCCATAACTCAGCGAGCGTCAAATACAACAACTATTATAAATGTTAAGGAAAAAAAAACAAATTTTTAAGAGAAATGTAAATAGAATATATACAAATATTTAAGAAATTGCGTGACAAATTGAAAGTAGTCTGAAATTTTTTTGCTAGAAAAGTTACTTTACAAAAATATAGTAGAAAGTTATAAGACTGGAGATACTAAATCTAAAGAATCTTGCACATATTATAATATACAATACATGTGGCGAATAGAAAGCAACATTTATTAATATGTGGCTGATTTTGTTTTGAAAAGAATAAAATTACTCTCCGCATATAAAAATGTAATGTTCATTAAAGTTTACTTCAAGGAAATATGATCTAACTATTCTATTTTATTTCAATAAAATATTTCATATCTCATAAAGTATTTTCTAAAGCAATTACACTTTTTACTACTAAAAGTATTTAAATGCAATAATGACTATTTCTACATGCAGATTTCATAATTGTTAATAATATTTTCAGTCATGTTTTTCCATTGGAATTTTTCAAAATCATTTATAATTTATCAATATATTTATGCAATGCTTATTGGGTGTCAAATTAATATATATGTTTGAAAAATTAATGTACTCTACAAAATTTACTATAATATTAAATTTGACTAATTTTCTGAGTTTATATTATATTTAAAAAAATACTGACAACATTGAATTTTATTGAACTAGAATTTCAAATAATTGCCCAAGAAAATGGATTTCTTTTACTTATACAAAAAATTAATTTAGTCAAGAAATTTAATTGTTTATAAACATTATGTTTAAACTTATAATATTACTATTCTTAAAATTTTACAATGTTTTAATAAATCATCAATTTATTTAATATATTAGTTTAAAATTAAAATATTCAATATATGTAATATTAGTTAGTTTTGAAAGGATACGTCGTTTGGTACGTTTCTTATACATGATTCGATAACCACATTCTCTGCATCGAATAGGATCTTTTGGTCGAATTTCATTATCATGATGACATTCTGGAAACATAATAAATTTTAATTATCAAAATGTTTCTATGTAACATTTAAAACTATGTAACATTTAAAAACATATAGTAGTACTTTGTGTAAAAACACAAATAATAGTGAGGTTAGGTCTCATATAAAAATAACTTTAAAATTTACTACGTTTACGTACCTCCACAAATATAAACCATTGCTTGTTTTGGTGTACTATCAGTTTTAGTAGATTCCATGGTTTATGCTTTTTTATACTGTTTTTATTTGCTACTAAATTTATTTTTTAATATACCGCCTTAACGTTACAACGATGCACCCGTCATATGAAAACATGCAGGTAGTGCGAGGGTTCATTTGCAATACAGAAGTCCAAATTTGCAAAGTGAAGAATACCAACTGTTTACAGATAAATATACATGATATTTTTCACCTTCGTGTTGGTATTGACCTTTATTGTGTTAACTGTTGCGTATGCCAGTCGGAGTAATTGTAGAAATTTTTAAAAAGAAGAGAGGAGAAAGCATGATAGCATTATATACCTTTCTCTTTCTACTATCCCATCTACACTTTCGAGCCAGTCACAGTCAGTGTATATAGAATATATATTTTACGGCATATAACGGGTACACGCCATAGAGATATTACATATTAGGCCAGTCGAATTAATATTTTTTTGCGGAAAAATTACAAAGTCGAAAAAAAAAATATGGCGTCATAGATAACCATGTGCTGATGCTAGAAAAAAAAAAGATGTAAAATCCGCTGTACGCTAAGCTGTAAAAAAATTCCCAAAGTTGCAAAATTCAGTTTTTTGCTTAGCTATTAACAACTATTAACGGGATGGCAAATAAAAAATATACGTTAAATATGCTTCAAGAAGATCTACAAAGTAGCGTTGGTTAGATCAAGATCGGACTATTAGTTAACTTGTAAAAAATTAAAAACCCTTAAAATTGACGCTTTCTAAAATCCTTCATAACTCGATGAAAAATGAATATATTGATAAGTTATTGAAGTGAGCAATACTACATAATAGTAGAATGAATTTCCCTTTAACACGTTTCTGTGCGATAAATAGATTACGATTAATTTAATTGTTAATTAAAAAAAGCGTTTTTTTCGCTTGCAAATAATGATAAAACGAGCAGTTGCACAGTGCTATCCTTGGGCGGGAATTAAACTTCAATACTTGTATTTTAGTGTACTAAACTTATTAAATTCATTTTTTATTGTTAAACACCTAAAATAAGCGTTTAAAAACAATGTTAATTTTGCAACATCTTCAAATCATTCCCACGAGCGCAAAAGAAAGTTTAAAAAAATCGGACCCACGGCATTCGATTACTACTATTTTTTTACGTTTTTTAGAGCTGGATTTGTTAATAAATGTTTATTAGGTGCCGAGATACATTTTTTTTTTCAAAAAATCACAACTCGGAATCTAGTTAACATTAAGAGACGAAACCAGTCCCATTAATCGCAGCGAAAGTCATACTTTGTAAAGCAATTGTTTAATTAATTATTGCCAATGTGGTTTACGTAAACGATTGAGTTGAAGTAAACTAACTTTATTGCGCGTAAGCGAGAGCGTCTTTACGCGGAGTGGGGGAACGCATTTAGAAAAGGACAGACGATTTCAGATTCTCGTATTCGCCGCGCAACGAAAAATTGTTTCAAGCGTTCAAATTTGATTAAGTTGGTATATCTCGGTAACTAATTAATATTTTTTGACCATTCTTTTTTTAATTCGTATGTACTAATAAAAATAAATATTAATACCAATACAATTTTTACAATTACCTGATAGAAAACGTCGAATTTACAAATTCATAATTTTGTAATATTGCGGTACCGATATTTATGTATTAAAAATTACTTTTCATAAATTTTACTTAATGTTATGTTAATTCAAGGTGGCGATTGTGATTACACTTGACTATTATACATTAAAAATTGCATCATTTATTTTCTACGCAAAATAATTTATAATTAAAAGTAAAATAGCAAAGTTAATTTTAATGCATAACTTGTTAAGAGTAAAATTTAATACATAAATATTTTAAAATCTACATTTCACAGAATAATAATATGTATTTAATAAAAATAAAATTGTGCACGAGTTCCTTGGATAATGGTGCGCAATTTTACAGTAAGCTCGTAAAATACGTATACTTTTTATAATATTGGTCACTATTTTTCTTTTTAAATTAGTTACATTATTAATTTTAAATTAATTAATGATAAATAATTACTTTTCGACTGCAATGGGTAGGTATAAAACTGAACTTTGCGTCTGCTTACAAATTTCAATTATTTAGTGATAAAATAGTTTGAAAAAATTTGTAGATAATTTTTAAGAGATTTTTTGATGAATGCTAAGAAAATGTCGGGTAAAAACAAAATACTTAAATTTTTATTGTAATTATACGTATAGATATTTTGCCGTAAAAGGAAGTATAATTATAGAAAGTAATGTAAAATTTATTATATACATTAAAATACAATTAAATACATTGTGTACAGTTACTTTGCAGGAAGCGTACACTTAACATAACATTAAGTAAAATTTATGAAAAGTAATTTTTAATACATAAATATCGGTACCGCAATATTACAAAATTATGAATTTGTAAATTCGACGTTTTCTATCAGGTAATTGTAAAAATTGTATTGGTATTAATATTTATTTTTATTAGTACATACGAATTAAAAAAAGAATGGTCAAAAAATATTAATTAGTTACCGAGATATACCAACTTAATCAAATTTGAACGCTTGAAACAATTTTTCGTTGCGCGGCGAATACGAGAATCTGAAATCGTCTGTCCTTTTCTAAATGCGTTCCCCCACTCCGCGTAAAGACGCTCTCGCTTACGCGCAATAAAGTTAGTTTACTTCAACTCAATCGTTTACGTAAACCACATTGGCAATAATTAATTAAACAATTGCTTTACAAAGTATGACTTTCGCTGCGATTAATGGGACTGGTTTCGTCTCTTAATGTTAACTAGATTCCGAGTTGTGATTTTTTGAAAAAAAAAATGTATCTCGGCACCTAATAAACATTTATTAACAAATCCAGCTCTAAAAAACGTAAAAAAATAGTAGTAATCGAATGCCGTGGGTCCGATTTTTTTAAACTTTCTTTTGCGCTCGTGGGAATGATTTGAAGATGTTGCAAAATTAACATTGTTTTTAAACGCTTATTTTAGGTGTTTAACAATAAAAAATGAATTTAATAAGTTTAGTACACTAAAATACAAGTATTGAAGTTTAATTCCCGCCCAAGGATAGCACTGTGCAACTGCTCGTTTTATCATTATTTGCAAGCGAAAAAAACGCTTTTTTTAATTAACAATTAAATTAATCGTAATCTATTTATCGCACAGAAACGTGTTAAAGGGAAATTCATTCTACTATTATGTAGTATTGCTCACTTCAATAACTTATCAATATATTCATTTTTCATCGAGTTATGAAGGATTTTAGAAAGCGTCAATTTTAAGGGTTTTTAATTTTTTACAAGTTAACTAATAGTCCGATCTTGATCTAACCAACGCTACTTTGTAGATCTTCTTGAAGCATATTTAACGTATATTTTTTATTTGCCATCCCGTTAATAGTTGTTAATAGCTAAGCAAAAAACTGAATTTTGCAACTTTGGGAATTTTTTTACAGCTTAGCGTACAGCGGATTTTACATCTTTTTTTTTTCTAGCATCAGCACATGGTTATCTATGACGCCATATTTTTTTTTTCGACTTTGTAATTTTTCCGCAAAACGGTACTTTTTTCCTTAATTCGACTGGCCTATATAGAGTGGGTAAGTCATAGGAGCGCGTATAAGTGAAAACGTCTTAACGATAGAAAGAGAAGAAACATCGGAAGGCCCTCTCCATCCTTGTCTGTTGACGCATGCGCAAAACAGATCTGAATGTGATTGGCTGCTTCATGCTATCAACAAGAATTAAAAAATATGTTTTTTCCTTACCAAGACAGTCTGCATAATTAGTAATTAATAAAATAACATATTTAATTACCAATTAAGTAAACAAATTTAGTTATAATAAACTTTAATCTTTATTTACATAACCACAAGCTAATGTTCTTAATAATAATAATAAAAACAATAAAAAATAAAAATACATAACCACGTATAATAATCATGTATATAAATTTTATTTTATAATTATTCCATTCCGTGTAAACGTAAATTAAATAAAAAAGATCAAAAAAACAAAATTCTTGTAAAAAAAAATCATAAAAAGAGAAATTAATACATTTTATACAAATACTAAAAACAAATAACAATACATCAAATTAAAAAATAATACCTGTATAAATCATACATATGATAAATTTAATCGCAGAATACTTCAAACAAATATATTTTAATAATTTAATTTATATATTGTATTAAACTTATATACTACTTGTATAAATCTATCGCATGTAATATTAAATAAACTATATATTTTAATTTATAAAATAACCTCTAAATATTCTGCTGCTACTGAAGTTTTCTCCTGTCGCAAACATTTTACAAGATCTTTGAAATTTCCTATTTTTTTTTGTCTCCTATAATTTTTTTTACGTACTGCAGCGATTTGAGAATTTTTGCAAATTGTGTACCTCAAAAAACGTGACCATGCTTCATCTGAGATAAAATCTGCTCTTGAAATGCAGTTCATTTTCATTCCATCCATAAAGCGTACTTTCTTTTCGGACACACAATTTTTATCTTCATCCTGCATACGTTTTCTAAAAATATAAAATCTTTTAAAATTTATTTTTCTTTGAAACTCACTAATTTAAGTAAAAGTATAAAGTACCTTTTCAAAGAGATCTCCTTATTATTAATTGATTCTTCTTCATTATTTTGAGACGTTTCAACTTCATCCTTATTATCTAATAAAGATTCTGTTTTACATGGCTTTGCACAAATTATATTATTAAAGGTAGAGTTAGTAGCGTTGATATCTTCATTGGATTCAATTATATTAGGAATATATTCTGTTTGTTTTGATAACTCCATTTGCATCTTCTCGTTACTATTTGGCAAAGCAATAGTATTTGTTATATTGCACAACACTTTTGTACATCCAACATTTGGTATTGCATTTGATAAAAGCCTTCTAATGTGAGTGTAACCATCAGTTTTATGATATGAATAAGATTCAAAATGATCACTACATACTCTTGAATTAGTAGTTACAGAAGTTACTCCAGTAACCTGCTTCCATTTTTCTCTTAAATTAAGATTATTGGGAAATCTACAATTATACAAAACCATTATTCAACCAAACATTATTAAAACATGAGTGACTTTCTAAATAAACTAAATTCTAAATGCATATTTTCAAAATAATATGAGAAGTGAACAGTATTATACATATTGAACATATTTTGAAAACATTAGTTAAGTCTTATTAAGTGTGTTATACATAAATTACAATAAATTTATTCTTACTTGTGAAAGCTACGTGTGTCATCACCAGGAACAGGCTGCTTTTTACATACAACACAAGTTTTTGTCATGTTGTTAATAAAAAAACATTTATTTTAATTCATAAATTTACTTCATAAATTATAAAATAATATTATAACTATAACTATTAAGTAAAAAAGTAACTATTTATATTAGGTTATAAAGTCAATTTTTTCATCTTGTCTGTAGACTTGTATACAGCGCAGAGCGCGCATGCGCACCAACAGACAGAGACAGAGAGGGCCCCGCGATATTCTTTCTCTTTCTACCAATAGGACGAATTTTTCCTTGTCTCCCCTACTCTATATGTAATATCTCTATGGTACACGCACGTGGCTTGTGTGTGTTCTCTGTGATTTCATAGGAGACTGATGGAGATATATAAAAGAGTATAATACACGATTCAAAATAAAGGTTAGATAATCAAGTTCTATACATAAACATAAATAAAGTATCAAATTTAATAATTTACAGACTTTTATTTATTTTTATAATACACGTTTTTTTAATTCTTGCCGCAATTGTTGATATTTATAAAATAAAGAGTAACTTAAAATTGTTTTAATTTCCAGTTGGTGGTGTATTATAATTTACCTTTTAATTGATTTGAAAAGTAATTTAGTTCTATATGTAGAGATTTGCTCGAATAACATTTTTATTTTTGGTAAAATTATAGTTTGCTAAGGTGCCTTTTTATATTTATAGTTTTAGATATGCCAGCTCCATGTAATGATATTATTGAGGACATTGAAGATTTAATATCTTCCCAAGACATCACGCCTAAAGAAAGGTATAGTTACAGAAGAAATGCAGAAACACGTGCAAAGAGGAAAAAGAAAGAAGAAATAGTACTTCCAGAATTACAAACATATTCGAGTATTATTCCGGGTACCCAAACTATTTATATCAAAACTTGGGGATGTACGCATAACAGTTCGGATAGTGAGTACATGGCTGGCCAGCTTGCTGAGTTTGGTTACAATTTAACTGATGACAAAGAAATAGCAGATTTATGGTTATTGAATTCTTGTACAGTAAAAAATCCTGCTGAAGATCATTTTAAAAATGAAATTGAAGCAGGAAGAAAATTAGGGAAACATGTTGTTGTTGCTGGGTACTTATTTATATATTATTTTATTTTTCAATATAATTTTTATATTTAATTTTATTTATTATAATATATTATTATAATAATCTTTTAGATGTGTACCACAAGGAGCTCCAAAATCTACCTTTATTCAAGGTTTGAGTATTATTGGAGTTCAGCAAATTGACAGGGTTGTCGAAGTTGTTGAGGAGACTTTAAAAGGCAATACAGTTAGATTTTTAAGCCAAAAGAAAGAATTGGGAAAAAAAGTAGGAGGAGCATCTCTTGCTTTGCCTAAAGTCAGAAGAAATCCACTTATTGAAATTATTGCTATCAATACTGGCTGCCTTAATCAATGTACTTATTGTAAAACAAAACATGCAAGGGGTGAACTTGGAAGTTACAAACCTGAAGAAATAGTTGAGCGAGCTAAACAGGCATTTGACGAAGGAGTATGCGAACTCTGGTTAACTTCGGAAGATACAGGAACCTATGGAAGGGATATTGGAACAACTTTGCCAGAATTACTTTGGAAATTAATAGAAGTTATACCAGATGGATGTAGAATGAGAATTGGAATGACAAATCCACCATATATTTTAGAGCATTTGGAAGAAATGAGTAAAATTTTGCAGCATCCAAAAGTTTATAGTTTTTTACACATACCAGTTCAATCTGGTAGCGATAAAGTTCTTTTTGACATGAAAAGAGAATATACTATATCAGACTTTGAACAGATAGTCGATTTTCTTAAACAACGAATTCCGAGAGTTACCATTGCAACTGATATAATTTGTGGCTTCCCTATGGAGACTGACGAAGATTTTGAAGAAACAATGGACTTATGTAGAAAATATAAATTTCCAAGTTTATTTATTAATCAATTTTTTGCTAGACCAGGAACTCCAGCAGCTAAAATGACGCAAGTTCCAGCCAAAGAGAAAAAGAAAAGAACCAAAATGTTGTCAGAATTCTTTCAGTCTTATGAACCTTATGGTCATGAAATTGGTGAAATACAGGATGTTCTTGTAACAGAAGTTGCGCACGATAAGAAGCATTATGTAGCACATAATCAATATTATGAACAAGTGCTAGTCCCATTTAAAGAAGAATTTATGGGAAAATTAGTGAAAGTAAAAATTATGTCAGCATCAAAACATTCAATGAAAGGTAAACCATTAGATGAAGGTTATTCACCAGCCTTAAAAGAACCTGTAAAACCAAAACTAATGTCACACATACCACATGATGTCAGAGCAAAAAGAATACATGCATTTACTATAATTACTGTATTTCTTGCTGCTCTATTGAGATATATGTGGAAATATTTTTCAAGTGGTAGGTTCTTTTAGAAATCATGTAAACTAATATTTTGTATATTATTAAAAAATATACATATATTTTTATTAATATGGATATTATTGTAAAAAGTCTTAATTTCTTATTTAACAACTTTGCAACTGTTCATTTTGAAATAATTCATGTTTGTATATTTACAAAAATAAAATAAGGATTGTATTATAAAATAAAAAAGATAACATGTTAAAAGTAAAATAAATTAAAATTCTTCGACGTTGACTCGGTTGGTAGAGTAATGGATCCACACCCGGAGATTCCTGATTCGCTTTTCGGCCTCTGTCGAATGATACAAGTACCACTGGGAAATATATTTCAACAAGTGCTTTCTTAACAGACATCGTATGACCTCCGTCGTTGATTAGCACTAAATTGAGAGCATAAATGAGAGATGTTAAAATAATAAAAAACTATTGCTTAAATACTTTACTGAAAACATTATTTTATTAAAGTACAAAATGCTTAAAAATAACATTATTAAATACTTCAGAAATAGCACTCTTATCACACGCATATAAATGACATTTCATTTCAATTACGATTTCTTACAATATTTTCTCTACGTATAAAAAAATTTGCTGGAATTGTCTCTTTAAAAAGTACATGCTTTGCATATTATATATATTTAAATTTATTTCTTTCACAAAATATTAAACCCTATAAATTTTTAAATATTCATAACTTTTATTATATAAACAAAATAATTTTATGTGAAGTTTTATTGTATAAAATTTGAGAAATATTATTGTATATTGCTAATAATCTTTGAATTATAATGATTGATATTGATAATTTGTGCAATTCATGGTAAAGAAAATTCTTAACACTACAGTAATAATCAGATCTTTAAATATAAATATATTTTTCTTTGTTAACGAATAAGCTCTTTTTCCATCATGGCAATCACATACTAAGATATGAAAAGTAGGAAATACGCGTAGTTATGGCAAATTCGACGATTTCACTGGCAATTTTTGTAAGAAAAATATATATTCTATATACTATAATAACTGGTCCCTTGTTACATTTGAAAACACTTTGTAGTACAATAAGATTTCATTTTATAAACTTTTCACACTAGGTTTCAAATATTTACATGCATTTTCTAGTGAATCAATATATATATACACACACAGTCATGTGCTTACAATACAAATATAAATATAAAATAAATTTTTTGTTTCATATTTTAAATAAATCGCTTTTGAACCAACAATTAACCTGTTTACAAGTTAAAGTTGTTCAAATAGACAAATCTGCTCGCTGACTTAAGTTTAAACGCATTATACTTAACATCCTATTTAGACGCTCAAATTAAAGGGCCAATGTGAAACTAAGCTTCTTAAAAACATTCAATTGCTTCTTTTAGAAATCGCTCATTTCTGTACATTTGCCTTGTAATTCAAACGACAATTGTACGATTTCAAGAGTAAGCACGAGCAATATTTGTACTCGGTTGATTAATTTAGACGTTTACGGTGTCGTAAATACAAAAATCAAATTACTATTTTCAATAGTTTCAAGTATAAGAGATAAAATACTTGATTATTGTCAGGAATAATTAATAAACGCTTCTTAACCTTCTTAACTTTGAGATTTATATGAATAGTACTAATAGAGAGAAAACTTTGTACGATACGTAAACACGGATACAGAGTTGATTTTATTAAAATTAATAGTCATGAGGTACGCACATTTTTAGTACTATAGATTGTATATAACATTTATATTTATGATTGTAGATCTATTGTCATGTTGTGAAACGCATAAACAATTTTAATTAAAATAATTAAATTTACTTGAAAAATTGTTTCATGAGATTTAATATATGTGTAGCTTTCTTTCTCTCTCGCTCCCTCCCTATCCTTTTTTCCGTCTTTCTCTCTCTCTAACCTTTTTTCCGCACTTTCTCTCTCTCTCTCTCTCTCACTTACTCCCACTCTCTCTCTGTCTCTTTTTCTCTCACCAAGATGATTCTGGACGGACGGACGGACGGACGGACACCAACCATAATTTTACATTTTAAAACAAGTTTATCATTTGTATCGAATGTGTTCTTTTAATTAATTGAATGTTTTAATAATAAATATTTTTACTTGGTCAACAGTAGCAACTTTGCAAAAATTAATGAAATTAAAATTGTTGATGCGATATTATATATATATATATATATATGTATACACGCATATATATGTGTATCATAAAAAATTAAGAAGTGTAAAACAATCAAGCTTTCAAGCTTATAATAATATTGCAACAAATGTATAATATAAACCGTTGAAAATACAACGAAAAGTGTAAAATTGCGCATTTATTATTATTCGCCGAAAATGTATAGTAAATTATTACAATTAGAAAATACAATAATTTCGTTGTTTGACCGAAACGTTTATCTTAATACTCGTTTGACCAACCACTGTATTTTCTACATTGTTAAAAATTTACTTAAATACACAACTATATAAATCATTTGGTAATAAACTTTTGTTCGCGAATAAAAAAATTCACCCGAATAATATAGATTCTTGACGTCATATATCCAGATTTCTAATTCTGATATTTTCGTTCTACTCAAACTCAGGTGCCCTTTCTACTTTTTCTTTTTCGATTATAAAAAATAAATAATAGTAAAAAAAGTGAACCATCCATTACGAACGTCTATAATGCGCTTTTAACGATATTCCAATAATCTCAACCGCGCAAGAAAACAAAAGACAACGGAATAAATAAATAAATAGTGAGTAAGTTGGATGGCACGAAAATTAAAATAAAAGAGAGTAATCATAAAAGTCGTGATATTCGTTTGAGATTCTTCTTGGATTGTTTGGTACCGACGATAGGTTGGTGTTGACTTCCTTTTTTCGTGGGTGTAGCAAGCAGCGGCATCTTGCAGGGCTCGCCCACGTGAATTTTCGACGAACAAAGAACACAGAACTCTTGCATCGGACATCCCTTGCGCGAACAGAATCCAATGTTCGTTTCGTGCTCGACTCGGCAGGCGAACTTGCATTGAGGACAAGGGGCCAGCTGATCGCGTGGTGCTAAGCTGCGTCCGGCCTATAAACAAAATTTATTTTTCAGATGATATATTTTTTTTATTAATATTATATTGTTTTGTATTCTAGAAACATTTAATCAATAAGATAAACTAGCTGTTTTCTTTAAAAAGAGCAACGACTGTTCAATGAGAATTAACTGTTACAACTGTATACCGGATTCGGGAATAAAACTTGTTGAGCAGGTGTTTTGAAAACTTCGTTTAATTACAAAAGGAATTAATGTTACACGTAACCTAAACATTTTTTAAATTGTATAATTTTATTTAATATATAATTTTAAATATAATATTTAAAATATTATATTTAAAAAATGTAATTAAATAACAAATATTGTTAAAATCAATGTAAATCATGAAACAGTAAGTAACGAGTAAAAAATGGTTTCCCTCGAAACGATCCAAGCCTGCTTTTTCTCTACCATAAGGGAAATATACATGTTAACAGTATTTTTATTTACTTAATTAAAACAATTTTTTTATAAAATTTATCTCAGCCAATTAAAATTTACTGCGACGTATTATGAAAATTGTAAACATTTCCTTACAAGTATTAGATGTCAGTTAACTTTACTCAAATAGCTGATATATACCCTGCTGTCATGGTAAGTTTTATTACAAATTTACGATTTTTGGTAATAAGGGTATTCTCGAAAACTAGCCAATATTTTTCCTTCAAATTTTAAAGACAGATAGATTATTAATAAAGGAAGGGGGCGGTTCTCCTATATTTACGTAATTTAACTTTTTTTTTTAATTGTAGTTAATTTTATATAATTTTTATAGGTCGGTAAAGTAGGGTGGATAAAACATGGCTTTGGCACCTCGTTAAATTAAGTTAAAAAGAAGTTTAAAAAATACATGTTTTTCTCAAACCATTATGAATTCACTTTAAAATTCAATTCATTAGTATTTAAACTAAATTTTATGCATCAATGAATCACAGAAAAACGTCGGTGAAACGTATAGGTTTCCTATACGAAATTTGATACGAAATATTCTTCATTTGATACGCAAGTCAATTTCAATTACTCATTTATAATCTAAAAATATGTAGCTATATATGTATAAATAATTAACTATAAATCTATAATTAAACAATTTATTCAATTGTCAATAAATAAGATTACAATATCTAAAATTTGGTGTCAGTGTAAGCTGTTAATAAAATTCCTATTAATCTTACAGTCCTATATACGGGGATAACATCAAAGAAAAATTCGCAAAGCTTATTTAAGATGCTAATATTATGTAAATGTATCTCCGAATTAAAATTTCATTTCGGCGCGATACTTAGAATTTGCCAAAAGAACACGACCATATTTTATTCAATTTAGATAGCAGTCTATATGAGCATATTTAATAAATTTGAAATTATTCAACATGTACATATTTCAATACATCTATTTATCCGTAATTCATCTCGCGTTCGAGAAGAAAAAATGTCTATCACCATAATCATCAAGGCCGTACGAAAAAAAAAGAAAAAAACGATACTTTTTTACCTTTCGTTACACTGCACAATTTCGATGGTTAGCCATGACAAAATGAATTCGAAGAAACTTTTTTTTCTCTTTCTTCTACCACGTCGATCAAGTTGCGCCTCGTTTAGAAAGGACCTCCGAGTCCATCACGATCGAGAAATTTAATGCTCCGAGCGAAACAAAAATGTACGAGTAATATTTTTAATTGGCACACTTTACGATCGTTCCTTACCAATTGTAATTCATTATTTGACGGATAAAATAAAAAATAAGAAGAAGACAAAGCATACCGCCAAGTTAAATATATTTTAAGACTTCGGGTGCCGTATTGAACCGCAAGGATTTACCGTGTGAAATCCGAGAACTCGAGGCGGCTTCTTTTTTTTTTCTTTTCTTTGAATAACAAGTGATAACTAAACGAAATTAATTATGGTTCGTTATTTTTATTATGTTAAAGGATAAAATATTTATTTTTCTTTTTTGTTATTTGCTAATGTACGGTTCCCTTGCCCGATCAATTGCAAACTTTGACCTCGTTTTCTTTTTGACTTTCTCTTGCGGTTAACGATCTTGAACTTTTTTCAGTTCGCCTATAAAAAAAAACCGATTAGTTAAATATTTTTTTTTTATTTTGCACGACAGGCGTGTAACAGGTCTTAGTTTTTTAATAACATAAGCGTCCGGCCGATAAAAAAATCGTCGAGTATAATAAATTAATTGAATACTAGAAAATTATTACTTTGAACGAATCAGAGCAATGAAATTCCTATACATGCCGTATCGATTGATTCATACGTGATATAGAAATATTACTCAATTTAAAACATTTTTAAGACTCTATCACTATTAATTGGTCGTTGTTAAAGCTACGACAGGTGTTTTTTTTAATGAAATTTGTCGTAAAAATATCGAAAAATTGTTGAAATGGCTAAGGAAAACCATAATACATATAAAACACCTTAAATGTGTATAAAAATGTAGACGTACGCGTTAAAAAACAATAAATCGTGCAGTCCCAAAAAAATCTATCGAATATCTTTCGTAACGGTCGTAAAGCGCCGCTAGGTGGCGGACTAGCGTGTGGAACATGGAATGTAACCAGTGTACAATTAAATATTCGATTTTCTACAAAATTTGGTTAAAAAATTCTCATAGGTGTATTCTACTATAGTTAATATCATATTAAAATTTCAGATAGGTAAACAATATTTATTATCCGAAAAAAAAATTCATAAAGTTAAGTACCTATACGTAGGCTCTAATTTGTACACTTCCTTACACTTTACAACATTTATTTACATTTAAGTAGAAAAAACTTTTGATTATTTTTTCTTTAATTTTTATTACAGTATTTTATGCTTTTGCACACTTTTATACAGTTAGACTTTTTTATTTTTATACTTTTACACTTTTTTTTACACTTTTATACAGTTAGACACTTTTATTAGCTAGAAGAGCCTCCGGACTCCGGCCCTACGAAAGACGTTATGACGATAATCCTTTTTTAAGGGGAGTCCGTATAGAGTTAAGTTTAGCATATCACCATCCTAAAATTTGCGCTGCCGTCAGATAGGCTGAGTTCATATTCGACAATAATTATGGACAATTAAAGAAAATAGAGTTTTTACAACACAAAATCAAAGTTGAGCGCTCACAAATTCGCAACCCGAAAATTTGCGAGCAAAAGTAGCGCTGCCGTCAGATAGGTTGAGCTCATATTTGACAATAATTATGGGCAATTAAGGGGGTGGCTTGCCCGATGGATTACCGACCGAGCCAAAAAAGGTCATTATTACATTTATTTAAAAAAAATACGCAATTTTTTGCAAAACCCGAATACAGAAGCACTAAACCATTCAATAATAACGCATTCTACAAAGTTTCAGGTTAATACAACAAAGACACCCTACAAATTTTCTGCACCGAAGAATCACGGAGAATCGTACATTTTCAGTGCAGAAATTTTTTAGGGTGTCTTTATCGTATTGATCTGGAACTTCGTAGAATGACTTATTATTTAATTATCTAGTGCTTCTGTATTCGGATTTTACATAAAATTGCGCATTTATTTAAATAAATGGAATAATTATCTTTTTTTGCTCAGTCGGTAATCTGCCGGATATGCCACCCCCTTAAAGAAAATCAAGTTTTTACAACACAAAATCAAAATTGAGCGCCATAGCTATTGGTGTAATGATTAATTAGACTATTTTCTTTAATTGCCCATAATTATTGTCGATTATGAACTCAGTCTACCTGACGTCAGCGCCAAAAATGACCAAATACCCTTACATACCGACTCCCTAAACAGTATAATATAAGACGACGAAACTTGAAATCGGAGTGAGACGGATGTAGCAAAGACTATAAAATAACATAAAATTTTGTATTCTACACCGTATCTGTCATAGCTTTAACTTTTTCCTTATTAATTCGTTTAAAAGTTACATAATAACGAATTTCACAGGCGCCTCGTGATAAATGTCGAAAATTAGGCGTGAGAACAATCAACGGATCACCAGTTACGGATAAATATAAATCTGAATATCAATTAAGTATACAAAAAAACACGTTTGAATAAATTATCTCCGAATATTGCGAATAAAAACAACCATATTTACACAATATACAATATACAATATATGTATAAAATAATCGGAATCGAATAACTTCCCGTTTCCAACTTCCGCATTGCAATTCGGAATTGCGAGTAGAGGGCCTGAATCGACCTCGGTGTTTCTCATCACTCGAACGGTTCTTGTTGCCATGCAGAATTTGCGCTCCTCCTCCTTCTCCTTTTTTTTATTTCGAATGCCGCGGCACACGAATGTATACCGAGAGTAGTGGGGGTAAGGAGAGTCAGTTTGCGGATGCTGTGTCACTCGCACAGGCCAATTTCTCTCTCTCACTCTTTCTCTATATCTACTAGGTGGAATGACGTAAGGCCTTATTTACCTTCTAAATCTTCCCTTGGCAACAGGTCGTCGGATTTCGGCCTTCGACTTCTTTTTCGCCAAAATCGTATTCGCTCTTTCTCACCGCAATTCGTGCTACTTCTCTCTCTCTCTCTCTCTCTCTCTCTCTCTCTCTCACTCTCTCGGTATCCTTTTTTTTCCTTTTTTTATTTTCGCTCGTTTCGGCTTGTTAATACGTCGTTTCGATCGTTACGAATCAGAGTATGAAATTTTCGCTGTTACACCGGAAACGCTTGGTTGCTTCTCTCGCGAGATTATTAGCGAATCTCTTAATTTAACGCGTCGTTCAAGATAATTTTAATTTATATGATGTAGATTTAATTTTAACAATTTAATGCGTATATATATCAACACCAATTTTAAAAGAGCACCGAAAAAAAAAATCATCTTTGTACACGAGTAAAAATGAAAAAGTAAATATTGCTATTGAAATATGTACATATATACCTGAAACCGACGTTAAAATTGATGCTTATCGTATTTGCTGTGTAGCTAACCGAAATTATAGTTAGGTATGTACGTGTGGAAGGGAAGAAACTTTTACTGCTACAGGCTAAAATTTCGTTTTTGAAATGTAACCTATAGCCTTTTCAATGGCAATATATTATAGATATTTTATCTTTACTTACATATAGTTTCAAATTAAATATACTTTTTTTTACAAGATAAAAATGAATTTATTTTCTCAAAATAATTATTTCTTATTTTCATTTTATACATTTATATTTTTAAAATATTTATTTTAAATAAAATAGTAACCTTATTTTTCTAAAATAAAATTTTATTCATTTTTTAAATTAAAAACTAAATTATTAAAAAATTATTTTAATTTTAAAAAGAAAGTATATTAATTTAGGTATACGTAAATTGATGAAATATATGAAAAAAAAAGGAATAATTGGTTGTAATACGAGCTGACGTTAAAAATTTGCTATAGTCAAATCCTTTACTAATGAATAAAGTAGGCAATTGACCTTGTTATCAAATTATCACGTGTAGACGAATATCGACATAGATATACACCCTACACGCGGCAGATAGTCGGTAAATAGAGAAGTCAATCGAGAAGTCCAGTAATTTTTGAAGTCGCGTCGTTAGAATAAATATAAAAAACGTATTCCACCACCTTTCGAGGCGCCACCGAGCGACTGTGAATTGCAATACTAAATTATGCATGCGAGTTTACAATGTATTTCATAACGCGTGTTTAAGGATCAGATTCCTATCTAATTGCTTATACATAATTCTTAGAGTTTTTTGACGGTTATATTTGAAATAATATCTTTTTTTAATTTTACTTTAGGTTTATTGTACTTTACTGATAGTAAGATTAATTGAATAAGTGAAAAACAAATGAATAAATTTTGTTGTATGAAGCTTTTACATGTATGCAAATAAATGATTTTATAGAGAATATATTTAAAATTTTATTAAGTGATGTTCATTATAAATATTAAAAATTTATGAATTAGCGTGTGAATGATATAGTAAAATTATATTTTAATTCCTTCTGTTGAGTAATTAATTTATCAACTATTAAATTCATTTTCTAATTGAAACTATTTTTTAAATGTTAAAAGTATGTGTAATAAAATTATCAATTGTTGTTAAAACTTGTATAAATGTATATCTTTTTCAAAACAAGGGTAGAATAATGATTTTTGTAACAAGATAAATCCTAAGTATATTGCTAGTAAATTGTATGGGGCTAACTTAATATTAAATTAAAATTTATTAATATATAAAGACTTAAAAATTATTTTGAATTACAGAGTTATGTTTAAGTAAATAAGAATAAAATTTATTTATATTTACCTTAACAAACGAGTGGAATATAACTTTGCTAGGCGAAACTGGTGGACTAGTTGGACTTATATGTATTTGTGGAACAGGCAATAAATTAGTAACTACGGCAGTAAGAAACCCTCTTCTGGGATACCTAGATCTAGGACTGCTTTGAACCTCTTCATATTTGGATTTGTTTATGGATAGAAGGTTCTCCTTGGTACACTGCTTGAGTATTATATGTTTCAGTCTTCTCTCTTGGGCTTTATAATCGTTGTCACAGATTCTCTGCCAGGATTTTGATACCATGCTCACAGCGCAAAGGTCCTGCGGACTCAGGTAATTCAAGATTCTAGAAACAATTTGCGGATGATTGCTCTTTTCTCCTAAGAGCTTAAGAATATCCACGTGCTCTTTGCCAGTAAGGTCAGGAGTGGCTCTATGCCTGTGAAAACTTTCAAAAATGGCACGTCTACTAAAATCCAATCTCTTGGGTTTGCTAGTTTTGGAGTTACGATCGGATATGGTTAAATTGCTAAGCTTCTTACTGTTGACCGAACCTAAGCAAGGACTAGTTTTATAACTAATAGGAGAGAAGGTGACATCGTGCAACGGTGGTGGCAACATGGGAGATGAGATGATGCACGGAGTGCTCTGGGATATGACTAGCTTCATTTCTGCATCACTGTCAAAGGGTTCGCAAGCAAAAGGTGAGGATGGTACCGCGGGTAACGGTGGTGATTTCAATGCATCTCTGAAACTATTGCAAGCGGCTACCTTCGTGACGGGGGATGATCGCAATTGTTTCTTCTTGTGACTCCTGAGCTCCATGGTGAAGGATGACCTGGAACTGTCAACTTTGGAGGACTCGTCAAAAGTCAATCTGGTGGTGGACATATCAAAGGATGTATTGGTAGGTACAACAGACGATTCCTCAACGAACGAGCCATGTTCGGCGACGTACGATCTATCCCTCTTACGGAGCTGATACGGGGCGAATCGCGCTCGGTTGTGCTTGCTCGTAACGAACGAATGAGATTTCGTGCGATACCCTTGGAAATGCGAATGCGGGGTGAAACTGAGATAACCACTATCCGCGCTTTCGTACGAACTTCTCGTACTCCGTGCGCTGTTGTTATTTTTCACCCCGTGCGGCGTATCTGCGATCCTCTCGAACTCGTCTCCCAACATTTTCAACGATCACCTCACCACTTACGACTACGGGACACTCATCCTCACAAAGTCTCACTCAATCGTAATTTTGTTTTCCTTTTTTCTTCAACCTTTCAAGACTTCGTGTACAACATCGTGGGCTCGAAGACGCGCGAGAACTGCGCGCTCGCGGGAAAACTCTAACTGTCTCGCGAGACCGTTTCGTATAACTTTATACAGGCACATACATACACGCGTTCACGTATACATACATACATACATATATATATATATATAGAGAGAGGCACTCTCTCCCTTTTCTTCGTAGCTTCCGCCGCGACACACACAACCGAACTGTCTGCCTCGCGCTCGACTCTCTCTCTCTCTCTCTTTTTCTCCCCGGTGTGATGGTTTTTCGTTGCAGGCGCGCGCGCATCCGCGATTCGGCCAATGAACGAACGGCGTCCGTTGCCAAGCTATCTCGATTCGGTGAATTTGAATTTCTGGTGAGGCCGCGTTTACAATTCACGGGTTTTTGTACAACTTATAAATACGTCTACATGCGCGAGTTTCGACACCGAGAGTATTGTATGAAATAGCCCCGCTCATATGAATTTGAATGTTTTATGCAGAAAATTTAATGTGTATCACTTTCTTCATTTTTAAGTTAGGTATATCTATTATATAAATGATATTTTTATAGAACCTTTATTAGTATTAAATAATAAATAATTTTAAAAAATGAATATTAATAATTGTGTTTTTTAAATTAAAAATTTTTACATTATAACACCATATTATTATTCATTGTACTTATCACGTTTCTGTATACATATATATGTGAAAATAAAAGGCACGTTTGTAAGTTCGAATGCACCCTCTTTTCATAAAAAAAATGATATAGGAAGACAAACGTTCTAAGAAAATCAGTATCGGTTAGTGTTATAATACTATCGGCAATTAGAGATAAACGCTTGACTCGAATCTAAAATTGGAGAAAAAGCAGATGCAGTATGCACATATTTATCTTAGAGTATCGATCGCGATGATTTATTTTAAATTTATTGAAAATAAAAAAGTATATATATTTTTTTACATTGAACACATTTTTATATAACAATTGCGATATACCTTGAATTGGTTTATTTAACATTTACGTGAAAATGTAGTTTTCAAAAATATTTGTAAAGTAATTGGGAAATAACTTCGATTTGAGAATTAATTATAACTGTTAACGACAAAAATAAATTCCGATTTACATGCATAAGTTTGAGATATAGGTTGTAATATCAAATTGTACGGTTAAATATAAAGAAAGTTTAAAACGATAATTGTGAAATTTTCTTATAATTTGCTCGAATCGAAATTTATATATACTATAAGATCGTTAGTTGCAACCAATATTTTGAATTGTACAAATAACTTAGAAAAATAAATAAATAGATTAAAAAAAATCCAAAACGCTGAAAAATGATAAAATCGAAATAACGAAAGATCCATCGAAGCATAATTGGGCGAAGAGATACTATCCCAAGTCTATTATATACCTATATATATATCGGGTGTTGCATCGGTTATACATCATACACGCCGAATCGGGTAAATAACGGACGAAAGTGACGCGCGCGACCGAGAGAGAAAGAAATATCCCCCACTTCTTTATTTCGTATCGTACGCATCGTGCACTGGGGGAGCATATGGGGAGAAAGACCAGCTGGGGAACTAAGAACACAATCTCGTTTTCCAGCTGCTTCACTCGTACACTATACATGTATGTTTTTTAGTTAGATTGGAATGTTAACCTGTGGTAAACACTGCTACATCTCTTACGTAATTTTTATAATAGAAATATATATATAGATTAAGTAATGCGTTTAGACAAACGTGTAAAAAGAATTATTGTTTATTTTTGGGTGATGCGTTGGATGTAGTTATTCCAAAAATCAATACGTAAACTGCACTTATAAAATAATTTTCTCGAATTTATATTTTAAAAATGATGGAACAATATATATATATATATATATATATATTTAAATAATTAATAAAGGTTGTTTTATAATTTAGGAATAAAAATGTCTAGTATTTATGGGTGGTGTAATAAGTACTATTATATTGTAAGTATATAGATTCGAACTGATTTTTCCGCCCAAAGTCATAAATTTAGAAATCTTAAATGACTTGGTGAAAGGTGTAATTTAAGATTATAGGCACCTTTGGTATTAATTTCATTCGTATAAAATCGAAAGAATATATATAGTTAACGGGATTTTAAAACGAATTTTCCGGAAAATAGTGAATGCGGTAGGTATATTATACCCCCACGTGGAAAAATATGATAAAATTTTTATTAAATCAGTAATTATATTTTTTTTTGTTTATCGATGGTTTAACAAAGTTCTAACAAATCTTTTAAGAAAATAGATTATTGAATCAATGTTATATATAATCTCAAACCAGATCTATAATAAAATCTATACATAAATTTTATAAAAACTTTATCATCTTTTTAATAACTACTATTATAGTTGCATCGGCATAGATCCGAAACTATGATGAAGGATATAGTTATGGAGTGAATAAAATGTAAAAACACCAACATTTTTTAAAAAAATGATATAAACTTTTATTGGTTAATAAAAGTCATTCGCAACAATGTCCTATTTATTCGAGTGTGCCAAACGTGGAATTTTAAAATCTAAATTTTTTTTTCTTTATCAAAACTAAATAATACTAGACTCATTCACGCGATACTTATGGACAAAACGCTCAACGCTATACACTCAATAATCGTACACACGCACTTCGAAAAAAAAAAAAGTTCCAGTAAAAAACAAAATCGTACATTCGATAATCAAATTTGACAAGAAATAAAAGAAAAAATAATTATAATTTGTTGAAGAAAAAAAAAATTAAAAATTTTTTATTGCTGCAACAACCTGCGCTGTGTAGCGATAGTAACGATGATTTTGCACAATCTGTGGCACTTTAATCTCTTTTTCGTGATCATTCTTTCAAACTTAAACGTATTTATATATGTATTTACACTTTTACAATAGACAATTTGTGTCCATTTGACTTAAAACTTACTGTCCGAAAACTTCTTATCATTTTCCTTTCGTCGAATTTTACAATGAGCGCTGCGAATTAATTTCGTATCTATATATCAACAGCTTATTAAAAAACAAAAATTTATCGTATCATAAATAATTAAAAAAACTTTTCGCCAATACGGGCTTGGTAATGTACATTACTGCAAAAGTTTATCGACATTCGAGAGCAAACTTTAATTAAGGATTTACACATCACAACGTTCTTTCTGTATTTCTTTTGTTCGAATTGGTTATTGAAAATTCATTTGTTTTTGTCTTCATATAATACTTGGTTCGAATTTCTCTTGAACGAAAACGAGGACGATTCGCTTTAACCAAGACCCAGAACGTATTTTGGCAAATTGTACGCGAATCTCGGAATCGCCATGACAACGGACATCCTGTGGAATAAAGTCAAGAAAATAATTATTAATTAATCTATTAGTTATTCAAAAAAAAACGAATAGCGTAGTGAAATCGCAGGTGTAAAACTCGTGTGAAATTTTAAAAGTTCGCAAGTTCATTGAACTTATCGAAAGTATGCGTGAAAAAAAGGTTGGGTATGAGTATACACTTTTACTTTCCCCACGATATTCTCGTTGCGATTTCACGCGTATCCTTCTTCGCTCAAGATTTTTCTTACAATCGCAATTGCACGTATGTATACAAAAATTTGTTAATAGAAAGAAGAAGAAAAATCTTTACACATTATTTTTAACTTACTTTACCTGTAATATCGAGTGGTTACGATTTTCTATATATATGTATAGATTGATTTTTACTTAAAACTAATGAAAAAAGAGGCATATAAATGTATATATATATGTACAACTTACTTACAATTATGAAAATTTGGTTCGTGAAGATATCAGCAATTTACAGCGTTGAAGCTCGATAAACCGAAAGCCCAAGATACCATAATAAAGAATTCGTGTAGTGTTAATGTAATATACGAATATACGTTATTAGTAGATTCCATGGTGGAAAAACTTAAATTATAGCTTCCACCAAAGAATGTTAAAAAATGATACAGACAATATCAAAATTAAGATGATTAATTTAATTAATTGTGCACTTTATACACGGAAAAAAATTTAAGTATAAAATGACTTAAGACTTCGGTAAATCTTCTATAAGCGGTCATATAAAAATTGCCTAACTCATTCAATAAATTTTACTGGAGTTTTAGAAAAATTAGTCGAAATCGAACTTCAGTAATATTTGTTGCGCGTAAAAGATTTTGAGTAATATATATTATCACAAAAAAGAAACAAGAAGCGCGCGTATAGGGATAAACAAAAATACGAGGAGTGAATTAGCTATGCACGCCCTATTCGCGCCCGTTGAGGTATTATAATTTTTTAAGTTTTATATTAAAATAGATTAATATAATGAGCGAATAAAATTTGATGCATTTAATTCATTTTGATTTCCATAACATAATATTTAGTTATATATATATAAATAAAAACGTAAATTAATTTAGCTAAAATTTGATTTTTTCCATATATTGATTTACTGAAATCTTTCGATAAAAAGTACTTGTATACTCAAGTCTTTTTTCCGTGTGTGTGTGTGTGTATACCATTTTATAACAAACTTTTTCTATTTTTAAATATCAATCTGAAAGTAAATAAAGACATTATTCAGATTTCATTTAAGTAAGGTTAATACGTCGAGCTCGAATTAATTGAGTGTGCAAACAATTTTTTTACGCTTTATTTAAAAATAAATTAATTTAAATAGAAACAGAATGTAAGAGAAAAAAAAAGATGAAGAATAATCAAATTCTCGTGTGCAAGGACTACATGCTACAGGTGTTGGTAAATTAGTTGTTCATCAATACTTATAATTTACACTATTCAATTTGGACGTAGTTTAAAATCTCCTTGATTAAGGGCGGATGCGTTATTACACAATAGTGTAATAAAAATTTGTTGACGAACTAAACATCAACACCGAATGGTTTAAATAAAACTTCTGAAACATAGGAACGAAGGCACAACTTAACACGTTTTGTTTGCGGTAATCGAAGTAATTGTAGTGCTTTTAAATTTACTCTAACTGATTGCAGTGCAATTTAAAAATGTGAGTGGTTTAATAAAATATTTACATTCTATATACATAAATGTATATAACAGGTTTTATATGAATTAGTGTTACATTATTTGTTAAAAATTTCAAAGCTTAATATTAATATTAATATTATTCGTAATCAACTTAAAGCTATTACAAAGTATGTAACATTTGTCAAAGATTATATTTAACATCCTACAGAATTCAATGGCACATTGTAATCTCTATAGTATTGTAAGTATAATATCAGTAGCAAAATTCTGTAGAATGACTTTTTATATTAGTATACTTAGATCCCTGACAGATCATTCATTCCTATGATTTGTCAGAGTTCTGTGTTTATGTATAGATATTGTACAATATTTACAAATTATTAATCGAGGAATTAAAAAAAAAGTCAGTGGTAATGTTAACTGAGGAAAAAATGTGTATCCTTCTACCGAAGAGTAAAAAGTTAGTGAAAATTTTTTAACGGGCTTGGTGCACAGTGTACCACCAATCAGTTACGTACGAGAGTGCCAATCCGTTGTATATCCATGCTCGCCATCCAGTTTTTGTGTCACCGTCGATTCTCGCTTCTAAACTTTGACACAGGGCTTTTCGATCGTGACTCCTTCCGCTTCGTAGATCGCACAGTAACCTTTTACGGCATTCGTCATTGCACGATGGCCTTACTGGGGAATTTTTGTAATAATGCCTGGAAATATGAAAGTTGAAATTTCAATTTAATAACAAACCGTGCAAATGTAAAATTAATAAAAACGAATAATGTTTCAATCAATCAATTAACAATAATGTGACGTCGTTTAAATAATAAATGAAATTTCAATCATTTAATTTAAATAATAATGAGAAGTTGTTTATCGTTACAATCACTAGCAATAATTTACCAATTATGTATAATTATACACTCGAGTGCCAAGTCAATAACACCAGCGTTAATTTGTGACGTCTTTAAAATTGCTCACTTAATCAACAGTAAATGGTAATTAAAAAATTAAATTTAAGAAAAAAATAACAACGGATTATTATAAAATTTGAACTTGTAAGGTCGCGTCTTACATCACACTGATACAAAACAATGAATATAATGGTCCGATAAAAATAAACTATTATTTTTTTATACTCAAATATATACTTATGCTACTTTTCAAATAGACTTTACCACTAAACGTATCGTAACGGTTAACCGACGGGTCAAGGTATATAACGGGATAGAGTACACAATTCAATGATAATAGCCAATAGAAAAAAAAATGACAAACCATAAACGTCAAGCTACAACTCCGTTGAGAAAAAATAATTTAAAGTATAAAGTAAATAATAAATAACGTGAATAATTCGTCACGAGGATATTAGTCGCGATATACGTTAAAAGTAAACTAGAAATAATGCTCTTTTCAACTTATATAAGAGAGAAAGTATACTTGTAGTAAATGTCGAAGACATTCTGCTCATTCGTCATTTTGTCGATAAGGGAATCCCAATCCTTTGGCAGTAACGATGGCATTTGGTAAGCTTGCCGAGCGCTATACGATTTGTACCAAATTGGATAATTGTATAAATTCGCTTCTTTCAGATTCATTATCCAACTTTCGTGATCTATCACCATCTGTAAAAAAAAGAAAAATAAATGAAACGTTTAGTAATTTTGATTATACAGTTGTGGATTAACAGTGTTGGAAAATATTGTCAAGGTTTACCCTGGTAGTTTTCGAATGATCGCCGTCAACATAGTATATACGGTATCCTGGATTCAAATCGTAATATGGCGAGACTGATGGACCTACGTAGGCGATGCTAACTGCACGCCCGAAATCCGTCGTGTCGTAGAACAACTCGAACTCGTCGTAGTGGGTGTGTCCGAAAAATTGTGCCGTTATCGTAGATTCGTACCTGTTGGATTAATCGTATTTTAAGGTATAATTATTATTCGTGTATACGGAAAATACACAAATTCAGTGAATGCAATCAAACATTTTGTTTAATACCCATGACAAGAAATACAAAGAAGTTTTTGAAACCGTTAAATGTTTATTATAAATGAATAAAATAAATTTTGATCGATTTGTTTCGATTAAACATTATTTTAAATACAAATGTCTACGATTCAAATTTGTTTAATTCCCGGAGATGAATTTTTTTATACTTTTTTTTTCTTTTTTGTAAAAAGTCAATTCGCAGACGATATTGCAATTTAAAAGTCAAATAGTTGTTACTGAAATGTTTGTCACGTCGCTTCACCATTACCCGCGAATAATCGTCCGACTACTTGGATTTCTTGTATACATTCACTTGAATTCTTGATATTCCTTCAAATAGTTCTTCGTAATAACAAATAAAAAAGTCTTGTACGTATTTCAATTAAAAAAAAAATAATTAATTAAAGTATACTGTAAAAAAATATCTATAAATTTTCAAACAAGAAAGAACGTAGTGGTCAGCCTTCAAATAATGCATAAAAACAATTTTAATTAAAAATAATAATAATTATTATTTCATTATTAATATACCGAATTACGTAAAATTCAATTAAAATGTTAATATATTATACGATAATTTACAGCCAATAATTCAAACGTATACTAATTACCGGTTATCGTATAATTGTAAAGACTATCTTCATTTGGAATAACTTTTTTTTTTAATTAATATTACTCTCGTTGCGCAATTAATTGAAAAAAGTAATAACTAGGTATGCAAATTACCTATTGACTATGTGATAATAATTTCTGGACCAAACTTTCAAGCAATCGGAATGACCAGGGGGTATGTGCCCGATAATGTGAACCTTTTCGCCGTTCATCTCGGCCCCTTGCAATTCGTAGATAAGCCATTGGAGCTCGCTGACCGGATCGGTGCTGTTCATCAGTAGCCACCAATTCTTATTGTTGCAATAATTGGTATTTACCGAGAGTATGCGAAAGCCAGGTCGCACGAGGACAGAGTAGAAAGCGCCACGACGTACCGTATGCGAGGTGCCGGCTGGCAACCAACGACGCCACTGTTTATCCAATTCGTCGTATAACCACGATATACTGTTTTCTTCTGGTGCGAACGGTGGTGGGAAGCTGCCGAATTTTTCGTAAATATTTATTTATTTTATTAAACTAAATTATCAAATTATAATACCCAATTAAATGTTCTACTAGCTACACTCGGAATTGCGATTCAATTAAAATTACTACATTTTGTACCAAAGATTAATATGGGCAAGTTATTTTTATTACAAATTAAGTGTCAGATATATTATAGAGACATACAGTCAATTTTACTATACTATACTGAGAAAAATGAAATAAGAAAAATTATTATATTTTATAGTAATGGTGGGACATACTTCGACTATCGTAATTTTTGCTATATTTTATAGCAATTTTTCCTATGTACATAGTAATTTTTATAAAAATTATAACAAAAATTACGATAGTCGAAGTATATCCCACCATTACTATAAAATATAGTAATTTTTATTATTTCATTTTTCTCAATATTTTATTTTTATACTGTAACAAAGACTATTTACACAAAAATATACGTATAAAATTAAAAATTAAACTAAAAACTGAAAGTAAACAAATGAATAATATATTTTAGGTAATTTAATATTATCAAAAATTTTATTAAAAATTCTAATTCGCGGATCATGAATTTTTCAATAAATATGACCGCGATAACTCGGTAAAACTGTTTGTATTATCCGTTCGAGAAAAATTAATCTATAGAGTTATAAATTTGTAAGGAAGTCGCCATAATTTTTACTCTGCAGTCTCTGTAATTATTAAGTTGTTGATCGAATATCCCGGATTTTCCGGAGCCGTGACGGTAATGTTTATTAAAAAATGCTCTTGCAATGCATTTGCGTAAATACTTACAAATCAAATTACATTTACTTACTATATTTTACATAAAAAATTCCTATAAACATATTGAGAATTGCTGCGAAAAATAAAATAATTACAGTTATCAAATTCTGTAACAATATAGTAATTATTTTAATACGCGCTTTTCCCCGCGTAGTCTTAACATTCACCAACACGTATTTCTTGAGTACCATCGTTTTAAATGAAAATAAAGTATCCTTGATAATTTGATTATCGTAATTTTAAGAGCGCCGTAAATATGTACAAATTGATAATTTACGATAAATTAAGAGATTCTGTATTTCTAAGTTGGACGTCGAGTCGTTAACACCCGGTTTTACGATTAGAAATTGGTGCATCTCGAAAACTTTCCATACCGCTTGATGGAATGCACAGAGATGTGCGCAATACTATATATATATTTAATTGAAATGTTTGAACAACTAATAATAACGATAAATATAGATTCTTGTACACTATAATAGTATTGGAAAATAAAATAATTACCTATTAACGGGTGCGCTCTCGTGATTGCCGAGGGATGGGAAAATTGGTATACCCGGGAACATCGTAACCATTTGCTCAACGGTTTCACGTAGATTTTTTAAATTTTCCTCTCGCGTCTGGTTCCAAACATCGTGAGGTGGTAAATCACCCGTCCACAATATGTAATCGATGTCCTGAAAATTAGGAAGTAAATTCACATTTTTATTTATACATTACATTTTGAGAAAAAAAGAAGTTATTCATCTATCATTGGTGCCAGATATACACGTACTTTCTTATCTTTGTGTACATGTAAAATATTTTATACGTATCCAATTGCGGAAATGCGAGGAGAAAAATCTTTGTGATTCACAATTCAAATAGCGCGTGTATATCGGTGTAATATATACCTATCGAATTTAGTCAAACCTCGTTAATATTTAAATTTATTTAAATGTTTTTGTTTTTCAAAGAAAAAATAATTAATTCCAGTCATGTAACTGTACTCAGGCTCGTTTGAATTTTTTTAACGGGGTTATCATGTCTACGATTTGCTTTATTTAGAAAAATTGGATATAGGTATACCTGTCTGAGAAAGAGAAAAGTAGAGTTAAAGAAGCAGACCTTAGAAATTAGATCAGAAATTAGAAATAAAATAATTTATTATAAATAATTAATAATATATTAACATGTTATAAGTATGTTTTAACATGTCAGGAGTCGAAATCACGTATTTTTAGAAAATCTCTTTATGAATATGTGTGTCTGTGCGTTGCGTGCGGGCGTGCGTATGTGTGTATGTGTGGGTGGGTGTACGTATATCGTCGTATTTTCGAAACTACTCGGTCAATATCGCTCAGCTTCCGTGTGTAGTTTGCTTTTTATTTTACGAATTCTGGAAAATACTTTGGTTATTTATCACCCAAATAGTTTTTGTTTTAAAAACAATTTCCAATTTTAGAAAAATTTTGATGATATTTATTTTTTTTAATTGTAGCAAATGTACTTTATATAAAATAAAAAAATCTATCCGCTCGATTTTGGATTGGCTAATTATCTCCATTAGTTATTTTGTTATTCTAAAAAAATGATTTTTTTTTAATATTTTATATTTTTTATTTTATAAAAACCATCAAATGGTCATAAACTGTAAAAATTTTAGGTAATTATATCGATTACTTTAGATTAACAAAATTAAAATGTGAAAAAATTGGGGTTTTTATGTCAAACGTTTTCAGGAATAAAAAGCATTTGATCTACTTGAAATTTTGGGAAAAAATAATTTGTTTGATAGTGTCGCGATCCCTATTGTTTTTCAGCTCAAAATATCTATAATTACCCAAGTTATTAAGCATTATATGTTTTTGTATAAAATGTTTAATTGCTTATATCTCTGAAAATAATTGATCAAAACTGTTTAAAGATTCGTGGAAATAAAACATAATAATAGCATTATGCTGTAAAAATTTTAAAATCGTTCATGGTTTAGTTTTTCAGAAAAAAATGATCTAAAATGTAATTTTTATTAAAATTTAGTTTACTTATAAAGTAGTCTAATGTGGAAGTATCCATATTTTTGGAAGAAAATGTTTTTAAAAATTTAAAGAAAAGTATAAAAGATAATTTTTTATATTTTTAATTGATGCCATCTAAAATTTTCTATGCCATTTGATGAAAATTCAATTTCATTTTTACACAATTTTCTTATAATGAAGAAAAATTGTTGGAATATTTGAAACAGAAGATTATGAATAATATTAATTGACAATTGACGTAATGAGTTATAGCTTTATTTTTCTATATTAATAATTTTTTTATTACATTTTTCATATAGATGTGTACTTTATTTATTACACGAATATATTAATTTTTTAATTAAATTTACTTTAAATCAATAAACTTTCATATAATAGAATTTAAAAATATTGCAATAAAAAATTAATATATTAATTATTTGTATGTACTCTACAAAGATCAAATAATATTTATTATTATAATTATTTAAAATTATTGTGATAATATACAACGTATATCTCGCACAAGAGAATTCTAATATGGCTTACAAATTGTAAAGATAAAGTAAGTTCCAAATGATTAAAATTTTTATTGACGGGTGCTTATTATAAGCTTTTGATAAAGAATACGTGCATAATAGTAGAATTAGCGGAACTGCGTCGGTGACTCGTACATTACTTTTAATCCTGATAAATTATTTAAAAAGAATTAAAATTAAATAGTGAGGAGAAAAACTACAATTTTCCACTAAAATTTCGTTTGAAATAAATATGTACATATTATCAATATGCAAGTATATTAGTATTTTCCTTTCCGATATTTCACTGTGCACAATATTTAGTTAATGATTAAAAATGTTACTTATTACTTAAACATTATAAGGAAAAAAGTGTCAAGAAATTTTAAGCAGCATTAAATCGAAAAGAAAAAATGTAAAATAATAATAAAGAACAATGTAGAGTGTAACATTACCGGATGAGTGTCGACAATGTGTTTGAGCATGTGATCGATAGTACGTTTAGGAGTGTCGCATTTCCTGTAATCGCCCCATCTGCCCGCTGCATCGGATGGCGTCAAAGGTGGACCATTGGTCAGTCGACAACAAAGCGGCTCGTTGCAATTAGCGTTTGAACCTTCTTGATAATACGGATCCCAATGCGTGTCCGAGATGTGAAGGACCTTGAAACTCGGTGCAGCTTCGAGTGGCGAAACCGGTGGTTTGATCGCTGGTTTCTTAACCGGTGGGAATGCCACTTCCCAATCGTGAAGTGGATTGTAAACGTCTTCGCAAGCGTCCCCTATCACAAAACTGCAAATTTGCGCGGAGCTCATGTCGACTTGTTTCAGCACGTAGATCACTTCTCCCTAAAATGTATATACCCATAACGTTTTACTTTTATACACATAGTTGAGTTTTATCCAAAGGAATAAAGAATTTGGTTCTTACACCCATGAGCAACGTGATACCCTGACAAACGCGATTACTCTGGATTTTTAGGGATACGCAAAACTGGTATATGCTGTTCATGATCTCCTCGTCGCTTTTGCCGATTTTAATGAAATGCTGTAACAAACCGGCGCCCACTTTGCACGCGGTGCACGACACTTTCGACATTACCGACGTCTCGACCTCGGTCATAACTTGCCTCAAATCTAGCAGTTTCATCGCTTTATCGACGAAGAGAGAAAGGTGTCCACTTTGTTGAGCCGACTCCATGTCCCACAGCATCCGCGAGTAGTTCATCTGTTTTCGTATTAAATAAAATTCATATATAGCTATAATTCAAACCCAAACGTAGAGACGCGAGTAAAAGTCATTGCGAAATTTAAGAGGAACCAATACTTTACGTAATTTTCAAATCTTTTTAGCCAGCACTCTTACAGGCTGACCTTGTAATTTAACTTTACATTTTTGGTAAAAAAAAAAATTTTTTTTAGTGTTTACTATATTGTCGTATTCGTTATTGTGCAAGATCTTGGAGAAGCGAATGTAAATAGTTAATATGACGACGCAATTTTTTTTCCGAATAGAAGGCGATATCGTACTTGAACGAGCTTTTAAATAAGTGGGTCGATGTGTTATTTGCATTTTGCTTGCAGAGAAATCTTTGAGAAGTGATGTTAATTATGCATTTTACTCGCGATTTGGAGAGAAAGAGCGTTTTCGCCCGAGCATATTGGACATGAAATTAATCGAATTTGAAATAGATTGAAGTAAAAAAATAAATAAATAATTATTGTAACGTGTATATAAATAGAATTATTCATATAAACTGTTACTTTGCGCAACTTGTACGTGTTTATATTATTAATTTGTATATTATTTTGATTGCGTCGACGTATTTTATTCTTCCTAGTATTATTAAGTTGAAATAAATAATATTTATGTTATTGCGTTGAGCAAGTGATGCAACGATTGTCCATTATGTTAAAAATCTTAGATTTTGTCGAGTCAAAAATTTTAATTTTCAATTACGAAACAATGCAGTTCCTCTGAAAAATTATGGCGTATATAAATTATTTGACGACTCGATATATTTAAATTGTACAATTAATTTTTTATTTTTTTAATCGCGAAATTCGTTCACGATCGTCATGTTTTTTTTTTTAATTTCGAAACATTTTTATATATAAATAAATTTAGCTATCGCGCTAATTGTTTCCTGCAACAGTAAAATTGTTGTCGTCCGCATTTTATTGGTTTTCATTATCATAAACGTTATCCCTCCAAAATGACAAATTGTATCGATAATAATTTTAATAAGAATATAGTTATATATCGTCGTAAAACCCAAAATCTAAAACTTTATTTATGCACGAGGAAGTTTTACAGGATCTTTAAAAATAAATATTTTTTTTAAATGGAAGCACAATTATTATTATTATAGTAACTTTCTTATAATTCTAAAAATGTGTCTGCGTAACTCGTATACCTATAAAAAGTTAAATAAATTCAAGATAAAAAATAAAAACAATAGTATTTTCACCCGAAAGAAAGTTTGACTGCTCGTACATGTTAATGTTATATTTTAGTTATGCACGTATGGTATTTTGTCGAAGTTCCCAGGTTTTGGGTGTTTGGAAGATAATTGCTGTAATTTAAATCTTAAAATCACATGTAATTTGAAGATATTCCTTCATTTTTTTATTGATGCGCTCTTGAAACAAAAAGTTTTTTTTTTCATATCCATAATTAAGAAACAAATAATGATTGTTATAAATCTCTAACCAGACAATTTTTTAAGACACACCAACGACTAGTCTAGCCTAGTTTCATACGTTTCGCGAAGATAGTTTAAACCTGAACAAGAAATAAACAGTTTAAATAAGCTCTAAATTTTTTAGAGGTGTAAAAGAAATATATAAAGTGTATATAATACCATTAATCCAATTATTTTTAAAATTCTTTATGCAATACTATAAGTAATAGAAAAAAGGCAATATTTTTTACATAATTTCGCTATCAATTTCGTTACTCATTTACGTAAATATTATAATTTTTTAAAATTAAATACCAAATCGCGTACAAGATTTATCTGTATTATACAGTATTTTAGTTTCTTGATCATGACTACATGTAACAAGTCTGGTTGAACCTAAGTTAATATAATATTTACTTAGAAATAAAATGACATTACCCAGGACATTTCATTAAAGTAAAGTTCTACTAGATTTTCTCACATGTTAACATATTGTTACTTTGAATACATGTATTGTAGGATATAATTGTGACTATTCACTATTTTAACATAATTAGAAAGTTTAATTTGAATAAATAGTTTTTTCGTTAGATATATAATAAAAAAAATTAATAACATTGATTGTTTATAAATTACTTATTTGCAACACACATCGCAAATAAATGAAAGTAATTTATACAAACCATTGAATCATTGTATTTAGAAACTATTATAGTGCTTTAATTAGTACATGATGATACATATCATAGTATGAATTAAAAAAAATTATGCAATCTATATACGATCAATTGAATTTTATAATAATTACGTAACAATAAATATGGATGTATATATATATATATCGGACGTAATTTATAGGGGTGCACATGATGCAAAGCTAGTCAAAGTTAAACAAAAATGAAAGAGTACAGGGAAAGAATCCAATACGTACGTTAAGCGATGTGCCGGTCTCATGTCCGCTTAAGATAATACTCGATGCAGTAGGTGGTAATTCATGAATCTTATCGGTATAAGGAAGGATGGTAACGGTAAGCCTTTCGGAAATGCGCTCTTTTGCCTTCATCCATTCGTCAGCTAAAGCCGTCCAATTGGTCGACTCGATTTCGATTTCTCTTTTCGACCTCGTCGGCAAGCCTAATAAACAAATGAAAATTTAACCATTTTCTTTGATTCGCATTGCAATATCTTCATGCGTTCGTGACTTGGTTATCTACATTCTAATATATATATATATATAAATCTTACCAAGGATCGTCTCTTGTAATATTGCCACTGTACCGAGAAACAATAATTGTTTTAGGATCCATGTTTGTTTTGGCATACTTCCTTAAATTCTGATCTGCAACATGATAATTTTCTTTTTAGTATATATATATACGTATCGAGCCTCGAAAATTCACGCGCACGACGATTGTAATTTTTCGTTGCGTAATTGTGGAGCGTTTAAAACGTTACTACATATTTTAGGTGATTATGAAATGTACACGTCGGTTTGTCAATAGACCTTTGTAAATACACAAAAATATATATAGAAATTATTTTAATTTGTCGTTGTGTTTTTTTTTCGACAGTGCGATCAATGCGTTTTTGTGCAAAATTGGCGAGACATAAATACATCTATACACACAAGTACAGTAATAAATAATTAATTACACGTTTAACCCATCGGAAAGAGCATAGTTTACCTCTTTAAAAAATCATTTGATCCGCCAGGATTTAATAACTCTTCTCTTATTTTTTTAATAAACCACAATCAAGCAAAGTTTTAAGTATACAGAGAAAGAGAAAGAGAGAGAGAGAGAGAGACAAGTACCTTTACGAATATTGTTCTAGGCATAATACGAGAAAAAAAAATAAATTTCTAATTAAATAATTATGATCTACCGGTGCGATTAGCAATAAATTTAATATTTTCAAAATATACTTGCATATATGCGCAAACTGGTTCCAATCTCGTTAAAATTATTCCAACAGATTTCCACTCCTATACAGTATACATGTACATACATACGTGTATGTGTATATATATGTCTTTATAAATTTTGTCGCGACAAACAATTTTCTTATAAAGAAACCAAAAAGTGAGTCCGGTCTTTCAAATGAAGAAAGTGAGACCGGTCCGAGTTTGCTTAATTAAGGAGTAATGACTTCGAGAACGTGAAAGAATTCATTTTTTATATTTAATCGTTTTAATTATGCAAAAAATAAAAAAGTTAACGTGTTGAAATGCAACTTTTAGTTTTCAAATGCGTTTATACACATTTTACATTGATAATAAACACGTGGGATTTTTAGTTTTATTTTTCAATTTTCGTATATATACAAGCGAGAAAAATATTGTGTTAAAAAGTGATCGTATAGTATTTAAGACTGAAAATGAGAACTGTGGAAGTACACAAAATTATCTAGAAAATAAAACAAAATATCCTAAACAATGTATCACTTTTTAATAGTGTGAATTGATTTTTCGTATTTTCACAATTCGCGATTTCCTTACTGTCGATTACCTATGCCAAGTTTTGATTCAAATATTTTTTCTCCGCGTATTTACACTGCATTCGCGGTTAATTGTGGCAGTTACCGAATGTGTAAAGACTACTTTCTCATCACTGTGTTTCTCGCTTATATTCGACGCAGCGAAACACACAGACCGGTTCGACGCACTTTTTCATTTTTCTTAACGAACTCTACGGACCGCGATATACGTAAACCGATCTCGCGAGTAAAAAAAAATTTCGATATAATAAAGGTAAGTACATTCCGTTTAGCTAAATAGCAAAAAAAAATTTACTCAAATAAAAAGAAGCATCGGTATATATATACATACCGATTAAAAAGAAAAATGTACATAAAATGACGCGCGCGATCGCGTACATACACGCATTACGTAAAATAGCGCTCGTGATAAAGCCCACCCAAGCAATAAACAAAAAAGAGCTTGCGCGCAAACAATATACACGCAAGTGTGTGTAGGAAGAAGAAAACGACGATGAAAAGTTGTACAGTGGAAATCCAGGAGTTTAATCCGATAAACCAAGAAGGGTGTAATTATTTTCTATATACCCAAGGATGAATTACGCAGATGGGCAACGAAGAGAGAGAGAGAGAGAGAGAGAGAGTGAGAGAGATGAACTAAACGAATATACCCGTACCGCAGTTTGTAATTTAAGATACGAGGTTTTTCATCTGCATAATAGACACTCTCCTTGCTTTGCGCAACGCTAACGTAACCCCGCGCGTTGTTGTTTCATTTTTTTTTTCCTATTACTATACCATAGGGGTCACAAATATATAAGATAAACGATTATTTTACAGTTGTTTTTTGTTACTCTCGCTTAAGAAGAAAGTTAGACACATTGTAATCATTAATATTATACATTTCCGCTCGGTTTGGTATCGGTATTTCTACTCCTCTTCTCCTACGTAATATCACTATTAAACTGGATGTCCCTGATATATATACACACACACATGTGTGTGCACAGGGATTTCGCTCGACGCGCAAACGATTTTCACCTGCATGACTACATCCTTTCGATACGTTGGATGAGTAAACAGGTTCGCATTGTTTGGTCTCGAACAACTTTTTTTTTTGTGTTTTAAGTATAGCAAACCGATCGATTATTCCTTTTTTTCTTTATTAATATTTTTATGTCTTATGCTCTTAATAATGATACGCGTTGTATCGTCTTTTTTCCTTCGATAACGTTTATTGCTGTTTAAAACGGGTTATCATCAATTTATTTATTTATTTTTCTTCACTTTTCAGCGTTTGTTTTCACTCATCGCGAGTTTATTACCCTTATTGCGATTACACTGTGTGTGTGTGTGTGTATTTATATAATTACATCAGGTTAATTATGAGAGCCACATAAGAGCGTCCATTGTCTTCGTTTTTCTTATTAGTATACATTAATACATACATATACATACGTTGCATCGTAATTTGTAATGTTTATGGTAATATATGGAAATGTCCTTGAAACACTATTCTTTTTTAATAATTAAATGGTTACTGATTGATTTGAAGAAAAAATGATTTTACAATTCGAAACGATTCGTGCATTTGTAACATTGAATGATTGATATACATTTTTTTCGATTTGAAGGAGGTCAAAGGTTTAGAAAGATGAAATGTCCAAACCTTTGGCCTCGTTCGAATTGAAAAAAAAAGATATCAATCGTTCAAATTAACCATACAGAGAGCGTCAATCATTCTCATACTATATTATATATTTATAACATTATTGTAAATATTGTTATACTCTATTTATAAAAATTCTTTTGTGATATTGCTTTTGCAATTGAAAATAAACCATTCGTATTCACGATTCAACCTGTTTTTCTAAACGATATAAAATTTAATAATTTATAGATACAATATCGGTTAACAAGTACGGAATTTTGTCAAATATTCTAAGATAACATCTACACACTACCATAAGATGCTGATTATTTGAAAAAAAAGATATACATATATATATATACAGATAGATGTCTTATTTAGGTCACATCGATAACTCATAATTCTTAAGTATTATATTACTATACTTTCCTAGATTACCGAGTAATAGATCGTTACAACATTTAATGGGACACTCGACGAACAAAAGAGGTTTTAGCGAAAATTACTACATTACTTACACATACACATTCATTTGTGTCTTTGGAAAAAAGAAATTGGTCTACAATATTGAACCGATATCGTGTTATTAAAAAAGAAATTTCTAATCGTTTGCATTATTTGAAACTGTCACGATTTTTCCTTCGTGTCTTCTCAAAAGTTCTATTTGAAAAAAAAAAAACATTTTTTTTTCGTCAGATTTTTCAGTGACGAATCGGTACGTCGTGTGCACCTTGTGGATTTTTTTTTCTCGCGTGGACATACCTATATCAAAGATTTATGTAATTCAATTATTCGAAATTGGCATGTAAAACGTCAGCGCGTCGTCAAATTTGTCGGTTCTATGTTTTCATTGCGGGTAACAATTTCGTTCGTAAAGGTCTATTGCAAAGAAAACGTCAATGTTATCTCGTCATTTCTGCATTGGTTTAATATCGAAGCAGGTGCTAACTCCAATTAAGCTTCCGGAAATCTTTTGTATATAAATAAATGTGCGTGCGTAATTAAACGGAAAATAGGAAAAAAAATGTAAAATTGTTTCGAGGTTTAATCGATCGCACACCTGCCAGTTTAAGAAACGGGTCAGCTGAATCTGGACAGTCCCGCAATTGAGAAAAACCCAAGAGAAAGAGAAAGATATAACGTGACAAGCATAAGGTGACGTTCAGCCGGATTTAGAATTTTGTTTTTTTTTCTCTTTCCTTTATACATGGCAAAATAAATCTTTTTCTTTTTCTTTTTTTCATTTACATTTCGTTCAGTCGATTTTTTTCTTTCGTGACGTCAACGATGTCAAGATGCGTATACGCGATCGTATACGTATATGTATTTATAAACAAAGACACATTTTAAATGCGTTTTTCTCTTAAAATTTTTTTGCCGATTCGTCGATTGTGACTCATTTGAAAGTTTCATTATATATACTCGATTTCTTCTTATCTCTCGGGCGAATTTGTTAGTTAAATTTTGCGAGTCGCGCATTTTTTATTTGTACGTTCACCCGATGAATCGAAAAAGAGAGAAAAACATATGGAATTTATGGAAAATTATGTGCGACACGTTAAACAGAGGATAAAGAAAAAAAAATGTAATTGCTCTAATATATATTACGTCGAAAAAGCGCGGAATTATAAGAAATTTAAATATTAAGTATAACGATTATTTTATCGTTATTTCCGTATTGATGTATTTTATCACTGCTCGTCATCAACGATTAGAGTTATTATTAATTGTATCGCGAAGTATTTGTTACCTACTTTATCGCAGTACGACAATTTAAAGAAAACAAATATACGCGTTATTACTACCATTGACTTTTAGCAATTTAAACCGTATATATATATCTGTTTACAAATACACTATAAAATACAATTTTAATAAAATAAAGTTATAATTTAAAAAAAAAACAGAACTGTAACAAATTATCGTAGACTTAACGGTAACGCGATGTAATAGAAGAAAAAGAAAGAAAAAGATGTTCTTTTTAGTATACATAAGAATTATCAGAGTATAAAGTCAATAGCGAAGTGAATCGTTTTGAGATTACACCCGCGAGAAGTAACCGGCAAAGACTGTATACCTATACCTATATATAAATATACTTAAAACTATTACAATACGGTTATTGTTTTTACAAAATCGACAAAATTAAAATCGCATTAACAAAAACTTTCTTTTGACGTATTTTACAAAAATTATATATAACCGTATACGATCGAAATAAATTTTCCTCGCACTTTCCGTTATTAAAATATGTATATAGTCGCGTGTGCGTGCATGAACGATTAACCGTTTAAGGTTTAATGACATCGATGCCCGGGTGTATGTATCTTAATGAGATATGAAAAATAGATAAAAATCGACATTGAAATACTGGTCTTGTACATATTATATGTATATGTAACTTTCTAGGCAGTCAACAACATAAATAAACGTGACATTTACGCTTGTACGGGTGTATGTACGTACATGCGAATTTGCGTTATCGTTGTACTTGTATATGGAAAAAAGGAAAATATTATAAGGAAATACGTGTTAACATTTATTGTATCTGTTAATAAAGACATTGTTATACGGATTATTTTATTTTATTACGTGTCGTTCAACAGTTGTAGGTAAATTTTTGAACGGGGTCGCAGTTCACTTTTATTTTCTTCGCGCGCATTAAGAACACGTTTTTATCAAACATTATTCTATTCAGTGTAACAGTGGATATATATATGCAGACTGCCAGAATGGAATGAAATATATTAATTAAAATAAAAAAATTCGTGCTATTATGGACGTTCTATTGAAACTGACAGTCTGCATTGCAAATCCTATGAAGTATAAAAATTTACGGCATAATGTGTGAATCGATAATTTCACACTTTTGCCAAGTGTAAAATGCGAATATTATACTTTTGGAAAGAGCGATTCTCATCGTTTTAGATTTATCATAAAGTGTAAACTTGTCGATTTACACACTTCACCGTCATCTTTAAGAGTTAACAATTTAAGAATCAGAGTGTGCACTCTCGTTACTAACGATGGCTAAGTAGACGTCTAACTCAGACGAATATAATTTTCTTTGGTAATAATTATACGCTTTAGATAATCGATTAAACTCATTGTATACAAAGACGTTTCAGAACACGAATTACAGAGTTCTACTGAGTTGAAATGGTATACATCGATCTAAAGTGTACAATTAAAACATCAAAGAATTGATATTCGTTCGAATTGGCCGTCTGAAACTTCGCCATCATCATTACTATATATAAATGACACGCCAATTTTCACTAAAATATCTCAGTGCATATGGATAGACACTTTATACATTTACGTTGAATGTATATGAAAATTCAACGCACGTATCTCCATTAGTTTGACACTTAATTCATTAAAAGGTTCGTATACAAAAAAATAAAGAAAACTGAGAATTTGAATCCCTACAGTGGCATAAGAAACCTAAATCGCAACAGTAAACCGGAACAATATGTATTTTTCGAGAAGGTAACAACACAATCGTTTCCCAAAGGTATCGTATCGTTTTTTTTGTGCAAAATCAAATATCGGTAGAGGGATATATCCAACGTTACACCGGTATGTCCCGTTACTTACGAATATATTCAAAAACTCGCGAGGCGAATCGCGCGAGGAAAATACCGGAGGAGACGACGGAGGGGAAAAGGGGGGAAAGAGAGGGGGGGGGGGACCCCCTGATTTCGTGAGACATACATATAGGTGTACGTATATATACACACTTGGCCACGAGAAAAAAGGCACGTGTGTATATATAGGTGTTGGGTATGCGTATGTATATACAGAGAGACAGAGCAAAGAAAGCGAGGAGACCCCGGACAGGACGAGGTTTCATCGCGGAATGTGACCTACATGACCAGAGAGCCGCCTTGCCGACTCGTCTCTCAACCGATAATTGCGCGTCTGTGTGTGTGTGTGTGTGTGTGTGTGTGTGTGTGTGTACGTATACGAATATATATATAAATGTGTGTGATGTATTTAATAGAACCGAGTATAGACGCGTATGTGCGGAGACCCGCGCGCGATAATTCGAAAGAGAACGAGAGAGGGACGTATACATCAGGAATGAAAAAACGAATCGAGTGATATAGGAATGAATGAGGATACAGGCGGGAGATAACTCGTGTCCATTGGATTTTTTTTTCGTCGATGTCTCCGTATATGTATATATATATAGATACATGCGTGCATATATATACGTAAACGTGGATCGTACGACAATAGAGGATTGGGGGCTTTTACGTACGTCACGCGGTCGCGTGAGCCTCCAACTTTATAACCTACTTCCGAGTTCGAGTTCTCTCGCACTCACTCTCTCCTAACGCGTTTACAAGTGGACCGCGTTTTCGTTTATATATTTCATATACATACACACATGCGTAACGTGGGTATGTATAGATGCGCGCACATACGTACGTACGTACGTACGTGGGGTCCCGGGGTGATGTCGCGTGAAAAGGAGATCACTCTTCACCTCTATACGTACACCAGCTGTACACATCACGATGGGGAAATATATTTTCGTGCAGACAGGAACTAGACAACGTGCGATTCGCGGACCGAGGAAGGGAGGGACGCGGGACGCGGGACGCGGGCTCACGTGATTTTCACGATAAATAAGATCCCACGCATCGCGATTCCCGATATACACGAATAACAACATTAATGTAACGTATGTCTCTTTCTGTGTGTATGTGTGTGTGTTTATATATACAAAACAGGAATACGAAACGGGACGAAAAGCGACGAGACGTTGACGCTCTACGTGTATAGGTATAACAACAAAGGTAAACACGAAAATGCAGGATATGTCTTTTTTTTGTGTGTACATATATATGTATGTATACACACACGCGCGTACAAGAATGTGCGAGAGTGAATGACAATGAACGAAAAAAAGAGAGACAGGAAGCAAGGATCAACGATCCGACGAGAAAAACAGAATAATGTATAACGAGGTGACGAAAAAGATAATTAACAAACGTCGCAGACGCTCCAATCGAGAGGATATTTATATTGTACAAGTATAGATGAATATTTCATATATATACATGTGCGCGTGTGTAACGGATAACAAATCTATATGTATATCCATGTAAATATACAGGCGTACATATTTACCGATAGCGGAACAGTTGGCTCCTTGAATTTTCCCGCGCGCGATCGATCCACGCGGTAATTATCAGCTCGTCCTCCTCAATTTAACCGGTATAATCCTCATCTGTCGTTACGTCGCATTTAATCCCACCGGGTTATTACTATTGTCCTTTTGCTTTTTTTTCCCCCTTTTCCTTATTTCCTTATTTTCTTATATCACTTTCTTCGACTGCGTGGTTATTTAAAATATCTTTATTTTCGCTCGTTACTCCCCAATCACGGTGATGCCCGGTTGCGACTTTACTTTATCTTTCTTTTCGAATCCTTATTTCGCGTCGCACCGATTTTCTTATATAAGTATCATACGACCGATCCACGCGCGTCGACGGCTCAGCGGACACTACGCCGCGTGTGGCTAGCAACCGATGCTCAACCCTACTCCTTCTGTGCGCTTCGCTATATAGAGAGAGAAAGACGCGCCTTTTACATGTATACCTACATATATACATGTACAATTTATATATATATATTCATGTATGTAGGTATGCGAGTGGATGGATGGATGGATTGTAAAGGAGGTACGTGTATGTGTATATATATATGTATATATATATATATATACCGTAATGGGAAAGACAAGGATGCGAGTAGGTACTATGAATTTAAGCGTTTCACTACCGGTAGTTACGGTTATTTTTTTTATCTCTTCGATTTCTTTAATTAGATTTTTTTTTAAATGTATATTTGGGCCGGTGCTGTATAGGTTGTACGTGAGCTTGAAAAACGAGGTAAGCATACACGTTCGTTCACTTTGATTGTTATATATATAACATATATATATACCGAATTTCTTTTTTTCGGTAAGAACGTTCGTTATCGTATATGCAATTTTATATGCGTATACCTATATACGAATGCAAGTAATTCGATTTAACGAATTGGTCCTGTGCACGATCACGCGCTCGTCGTTACAACGGATATATATATATATATAATCGAGACCCTTTGTTATACTATACGCTCAACGATTTTGGAAAACAATGACGCGAATAAAAATATGTATATATATACTTACGTTTCAAATACGATCGAAAAACAAAAATATTTTATTTTCAAAATGAGCATAAGCTGTTTCTAATTATACATTGGATACATCAGAATTATTGTTTTCGATATACAGCCAAGAGTAAAATATATTCTGTGTGTGTGTGGATATAAAACGGAACAAGAATATTTTATTGTAACGATGACACTGAGAAGTATATAAATATGTGGAATTATAGGTTTTAACATAATTCTTTCGAAGATAAATATCCCGTAACTCGTACACAACGCACTTTTATTACACTTTTATAGAGAATAACAGATTTTTACGATAATTTATTAAATGCACGCGCACAAAGATGGGAATGTAAAAAATGTTTAATTTTATACATACGAAAAATCAAGGTGAATTCGTATTTTTATGTACATTTTATAACCAAGTTTGTAATAAATATTTATTTTTTCGCGGATACGAGAAAGACAGTCTGCACCAAATAGAGAAATACGTTACATAAAAAAAAGGGTATTTTCGTTTTTTATAAGTAAATAATAAGATAAAATGTTAATCCTTGTTTAATTATAATGCGAGACATCTCCGATGATAATATAAAATTCATAAAATTGTTATATCGTGAATCGACGAGACAGTAAATAAGTAATGAAACTAAAATAATTGTATGCTATGATTTAGAAGAGAAAATTTCTTCCTGATAAAAATGTATAGCTAGAAAAGGATGAAGGATCAAAGACAAAAAAAAACTGCATTCATTTAGTTGTTTTCTACATATTATTTTCTTATAAATTTAAATACATAACGATTTGCTTAACGATTGTTAAGTGTATCCCGTTGTACTTTGCAGTTACATCATTAAAAAAAATAGTAACTGCGGCTTATTACAATGTTAATCATCAAAGTTATAAGTTCACCTCGATTCCCACACGCATAAAAATTCAATTAAATAATTCTATCAACGCATTTGTATAACATGCGTAATAGTAAATTACTGTAATTTTAATTCCCACCAGTTTAAATACTGCGTATTTATAATAAAAGTTATTATTATGTAATTTAATGATAACGTTTATATGTACGAATGCCTGAAATAGTTCTACTTATTTACATTTATTTAAACGTAGGATAATATTTAGAATGTAAAGTGCAACGTTATTGTAAATTTATAAATTAAACAAATCTAACCTGATGACCATTAAAGGTTTGCACATCAAGTTTTTCGACTGAATTACTACTTTTGTAAATAATTAAAATTTCCCGCGCTCAAATTTATCGATTGAGAAGTACTCTATAGTTTTGTAAGAATTAATATTTTATAGAAAAAGTGATAAGAACGCTCTGAGAGCATTACCCTTCGTTACGCTGCAATCTATAATGATTATACAAAGTTTCAATTTATTGGTACATTAATCAATGTGAACTGATATTTTTAGAAAATTTATAAAACGATTGAACTCGTTAATTAATGTACATTAATAAAGTAAACGGCAATGTTCACGTGGTTTTGCTTAAATTATAATATCTATAATATTGATTTTTATAAAAAATAGTTCTGCGCCTTGTCAATAATTTTAAGAGCGGGAAATTTGAATTGAGTTAACATTCTCTTAAGATTCATCGACGTATAATAAATGTTCATCAGCTTATTCAAATACGAATATATGGGTGGATTAACTATTTACTTATATAGAAATTTTCGAGAATTGGAAGTAACTTTTATAGTAATAATAATTTTTATTATGTTAGTCTGCTATTTATAAGATGAGGCATCTTCTTTCATTCTTCCTGTATTTCTTCAATTGTTATTCTTCTCAAAAATCATTTAAAAATTTAGAATGTAACTTAATTACCGAATGATTAAATTCAGACTCGCTACCGAGTCACTCAGTTATCTCTCTGTACGAGTAATTTTTCACTAGAACAAATTTACAGTTGTTAACGCCTTTTTCTGTTAGTATATATAATTTATTATTATTTTATAAAAAAGGCGAATTTCCCTGTAAAAATATCTATAATAAATAAATAAATTCGTGGAAATCAATAATAAATTAATGAATTTTGATTCATTAAAACATAGTACATTTATTTCAATAAAAGGAACGACGAATGTCTCCCTAATCAAAAGTATACTTTAGCCAGAAGACTAACGCGTATCATTAAAATTGTATTCGTTTGAAATTATCTTCGATATATAAATACAATGTGAAATTAAAAAAATGTTGCTCAGTGATTACATTACAATTTATAAAATTCATATCAATTGATAACGCGACAGACGTGAACAAACAAACAGGATAATTAATTTAAATTATATAAATTGTCGCGTATATGACGAACGTCATTTCGGGACTTAATGACTATGTATACACACCTATTCAGTATTATTATTCAATCTTGATTTATATAATGTTTAGTCATTAATACATGTATATACGCTCTAAATATAAATATATTAAAAATATAAAACATTCGATGGACTACAAGTGTATGCAAATACAAACGCCATATTATCCATGATTCATATAGCGTAAATCAACATTTCAACAAATTTTCTCATACGAGACAAAATGAAGATCATTATCCAATCTTCAAATGAACGTCAGTTGAAATGTCATTATAGAGCTGCACAAGAAAATCGCCAGTTATGTACATGCGCACACACATACACACATGTACATGTAGACCGTTCATTATGACGATTTTTAAAAGTACGTCATTGTCACGTGCTGGTCGTAGGTTTCTACTTTATCGACGTTCGTTATACATATTATTAAATAGCTCGAAAATAATATTTGTTGAAATGTAGAAATATTTATAAAAAACTTGAATGGAAATAAAGAATATATTACATTATATTTTATATACATATATATTTTGTACATAACATATTGAGTGATATAAAGTCATTTTTTTAATTTTAAGTTAGTTTAATATGTCAATCTAGCAGATCTATGTACATGTACTATAAGTAATGTACCTCTAAAGGATGTTATGTTTAGTCGGATATATATTTATTAATATTTTAGACTTCAGCAACATATGCCTTCCTGGTAAATAAATAAATAAGTAAAAATTCAAAATTATAAAATAATTCTTAGTTTTATACTAATGTTGTGTAAGACTATTTAATAAAATTTTTTATTGAATCTCTTAACTTTTTCTCAATGCACCTTGCCAAAAAAATGGCACATATGGTTGAATAGTGACGTTACGTAAATAATTTTTTTAATTACGAATTTGTATAATAAATATATAAACGTTGCATTGCACATATACTTATAATCTCTCCATATATATTCTTCAATATGACGGGTGAAAGGTTTCGAAACGAAGATAAAATACGTCTACGTAATAGTTTTCATTGTGCAAGACGAAAATTGATGTATTTAAATTAATCATTTTCATATATATATATATATATGTATATGGGGTATTCCACGTGAAGTGGTCCGATCAAAATTTTAAAATGCACCAAATTTTGGGTACACTTTGCAAATGTTTTTCAGAATACAGAAAAAAATTTTTAGGTACTGGAATCTATTTGCTCAAAAGTTATTCTAACCTCAAAAAGTGAATTTTTCCATATTTTTTTCAACACCAGCTGGGTTTACCGCTATATAACTTAAAATCTATCAACTTTTACTATACAACATTATATGTAACATTCGTTGCTAATTATATCTAGAATTTATTCTTCTGGGTTAGAATTTCTAATCTCAAGGTCAATGTTACATAAACTACATGTCAATATTCAACTTGAAAAAAGTGCAAGTGCGCCACCTTTGATTTTTTCATCCAAAAGTCTAAAAGAAAGCTTGGAGCAATACCTTTCAAATGGTCTGTAGCATTTTTATGGCCTCCAATTCTGTAAAAAGTTATGACAATTTAAAGAAAGACAAAAAATTCACAAAAATTAACATGGTAATTCCCATTTAAATTTTTAAAAAAAATTTCGTGTTTCTTTAAATTGTCATAACTTTTTACAGAATTGGAGGCCATAAAAATGCTACAGACCATTTGAAAGGTATTGCTCCGAGCTTTCTTTTAGACTTTTTGATGAAAAAATCAAAGGTGGCGCACTTACACTTTTTTTAAGTTGAATATTGACATGTAGTTTATGTAACATTGACCTTGAGATTAGAAATTCTAACCCAGAAGAATAAATTCTAGATATAATTAGCAACGAATGTTACATATAATGTTGTATAGTAAAAGTTGATAGATTTTAAGTTATATAGCGGTAAACCCAGCTGGTGTTGAAAAAAATATGGAAAAATTCACTTTTTGAGGGTAGAATAACTTTTGAGCAAATAGATTCCAGTACCTAAAAATTTTTTTCTGTATTCTGAAAAACATTTGCAAAGTGTACCCAAAATTTGGTGCATTTTAAAATTTTGATCGGACCACTTCACGTGGAATACCCCATATATATATATATATTTGATAACTTTTTTATCGATATTCAATTTTAGATTTTTGGGTAAAAAGCCATTTAAAACCATGTTGCCATATTTTAAAACCAAATTTACATTAAATATTATACAGTAAAAATTGACAGATTTCAAAATAAATAGATGCGGTAATGGTTATTCTTTAAAATAAAATAGTACAAATCATGGAAAACAAATTATTTTCGATTTTGTTGTATTCTGCAAAATATCTTCAGTGAGTGAGCCTCTACCTAAAATTTAGTGTATGTGTATATATATATATATATATTAAATTGACGTCAACTGGTTGGGTCAAAATTTTGAAATGCACTAAATTTTAGGTAGAGGCTCACTGAAGATATTTTCCAGAATACAACAAAATCGAAAATAATTTGTTTTCCATGATTTGTACTATTTTAGTTTCAAGAATAACCATTACCGCATCTATGTATTTTGAAATCTGTCAGTTTTTACTGTATAATATTTAATGTAAATTTGGTTTCAAAATATGGCAACATGGTTTTAAATGGCTTTTTACCCAAAAATCTAAAATTGAATATCGATAAAAAGAGTTATCAAAGTTTAAAAAGTCAATGTTGTGTGTATTACTATATATGTAAATAAAAAAAAATTTTTTATAATTGTAACAAAATTGTAATAATTAAAAAATTTACATTGATTAATATTACTAAATATGATTTAAACAATTAATGTAGAGCGCGAAAAATTACTTACACACAAACCACACACACACACATAACTGAAGGCTACATTTAATACGTTTAAATACATTAATTAAATGATACATAGTAAATGATAAATCAATCTGCATTATTGTAAATTACATTTTCGTTTAAATTAAAAGCAATATAATTATTAATTTTAAACGCGTATTGCGAAATATCGGAGGATTGACGTAACTTGTATATGTATATACACACAACACACGTGGACGAATAATTTACTTATTTTTAGATTATTTTAAAAATACCGCTTAGGATTTTTCAACGCGTCGAAAATTTGCGTCCGTCACGTATTCTACTCGAACGAATGCATACGCGCGCTGAGATTTTCCGTACATTTTCGTGCAGTATATTTTCAAAAATACACATATGCACTACATACTCCCTCCCATTATTCGAAGTGCTCGAAAACTCGGTGATAATAATAATCGTGAATCGAAACGAGTACTTACAGTGTAAGAAAAAAATTTTCAAACTAAAGTATCTTATCTCTTGTCGTATTATATATAAATTTTCTCCATTATTCTCTTATTATCTGTCAAAGATAAATCGATATATAGATACAATTTATATATATCTGGTTGACGTAATTTACGTTATGGATTTACCGTCACGTTACGCGCCGAGTAAATTCATAATACTGCAAAAGCGTTCAATCGTTATAGAATCGTTTAAATAACATTTATTAATTATTTTTCGCATAGTACATTTTTAATGCAGATACTTAATTACATTTTTGTGTTTTATCTGTGCATCGATATACACTCGTTTTTATAAAGGAAAATTTCTAGCTCGAATATATTAAATGCGAGTAACCGGTCAGAAGTGTCAGAACTGCAGCAGAATTATAGTTTAAAGTAAAATACGCGAGGTAAAGAGTGACGCGTGTAAGAAAAGAGGCGAAATATAGAATAGCCTTGAAAAATCGTTAGAAACTCACATGGGACAGTCCGGTAAGGGAAGTGTGCGAGAAGAGATAGTCGCTCTCTTGATTCGTTCAAAGTCGAGAAACGAACGTGCACAAAGTACATATAAGTATATCCATCGATTTTAACTAAACAGTCAAAAAAGAGTTGTCCTCTGTAAATTGCATAACGAGACGCGTATACATACATACACACACACACATATATATATATATATGTGCATAAGAAAATAAAAGTGTAAATCAGATATAGGTATATAGAGATACAAATTTTCGAAGAAAACACGCGCGCCCACAGTGATAGATTGTTAGAGCAATCCTGCCTGCTTCGAATATTATCACTCGGTGCAGAGTGGATGATAATAAAGGATCCGAAGGGAAGGATGATAAAAGAGGAGTCAAAATTGCGGTAACGAAGACTGAACAGCTGGGGCATCCAACACTCGACGACGAGATGGGTACGTCGATCAAAACGACCAACCCAAGGAAAAATTTGTTTAGTCATTTAAAGTACGAATATTTGGCTGCCGGGGTTGCTGGTGGTACCGTTTCAACCTTGGCGTTGCATCCTTTGGATCTATTAAAGGTCCGGTTTGCTGGTAAGTTTTCTACCTTTCTTATTTTTCAATTATTTAAGACATAACCTGACACGCTCTCTTTCTCTTTCTCTCTCTCTCGCTCTCTCTTCTGTTGCACACACGTGCGCTTCGCGATAAGACCCTCGCGTTCTCGATTAATCTTTTTCGTTGATTTATCATAGCGTTTCGTTGGTTCAATCGCGTTGTGCAATTGTGCTTGGAAAGTTTTTCCGATAGCAATGCGTTGAATTCTGTAACGGTTGGTCGTTACTACACAAATGTAGGAAATTAAGTCTGATGCAAGATTCCTCAAGCAACCTCTATCTTACTAGCATCAGACTTATGGACAATTACATGATGTATATCTTACTAAATTTAACTTTTTAGGTTTATTTATTTCGATATTGACATTATTTTCTGTTTTCCTATTTATTTTTGTATTTACAACAAAATAAAGCAATTTCTGCAATTGATTAATTTAGTTAATATTCTAACTATAGTCGAATTGGTTATTTATAAATATTTATATATACGTGTACGTATCCTTTTGCTTGTTTGTGCAATGAAGAGGAATATTAAATACTTGTACTTAAATACGTAGTATTACCTTAATGGTTATTACAATAACCATTGCCTCGTGAAGTTTTTACGGGTTTTAAGGGTGATGCAATAAAGGTCAATTTTTAGTTGTGCTGAAAATGAATATTACAAATGCTTACATAAATATAATTATATTTATTATATTTATATTAAAAATTGTTTAACTTACATAATTGTATCATTATATTTTCCAATAAACAATTGTGTTTTGCTAAGTTGTATTTGTATAAATTAATTAACTTTTTATTCTAAATAAATTATTCATTTTAATTCGATCAGTATCATCAATAAGAAATTTAATTGACTTGTGTTGAATTGTTTAATACATTTTGTAACTTTTTTTTAAATGGAACATGAGTACAAGATACCTTATTTTATAATAGCAATAAGTAAGACTAATTTAAACTTTGTCAGTTCTTTTGTTTTATAGTATCATTTAAAATTATTTCAGTTAACGATGGGCAGGTGCAGTATCGACAGTATAGTGGAGCATGGAAGGCTTTTGTACAAATTGTAAAAAAAGAAGGATATACTGGATTATATCGAGGTATTACTCCAAATGTATTAGGATCTGCAACTTCTTGGGGTTCCTATTTCTTTTTGTAAGTTATATAAAATTAATTGGTACTTGTTGTACAAAAAAGATTATATACTAATATTAACCATATTTTTATTGTATGTAGGTATAATTGCATAAAAACTTGGATACAAAATGGTAATACTGAAGAACCTCTGGGACTCTGGATGCACATGCTTGCTGCTAGCGAATCTGGAATCCTGACATTATTAGTGACCAATCCAATTTGGGTAATTAAGACAAGGCTATGTTTGCAATACGCCGAAGACAGATATCTACCGGAATCAAAGCAATATTCAGGCATGATTGATGCATTAAAAAAAATTGTAACACATGAAGGATTCAGAGGACTATATAAGGTTTTTATTTTAATTATAATAGTAAAGAGTAACTTAATATACATCATAATATGTTTTCAATTACTAGTATAGTAGCACTTGTTTTCTTTAGTGCAGTAAACAAGAGAGATAATCAGACTCTGCGATACTTTCTTAAAAATTAGCTAATAGAGATATTATGACAAACAACCACACAGTGAGCGTAGTGCAATTTTTAAGAATTTTACTGTTAACTCCCAGAGCCTGATGATCCTATTAAGATTATAAAGTAACTGTGAATAATTGTACAGTTTCCTAATAATTTTCTTACAGGGTTTTGTTCCTGGACTGTTTGGTGTTTCTCATGGTGCTATTCAATTTATGGCGTACGAAGAGATGAAAGTTAGATATAATTTATACAAATTTAAACCAATTAATTCAAAACTTGTATGTACAATAGTTTATTTATTGATTTACAATATATTTTTGTTATTAAAATGTAAATAATTGTTTATATCTAATTTTAGGGTACAGTCGAGTATATCACATGTGCAGCTATTTCGAAATTATTTGCGGCAGTATTGACGTATCCATACCAAGTAGTGAGGGCTAGATTGCAGGATCATCACCACAACTATAAAGGAACAATGCACTGCATTGAATGTATATGGAGGTTAGAAGGATTTAGGGGTTTTTATAAAGGCATAGCGCCATATTTTCTGCATGTATTGCCGAATGTTTGTTTAATTTATTTTATTTATGAATCTGTCAGCGATTTTACTGAAAAAAAATAGTTTATTTCGAATAATGCAGAATGCACATTTAGCATTAAGATATTGAGTATAAAAATTTCGTGGCAGAAGTGTTTCTGTATGATTAGTTTATCAGACCACAGGTGAATAACATGATGACCAAAAATATATTTTTTATATACAGTATCAAGAAGTAACGAAACTATTTTTTTATAATTAATTTTTTACTGTTTCCTAAAATCCAAGTGCTTCTGCCACGCTTCATTATTGTATACATATATACATATGTTCAAATGAATATGCATATATATGTACAATTTTTAAACAATTTAGCAATTGTGACAAATGTAAGGAAAATTGAACGAAAAATTTATGGAATAACTGATGGTTCTTTGCTTATTCCCTAGATTTATTTTCCGTAAATGTGCTTCTTAAATATGAAGTGATGAACACTATGAAATTTGTAACAATAGATAGAGTATGTCCAGAAAAATTTAAAGAATCTGTTAGGTAGAATTTCTTGTTTTCGAAAAACAATTCTTCAATCCTTATTTTCATTATACTATTGTACTTTAAAATTATAAAATCAAAATAACTGACTGTATATAAGTTCTTTGTGATGATAATCGAAAGAACAAAGCTGTCTCTATACAAATCAAAATTAATTTAACTATTGAATTTATAAAACTACGTGATGTTCTGTAATTATGAGACTTCTAATAGTAAATGATTATCTTTGACACTATTTGTTCAAAAACAAATTTTTATATCTTATTTATAAATGTACTGCTCATCATTAATAATATTAAAGATTTTGTGGAACTTGGAGATAGATGCACTATGTAAATACTAGGACAATTTATTTATAACTCCATTTTAAGCTGTGAATATAGTGAACATTTGTACAAAACAAAAGCTATTATCCAGTTTATTTTAAACAGTGTCAAATATGTGATAAACGATAAATTATTAACTAATCTAACAACTGCAATACTTATTTTAAAACAATGCTCTAATATACATTTAAATAAAAAAAAACAAGATTCATTGCACGGGGACAATGCGGGGGATAGTCGGCCCGAGGTTGTACGCAACGAACTTACCTTCGCGCACAACCGGAACACCTCGTCGGTAGCTCGTCGTTTCCTTGACGGCTACTGCGTACGTTGGTGTGGAGCTCGAAACGAGCCCACTTCCGTAGACACGAATCTAGAAGATGCAGACGTGAGTCTTAGCAATTTAGCAAGGTTAGTACGGTTAGCAGTAACTCACCCGAAAAGGGCAACGTGTCCGCAAACCCGCGCACTCTCGTGCGGCGATTTCGCGTCCGAGTGTTCCTTCATCGTGATCGCGTCCCGACCATCTGCGTAACCCCGTATATTTAACGCGCCCGCGACTTAGTCATTATGCAGAGAGCCATGGAATGGTGTGCGGGATTTGGTCCCCAATGCACGGGGTATCACGGAGTTGGTACGGTTACCTACATCCACCATTATTTTTCTAGAGTTAAGGAATAATATCGAACCATAAGTATGATATTTTTATTAAGGAAAGAAACCAATTATGGAACCGAGTAAACACTGTATAGGACGGTATCTCCGTATCAACTTCAGTGATCGATACCAATCCTAAGAGGAGCGAGGCATGTTCAAAGCTTGATAGATATCCATGTCATCACGCGGGATTAGGGCACGCTTAGTTAGTGGACGCGAAACTCGCCTATCACTAGGGTCCGATGGTGAGCAATTTAAATTTAGTACATTCAACGGCGCCGCACCCTCATCACCTTTTTGCGAGGGAACGTGGTTAGGGGGAGACTTCGACGCTTTCCTCTTTTCCCAAATATCATAGATTACATATGCAGCCAATCCAAACATAATGGTATATAGCATGGAAAAACGAGTAAGAGATGATAGGTATGAATTGGGAGATAACATTCCTTTCTTAAACTTTATAAAGTCAGCACGAATAGCATCGGTGGTATCAGAAATATCAAAAGTGCCGTTGAATAAAGGTACATCTATTGAGGCATCGTCGGCGTGTGTATACTCCACTGTAGTGTATATATATACCATATATCCGTTAATTAAAATTGATCGAATGTTATCGTTAGAGCAAAAAAGAGGTCCAACTAAGTCCTTGCTAAGTCATTATCGTCCGTTAACACATGAACCTTCTCATTTGGAGAGACAAATATAAAACCGTCACCTACAATAAAGGACATTGGATTGGTAATACGATGGTGCAGCGAAGATGAGAGATCCTTGTGGGAACGCATGTAATGGAAGCCCATTTTGTCACACTTGAAAACACTGGGCTTGCCTCGCTCTGTAAAGAACAGGGGCTCTAGGATCCACAAGGTATTAGAGTTCTGCACCTGGGTAACACCGACCTGCATAATTAGATTCTCATAACGATTGATTATAGGTAACATAAGCACCCCCTTTAGGGTGCCGTCGACGATGTTATGCATATCGAAATATACGCTTGCGTATTGATAGGCCATATGCAAACTTTTATAATAAATGGATGACGAAAGATCGGGAATTTGAGATATTATATTTTTAAACTGTGTAGGCGATATTATATGAGTCGTAAGCCTCCCAGAATACGCCGCTTCGACCAGATCGTCATATATTTTGAGATGGTAATGATACATCACCAGGTCGATAGTCTCTCGCGAGCTCACGCAGATCATGGACTGATAATAAAAAAATAGATTATCCATATCTCTACGCACGGTGATAAAATTCTGCCTTGAATCGTCGGAGGAGGCTTTAAACATTCTTTCAACATAAGCGTTAGACTCGAACATCTTAAGTCTAATATTAGTCATCTTACTCCGAAGATCATTTATAGTCACTCTATTCGTATGGAAAAAGAAAAGCCGAGAGAGGCAAGGGTTGAGATCAGTAAGGCAGCCCCAGCCATAACTAGTGGTGCAATTCTTCTTTGTCGTGAGCGTATCAATAATCGGAGCGTCTCCATATGAGAATGTGAAAACTTGAAAATCTCAACCAGACTTATGTGCTGACGCGTGGTGTTGCATATTGTAGTATGCTCGTAAAGATCTAAAGTTATTGGGACAACGACTTGGCCCTCCTGCTTCATCGCGAGCGATGACGATACAAAGTTCCGTGGCTTGATTATAACTAACTGAACACAATCTGCGTTAATCAAAGAGAAATGAACCATCATCAATAGGGTAACTGTGGGCCCACATAGTCATGATGGATTATTAGTTGCATAACAGGAATTTTGCTGCCTGTATTTGCGTGCACGTCCCTTATGGCCTATATAAATGGCTTGTGGAGCTGAATCAGCCTTAGTTAGATGAGGTGCCACTCCCTTAAATTCGTCTTCTTTATTCCTGGGGCGGTCCTTCACGATGTTAGTCTATTTGTCGAGGTACGAAGCGTGGATAGCTTTAAAACGATTCACATCTCCGGATTCAATCGGATAGAAGAAGTCATGATGCTCCTTAATGGTTTCGTAACTATGGCCTTAAGGACAGCGTGATCCTCTGGATTATGCTCATCGCGGAGTCGGGCTTGGCGGCGACGATCACGTTGGCTCTGTCGGAGGATATCCAGGTATGTCAGTTGCTCTGTCCGGTCGTTGATGTCCTCTCGCCATGCTACGACGGCCTGACTCGCTTCCTCTCCGTAATTGCGGTGGAAGTCTACGAGGGCCCCATATGCTAGGCGCTCCTGCGCCTCAGCCTCCAATTGCGCTGTCCAGGCGGCGTCGAGTTGGGTTTCCAGCCTCTTCCAGTCCGCTCAAAGGTCCCCCGACCACCCTCGCATGTCTCGCTCTAGAGGACCGGGTCTCGCCTCTTCGGATGGACCTGCGTTGGCCGCCGATGGTAAACTCGCGGCCAACTTCTCAATTTCCCGAGAGAGCTCTCCCAAGAAGGGATCTGAGTCCCCGTCCCCGTCGATCAATGAGTAGGTGTTCGCACTAATGGCTCTCGAGACTAAATACGGCCCTCTGTATTTCGGTGTAAGCTTAGCCGACACGTTATGAACGGCTTAGGAGAGCACCTCGTTATGCTGCCAAACTAGGTCGCCCGTCTCGTACTCGACGAAGCGACGACCCTTATCGTAATAGATCACGATGAAGGAACACTCGGACGCGAAATCGCCGCACGAGGAGAGCGCGCGGGTTTGCGGGCACGTTGCCCTTCTCGGGTGAGTTACTGCTAGCCTGATTAAATAAAGAAGAGGGCCTTACTTGTTCTCTCTATAGCGTGGAACTTTTCCTTCTCCTCTAACGTTCTCCTACTTCCCCTGGGGTACCTCGCTCCTCGGTGGCACACGAGAGAATGAGTCTCTTCGACTTTCCATCATTCCCCCTCCCTTCTGTTTCTTGTACGGTCTCATCCGACGGTCGTGTGAGACACGCGACAGAGAACCATTTCGAGTGACCATCTTGGTATCGTCACTCGTCACAGAGGAAATAATTAATTAAAGTTTAAGGAAGTAAGTTGAAGGAAAGAAATAAGTTTTATAAATATTATTTGAGTTAACTTATCTGATCAAATTTTTATTATCTTTGTAGCTATATGTACTTATATTGTTAAAAGTCCATAAGATTGACAAAAATCCATTGTGAGAAAAAATGTTTGAAGTAATAACGTGTTAATTAAGTTCTGGTAGTAAATACAATAAGACTGTGTAGTATACTAGTGATACTACATGTGTGTTGGGAATTATGCTACTTTTCCTTTTTTGTGTTTTTAAATTGGTTTTTTTATGTATTTAAGTTTAAATTTTTTTGTTTTTTGTAAGTAACTTAGAGTAAGAGTTTTTGTTAATTAGTAGTTTAGTAAGTAATGTTATATCGCACCAGGCCTGTGCACAGATAAAAGGATTTTATCTCTACAGGCAGTTACATTATTGTAAAATTATGTAATTTTTATTCTGGTAATAAATAAATAATAACATAACTACAATTACACGCTACTTAATTATATCAAAATTTACTTTCTTAATTCAGCTAACCTCGAGAAACAATAACTAAGTTCATTTAGAACATTCTAGTGAAAGGAGTCTTCTAATGTTCAAAAGATTAATGGAAAAAATAAAGTGATAAAAGAAGCAGCATTCGTGAGCTTCATTGATAAATTATTTTCCAAACACAATTTAAAATATTCGATTAAAATGAGATACCCTATTATTTTATTTGGGGACGCTACGTTAAAAAGGAAACGTTATCATGCCAACACAGGGAATAATTAATGCATATATATATATATGCATATGTATGTGTGTATATACGCACATTCATATATGTATAAAAGTTTTTTGTACTTTATAAAATAATAATGTATAACTGAATTGACACTTTTGATTGACGTGTCATAAATGTTAATATTACACGTCAATGAACTGTTACACAACGCTCGTTATAACGCTCTGTTTTATTTATTACGAACAATGTATAATTAGTTTTATGAAATGTTAAAAAAATTAATTTTTAATTTCAATTAGGAAAGAAATAGTATACAAAAGTTAACTTTACTATCTTCTGAATTTGCGGTATATATTCCGTTCGAGAGAAACAGCTGTTTTAATAATTGGTGTGAAAATATTAGTGTGTATCGATTGTAACACGTTAACAAAGGTAAGAAAATACATTGTTTCTATACATTTCTAATTTTTAATTTAATTCTAATATTTCTATACTTACTCCACTTAATTTTTTGTTGTAGAAAAATGTTTTTTTTTTTCAATTAGATATTAATAATACTTCATTTGTCACTACTAGATGACAAAATTTGAATTATTTTTTCCCTAGTATATCGTTTCAGCATGTTTAACGAGGTTAGTAATAATAATCACTTAATTATTCAATAAATTTTGTTAACAAATAACTGTCTATTTTCAATTGCTTCTTTTTTAGTTATTAACATAAAATGAAGACTCAAATTAATTTTTGTTATTGGTCGAAGTATTGAAATAACTGCCGATCATTATACAAAACGAGAACTTTTTCCCGATAACAAAGTTGAACGTTCAATATGAAAAATCTGGACGAATCCGTAAGGCATTACGATCCGAAAGTAAAAAAAAATATAATGTTGGGTGGCAGAAAAATCTTCTATATTATATTAAAATTCATCCGTTGTCCGGTGTCCAAAGACCGGTGTCCGGTGCCCGGCGGGCGATGTTCGGTGTCCGGTTGTAAGAATTAGGACTATGTGTGGAGTGGAAGGGTTTCACGCTGATATTTCGGAAATTTCTGAGTTATTCCGAAATAACTCCACTACTTACAGAATTTCTGGGATATTTCGGGAATTTGTGAGGTAATTCGAGATAATACCAAAAATTATGGGATTTCCTGGATATTTCGGGAATTTTTGAAGCATTCCGAGATAACTCCACTAACTACGGGATATCCTGGTTATTTCGCGAACTTAAATAAAAATAATTGAAATATAAATAATATTTGTTTGAATGAATAATTGAATACAAATTATGTATTAGCTGAGTTTGGTAATTTTGCTTGAAATTTTAAATTGTACGTCTCCTTTCCATTAAATATCATGAAAAAGCATAAAATATATGTAAAATGGCCAAAGAATAAGTTTATATTCCAAGTGTTGTCGTTGAAAATATTATTCGGGTAGAAAAATAACACATTTGTTACTAGATTGTAAGTGTTGTTATGTCGATTATTTTTAATTTTTTTAAATTGATTCAGTATTATGTAGAAATATTTTCAGTATCTTTAAACTCTTGAGTAATTGACTAAGATTAAATAAGTATAGGTATACAATATTGTAAATATAATACACTGTTATTTTTATTTTATTGTTTCAAAAAAATTGTTTATAACTAAATACTAGGTTAATTAATTACATATTATATTATATTCTATATTGTTATTCAATTAAATGTTAAAATTATAAAGTTAAAAAAATATGTTAAAAATAAATATAAATTTAGTATGATTACGACTATTGTATAATTACGAATTGTTGCTAGTAAAATTATATAACGCTTCGTTCAAATGTAAGTAGTTACCAATCGACTACCAATAAAATTTCAGTTATAAATCGCGTTTAATTTTCATACGAAGTATACAAAGTTCTTTTACTTTATTTTTTCTTTTAACATCGAAAACGCTAACGTATTCGTATAGCAAACCATTAATCACCATTTCATGTTTAAATAATAAAGCTTGTTAAATTAATGACCGATTAATGATGATTAACGACTAATTGTGCAGCTCGCATTGGAAGTTTAAAAAGTTAAAACTCCCGATCCGAATGTAACGGTGGTACTATTTTTCTTCTTCATTTCGTCACAGTGGACGTTCACGGATACACGTGTACAAAGTCATCCAGCATTTGAAACTTTCGAGCTGATTCTTATTATTAACGCGCTCACACGGGAAAAGGAAAAAAAGGAAAGATATGGAGGACAACGTAACGTGATGATTATCAGTATACTGAAAGTTTCACGTGTGCATGACTCGATGAATGGCAAGGGAGCCCCGTTCGAAAGGCAGCCAAGAGAGAAAACGCTACGCGGCTCCAGTGAAACGAGAAGCCCAGAAATGAAGTCGTTATAAACCATCATGAAATTAAAGTATACACAAAAAACTCGGAGTATCCATTTTTTTTTAACAAGTATCATCATTTCATCGTATTTCTCTTCTTCTTGTGTTTTTAATTTGCATGATATTTTTATACTTGACGGTCAAAAAATACTGCAGCAATAACTATTGACTGAAGTACTTGTAGATATTAACGCAATTTTACAGCAATATTGTATAGACGTTGTCCGAAAAATATACACGGAGAGTACAGTTTCAGTAAATTTTACAAAAACTCTAAACTAAATTTTACTAAACTTTCATTGACGCGGCAACAGATTGCACAAATCCAAAAAATTATTGAACTTTTTAAAAAAATTTACTACAATTTTTCTCTCCGTGTAAGTATTCTGAGGATATTACTGACAAGTTCAAAATAGTTATTACTGCAATATTACCATAACAACAGAATGCGTTATATATACATATATATTATAATATCTGTAACATTTGAATAATATTCAGCAGTATTGTGATATAAAAACGTAATATTCATATAAAACTGAATAATTGTGCTGCAATACAACCAGATGTAAGTTAATAATATATTACATAAATAATATTGCTGAAATATTATTTAATAATAATATTCACGTATCGCATGTCTAAATAATTAAATGCTAATTGGGTTTTACCAATAACTTGTGGTCATTACCCATTTACTTTAATTTCTGTTGTCACTTGTTTGGTTTTGTCTAATAAACATTTCGTTTAACCGCATTCGCGCTTCGTTTATTTCACTTCATTATTTTACGACCCTTGGGAAAGAATTCGCGATTACGGTCTGCGTTGCGGACGACAAATTACTAAATGGACATTTTTTTATCTTATAAAAAGATTCCTTTTTTTAAATAATAAAAAAAGGAACGAAATGAAATATTAACGGATAAGTTCTCCGAGTTTTAATATCCAATAGTCAGGCCGTTTGGTTTTATTGAATTACCAAGCTTTTAAACATTTTGTACTCGTATTTTATTGTTTTGTTTCACCGTATGTTGGCATTGATAACTGGGTTAGATAATACATTTTATATCGTTAAGTATTATTTAATTTTTGTGAATAATATTTAACTATTGTTGCGGCATAATCACATCAAACTTTTGTTTAACCAAGGAGCACGTTTAACATTTTTTACCATTCCTTCATCAATTTTTTGTTAAATTAATAGTTTGTTTGATCGGCGATCGAGCGAACAATAATCTTATTGCGATGATGCATAATAAAAGAACAATTACAATATTTTATGTTAATAGAATAGATTAAAAAATTGAATGCAAATATACTTTATCATCATCAAATATTCGAAATTGTCATTTGTGATTGTTTCAAGAATTCTAAACATATTTCTCTATCAGAAAGTCGAATCGACATATGTTTGGGAAATATATACTTGATTTATTATTTTATTGTTGACTAAGAATCGTAATAAAGTTATCTATAATAATAATTATTGTAATTAAAGAAAGAAAACATTTATTTGTCAAGTTTTAATCATTTTGAAAGAAATGTAAACGTTATTAAATTAACGTCACGTTCAAATTTTCCATATATTTGTCATTAAGTGCAACGATAATTCGTTCAATAATTGTTTGCCCGACCATCGTACACTGAAAAAACCATTTAGTACGTAAATTTACTAAAAAAATTTTATTACATGTGTCGAAAGAAGTAATATTGATGGAAACTAATATATATATATTTATTAAAAACGAAAAAATTTAAATACATAATAAAGAGAGAACTGCAAAATATTTCATAATAAAACAATAAATTCTTAAACGCAATCGACCAAATATTTTATTGAATTTTCTAAACATATTTCTATTCAGTGTACTATTGAAAATATTAAAAAAAAGCAAACCAATTAAAAGAGAAAACGTTTGATTGCAGGTACGAAGGTTGGCTCGGTTACTACAAAGGATTAAGTTTAAACCTAATAAGAGTAACACCAGCGACAGTGATAACCTTCGTAGTTTACGAGCACGTCTCGCACTACCTTCTGAATATGAAGAAAGTATACGATAATGTCACGGTGAAACTCACGTGAAAAACTAAACCAAAGCAAAAAAGAAAAAAGAAGCCTGATGATGTTTCCTATATATATATATATATAATTTTTATCCCAGTGCGAATGTTTTGTGTAAAACACTTGATATTTAAGAAAAAGAAAAAAGTTTTTTGTTACTACTCCACGAAATATCAATCGTCTTATCGTAATAAAATATTACATTGTTTATAGTTGAATATTTGTTTGCGAAGGCTATTTATCGGTTTGACTGCGAACCGCAATGTTGTATATTTTTCTTTTCTTTTGTATTAAAAGAATAAATATATATAGATAGATAGATATATGTGTATACGATTTCATCATTAATATTCGTTACCAATCGTTCGAGTGTGAGATTTTAACCGCGAGTTTCTATATAGATCGAAAAGTTTTAATATTGTTTATATCGTTGTTTTTTTTTCTATCCAACGTGAGAGTGTACAATCGCATAATTTAATAAAAATTAATAAAAATTACTATATTTTTAGTAAGGCAGACATGTAGTTCGAATATAACAATTATTATTATAATTTATGTAATAATTTTGAACAAAATTTGTTACAAGAATTGCTAAATAATAACATTAATATTTTCTATAAAATAAAATGTATTAAAAATAGTGATAATCGAAGCATATTCCTAAAGTGTGAAAAATGTTGTATTTAAAATGAGTAATAGTTTATAGTGAAATTAATTAAAATATCTTACAACAAAAATTAATAAATTTTTATTAAAAGTTACTACGCATCATAGTACATTTTTAACGAAATAGTAATTTTTAATTCAACATTGTATCTCTATTATCTAAATAATGGGAATTTTTAATAAACCATAATCCTCATTGTGTCAATTTCGACAATCAGGCTTCGTAAGACGAATAACATAAATTTGAAATAACGTACTCGTACACAAATCGATTCATCTGAAGGAAAGTAGCTAAGATAACGAGAAGATACCTGGAATCGAGATAAAAGTAAAGATACCCGCCGTGAACCAGATAAACGAACCATCTCGCGCATCGAGGTATCACGTGCGAGAATATCCTCTTCCCCCATCCACGGTTGTTCTTACCTTCTCCAACGAGAGGAGAGACAAAAAAAAACAAATAAGTTACGGAGTGTACTCTAAGCTCCCACAAGAGTCGGCGGTCTCTAACCGCGAATCCCCGTAAACGCGGGTGGGAGAGAAAGAGAGTGAGAGAGAGGAAACATTTTTTTCTTCGTTCCGAGATATACGCGGAGAGGCGGCTCAGTGCCAGTGATAGCGAAGGCAACATGGCTGCCACCTCGAGTTCACCGCGAGTCCCCTCGTCGTCGTAATATTACCGCGAGCTTCAAAGCGGCATCACAAGGCAATGGTAAGATTTTTCAAATTTCGCGCGCTCGCTGCGCCAACTACCCTTTTAACGCGTATATATATCACATACAACTATTACGTATACACGTACCCATACATACCTATTTATATATATATATATACTTATACATAAGGGTTCGTTTATTCCTTTCGTCTTATTTTTCTTTATCGTCGCTCGATTTAAACGCGCGCGCGTGTGTGTGTCGACGTTCGTTCGCTTTGGCTTGATACAAAGTGCACTATACCTCTGCAGTTTTTCATTGTCTTCGTTTTAATTTGATCGCGACGCGAAAAATGTGTTTACGTCGATGTATATGTGGGAAGAACCGGAAAAACGAGTGTTGTCATTTATATATAACGTGATAACAGTGTCTTCGATACACGCGGGGAAGATATTTTCGTTTCTATAATAATTGTTTTTTTTTGCGACTCTTCGTTCTACTTAAACGTGAAACTGCCTTTGTTTTTTTCTTTGACGAAAATGTATAAGTGATGTGACTTTCTATACGTTCGAGTATATCATTTATTTGTGAATCTTCGGATTTTTAAGTGTATATCGTGAGTGATAAGGACAATTCGAGTATGTACGTACCAAATATTATACATTTTACTTGAAACTACAAATTACCAACAAATTCGCACGAATTTTAAACGTAATGTATTTCACTCGCTAGGATATATATACCTGCACACGTGCATAAATTATTGTTATCTCTAAATAATCAATTATTCAATTATGTATTTTAAAATAATTTGAAAATTAACGAAAAGTTAAAATAATTTACACGAACAAAAAAATAAATGACGTAAAGTATTTATAATTGTGATATAAAAAATGTTATAAAGAAATTTAGAGATAAATCGAGACAGGCATACGCATAAACGCACACATGACCAATTATTAAGTTAAAGAAGCAATCTCGAAGTAGGTAAGATACTAATCGCGCACCCACGTCACAAACTTTGAGTTATCAGTCATTTAAAATTCCTCTAACACATTTATATATATATATATAAACAGAGTACAAGTAATTATACACGTATACCAAAAATATCTTGTACGTTATAAAAATTGTACACAATTCCATAGTCGTAAAGTATTTTTTGTTACGATACGTAATGCACGCACTATACCTATATACAATAATTACCTATTCACTCTCGAAAGTCGTGTTATAAAGTATATGCTTAAACATATATATACGTTTAAGTATTTATAACGAGAATTTAAAATATTATACTATGAGGAAAATGATTAATTAAAAAGTAAGATTTATCCCAATTTTTGAATTTTAAAACAATATTTGTAATAATTATTTTAAATTCAATAATCTGTAAGTATATTTTTACGTTGCTATATATTCCATACAGTTACTTTTAATACGACATTAGAGCACCTCGGTGGAAGGAAAATTTAAAGAAGGAAGGTTACACATCGAATTTCGTTGATTAACCTTACCTTTTTGTAAGTGTAAAGTATTAACGAATCTTTTTTTGTGTGTATACGAGACATTTCGCTTAAACGTGCACGTATAAGTAATGATAAGAAATAATAAAAAATTGATATAGTCGTGTATCGAACGGTCTCAAGTGATTCTAGGGCCAATGTGTACCATATGCGCTTTCACTTTTGTCAAACTGCCTTGAAAGCGTGCGTTACTTACATCTCGTGTATAACTATACATCGGTTGTGTATGTATGTATATATATATATATATACACACACATATATATACATAATAATCTAGTTTACCGACGGTGTTCGATAAGTGTTTACGCGACATCCACACCGATTGTAAATTAATATATGTGTGCACGGATGTGGAAACGTGTAATTAAATAATATATTTATGTCGTGTAATGGTATATACAACATTTTTATTTCTACCTCGGGTTAAATAAAACTTAAACTACTTAAACGTTTGGTGTAATGATAAAACAAGCAGGAGGCGCGTATATGTCCTGTGGATTGATCGTTAAATATATGTATATACATACCAACGATCGACGAGCCTCCCGATCGTTGAATTAACGTGTACTGATTTAATTAGGATTGGGAGAAAGGGAGAGAGAATAATTTGAAAAAATCTGTCGGATCTGTGGGATATAGGAGGCTAAATGGATGAAGTATCCTTTTCGAATCGTACACACACACACATGCTCGTGCACGTGCGTGCCGCTCGGACGAATTACGAGGTACGTGCTATATTCTCACACTCGCTGCGTACACACACACACACACATATATATATATACACACCGTTTTCACCGAATCGATCAACGTCCATTCGATTCATTAAATAAGTATTTTTTAGTGAAAAAGATAAATCGGCAATGTCCAGTACCAAATTGAAAATAAATATTACCACTTTTTTCTTTTTCGTTCAAAAATATTTAATTCAATCGAATCGTCGGTGATCGGTATATATATTGCATATGTGTATGCGAATGTATGTGTGTATTACACACACACACACACGCACACAAAATATATTAATAAAATTACAAATAACCGTAGCATAAAAATTGAGGATTTTGAGGTTATAACTCGAAGCCTGCATTTTTGGTCCATTAATTACACTGACACTTATTGGACAGCTTTTGGTTAAAATACTCGTTTTTGAATAAAAAGACATTTCGTAAATTCTTTCATTCCTGATGCTAAGGAAATTGAAATATATATCATTCAGCCTTATAAACACGGGACGCCGTGTTGTTCTAGTCAATCTTCATATATATGTTAACAATTGTCAGACATAACATTAATATTTACCTATCCGAAATAATGAAAGTACATTTGTAATCTGATTAAATAAAGTTTAAATACGATTAACTCAATATAAAAACCAAAATATAAGTTAAAAATATGTGTGTGCATGCGTGCGCACGCGTGCGTGTTGAATTTCTGAAACTACTTCTTTTTGATTTCCGAATTTGGAGAAAATTGGTTTTTCGTTTTAATGATTCGCTTTTGCTTTATATTCAATTTTCGATTTTTCAAAAATTTATTTTAGAAAATTTTAAATGTTGTAAATGATATTTCTTAATTAAACTAAATGCACCTTTGTAGAGAATTAAATCTTTCCTCTAGATTCAAATTTTTTAAATTATTAAACGGATTGTTTTGAATTTGTTATAAATATCTTTGCAGAAATTAATTGGTAAACTGAACTGAATAAAGCCTTGGTGACGCTGAAAAATTTATAGATTTGTTTTAATAGTTTTAATAGATTTAATGAAAAAAATAAATGAAAAAATAATAAAAAAATAATTATAATAATAGATAAAAAAAATAAAAAAATTACTATAATAAATAAAATAATAAAAAATTAAGTTATCTATGTTCAACATTTTCGGGCGTAATGATATTTTAGGGAAAAATTGTTTTTATGATGATGACAATTCCTATTCTATTTCAGCTCATAAGATTTATAATTAGTGAATTCATTGAGCATTATACATTTTTGGATGAAAAATTTGATTGCTCATATCTCTGAATCTAATCTGTCAAATATGGGTTGAAAAAAATTACATAATCTAATATGTGTTCTTCTGATAAATTTATATTTTTGGTTAATCATGTTTTGAAATAAATTTGTAGCTATATTAAAGGTATTGTTTTAATGTTGTAATTTTTGGTGCAAAACTCTTGAAACATGCATTAAGGGGGTGATACCCGGTAGGTTATCGACCGAGCAAAAAAAGATAATACGTGTTTGCAAAAATCTCTAAGGCCTATGACTACCGAAAAAAACGCTGTTGAAAATCCACAGAAAAATTGGGGATTTTGGTCGTTAAAGGGTTAAGCAGTCCGCAACAGTATTGTTTTGAAATAAATTTGTAGCTATATTAAATGTTTCAAGAAACAGGTTTTGAGGTATTTGTTTTAATGTTGTAATTTTTGGTGCAAAACTCTTGAAACATGCATTAAGGGGGTGGCATACCCGGTAGGTTATCGACCGAGCAAAAAAAGATAATACGTGTTTGCAAAAATCTCTAAGGCCTATGACTACCGAAAAAAACGCGTTGAAAATCCACAGAAAAATTGGGGATTTTGGTCGTTAAAGGGTTAAGCAGTCCGCAAACAGATGAACATTAAAATAAAATGATTAGTATTTTATTACTTTTTAAAATTGTATTATTTAAATTGTGATATATTCAATCACGTTTCCAGAGCTTTTTTTATTTGTAATGATCATCCGAATACAATTAGTGCATGACATAAACAATTTTAAAAATTTTTGCTAATTTTATTTGGATTAAATTTTATATTTTAAAATAATATTTGACATTATACAGAAGTGATACATTAATTTTAAAGAAACTGTAACGTGCCAATGAATTGTCAGTGGTTTTTAAAGGTAATAAATATTTAGATTTACGTATTTATACTTCTGCGTTAAGTGAATATCGGACCCAAATTGCAGGGATCTACACCTTTCAATCCACCAATTATATGTAAAATATTGAATTAAAAATCTGAAAAAATTCATGAGAATAGTTTAAAACATAAGAAAGGGCTTGACGGATCGATCTTTTAAGAAAAAAAATATTTTTTATAATAATAAAATAAACAATTTTGTGTCGGTAATTATAAGTGAAAAAAGCATAAATTTTCAACCCAAACATCGTAATTAACATACAGTTTTAAACATCTTAAAAAATTTGGGTTTATTGTTGAAAACTTGCCTGAGGGTCTGATGGGCATGACTTTTAAAAAAATTCATTCTTTTGTTTATAAAAAAATGTTTGAGTCCGACATCTCCTTAAATATATAAAAATTACATATTTGTTTTAAATGTTCGTATCTATAAATAATTAGAGGGCACATTAAAATAATGAATATCGACATAATATTTTTTAATACTGCTGTATATAAATGTTTATTTGAAAATAATAAACAATTTTATTAAGAACGAACAACTTTTGAATTGATTGACAAAAATTTATTTGATAACTACGAAATATACATATTAGTTTCAATCAATTATTTTATTGGGATTATTCAATGAAACATTTTCTTAAATTTACTAATTATTTGAAAGTTCAATGTTAATGTCAATTTGTTGGAAAGAAAACTTTTCCTTTAAAAGTTTTGATGAAATGTAATACCCTGTATCTGTACAGATATTTTATGGTATTAATATATATGTATGAAGACAAATATTTTAATTAATATATTTGGCATTACACGGATGAAGTGACATTGCATATTGTTCCAAGTATTTTGTTGCTCAATCCTCTTAACTACAGACTATTTAATGGTCAACGAAATATAATACGACGTATTATTGTTTCCTTCTGACGAAATCAATTGACAATTGCATGGATGTATATGTATATGTATATGTATATACACGTAATTTTTTGGTACACGCAACCGAAATGATCGGAGTAAAATTGTCAGAGGAAGATATGTCACGAAAAAGATAACGAAGTTACAAGATAACAGTATAGGCTTGTACTCTTCGGTATCAATGAATGAAAAACAAATGTTAGAGTGCAGCTCGTGTGCGTTTCATCGTTGAGTTGCGTTTTTGTGTTTAAATTGCGCGTGCGGACCGCGTGCACTACCAGTTTGAATTCTCGGACAATAATTCTCTTTACGCTCCTTTCGGCAAGTCAAGGTTTTCTATTTGAAATTTCATCTGTCGTCTTCGAAAATAATAATTAAATATTTGGCATTTTCTTTCTTTATTAACTATTTGGTTTAATTTTACTATACATAGACTAAAGAAAGTTATACATATTTACTATAGAAAGTTTCAACGTTTCAAAATTCAATTTACGATATTTTATACCGTTTCAATAGTCAATGTTAGAATCATTATACTTATATACACAATGTGCGTAAATTTAATCTTTAAAGGACCGAGATTCGAGTCGCCATAATTCTTCATTGCATAATATACCACGTTTATTATCTCGAAATTAAAGTTTATGTTATGGCTCGCGTCTATATTTAGATTTTCCAATCCGAAAAAACGTACACGAGATTAAAAATTTTCGTTTTCGGTGAACCGTTCGCATCGGCCAAGGAATCGTTGAAATTTATAAATTATGCAGTTCCTATAGATCGTTAATTACAAATTTGAGAATATTTATAAAATTTTTACAAATTGTTTTAAATAATGTTACAAATTTATTTTATTCATTTGCTAAATATAATACTCTGTAATAAATAAACATCGAACTCATAATATTTTCAGTCGACAAGTGGTGATTTTAAAAATTAATATGCCAGACAAATAAAATAATTAAATCTCAATATAAAATAAAAAATATGGTTACATCAGCGATAATAAACCAAGAACGATTTCACACGTAAATTTGCAGTTGCGCACGAAACGACAATACGAGAAATTTAAAAAAAAAAAAAATAATAATTCGACAAATCGATGACGGTAAATGGTCGCGATTACACACGGTAAAACATGATTGAGAGGGATAATGTAATCTTGGTGTTGCGCACGCGACAAGACAGAACCGAGCGACGTCTGAGACATCGTAAGCAAGCGAATCCGTCGCCAAAGGAAGTACCTGAGCAGCTACGAAATAATAATTACCTTTACACTGATCTAAACATGTACATCGGTCTTAATGACAAAGTGGAGAACGCGAGGAGTTCTACGGTATGTTGATTTATTCGCGTTTTACTTTTTCCTCCTATAAACATATACATATTTTATTTATTTCGCGGTTGAAACGAGTGTTACCTAAGTATATTCAAAATGGTGAAATTTATAGAATCTAATTAATATATCGGTTTACTCGCGGATTTTCGAATATACAAAAATAAAAATTTCTCTAATCGTCGTAACTTTTTTGCACACCACGAATTTAACCATTTTGATTTACAGTTATTTTTAGTAAATTTCGCCATGTCAAAATATTTTGATCGATCGATACTATCAGTTTTTAACTTGAATTACGTATTGTTCTTATAAATGTCGATTTTATAATAACAATAATAACGCGTGTATATAATATTTGTAGCAATGAATTCCGTCAACGATAGTTTGATTCGATAAGGTTTCTTTGATATAATCTAACGCGATAAAAATTTACATTATTGACGTAAAAAAGATAATGCGAACAAAGTGTTTTGTAAAGTTACTAATTTCTATGCAAAGAAAAATGATACATTTGACGAGATTTTTTAAAATTAAAAATTTACGAATATACTAAGTTTTTAAGTGAAAAAAATTTACCTTTTTCTTCGAATAAAGTTTCTAACGTCTCGTCTGCGACAGTGAAGCGAGATTCGTGTATATACCGAAAAAAAGGAATATTTGCAATAAATGTATGTAAACAATTCCCATAAAAGAGAAAAAAATTGTTTACTTGATGAAAATTATATCCCAATAGTAAAAATTTAAGAATTTGAAGGAAATGTAATTTTGTTGAAAGTAAATATTTTTATGGTACTTTATATCAATTTAATCGTCTTGTACTGAAATTCGGACTAATTGTAAGTATGGTTACTTAACACGAATGTATCATTTGTCGGAAATATTCCTTTCTCTTTCTGATAAGCGAGTAATAAATAGTATATTACACACCTAGGGAGGTAAAGTATTGGTCAGTCCATAGCACATGTAAATTGGCACCTGAGCCGAAGGCGAGGGTGGCAAACATGTGCTATGGGGTGACCATTTTACCTCCCGTGGGATGTATACTATTTTTCACCACCAGTAGGCCGAAAATAACACATTCCTTTTTCGGTGCCGGGAGGGAATGTGGTACTTTCGGTCTACGTGTGGTGAAAAATATATGCATTTGCAAATGGTTCTATATACCTTTGTTCGTGTAAAATTCTAATTACATATTTTAATTTTACAATATTTTTCATACACGTATTTCTTCATAGAATATTTAATTATTTTCGTATGAGTTATTAATCGATGAATTCCATCCTATATACGAGAAGGATACTCATCGCGATATGTTTTTTGCGGGGGATATTCGTATCAGGTTACTCCCCTTATAGTAGTGCAAACACCGGGAACATCAGGTACGATATTTCAATAGAATCCAACCAACTACTCACGGCCATCTATGATCTCTTGCGGTGGGCTTTGTTTATTCAGTGCGTAATATTATATCTACGAAAAAAAAAAATTGAGGCTTGCCAATACTGAAAAAAATTCTTTATACGTTTACTACGTGCATACGTTCTATATATGATTTTGTATATACCTCGATAAGTTTAGTGTAAGTATAAGGAGTGTAAAATTGGATTTGTTTTATACGTGGACGGGGAAAAATATTGTGTAGGAAATTAGTAATCTTCAGTAATGAATATAATAATTATAAACTTTTATTTGTACATTTTGTCAAATTTTCTATAGGACTTTTTTTGATTTTAAAAGTACGCAATTGTGTTACTAACCAAACTACGATCATTTTTCTTTTTGATTTAAAAAAATTTTGTATTATTAAAATTACTATATACTTTTCAGTAAAGAAAGCACAGAGTGTCAAAATAAAAAAATGTACGTATTCCTTATTGGACGTTATCAACATAGTGCGACGAGTTGAAAAGCAAAACTATGTGCGTCTTTTAGAGAAAAAACAAATAAATTAATAGAAAAATTGCGTAACGACGACAGGTACATCACGGGGTATTAAGCGGTAAGGTGTTACGCAATGTCTCATATAGTAAATCGAAATAGTGGACAAAGGTGGGGATAGCGTAATGAAAAGTCCATAGAGCGTCGGGAGTAGAAATAATCGCGACAAGTTGTCGGGGGAGCGTGTAACCAGGAGGTGGTTATTCGAGACGGTTATTCACTTGGTCCCCTGGAAGCGAAAGAGAGTGAGAGAGAGAGAGAGCGGCTTATCCGCGTGGGGCTTCGGGTCTCTCGGGGTGGTTACCATGACAGAGGGCCGACACACCGGTTTCGGCGCGTTCACCTTACCGTTCGCCATGAGGCGAGCCAAGCAGCGCAAACGACTCGAGTCTCAGAAGTCTGTCGAGGTACCCGACGACGAGGATCCTACGGACAAAACGAGTAATTACCCTGCACGATTATTAACTCACATATTCCTATAAACGGTCCTTTTCCATTTGCTTATTCGTATATGCGCTTGCGATTCGAATGGTGCCGCGGTGACACGTGATACCGATACGGCCAGTCACGTGACCATACGATCTTATTAGGTGCAAATTTTCTCAAGGTTTCGAAATATTTTGGGTATCGCGCGATTGTGATGGTGAATCGAATGTCGAGTGCGAGAAGTTTATTCGGCGCTGGTAAAGAAAAATTTATAATATTTTTCGAATACAGTCGAGCAATCGATATAATATTTTCAAATTTTTAACCTACAACGTTGATTTTTCAAAATAATTTAACAATAACGTATATAACTTATACTGTGCAAAGATAAGAACACGAGACATTCGAGATATTTATAATTTAAATTATAGTAAGAGAATGATTTGTGCATCCATAATTTAAGTATACGTACGGTTTATACGACAACAAATAAAGAGATATTTTCGTCTACGGTACAAAAATATTTGGAATAATAATTCAAATATATTTTCTATAGGCGCAACGGCACACAGTGGTTTTTGCACCTAAGAATTAAACGTATATCGAGTTATTTTTGTCCTTCGTGGAAAAATAATACCTACATATTTTAATTGTCGTTTAGAATATTTCTGTATACGGTACTTAAAAATAACTCTCAAGTTTTTGGCGTATTAACCCAATGTGTTGTAAATTTTGGATTCACGGACTATTCAATGCTCACAAAACTATCTCGTATTTATTTGGTGCAAAGCGGATTTTTCTCTTAATTATTAATAACTATATTCACAATTATTGCATTCACTAGTTTAACAAAACAACAAGTAAATAAATTAATGTTTTCTTAGAAGAATCGATACAAAACCGAAAGAAATATGCAGTATTTTAAAGTTAGAATAATGTTGATATATTGATTTTAATTGTACATTTGAAAAGATAAACAAATATATAAAAAATATGATTAATGTATGCAGTGTGAGAGAAAAAGATGAAAATGATATAGAAATTCACCAGTTAGATATAAAAATAAAACATAAACATGAAATTTAATTTGTGAGGTATATTAGAAGATACACCGTGTGGATTGTGGTTGTTTAAAAAAATGATACAAACGATATAATTTACGGTTCCAAAATTAGCTGGGAATGTACAGATTCGTCGTCTCGAAAGCGTATATACGAATACCAAATGTAACGACCAAGTGGAAATAAAGAAAGAGAAAAGAAAAGAGTTATACATGTAATAAAAAAGAGGAAGAATAAAGCAAAAGAGTCGAGTGAGAAAGGTATAGCGATAAATAAGAATTGTACCCTGCGGTCAGATGCGGACGCAACCGAATCCGGAGAATCGGAAGGAAATCGTAAGAAAAAGAAGAAGCGATCCCTGGTGCGGAAGCTGACCCTGGGGAGATTCCGGGTGAGCGGTGAACGACACCGACGAGAGGGTGCAGGCAACGTCCCACCCATCGAATCCTCTTTAGCACCGAGTCAGCTCGTGGAGAGGGAGAATTCGCGGGGGGAGCCACAAGAGCATCACCACCACCACCACCACCACGAACAGCAGCAACAGCAACAGCAGCCGCAGCAGCAGCAGCAGCAGCAATATCAGCAACAGCAGTGCGTTACGAGCACGGTACTGGTAGTCGAGCGCGAGCTACCGTCACCGACGATTGGTCGCGAGCAAGAACAACAGTTGGTCACCTGTTCGGTGGCGAATCTACCGCAACCCGAGTTGAATCCTCAAGTGGAGCTGGAGCGCAAGCTACTCCTGTTGGAGCAACGCCGGGCGTTTTATCAACGTCGAGGGAACGATCGTCCACCCTCGAGCCCGGACACCCTATCCGATTCGGACAGTCCCGGAAACTCGACCGAGACAGTCGTGACTCAACCACGTGCCAGAGGAAGGCAAGCTCGGCACATAAGCGTCCTCAAGTTCGACACGTTTTCGACGTTCGAAGGTACATTCGACGAAGACACCGGAGTTGGTTACCTCGCGGGTCTCGAGGAAATCCCCGTACCTAAGGAGGAAAAGGACTCGGAAGAACCAGCTGCTGGTATGCCGATCACCGAGCCCAGACAGGACAGCACGGTGACGGCTAGTTTCATTCACTCGTCTTCTCGGGACTCGGGTTACCGGGAAAATATTACGCGGCTCTACCGTTTCTTTATTTTATTTCTCTAGAGTAAGGCCACCGTATACTTCGCGGCCTGTAATCAAAACGTATCGATCGGCTGCTCTCTCTCTCTCTCTCTCTCTCTCTCTCTCTCTCTCTCTCTCTCTCTCGAGTTACCGCGTTACGTCACTCTCCACGACACCTTACACTTTGACGGCCCTTCGAGATTCTTAAACTTCCCGGGTTCTCTACCCTACTTATCTTATACGGGAAATTCGTCGCATCGGGTAATCTCTTCCGATGTCTCTATGACATTAAAATCATTTTTTAATTTTTTTAACGCGCAACCGCCTTAATATCTTCCTATTGTGAATTAATGCGAATTCATTTTATATTTTTTTTTGCTCTTTGAATATAGATTTTTTGCTTACAAATTGTATTTTAATGCCTACAAACTTTTATCCGAGCTTGCAAAACTCTAGGAATATGGCGCCTTGAGGTGAGAGTAGAAGGGTGAGAAATACTTTATTTCGTATGAATTTTATTTTTTCTAATAAAAATGCATTTAATACAAATAAATTATTACATCGCTTCAAAAAAGTATTTATTTCTTTCAATAAGCGTATGTTTCTTTGTTTTAATAAAATATTTCTTTAAAATTACTTTATTTCGTATGAATTTTATTTTTTCTAATAAAAATGCATTTAATACAAATAAATTATTACATCGCTTCAAAAAAGTATTTATTTCTTTCAATAAGCGTATGTTTCTTTGTTTTAATAAAATATTTCTTTAAAATTACTTTATTTCGTATGAATTTTATTTTTTCTAATAAAAATGCATTTAATACAAATAAATTATTACATCGCTTCAAAAAAGTATTTATTTCTTTCAATAAGCGTATGTTTCTTTGTTTTAATAAAATATTTCTTTAAAATTACTTTATTTCGTATGAATTTTATTTTTTCTAATAAAAATGCATTTAATACAAATAAATTATTACATCGCTTCAAAAAAGTATTTATTTCTTTCAATAAGCGTATGTTTCTTTGTTTTAATAAAATATTTCTTTAAAATTACTTTATTTCGTATGAATTTTATTTTTTCTAATAAAAATGCATTTAATACAAATAAATTATTACATCGCTTCAAAAAAGTATTTATTTCTTTCAATAAGCGTATGTTTCTTTGTTTTAATAAAATATTTCTTTAAAATTACTTTATTTCGTATGAATTTTATTTTTTCTAATAAAAATGCATTTAATACAAATAAATTATTACATCGCTTCAAAAAAGTATTTATTTCTTTCAATAAGCGTATGTTTCTTTGTTTTAATAAAATATTTCTTTAAAATTACTTTATTTCGTATGAATTTTATTTTTTCTAATAAAAATGCATTTAATACAAATAAATTATTACATCGCTTCAAAAAAGTATTTATTTCTTTCAATAAGCGTATGTTTCTTTGTTTTAATAAAATATTTCTTTAAAATTACTTTATTTCGTATGAATTTTATTTTTTCTAATAAAAATGCATTTAATACAAATAAATTATTACATCGCTTCAAAAAAGTATTTATTTCTTTCAATAAGCGTATGTTTCTTTGTTTTAATAAAATATTTCTTTAAAATTACTTTATTTCGTATGAATTTTATTTTTTCTAATAAAAATGCATTTAATACAAATAAATTATTACATCGCTTCAAAAAAGTATTTATTTCTTTCAATAAGCGTATGTTTCTTTGTTTTAATAAAATATTTCTTTAAAATTACTTTATTTCGTATGAATTTTATTTTTTCTAATAAAAATGCATTTAATACAAATAAATTATTACATCGCTTCAAAAAAGTATTTATTTCTTTCAATAAGCGTATGTTTCTTTGTTTTAATAAAATATTTCTTTAAAATTACTTTATTTCGTATGAATTTTATTTTTTCTAATAAAAATGCATTTAATACAAATAAATTATTACATCGCTTCAAAAAAGTATTTATTTCTTTCAATAAGCGTATGTTTCTTTGTTTTAATAAAATATTTCTTTAAAATTACTTTATTTCGTATGAATTTTATTTTTTCTAATAAAAATGCATTTAATACAAATAAATTATTACATCGCTTCAAAAAAGTATTTATTTCTTTCAATAAGCGTATGTTTCTTTGTTTTAATAAAATATTTCTTTAAAATTACTTTATTTCGTATGAATTTTATTTTTTCTAATAAAAATGCATTTAATACAAATAAATTATTACATCGCTTCAAAAAAGTATTTATTTCTTTCAATAAGCGTATGTTTCTTTGTTTTAATAAAATATTTCTTTAAAATTACTTTATTTCGTATGAATTTTATTTTTTCTAATAAAAATGCATTTAATACAAATAAATTATTACATCGCTTCAAAAAAGTATTTATTTCTTTCAATAAGCGTATGTTTCTTTGTTTTAATAAAATATTTCTTTAAAATTACTTTATTTCGTATGAATTTTATTTTTTCTAATAAAAATGCATTTAATACAAATAAATTATTACATCGCTTCAAAAAAGTATTTATTTCTTTCAATAAGCGTATGTTTCTTTGTTTTAATAAAATATTTCTTTAAAATTACTTTATTTCGTATGAATTTTATTTTTTCTAATAAAAATGCATTTAATACAAATAAATTATTACATCGCTTCAAAAAAGTATTTATTTCTTTCAATAAGCGTATGTTTCTTTGTTTTAATAAAATATTTCTTTAAAATTACTTTATTTCGTATGAATTTTATTTTTTCTAATAAAAATGCATTTAATACAAATAAATTATTACATCGCTTCAAAAAAGTATTTATTTCTTTCAATAAGCGTATGTTTCTTTGTTTTAATAAAATATTTCTTTAAAATTACTTTATTTCGTATGAATTTTATTTTTTCTAATAAAAATGCATTTAATACAAATAAATTATTACATCGCTTCAAAAAAGTATTTATTTCTTTCAATAAGCGTATGTTTCTTTGTTTTAATAAAATATTTCTTTAAAATTACTTTATTTCGTATGAATTTTATTTTTTCTAATAAAAATGCATTTAATACAAATAAATTATTACATCGCTTCAAAAAAGTATTTATTTCTTTCAATAAGCGTATGTTTCTTTGTTTTAATAAAATATTTCTTTAAAATTACTTTATTTCGTATGAATTTTATTTTTTCTAATAAAAATGCATTTAATACAAATAAATTATTACATCGCTTCAAAAAAGTATTTATTTCTTTCAATAAGCGTATGTTTCTTTGTTTTAATAAAATATTTCTTTAAAATTACTTTATTTCGTATGAATTTTATTTTTTCTAATAAAAATGCATTTAATACAAATAAATTATTACATCGCTTCAAAAAAGTATTTATTTCTTTCAATAAGCGTATGTTTCTTTGTTTTAATAAAATATTTCTTTAAAATTACTTTATTTCGTATGAATTTTATTTTTTCTAATAAAAATGCATTTAATACAAATAAATTATTACATCGCTTCAAAAAAGTATTTATTTCTTTCAATAAGCGTATGTTTCTTTGTTTTAATAAAATATTTCTTTAAAATTACTTTATTTCGTATGAATTTTATTTTTTCTAATAAAAATGCATTTAATACAAATAAATTATTACATCGCTTCAAAAAAGTATTTATTTCTTTCAATAAGCGTATGTTTCTTTGTTTTAATAAAATATTTCTTTAAAATTACTTTATTTCGTATGAATTTTATTTTTTCTAATAAAAATGCATTTAATACAAATAAATTATTACATCGCTTCAAAAAAGTATTTATTTCTTTCAATAAGCGTATGTTTCTTTGTTTTAATAAAATATTTCTTTAAAATTACTTTATTTCGTATGAATTTTATTTTTTCTAATAAAAATGCATTTAATACAAATAAATTATTACATCGCTTCAAAAAAGTATTTATTTCTTTCAATAAGCGTATGTTTCTTTGTTTTAATAAAATATTTCTTTAAAATTACTTTATTTCGTATGAATTTTATTTTTTCTAATAAAAATGCATTTAATACAAATAAATTATTACATCGCTTCAAAAAAGTATTTATTTCTTTCAATAAGCGTATGTTTCTTTGTTTTAATAAAATATTTCTTTAAAATTACTTTATTTCGTATGAATTTTATTTTTTCTAATAAAAATGCATTTAATACAAATAAATTATTACATCGCTTCAAAAAAGTATTTATTTCTTTCAATAAGCGTATGTTTCTTTGTTTTAATAAAATATTTCTTTAAAATTACTTTATTTCGTATGAATTTTATTTTTTCTAATAAAAATGCATTTAATACAAATAAATTATTACATCGCTTCAAAAAAGTATTTATTTCTTTCAATAAGCGTATGTTTCTTTATTTTAATAAAATATTTCTTTAAAATTAATTTATTTTATCAAAACTTTTTTTTTTAATTACCAATTATAACGGGTACTGTTTAGAGAGTCGGTGCAGGTAGGTCCCTGAATTATTATAAGTTTTATAATATAACATATTATTTTAAAGCAACGTAAAACTGAACGCGTTTTATAATTTTCAATTCATTTAGTTACAAAAATTAAAGTAATAAGTACATACCAAATTAAAAACACAAATTTTTTTACAATTAAAATATTTAATTATTTATTTCACTCAAATGGAGTGTTGAATTAAAAAAAAATATAGTTGAATTAAGTAAATTTATTATTTTAAAACAAAGATTCCTAATTTAGTTAAAATAAGTATACATTTTATTGAAACAATAAAATATAATTTTAACTTTAGCAAATCCGCTTTAAAAAATATTTATTTAATTGAGAAAAATAATTTTTTTAATGTTACTTAATTGTTCAAGTAAAGTTATATCATACTAAACCCATCTTTTAAAATAATTTATTCTTTTGCTTTTATAAAATCAAACTTCTCAATTGAAATAAAAATAATATTAAGAGAAAAAAAATTATTTATTTAATTTAACAAAATAATTATTTTGTATAATCAAAAAATTTTTATCAACCCATATAATTTTTTTGAACAAACATTTATTTGAATTAATTTAATATTTGCATTAATTTAATAAGTGAAAGAAACATTAATTTATGTAGTTCATTTCGTTAAATTAAAAATTATTTAATAAATTTAACCAAATATTCTAGCATTTTGAAGAAATATGTACTTATATGAAAGAAATATCTTCAGTTAAATCCTTTTTTTAAATTAATGCAATTTTTTCATTGAACTAAATAAATTAATTGCTTGATTTATGTTTACCATTTTATTGGGTATTTTTAAAACATGGGAAAAAATGGGTTTTTTCATTTCAAATAAACGATAAAATAAAATTGAAAAAATATTTTAATGATTCAAGTAAAATTTATTTGATTTAAGTAATAATAAATCAATAAATTGTGTGCATGAAAACAAATAATTAGTTTTATTATTTCAATTAAATTTTATTTATATCAAAAAAATATTTATTTGAATCAAATAAACTGAATTCAAACAAATATATTTTTTTGATTCAAACAAATTTTTTTTTCTGTGTATTAATGCATATAGGTAACGTCGTATAATTAAAGTTTAATTCACTTTAATAATCATTACAAGATATAAAATATACAAATTGCAAATTACATTTAATTAAAATAATAATATGTTGAATTATAAATTTAAAAATATATATATTATATAAAAGTGACATACTTAAATCTAACGTATATTGTTCGCAAAATTTTGAAATATTCGATCTATTATTTTTCAAATATTTAGTTATAAGCTTTCACGTCTAGAAATTTGATTTAAAACGATAAAAGTATGACATTAGGTTAATTGGATTATACTCAATTAAGAAATTCTACGACCTGTATACAATAAAAATGTGAAAACGTATATACAATCGGAATATTGTTTTATTTGAACTATGCAATTAAAGAAATAAATATAGTATTGCTATTTCTTATATGCAATAAATTATTAAAATAAAAGTAATATAATTATTAAAAGTAATTGCTTTTTAACGAAAACGCGAAAATTCGTTGAGTTTTAATTACGCTGAAAAATATTTTCCTTTTGTTTATATTTAACGAAATATTTTATTTTATTTTATTATTTGTACTATTTTAATTAATATATTACTTTATTTTGCACAAGGTTACCCTAATTTAAATAAATATTGATTTTAATAAATTAGACATCTTTAAATATACTTTGAATTTAATAAATATCATGTCCATCTAGAAGGGCTGTTCATTCAAAAATATGTATTAAAATGATTTGAAAATTAATTTCAAATCTCGTGGATTATTTATAATTCAAATGAATGTTAAATTAAAGTTATATTTTCAAATGAATATAAGAGGATTTTAACATAATTTTGAAATAAATTATAGAGAGAAGGAATAGATCTTTTGCTTTATCTGTATATCTATCCTTATATGTATAAACAAAAAAAAGTTATATGTATAAAATTAAACGATGTTTAAATCACTAGCAATTTTAAAAAGTATTCGACCAATACGATTGGCAATTCGCTCGTTTTCGAGCAGCAGCAACCCAAAAACGAATGAATTGCGAAGCAAACTGACGTACATACATACATAACTGACGTACATAGCCTTTTATCATCCATGCATTATTTACTGAATTTGACTTGTAATTTTGTATCATTAAATGATTAAATATATATAAAATAAAAATTAAATTGAAAAAAAGCAGAAAATAAATAACTAAATAAATAAATAAAATATAAAATGTGCTTAAATTAAATTTTTTTTTTGTTTTTTATTGATTCTTAAGAGGGTTCCATACTCAATTATCGATGATTAATTAATAAAAAAGATTATTGTAGATTATTGACAAACGAAGGCGCCTCTTCTCTTATTTTTTCACATACTGTTTTATTTACTAATTTGTTACTAATAATCGCGATTGCCGATAAGGTAGGGAGGATAAATATTGGCTATGACACCCCGTTAAAATTAGCTTTAAAATAAGATGGTGAAGTGGAAACATTTTTTTTAATTTTTAGCTTGATTATCTAAAATTTTTGCGGCATATTTGTAGTAAAAATATATATATTTTTCTGCACAAACAAGACACAATCATTCTAAACCAAATCATGCAGATAAATGTATCGAAATTAGTCTAGTCAATAATTTATTTTTCACCCTGATCCTCTAAAAAGTCTACTTTATTAACCTGTACGAGTGGAGTAAAATTGCATTTTATTCATTCGATCACTTTATTCTCCATAGACCCATTTTATTCATCGTAAATTTACTTTTTGTTTTAAACACTTATTTTAGCTTTTTCTACAAATAGAAAATTAAATTTATTGTAGTATATCAAAAAATGTTACAATATTGAAAAAATGTAGAAAGTAAAAAAAAATTTGTTATTGCAAAAATTATATAGGCACTTCGGGAGTAAAAGGCGATTATTCCCTTGGATGAATTATTACCAAAAGCTAAAACGAGGAAGCAGCAACTTTCATCCCGGGAATAAATGCCTATTTTACTCCGTAAGTGCATAAATAACTATTACAATAATCATATAATTGAATATATACATAAGTTATATATTATTAATAAAATTTAATCTATATTTACAAAAATAATCTATTGAAATCAAGAGTTTTTCGAAAGGTTTCTTTCGATCGATGCTAAATTAATCAGATGGTTACTCGGAACTAATAAATAACATCTTATAATCCTTGCTATTTCGAGGCATCAATCTAATTGGCCCAGACACAGCTGCTGAATAATATATACATACATAAATACAAAACTACAATTATATACATTTCAGTCGAATCGATCTCGATATCGTTACACACATGTCTCTATTTGAAAATCGTATCAAGAACATCAAGTTCTTTTCCTCCATAAGAAAATGGGTATAATATTGACAAACAATTTAAAATCTTTTATTAACAATTTTCCGCTTATTTACAAAGTTTATCCGTGAACAATGCGTGTCGTCTTTTCGTATATGCGTAAAATAATTTTAGTGATCACGCGATAAACATAAAATTCAATTATTGCTTCGAGTGCCAATTTATTTTGTGATTTATTTTGATCGTTCGCTAATTAGACTTTGTGCTTTCTTTTTTTCCAATCGTAGACGTCGCAGAACAGCAGCGCAGTGATTGCCACGACGAGCGAGAAGAGAGAACATCTTTATAAAATCCTCGTAATTGGAGAATTGGGAGCTGGGAAAACTTCGATAATCAAACGCTACGTTCATCAATTTTTCTCGCAGCATTATCGCGCGACCATCGGAGTTGATTTTGCTCTCAAAGTACTCAATTGGGATCCACAAACTATTATTCGATTGCAGCTATGGGATATCGCAGGTTAATTACTTTCATTTTTATATTTTTCACATTTTCCCTTTTTTACCTTATATAATAATTCCTCTGAACTTTTGTTTTCTTAGCTAGAGGTACGCGTATAAAAAAAATGAAATAATCAATTAAATTGAATTGAAAAAATTTTAATACGCGGAGAGAATTTTCCTTATAAAATATTCCGTAAAAATTATCATTGAAAAAATTATCTTCGTACTGTAATTAAAATAAAATAATTTGAAATATGTATATTTAATTTCTGATTGTACTTCAATAATTAATTAATAAACAAGATCGTCAATTTAATATTATAACATTTGATTCGTCTTATAGGTCAAGAGCGTTTTGGCAACATGACACGAGTTTATTACAAAGAAGCTGTGGGTGCGTTCATAGTATTTGACGTAACGAGATCCGCGACATTGGACGCAGTTATCAAATGGAAACAAGATTTAGATTCGAAAGTACAACTTCCAGACGGTTCGCCGATACCTTGTGTTCTATTAGCAAACAAATGTGATCAACAGAAAGAAGGTCTTGTCAATTCTTCGAACAAAATGGATGAATATTGCAAGGAGAACAATTTCGCCGGTTGGTTCGAGACCTCGGCTAAGGAAAACATCAACATCGAGGAAGCTGCCAAATTTTTGGTTAACAAAGTACGAGTTATAATTAGAATAATTTGTTTTCTTAAACAAATGGATTTTATGACGTTCGCTCGTTCAAAATAATCTACTGGACATTGTTTTGACGAATTCGTTGCTATTTTAATTCTCACAAATTTTGTTTAGATTTATTCGATATTTTGTTTTATTACGAAAATAATTAAAATTTAATTAGATAATTAAACGGGATGAGTATTTGTAAATTTTTTACGCGTAAAAAACAAAATATCGAGCGTGCAGAATAATTTGTCGATGTGAATCTTAATAGAAACGTCACAGTATAATTTAGTCAATTTATGGTTGAAAACGCTATATTTTGGGCGAAAAATAGTACGTTCTCTACCAGGGAAATGTTGATAAATATTTTGCTGAAAAACAAGATTAAATAATAATAATCCGTAGTAAAGTTAGAATGTATGTAATGTATACGTTTGAGGTGGTGTTTAATATCCACTATTTCGTAACGCTTATTTTCAATCCGACTCTAATCATTTTGAAATTATAGACATTGTATTATATTCCAATAGGTTTGAGCTCGTTGTTCATTGATTCAATTATTACACGGATAAAATATTAATTCGCGTATTTACATTCGCACGCTGAAAATAAGGTTTAGCGACGTTTAAAAATATATTTAATGGTGGTTTATAATGCGTTATATTTATATCAATTAAACTTTTTTTTTTCATGCAAACATATCTTAGTTTCAAATAAATATTTATAACTATTAAACAAAATATTGTATTGAATTCGGAAGACTTTCTATCCAGTGCACGTCGACAATTCTTCTTAAATTATATCTAACGATGACATTATATGCATTATAGCTGAACTTTATTAGGAAAAATCTTTTATGTTTTGAAATAAATAATAATTAAATATAATTAAAATGATTATTTGATCCTCGGCAGATTTTACAAAACGATCAAACAATGCGAGGTAGCAGCTCCCAAGAGCAATTAGACGGGGAGAGATTCGCCCTGAACCAATCACCGACAAACTCGAAGAAATCCTGTGCCTGCTGACGACTCATTTTTGACAAAACAACAAACCCGTGCCAGCACATCTACTCGGATGTAAACTTTTGTAAATACTCTTGGATATAGCAATTGACCAATTAATGTTTACACTTATCGAGTAGTCTATACGTTTACATGTGCATTCACCTTACGAGGTCTTAACCTATATATATATATACATATACATATATACATATACGTATACATACATATATATATAATTATTAATCTTCATCACGATGCAGTCGACCAATCGATTGCGTCTTCCTTTTATATCCTTCCAACAATACAATGACAATTTATATACAAAAGTGCCTTACACACTTCCTTTATTCTTTACCTCTTCTTCCATGTTGACGACATTGTAATTTAAATGAAATTTTGTTGAACCACTTATACAAGTATATATATATGTGTGTGTAGAAATAAAAAATTTTTTAGTTTGTAAAACGGTTAGAGAGCTTCTTTAACAAGAAATAAATAACTATATGATTGCGAATATCTTTACATTACATTCCTATTATATTTTATGTCGTTCGACGACGCGCCGTCCGAATGTGTTCGAAAAATCGCAATTTTTATATTATACTTATATAGTTGAACGATTCGATGACTAAACCGACCGGATGAATTTATATATGTATATATATAGATACATACATATATATGTACATATATAAATATATCTAACACTTGTTAACTTGATAAGAAAAAAAGTAATAATAATAATAAAATAAAAAGTGATCTTAAAAATTCCAGTGTTGTATGTTAATTGTATATTTCACATTGTATTTTCGAATCTACATGTGTACTGTATTTTATACATTTAATATTTCAATAATTAAGTTTTTTTATAAATAAAAATATTAATTAATTTTTTAACATTTATAAATATCAATTATGCTATAAAATTTTTTAAAATTATTCACTGCGTAGGACTGTTCGTGCACACTTTTCTTTAATTATCACGCAATTCTGAGTAGAGCTAAATAAATAAAAAATTAATTAAATGAATTTTGGAAAATATCGTACTTTTATTTAAATTAAGTTGCACGCAGTTACGTGTATGAGCAGCCTGCACGCGTGTGCGCGAAAGACAGCATCCTAACAAGGTAAGTCGAAAGTTTCGAATTTCACCACATCGATTTTTTAAGACGATTTAAAATTGACTTGATTAGCCAGTTGGTTTCGTTTCTCTACGTTAAAACGTAACCTAAGATCTTGTGCTGGCTTTTAAAAAATCATCAAATTTGAATCGCATTCAACATTTTCTTTTTCTTTTCGCTTACAGAGTTTAATATACAACAATGATAAAAACCACAATATATATATATATATATATATATATATCTACATGGGAAGAATATGGCGTAACGCGTATATCGTATTTATTATAAGTTTCATGTTTTCGATGCGATTCAATATTTATAATTTATAATAGGCTTAATATTTAGTGGCACACGGTAGCCGATCGGCCGCTAATTAGTTGAGCCAATCGTATATATATATAGTAACCAACCGACCTTTGACGCGCATGTGCGTAATGCGTGTTTGTGTATACACACGTGACAAATATATGACACTTTTACATAATGAAGTATTACTTTTACACCATGTATACCCGCACACCTGAGCGAAACGTGTCGAATGTTGTGCCTATACGGTATTTTTAAAAACGTTATATGTTTACCCGACACACGCAAAAATGTAATTACACGAGTCACAAATTTATTTCCAGCGCGCGTGTTTTGTATAAAATATAAAATGCAAATTAATTTGTAATCCACCGATGATTAATTTCGTTAGATAAAATACCACGAGCGTCCGTGAACGAGATTTCTTTCGATTTATGATGGTTAAACGTTGCGGCGAAAGCTTTCGACCTCGCGATGCAACAAAAATATTAATTTTTATATTACATAGAAGAATCGTAAGCATATAAGTAAATTTGTTTATGCAAATTAATATAGGTTATTTGAATGAAAAATTATTAACTTTTTTTATACTCATTTTCATCGGCTTTTGCATTTTTTACTTGCTGTTGTTTTTACGAATAAGAACTCGAGTTATACAAGTAAAATTAAATTAAAAGAATTAGTTATCAGAAATTGTAAATTACCTAATAACCTAATATTCGAAATTAAATGTTTTTTCTTTCGTTTCAGTCAATATAAATTCGCAAAATAAAAAAAAGTCCACTAACTTGTAACATTCTTTTCGATATAAAATATTAACAAATGTCTAAATTTCTACCTACGCGCATTGAATACAGGTACATCCAAATTATAATTAATTAAAAAAATTTTAATTAGAAAAAATATTTCCTGACATAATAAACCACCGTTTCCTCCTATAAAATCAACAGCCATACAAAAATCTTCTCAATTCATTAAAACTCTCACGCGCGACTTAGATAATCCGACGAGGTGCATCAAGGAAACGTCTACATCTCCCGAGAAAATCTTAATTTATGAATAGAAAAAAAATTCATAATCGATTCTTTCACTTTCTGTTATTATTCTACGCAAAGTACACGCACATACATGTATAGATATACAACAGAGCGCGGGTAAAAAAAATATCTTGTAAAGTAAGAGCGGGAGTTTTTCCCCTGCAAGGTAAGAAAAAGCGAGAGAGAGAGAGACTCGTATAGACCGTTGGTCTGAAGTCCAGTGTGACGGTTCGTATCTCTCCAGTCAACTCGATGCATAGGGAACGAATGCACTCGACGACCTCCGCGAGCGCATTGAATTTTCATTATTTACGTGTACCTTTAAATTTAAATACCCTCGCCCTTTCGATTATAAGTCGATCTCTCTCACTTTGTTGTAGTCTCGGTAACTATGCTGTTTTTTAGCTTCGCTAAGGTAAGTTTATGCATCGTATATACTTTTTTTTCGTAGTTTTACAATGGAAATTCGCGTGTGAAATGTGATTTATGTAACCCTCGGGAACTTTTGTCGCGATTCAACCGCGAGCGCGTGCTTATTAATTTTTATGTAACGCACTCACTCAGGGAGTCGGAAAGGTATTAGGTGGTCTTGTAATTTACTTTCTACATTAAGATGTTGTCAATTCCATTGTGTATTTCTCTCCCCCTCTTTTACGAGCAGTCACAGTTTACATAATTGCGTACACGCGTTAAAACGCCGAGTTTAATAGTATTGACATTTTAATAATTTATTCGCAATGCACTTCTATACAAAGGTAAATGAATAATTGTAATCTGTTTTTGTATACAACATCGCAGTTTAAATTTACACTTTTTAATAAATGTGCAGGTCAGCCTGCTCTTAGGAATATTTTAAACGCAATCGTTATTATATCTTAATTATTTCTATAATAAGCTAGTTATAAAATTGATTTTCTTTCGCCTTAAAATAGAATTAATCATACTGATTAAATCTTTATACTTGGGTATGCAATCTGGGTTAGAAAGTATACAAATTTTAAGGGAACGACATTTTTAATTGTTCGTATATTTATCTACTAGTGTGAAAACAAAAATTTTTATTTTTTTTTATAGGAAAAAAATGAATTTCCCATAACCACGTCACCGAGTTACTATTCGTCAAAGGAGTTAAATTTATGTTGGAGGAACATATCGTATAACGTTGAGAGAAAAAAGAGCAGTGGTTTTTTAAGAGAATTTTTAAGAGGTCGGCAAGTTGAAAGTATTCAACTTTTAAAGGAAGGTATGCATTTTATTAACGATGTATGTATAGGCTTTCTAGTTTTTAGAGTGAAGATTTTACTCCATACGAGTGAAATTAGAACGAATCAATTTTGTGTAAGAAGGAAATAAATAAAATTATATGTATAATAGATAGAGTGTTAGATTTTAAATTGCCAAAGTAAAGAACAATTTAGTTATTAAAATTTATCTATTTTTATATGTAATTCTATACAGTTATTATATGAGGGACGGAATTATTAAAATCATAACTGATTTAATCTAGAATCCATGGAATATTTGCTTAAAATCATTAATACGGTAACCGATAACCGATTTCTCTTGTTCGATTCATAATAATGTAGATTTTAAATCATTTGAAATCATCACAAAATACAATTTATTTTTTAAATTTATTTGAATTCGAAATAATAGATGATACTTTTTCAGATGATACAATTTAGTTAGTACACGTTTAATTTGTTTCATACTAATTTCAATTGGATACAGTCATTTTTACTCAAAGAACCCTCAAATGTAATTTGTTCATTATGTTATCCTCCGAATGAATTGTTGTTATTTTTATTAAAGCATATTTATGTAAACAAAATCACGAGAATGACTCAATTTGTAATTGTGCAATGTTTTAAACCGATTGATGAAATAGTTTAAAAGATTAATTGTTTAAAACATTTTTAGATATCAGTACAGCATGGTTTACATTTTTAAAGCAATTATAATCTCATAATCTACTGTACCGATTGTCCTAAAACTAGCACAAGTGTAATTTACGTCATATTTAAAGGTAATGTCTTTGTGATTTTGCTTATATTTTAATATAAAATTTTAATTATTGTAAAAATAGTATTTCTTAGTTGGTAAATGACTCAGACGGTAATATAACAAGTTTGACATACCCTTAAGGGGGTTTGGAAATCAATTGTAATTAGTATAGATCATGTGAATCACTTGAAAAATATTGTACAAATGAATGTATTTAATTTTGGTACATCTCTATTTAAGTGTTATCTATTATATTGTAGGATTTTTTTTATTCTAGTAAAAGGGTATAAGTACAGTATTTTGTAATAAAAGTTAATCCTACGAATAAAGTAAATCAAAAAAATTCTGCGCTTAAAATTTCTAGGTTTTTTTTTCGCGCGATGAGTAAATGATATCAATTCAAGTCAAGCAACATATAACTCTGCGCGCCTTTAATGCGATTATAATCTATCACTCTGTTCGAATAAAAAAAAATGAGCTCTCTCCTAATTATGTTGAGATACTTTTACAGTTTTACCTACAATGCTATATCATCAAATTTTCAAAACAATTAATATATAATAAATCGACAAATATAGATGATTCAATCAGAGTAATAGCCCTTTACAGAATCTTTTATGAATTTTTACATGTCAGACATGAAGTTTTTTTATAAAAAATATGTTTAGATTACTCGGTACATTATATTGAGTTTGTAGGAAGTTTATTTTGTTACAAAGGCAGCGATTTCTTTATTTTCAAGAAGGTTGTTATACATTATAATTAAATAACTATAAAAAATTCAAATCACGGGTATTTGTAATTATTGATTGATTTTCACATTCTCTTTAAAAATGTATGCCTACGCTTTTCTTCTCTTTTGTCAGTCCATGGAATCGTGAAATCGGGAACTTTGACGGCCATTATGGGTCCAAGGTACATTCTGAAATATTAACCATGTATTTGTTAATTTAAGAAAATTTTGTTTTTGAATGATAAACTTTGTTATTTAGTGGTGCTGGGAAAACGAGTCTCCTTGCAACGATAAGCTTACGAATCAAAGGTACAAGTTATTTATAGCTTTAAAATAATTAATATAAATGGATATGCCACACTCATCTTTTTATCCTCACTATGTTATCCACGTTAAATATCACACTAAACTTAAAGTAATTAAATTCAGTTGAAATTTATAAAATTCTAAAAGTTCGTTGTTATTTGTTTATAAATAATATATCCATGTGTCAAATTATAAACCGACATTTTTGTTATAGTTTTTGCGATACTCCTTACCAAAATTTGTAATTGTATATCCTTACAATGGTAAGTGTATGTACGACAACTTCAAATTGAATTTTAAAAGGATTTTTCGATTGATTTAACGAGTTAAGATAAATAAATTGCAGAATTTTTAATTTGTCTTTTTTTTTAATTAGTCTCCTTTTTTAGGTACTGAAATTTATTAAAAATTATTTTACTTATTACAATGGCCACATCTACAATAATGTTTCTATTTTCACACGTAATTCTATTCCTTTCAAAATTACAATATCACGTACGTAGGGTATAAATAATAGAGAACTTATATTTGTAGTAAGCGAGTAGTTCTTAACAATGTATAGTGAATATTTCTAGCTAAAATAGTACATAGATTAGTCAAAAGGAAGAGTAACGAACTTTTAAAATTACATTGATTTATGCTGTCTTTCAATTGTGTTACTTTTATGTGATATTTTATGACGTCGAGAAGGTAGAACGGTTAAAAGTTGAGATGATACCCCTTGAATGAGAATCTGGAAAAATTTGTAATTTATAATATGAATTATAGGTAAACTATCGGGAGAAGTATTATTAAACGGTGAACCCGTCGATGTTGAAATAATGTCGCGAATGTCGGGTTTTGTTCCTCAACAAGATCTTGCTATCGAAGCGTTAACGGTGCAAGAGCACATGGAATTCATGGTAAAGCTCAACTAAAAACTTTTTGACGTTGATATTAATCGTATAATTACTGTGACTAATCATTTTTTTAAGGCTCGGTTAAAAATGGACCGAAGAAATCGATCTAACCTGCGAAAGCAAAGAATCTCAACATTGCTCGCGGAATTAGGATTATCCAAATGCTATTTAACCAAATTGTCGCAATTGTCGTGTGGTGAAAGGAAAAGGGTATCGCTAGCCGTTCAGGTACAAATAAATTTTATTTATAAAAATATTTCAAGAAATTTATATTCGATTTTTTTAACGTTTACCATAAATTGAAGAATACAATTCCATGATTAATTATTTAACAAAAATACCGTGACAACGAGATAAATCTGAGGCATCAATTTTTGAACGTGTTGTCACGGTAATTTTTAGAGAACTGATCGAATATTTTAGGTTTACAGAAAATTAAAATCTTAATCTTAAATATTAAAATCTTCTTCTCCGTCTATAAATTTTAGCTACTGACTGAACCAAGAGTACTCTTTTGCGACGAGCCAACGACGGGTTTGGACAGTTTTGCCGCAATGGCCGTGACAAGAACGTTAAGAGATGTTGCCGCACGTGGATGTATCGTCATTTGTTCCTTGCATCAACCGGCGTCTGGTCTTCTCGATTTGTTCGACGAAATCATATTATTATCTACCGGTAGAATAGCATTTCAAGGGAGTACCACCGAAGCGTTGCAATTCTTCAAAAGGTATAACTATACTATAATTTATTTTTTTATATTAATACACTATACAAGTATTACTTTACAGCATAGATTTGCAATGCCCGTCATCGTACAACAGCGCCGAATTTTTTGTAAAACAACTTTCGATCGATCGAGGTAGAGAAGTCGAGAGCCAAAAGAAGGTAATTTAAGATTTATGAATAAAAATTCAGACATAGTTTTATTCGATGTATACATAAATTCTGATTGATTGATGGATGCGTACCTTTGCGAGTGATATACCAATTTCTTCTTTTTATTATACCATTGCGATGAACTTGCCGCAGTGAAAACGTTTGTATATTACTAAGATTACACGATTTATTACAGCCTGCAAGAAGTTTCTTACCGCAGGCTGCCAAAATCCAGTTTTATCAATTTCATTAATGAAATATTTGTTTTACAAAGATGATCGATTGTATGCTAGTAAAAAAATGAAGCTTTAAAAAAAAAACAATTTTTACAATGTTAGATTTAAAGATCGCGTTGCTGCACCATTGAAAAAAGTTGGATATTTGTCTGTCTGTGCAGATAAAGAGGATATGCGATAAATTCGAACAATCGAGGTACGGTCAACGAGTGGTAGAGAGAATCGACGAATCTTATACAATATCGTCAATCCCTGACGTTCCACATCCAATATTTTCAGTTGGTTTGTTGCCAGCCAGCGAGTTCAAGAAAGTACGTTCCTTCACCCAACTTCAATGGCTGACCTGGAGGATTTACCTCGATTACAAAAGAAATATTACGAATCTATTTATGAGATTTTGCCTCTACATGGTATAACACACTGCGTAATTCATCAATTTAAAAGAAATTTCCAAAAAAGGGAATTTTTTTGTTTTTGTATTTTATACGTTAGTATTTTGTTTTTGCAGTTTATAAGTATACTATTAAGTACACCGTACATTGGCATCACGAAGAATATCGACCAGAAGGGAATACAGAGTATACAAGGGTTGCTGTACCTAGTTATTACCGAAACGATATTTACATTTAATTACGCGGTTTTTTACACTTTTCCACGTGAAATGCCATTATTATTGAGGGACATCGCTAGTGGATTGTACAATCCAGCACCTTACTATATTAGCAAAGTTGTAATATCGGTGAGTATACACACCATGCAGTACATTTATTTTTCCGCAGTTAATAGTTTTTAGTTCCATGCGGGTATTACTAAGTAAATTTATTGTATTTTAACAAATAAATATTAAAATGGATTTTTGAATTATTTTTAAACATTTTTTTAATTGGATTCGATAAATAAAATTTTTCACACTGTAGAAATCCTGTGGGTCGTTGTTAGCCAACTTTGACAAACTATGCCAATTTTTCAGGAAACTCTAAAACGTTTCGCTAGTTGAAATTCAGGATTGTTGAGGTTGATCGAAACATCTTTAGTTCATTAATTACGGATTCAGCTTTTGGTCGAATTGCTAGTTTCCGAATGAAATAATGTTTCATGAATCTTATGATTCTTATTAGAGTTTCAGCTAACAAATTAGTCAATTTTTAGCTAAAATTCACATTTAATTATTTGTAAAAAAAATGAATAATGTCATTTCTTCAATTGAATTTTAAAATTTAATATATAAATATTATAAATAAATAATAACTTATCTAAGTGTTTAATTTAAATTAAATTAAAAACATTTTGATCAAACGTAATATTAATGTTATATTTATATAATGTTATATACTAAAAACAAGGAATTTAAATACTTGTTTGGTGATAACAATCATGATTTAATTATATATAATATAATAATGTTAATATTACGTTTTTTTACGATTTTTAACAACTTTTACAATAAAATTAGCTGAAATAAACTACTTAAATTTGTATAATTGTTAGCTAATACTTGTCGGTAAAATTTAACTAAAAATTATTTAATCAGCTGTTAAATCTATCTATGTCTTAACATCTTATCTAAAAAGGTTCGTTAATTATTATCTAGCAGGGTTTTTACGTCACAAATTTCGTGCATTAATTTTTAATAAAATACGTGCAGGACTCTGTAGTAAGAAAACAGTTACTTATGGACATAAGAACATATATTTGCTTCAAGGGTTTTTGCTTAACAAATGGTAATCGTTCTCATAGACGTATCTCCAATTATAATTCGAACAAAATGATTAATGTTAATACAAAAGAATACATATTTATTGTAACTGAAATTGGGGAAAAATTAGTAAAAATGTATAAGCATGAAGGGGACTATAGGAATACAACTTCGAAACTGAAAGATAAAAGTGAGGAACAGGATATACATCACAACTGCAACAGTGTAAATAATGTAAACATAAATAAATATTTTTCAAAATTTAGGCAAATAAATTTTGTGAAAGAATCAATAACACACAATGCTGATAATTCTAATGATAAATACTGGTGATACTGGCCCAGTGTAGGGCTTTATACATTTCTTTTAGTTTTAAGTTTTATTTAGTTTTATTTTAGTTTTTAAACTATAGAATTAAGTTTTATGCCACCCTATGTACAGATAAATTAATTTTATCTCTATAGGTTTTTACTGCATTTTTGTAATGTTTTGTAAATATTGTTGGCTTAATAAATAAATAAATAAATAAAAGCTACTTTTTTTTTATTAAAGACGGTTTTACTTAGAAACTGACTAGTGATAATATTGTTACTATTCGGTTTCTACGTAAAAACCGTGTATAATAAAAAAAATAGCTTTTCACATATTATTTACTGCATACGAAACATCAGTGATCATCAGTAAATTCGTGTTGAATAAATATTTAAATCGAAGGTCTCGATTTACTATTTAAATCCCAAGGTATGGATAGTAGAATCAAGTTTGAGTATTGACCTCGTAATTTTCCATGTCAACATGGTAGCCCGAGTATCGACCTCAAATGCTGAATGTCAATACTAAAGTTTTAATATTGACCCTGTTAATTTTCGCCGGTTAACACCACCGTTATCGACTACTTGTACTACACGTTTCCCCATTGATTATTCGAAAATTGATTTTAATTATCTTTTATCAAATAAATTTTTGTATTTTATACCAAAATTATATATAATTGGAATTTCTTTTAATATTATTAAATAATAAAAAATAAGCTAAACAAATCTAGCACTTAATGTTGTTTAAGGTATTAAGTATATATATATTTTCTACTTTTTCAATACGATCGTTCGTTATTCCTACATAAATTTAAGAAAAATTAACCATATGGTTCATTTATTAAAAATTAATCGTTAAGAAATCAAATTTGTAAATAAATATATATATATATATAATTATCGGTCTTTTTTTTGTAAATAAATGTTATTTAAATGAATATCTAAGTCGAATAAAATTTTGAAAAAAGGTCGCGTTATCGATTTACCCTTAACCACTTCAACGTAACGAGTACCGTTAAGTAACGTTAAATATATATGCACAAGCACATTCCTAAAATATCTAAAATATTTTCTCCAAAAGCACTTGTCACCTAAGTATATAACGAACTAAATTGTACAAATTTTAGATTCCAGGTTCAATAATTCAACCGTTTTTATTCGCCAGTATGGTTTACATCGTCATAGATTTGGATGGAGATTACGAAAACTTTTTCCTCTTCGTTACACCCGTGATTTTGAGCGCGTTTTCCGCAGCCGCAGTAGGTAAATATGATGAATTACCTTTTTCTCGAACGAGTATTTTATATATATATATATATATATCTATATAGTTATCACGAAAATCTATATACACGGGTTTTATTTATCATAGGTCACCTGATGTCGTCGGTGTTCGAATCGATCGATATGGCATCGCTGCTTTCGGTACCCATCGATTTTGTCAGTTTAATTTTCAGTGGTCTATTTCTTCAACTCGGGTAAGTATGTATATGCGAACGCATGTGTCGAGGGTTCTAAAAATAACGTTCATTATGTACCTTTACCTAATATTTTGCAATGGACGTATGTGTATACGTATATCACATATATATAGAATTGTGTAATCAAACAATCATCTAAATTTGGTAACGGAGCTTTAAGCGAAAGTCTAGCGTTGTATAATACCCAGTATTACAGGAAGTGAAGAGCTTTCAAGCTGAAAATTGTAGGTTTTATAGTTAACGATATAGTGTGCGCCTTTTTGAACTATTGGTGACGAAAACAATCTTGTTGGTTACTAACAGATCGCACAAATCAATTGTCGATTTGGTTCTTTTTTTTTGTAATTTGGTCACTATTATACTTATATGTTTTGCGGAGATGAAAAAGTAATAAAAATTAATTAAAGTGTTGTGCGAGATTAAGCGATTTTTCTTCAATAGAAATACAAATTAAAATTACTCTCTAAATCTCTGACTGAAAAATTACTATTTCAGAGGTGAATTTTCATGAATACGGGGATAAATTCAGAATTTCTTATTATAACATTTATATCTAATAGTTAAAGACTGAACCTCTAACGTGTTCAATTTTTTTCTTCAACTGAAAAAATCCTGAAATTGAGTGAAATACACACTCAACGAATTACTCACATTTTTGACGGTACATTTGCGTGATTTTTCACTTTAAATTTTTGGCACGATATCATTGTTATTTTTATCCAGAACATTTAGAAATTTTAAGAAATATTTTTGGGATTATTATTTTGTACACATGTAGAGATAAAGTAGAATATTGAAGAACAGGGTAAAAAGGGTGTTTCTTTTTAACACGAAAATAAGTCGTTAATGACCCAAAAAGGATATATTACTACAATAAAATCTATTTTAATATTTAAAAATATATTGATTTTTTACGTCGCACGAATTTATTATTAAGATCTTAACGATACTTAGTACATTGTATTATTTACAATTCTGGTATAATATCAAGGTCACCCCCTCTTAATATAATTAATTTGATCACGTTTCGTTTTCATTTATTATAAAGAAACTAATTTAACATTTATAAAATCTTAAAATTCTTTCTTATTTTTTTTTCATTAATTAATGCATAATTAGTTTAATATTCTCATAAAAAAAAATAAAATTTGCCCTTATTTTATTTTCTGAGGTGTTAAATGTAAGTACATTTACAATATTGATTGTAAATGCAATAATGATAATTTTCTCGCAACATGTATTTTTCAACTATGTTTCACAGGCTTGGGCTAATTTAAAAATGAAATAAAAAAGTAAATAAATATTATAATCGCGTGGGTACAGTATAAGCGTCCGAGTGATTATTTATTGCTACTTTTTAACCATTTTCAATTGCTAAAATTGTGCCCATGATATTTCAGCGATTTACCCGTTCACATCGGGTGGATAAAGTACATGTCACAATTTTACTATGGAGTTGAAGCCGTGTCCGTAACGCAGTGGCGAGAAGTTAACGATATCGGTGAGAATATTTATTTCTCTAAAATATTAAATTGAATCTTTGAAATAAGTGTTGGTAATCTAGTTACTTTTACCCCATCTTATATATTTTTACCATAAACTGACGTTTTGTACGTCAGCGTAAAGTTATTGTTAAAAGTCCCACAAGAATTTTAAAGATTTTTCAATGACCTATCAAATGATCTATATTTCATTTATGTTTATCTGTGTTTTAAGCATTTTACGACGTTATAAATGTTTTTTTTTTCATATTGTCCTTCAGAAGTTTAGCGTCAGTTTTTATAGGAAGTGTAGTTCGACAAATATACTGTACGTACCAGTTGAAAGATTCTCTCTTTATAAATACATTTTTGTAAGATATATGATATTTAACAAATAAATGTTAAAGAATGTGTTTTGGATTCACAAAAAATCTGGAACAAAAGTTAATGTTGCATTTTACAAGAACTATCTAATATGCGTCAAATTTTTAAGTAAAAATGAAATCGAAAAATTTGATATACAAATTTTTTAAATTCACGAAAATTGCCGAAATTTATGAATTACGAATCCCTATGAATTGCATTACACTGATTGGTTGAGATCAATACATTTTGTTATTTTTTTATATAATACTGTTGAGTAATAAATTCAACATCAATTATCCTAAATAGACTTTTAAAATTTTGGTAAATTTGGCTTGAGACGGGCAAAAGTAACTGGACCAGCAGTGTATTATATAATATATATTCAATAATATACATTTAATTAATCATTTAGATTTATAATTTTTACACTTCAATCATTACTAGATTGCTCATTCGATCCGGAAGCACCTTGCATTTCAACCGGAAAAATGGTCCTAGAAAAATATGGATACAATCAAAATCATTATTTAGTGGATTGTCTTGGACTTACGACGATAGCGTTTTTGTGCCATGTAGCTGGTTTTCTTGCCATTAGGAATAGAAGTCAAAATCAACCTGTGTATTAACACATGTTTTATTTGTTATTTAATACCGATTCGCGTGTTGATTCTGTTAACATATTTATTTGTTCATCTCGTTTTTATTTTAACTAAAGATTTTTATAATAATAATACGTTGTAACGTAATTGATAAATTATTTAATTTTTATTCGAATTCCTCATACCCATAATGAAACTCAAACGTTCTACGTTGAAAAAAAAATTAAAAAAAAATTATATTATAAGGGAATTTCTATACTACAGTATAAACTTTTTCAAAAATTCAATTTTAAATACATAATTATTTTTTATATTTCTTTATTCTTTACTTTATATACAAATCCTGAAAAGAAAATGTTAGAAATATAGTAACACAAATTTTTTTGTTAATTATAAATCAAATATATCGTTTCCAATTTCCAGATATAGACGGTAGCTCCGCGTATAAACAATTTTTTTGTAATACACTCGTTTTGTTTTACATATTTAAATAATTTTTCCAATTGTCAATGAAATAAATGAATTTTCTACGAAAGGGAGTACAATAATACCTATATATATATAAGCAGCACCGTCAAACCAAGGTTGTTTAAACTCTATCGCACTATAGATTAATGGAAACCACCGATCTAGTTTTCTTTTGCGGTAGAATAGTAAATTTGAAAAAAATCACGATGTCAATGCCGCCACCGCAATTACGAAAGATGGAAAGTTCGCAACGTTCCAATTTGATTTTTTTTTTTTTGTTATTATAAATTTATTCAATATAATTACGTAAGTGTATTAGATTTAGAATTATAATTTGTGAAAAGTGTCTTACGTCTATTTCATCCTTATATCGTTAACAAAAAAATTAATTGATCCTTATCGTTGATCAATATATATATAAATGAAAATAAATGAAAATTGAATTTCAAAATAGATAGATATGTTGTTTACGATATTATTCAATTAAGTATGTGAGTATTAAACGAAGCTGGTCGAATTAATCAAATAAGTATAAGAATAAAAGCTTGACAATCAGTTCACGCTGTAGTATGTAGGTATGTATATATAGTAAGAGTATATATAAAGAGCGAGCGGCGTGGCGAGTCAGCAAAATAACCCGCGATAAGAAAAAGTATACGTATACGTCGAATCAAGCGAAAAAGAAAAGAAGTATGTAATCGATGGCTCGGACGGAATTATTCATTCACCAAGCTATAGATTCTTCGATTAGATTTATTTATAGGAAAGGCTATCCTCTCCGAAAACTCGGAGTGTTGAGCATGTACACCAGGTGTACGCACACATCGCGGCGAGGACGAACGATGCAAGAACGAAACGTAACCACGGTCGGTAAAGCAGATTGAACCGCTTGGCTAGAAATAGCGGTAGATAGCGCGAGCGTGCATTAGACGTATAGGTGAGCGTGAGAGATACACTTGCCGTCGGAGGTCCGACCGATACTCGGAACTCTCGGCGGAAGGAGCGAAGGAGCGAAGTAAAGCGCAAGCGAAAATCGAGTGAGGGAGGGAGGGAGGGAGGGTGGTAGTGAGAGGGGGACTGGGGAGAAAGAAAGATTAGTCGACGCGAGCGCGACGCTCGGTGGGTGCACCGTCGCGCGAGAGAGCGAGCGAGAGCTGCTAGCTCGGTTCGGTGTGTGTCCGCCGTCCGCGCCTCTCCTAGCAGAGGGGAAAGTTGAAAACACAAGGCAGCTGGTTCCGTGCGCCGTGCGTGTAAGACCGTGTGACGAGACGAGCGACGGACCGACGGACCGACTCGAGCAGTAGTTGCGTCGCGTGCGCGAAAATGGTGACGAGTGCGCGAGGATCATTACTTACCCAAAGTGTTATGGGTTGAGGAGATAGGAGAGCCAAGCGCGCGTACGCTTGACACTTGGCGCAGAGGACGCATTTCACCCAACTACTCGACCAGACGAGAACAACCGCTACTAAAACATGGCTACGGACAAGATAAAGGTAGCCGTTCGCGTACGCCCGTTCAATCGGAGAGGTCAGTATATTTACTTTTATGTTTATCCCGTAGCCACGCATAATACACCACCTATACCTCGTAACTTCGCGACACCTTACCTCTTACTTCTTCTCTCCCACCCACCCCCTCACCCCATCCCCCCCCCTCTCTCTCCCTCTCTCGCTCTCTCTCTCTCTCTCTCTCCTTTTTCATTACATTCTACACCTATTCCCGCATCCTAGTGCGCTCGTGTCCACATGTATATGTATCTACTACTACTGGGGGCCATCTTCATGCGTCATTTTCCATTGAACCGATATGTGTGTACCCCCTTCGATCGATCCCTTGGTTGAATTCGCTTGGTGCTCGAGAGATCACGTGCTCGTAACTAGGCCAAGGATTTTAGGATATAGGCGCGAGCCAGTTGAAACACTTGGGTCTTTTCTTTTTTTTTATTCTTTTCTTAGGTCAACGACGACGATTACCTTTTTCTTTTTATTTCTTTTTTCATTCTCTCTTTCATCCGTAACTTTACACGTTACTTGTTGGATCACGCCAAGGTTGACGAAACGATAACGCGACGGATTATATGCGCGGAAACGTTGCTCGCCTCCAGAACGCGCTTCGCTTTTTCTCTCTCTCTCTCATTCTCTCTCTCTCTCTTTCTCGAGTCTCGCTCTCTATAGTTTTTTCTTCTGTATGTATGTGTGTATATCACGTATCTTACGTGCATACGCGAAATCTACTTCCTCTCTTCTGCTCGACACGTTCACTTTGCGCGCACACACGGGGTACACATTGCACTATACCTACAGATTGTCATCGCGAATTGACACGTTCTTTTGACTTTTCTCTCTTTTTTTCTTTTTATCCACGTAGCAAAATCGTATGTACGCGACTGATCGTTCGTTAACGCGAAAAACTACGACTTTGATGAATGACTGTCATTTCGAAGATTACTTATTGACCGCATCGCGCGGTTTTTCTCAATGAATTATTTCGATTATGCACGTATTATATACGTATATAGTTCCCTGTTTCCTTTTCTCTTCAAATCCTATCCGACAGTACTATTTTGATAGAGGAAACAAACGACCTAAAGTAGTTCATGAAAATGGAACATCGAACAAGTATTATTACTCTTCCTCTTTTGATCAATCTTTTTTTTTGTTTTAAACAAAAAATAGTTAACTACCACGCTGCATCTCTTTTCGACAGATTTTAATTTGCATGTCGTATGATACGCTTCTTTAAACTTTCAACCTTTGAATAAGAATACCTTGATGCATCTTTTTTTAATTTAACGGACACTTTGACATCTACAAACAATGTTCTTTATTTCATTTTTTCAATACAGATTTATATCCAATACATGACCAGGATTTGTCAAAGAAATAATTTTACTTTCTATTTTTTTAAATATCTTGTACATAAATGTTTGCGAAATGCTCTTTTACTACAAACGTTTGCAGAGATATTGATAATTTTTCATAATTTGACGCACTTTATCATTGTTTATACGACTGGTGCAATATCATTTCTGTCTATCGATATTTTATGATATTTTATATATTGAATATTTTGTTTGTGTACAACAGGCCATTGATTAATATATGTTTCCAACATTATCAATGGAACTATGTGGTTTTATTTAATTTTAACAAAATCATTATTTATACAAACTACAACATAATGACTATATTTATTTTGTTTATGATAATAAAATGTTATGAAAATGCAATACTTATAATTTAAATGTTCAACTTTGATTTTAAATTAAATTAATTGACTGAGAAAATATTAATGAATTGGTTAAAATCTATATTGTTTATTACACCTCTATCTATAAGTTTAACAAGCAGATAAAATTTGTTTCAAGGTACTATACAAAAAAATACAATAAAACATTGATTGACCTTAATCCAAATAAATAAAATACAAGGAACAACTCTTATAAACTGCCTAATAAACATTTTTAATTTGAATAGAAAATGAATACTTCTAATTAAGTTTTATTCATTCAAATAATAATATAAATATTGAATAATGTATTTTTATTAAGATACATTAAGATACAAAGATATTGTTATTAAACACTTTATTAATAAAGAAATTGTTAAATTAATAAGAAGTTATAAAATTAATCTTCGATAATGCAATGTTTTCACAATTTTAAATCACTGTATAGAAAATATTATTAAATAATAACTAAAGTATAAAATTTCATAATCAGTAATTCAGGGTTATAAATTTACAAACATTTAGTTTAGTCTATAAATGCATACAAGTTCCTACTTGGCTGTCCAATATTATGTAATATACAAATTTCTCAAAGAAATGATTACAATACATATTTTCATTCGATTGTTTAGTAAATTAAGGTGTAAAAAAAAAGAGATATCTTATTTGTAGACATTCACAGCTAGGGTGTATATCAAGTTGAAAAAACACAATGAGTATTGTATGCTTAAAGCTATGAAACAATCTAACTCCAGGCAACAGATAAAGACACAACATAAAAGAAAAATAAACTTTTTGCACATATATTTAGTTGTTTTGAATATATAACCTATTATTAAAGTTACCTAACTCATTTTTTTAGTTTATTTAAAGTGCATTATGCACTATTTATTTAAAACATTTGAGTACTTAATATTCATTATATCCAGATTTGGTTATTTATAAGACTTAATAAACCAATAATTAGATAAAAGATGCATTTAAGTAAAATAGCAAATTATAGTTAAATAAATCAATTTTATTTTTGTATTATTAAATTTATTAATATTTTAAACAAAATTTGGTTTTTCTTTAATGTGAAATAAAATAAATTCTGCAATATTTACTATATAATACAATAAATTGTATAAACATATGTGAATTAAAAAAGTAAAAAAAGTGAAATTATGTTGATGTAACATAATTTTAGGCTTATTTATGTAAGCCTTACGAATATAACCTACCTTACCAAAAAAAAGCAAACATTTTTGGATAATACACTTATAAAATAACAATCGAACATATAAATAATTATAACCTGTACTGTACGAAACAAACGTTACATATATATATATCTTTGTTACATCACATGAAAAGAAAAACAATGCACAGCGCACAAAACATTTAAAAAAAAAATCTGTTTAAATACTCGATTAATAATCTTCGATCGATGATTCAATGATCTACAATCCCGCGTAATTACTCACGATTTTACCCGGCGTCGAAAATTATTATTTCTTTTCGGTTTTTTTTTCATTTGTCTACAGTTTTACGTAATGACATAAAAATATCGCGCTTGATTTTTATGCAATACCGTTAATTATATTGCAAATAATAACCGCTTATAGCTCGTTCTTTTTTTTTGTTTAACCAGCAAGTTGCATTGATTAACATTACGAAGTGTACAATTTTGCTTTTTTTTCTAAATTCAACAATGTATATTATTAATTATTGAGAAAAGCTTAGAAAGACAACTGTACGAGAAATATTGACGTTCTCGTTAAGACATTCATATACGTATATAAATCCTTCATATAGACGTACGATAGATAACTGACATACCCGACCGTAATATATATATCAATAACATTTTTCAAATGCTTTAAATATTATAAATTAAAGTAATATTTATAAGTATGTATATATACGTATCAAGTATATAATGAAAATAATTAACGCTTCCATAACGTTCCGAGGCATTTAATAATATTTTTCAAATTTTTTCATAATTTTGATCCTCAAGTTATTAATTAAAAAAAAACAAGATTATTGAATAATCATTTATAAAGGTTTTCGCGTTACGAATCCATAATTTTCATGCAAGTATAAAATTTGATTGTTTAAAAAACGATCAAAGATTATTGTAAAAACACGCCTACATTTAACAGCTATTTTACTATACTGAGAAAAATGTTATACACTGTTTAGTAATTAAGGTAATACAGATTACCAGAATTAATAAAACGAGTATATATATTTTAATATAAAATTTACGATAATTATTACGATAAATTATGACATTTTGTGCATCCATATTATTACACGATAATAGTAATTTTTAATGCAATATTATTTATATATTTATTAATAAAAAATAAAGTATGAGAAAATATAAAAATGTGCTAAAACGATGTAACGATTTATTTTTCAGAATTAGAACTCGGTACAGAATGTGTCGTAGAAATGACTAATACGCAAACTATACTCCACCATCCTACTGGCTTAGATAAAATTGAACGGTAATAAGAATTTCCCAGTGTTAATCTTTATGATGCACACGGTAAACGAACGAAAGAAAAGAAAATATATATGTCGTAAATTTTAGTTGCAGAAACAAAGGGAAATCATTTGCATTCGATCATTGCTTCTATTCGTTGGAACCTAAGGCCGAAAATTTCGCGAGTCAAGATGTTGTGTTCGATGCATTGGGACGAGATATTTTGGACAACGCGTTCCAGGGCTATAACGCGTGCATTTTTGCGTACGGGCAAACAGGTAAGTCCATTAATTTCGTTAGATACGAGAAGGTAGGGTTGTACCACCTTACCGACGAAAGATCTCTAAGTTATCGTTATGTGTATACGTAACTTTCACAGTTTTTTTTTTATCAAAATGTTTAGATTTTTATTATCGGATCGCAGTGTAATTTTTATTTGAATTTCAAATGAATTACGCGACAAACACATTTAGGGGGATGTCGGAGTCACGTTCGTTGGTTCAAATGCCCATAACTTCGAATATTTTTTTAAACGTAAGAAAACGTAGATGCACCAATATGTTTAATGTAAGTGCGGTGATTCGAAATTTCTGTTGTAATAACTTATATTATCGTATATCGAAAAGTGCACAAATATATGTGTGAGAATCGAGCAAACAACGATAAATGTACAACACGAAGCGAAGATGACGACGAAAATTGTGTAACTTCACCGGTTCTTTTCTCTTCTCATTATCTTTAATAAAACAAAACATTTATTCATTCATTAAAATTGCAGAAAATTATCGTAGGTACGTTACACGATAACAAATCCATATAAATTTCACTTTTTGCTTTTAAAATTGTATTATTAACGAATAACGAAAAGTATGGTGCGAGGGTGGGGTCACGCGATCAGTGAACATTCGCTACGACATCCCCTTAAAGAGAATGACATACGATTTGAACCAATTGATCTTGCAAAATACGAATGACAAATTCGGAAAGTAAAATTAAAAAAAACCTAGGTTCCGGTAAATCGTACACGATGATGGGAAGCGGCGAGAATTTGGGTATAATACCACGACTGTGCGACAACCTGTTCGACACGATTGCGAAGCAGCAGAGCACGGAGTTGACGTACAAAGTCGAGGTGTCGTACATGGAGATCTACAACGAGAAGGTCCACGATCTGCTCGATCCGAAGCCTAACAAACAGTCGTTAAAAGTGAGGGAGCACAACGTATTGGGTCCTTACGTCGATGGGCTTAGTCAATTGGCGGTCACCTCTTTTCAGGTTAGCAGGTTTCCATTACATTACCAACTCGACTTTTCTAATATTAACGTGAACCGCACGACGTGTAAAGAAAACACACACACATCGTCCACTCCTCGTTATGTATAATCTATCTATATATACGTGGGGGGTTGCACACACTTGTAGGACATAGACAATCTTATGGCTGAGGGAAACAAATCGAGAACCGTGGCCGCTACCAACATGAATTCGGAGAGTTCCCGTTCTCACGCTGTATTTTCCGTGATACTTACGCAAACCCTTACCGATCCGAAAACCGGGGTCAGCGGTGAAAAGGTCTCGCGGATGAGTCTCGTCGATCTCGCCGGTAGCGAAAGGGCTGTGAAAACTGGAGCTGTGGGAGAACGACTGAAGGAAGGAAGCAATATTAATAAGTAATGATCATTCATTTGTATACGTATATATTTATATTATTAGTCTTTTCCCGCTATTTTTTTTTCTTTTCTTATGCACGATCGAATGTATACGTTATCGATTGTTCTTTACACGTAGGTCCCTGACAACGTTAGGTCTAGTCATTTCCAAACTAGCGGACCAGAATTCTGGTGGGAAGAATCGGGATAAATTTGTGCCGTACAGAGATTCAGTTTTAACGTGGCTGTTGAAGGTACGTTTTACTTTTTTATATCTTTTAATTATTTATTTATTTTTAATATTCGGTACACCTTGTATGTACATGAGAATGGATTAGTGTACTTTCCCTGTATTTTATAATAACGTAAAGATATATTTGGGATTATTCTAATGTTGATTAAATTTTATAGCAAATATTTATATATATTTATAGTAATTTTTTTCTATAAATTATGGTAAAAATGATGATAAACCAAGTATCCCTCTACCTACTATAAAATACAGACATTATTAATGTCCTTTCTCAATGTGTTGTTTATAGTATATAATCGGTAGTAGAAACCCTAGTAGATGGGCAGTAGATGGATTAGTATAGTAGAATGGACAAAAACATGGATGAAACTTGTTTTAGTTCTCTTGATGAAACGCTATTTCACGTTTGAATTTTTGGTTAAAAACGATTGTATAATTTTGTCTTAATTAAAACGCTCTTTATTAATACGTAATAAATGAAGTATTATTATTAAATGCATCATAAGGGTAATCTTTTCACGCGCCGCTAGAGGGAGTCAACGACTTTTTGAACTTCATAGTAAATATTATGCATTTATGATATAAGTATGTCTACCTAATTCTCGCATATTGGCGTAATTAAATATATTTACTAATTTGACTAAACGAATGTGTTCAGTATGATCTGAAAGTATATTCGTTACGTTAATAATAATCTTAACTTTATAAATAAGTTTAAAATTTATATCTATTAGTAAACAATATTAGGTTTCAATTGATTACTTTTTTATTAAGGAATATTTCTCAATAGTTAAGAAATTGACATTTGTCGCAAAGTAAAGATTTTAAGACAATGGCAAATACACCATTTCTTTGAAGCAAAGAATTACTTTTCTCAGTGTATTTGAGAACCATTTATTGCAGTGAGATCTAATTTTTGTCCTTTTTTATGCCATTTTTGAACTTATAAAATATATTGAACTTATCGTCAATCTAGGTTTTTCCCATGAATTTGATAATAATAATAGTTAAGTGAAATATAAAATCAAATCGTGTTTATCTCCGTAATTATTAGTGCGAGTAAGATAAAAAAGAGTTCTAAACAAAAAAAAACAATTTTGAAAATCGAAACGAATCTATAGAAAGTTTTATATTTACTATACATGGGAAGTTGAAAAAATAACGTAAATGAGGTTTATTTATCACATCAAAAGCTGAATAAATGGGCTAATCATCACGAACCAATCCTTAGTAACCTTTACTATTTTGCTCTAAGACTAACACTTCTACCAGGGAATGAAAAGATTTAATAGTTAGTTATTAGCTAAAAAAGAAAACTTAGTCGAACTTTTTGTAATCGAAAGTGCCAAACCGGCTTAGTATAATATTTCGCATAAAACGGAATAGTTAAAAAGATTCTTAGATACTTCTAAAGTAACCATTAAGTTCTAAAGTTAAATTAAAGATTAAGTGAATAAATCTTAAATAAAATGTGAATATTGCAGATCATATTTTTAAATCGGATCAAATGTACTTCTTTTCAATTAGTTATAGCTTTGAAACAAACTGGTCAAATAAGCTAAAAAAATGCTTGTGATAAAAAATATTAGTAGATATATGAGATAAAAATTTTAAATTAATGATATGCACACACACACACAGAATTCTCTGTGTGTGTGAATTAAGATTTCTATGTTTAATGTTTTCGGGCGTAAAAAGCTTTCAATCCTCTTGAAATTTTCGGAAAAGTAGTCTTTATGATATGACGACGATCCCTATTCGTTTTCAGTTTAAGATTTATAATTAGCGAAGTCAATGAGCATTATATATTTTGGATAAAAATTTTGATTGCTCATATTTTGATGCTTGAGCCTAATCAGTCAAATGGATTGAAAAAACTCGTGGTAATAGAATATAATAGTAGCTATATATAGTTAAAATTTCAGAGCATTTGCCAAGTGGAGCTTGAAAAGAAAATTATGATGTAAAATGTAATTTTTCTGAAAAAAATTGTATTTTCTGGTAAAGCATTCTTTATTCTTTAAAAACGTGTTATTCAAACACTGGTATGTTCAATCATGTTAAAATTATAATAGTGAAAGAAAAAATGAGTGCGCAAATCGCAAAAGAATTCTGTATCGACGTAACCAAACTATCAATTCACTTCGATTTCTTTAATGTCCACGTAATACCGATTTTCAACCTATGAAAATTGCGCGCGTTTCTATCCATTTTTACGACTCGGTAACTAGGAGAGTGACCGTTTTTAAGTTATTCAGTTCACACCAGAGGTATATTGGTGCGAACAATTTCTTGTAGACCAATATTTCAATTCTAAAAATATGTATTCAAAAATAGCGAAATTAATATTAATAATAATAAATTAGATTAATTAATTTATTTTCTTCTTTGCGGTGCACTTTGATCAATTTCAAAACGTTTACACAACGTTTAAATTTCACAATATCCGTATGTAATTATCAATTAGACAACGCGAAGTTACAAGAAATACAAAATTGTTGAAAATTAAGTAAATATTTCCTGTGGCGTGAGAAAATTTATTCGAAAAAAAATTAAAGGACCTAATTTCTTTTTCTTTTTTTTGAAAAATTAATGGCTCCCAACGTACGTCCAACCGATTAACATTAACCAATTTTGATGATCAATGCACAGATATATACTGTTTCACGTTACGTGACGTCACGACACGTAATACGTAGACAATAGTCGTACGTCACACGAGAATTAAACCTGTACTCTATACAATTTTTATACACAAATTAGAAAGGCAAAATACGTCAGTTATGTTTTTTTTTTTAAATTAAATATATTCAATACCAATTGTACTGGTAACATAATAAAGTGTCTTTTTATTAAATTTTCATCAAATACTTTGACAAATCAAGTCAAATCGTTACGTGAAGTATAATACATATATTATATACTTTTTATATTATATAGTGTTCTATAGATTGACGAAGATAAAGTGAACTGCGATACTTTATCTGTTCTATTTTAAAGCGATAACTTATGTATTCGATTTTTGTTTGTGACAAAACATGTATGTGTGTGTATAACTCACTTATATCTACCTATCTATTCTAGTGGAAATCGATATAGTAAATAGCTATTCCTACTAGAAATTGAAAAAAAATATGATTCTTCGTGTTACAATTGTTTGCACCCTGGTAGAAATGAATGTTATAAAATATTAATCTAGGTTAAAATTTCACTTTTATAGCTTTAAAAACTATTTTCTACACCTATAATGCTTTTAACCTATTAACGTCCAAATGGACAAAATTTTTTTTCGATTTTTGAACTTGATATATGATGCATAAATCGTAGCGTATCATGTTGATTTTCTTCTATATAGTTTTAGGTACATACTTTCAAATGGCGTCGGAAAAATGGACTTATCTATCTTTCAAAAAAAGTTACAATTTTATAAATGTAAAAAAATGTAAAAAATTTATTATTTTCCTTTTTTAATTAATTTTTTTCATAACAAAAATTTTCTTTTGATTCTTCGGTTTATTAACAAAAGCGTCTCGGTTACTATACTTTAACACTGTGTTTTTTGTTCTTTATTGCTAGATAGTCAAAAAATTTTATTTAGATGAAAATTTACGAAATAATTACGAAAAATTACTAAAATTAGCTGTTTTCGTATATTTGCATTGAAATTAAATTATTTGATATTTATGTACTTTTAAAAATTAATAGAGTTTTGCTTCCTCAAGGAGGAAGCTTTTGTAATAGTAAAATTTTTTGAATTGCTAAAAACATGATATAAGTATGTTTTAATATGTCAGGAATCGAAGTCCGTGTTTTTAGAAAATGTCTATATGGATGTGTGTGTGTATGTGCGTATACACCACCGTATTTCCGAAACTACTCGGTCAATATCGTCCAGCTTGTGTGTGTAGTTTGCTTTTTTTCCATATTCTGGAAAAGACTTTTGTTATTTATCCCCCAAATAGTTTGTGTTTTAAAAACAATTTTCAATTAATTTCGATTTTCCCGACGGCATTTGAAAGAAGGTATTTAAAACTATATAGAAAAACACCAGCATTATGCATCAGCTATGATTTATGCATCAAATAATAACTACGAGATCGAAAGAAATTTTTATCCGTTTGGGCGTTAATGGATTAACAGGCTTTTGTAAAATATGTATAGCTTTAAATAAGCCTGCTTCAATATCAATATCTATTTTACATTAAACATATCCGTTTTTAAAGCATATAAAAAACCTGTTTCTACTAATTGAAAAAAATGGCTAGTTTATGCCGAAAAGACCGTTTCAATTTCTAAATAAGTTACCCTTATTGAAGTATTAGCCTATTTAAAATAGTTCACTTCACTACAGGAAGTATGAAAAATAGCATGATAATAACAAATAAATCGATTTTTTTCATTGTGATCTCTCATTTAATGGAATGATTATAACTTAAATAAATTTTTTTTATTTACTTATTGTATTGATTACTCGATTATTAAGGGGTACCAAATCGAGTTTTATCCGTCCTACCTTCTCAGCCTCAAAAGTCATAGAGAGTGAGTTATAATCAAAAAGAGGACGATAATTTACGCAAATTGAGAAGAACAGTCCCCTTCCTTTATTAATAATCTACCTTAATTCAAAATTTGAAGCAAAAATATTAATTGGTTTTCGAAAAATCCCTTATCAAAATTTACTATATAAATCTGTGCAATTTGAGATTACACGCTCGACTAATAAAAGGTATTCCAAGATTTTTGGTAAGGGTTTTCTCTAAAACCAGTCAATATTTTTGCATCAAATCTTAAAGACAGATAGATTATTAGGAAGGGGACTGTTCTCCTATATTTACGTAAATTGACTTCCTTTTTTAATTATATAACTAATTTTATGTGATTTTTGAGGTCGGCAAAGTAAGGAGGATAAAACTTGGCTTTGGCACCCCGTTAATTTTAATTACTTGACACAATCTTTCTTAAAATATATGTACAATTTTCATATATAGGTAACATATTTATCAAAAAACCTCCAAAATATTAAATCACTTCCCTTAAGTAACTATCTAATAAGTAGAATAATTAATAATAATTTAACTACAATGAATGGAAAAAAAAGAATATAATTATTTATTAACACATACATTTCAATTCGTTCAATTCGGTTTTAAACGCTTGTTCTTTCGGCTACGATTTACTCGAGGAAAGACTCTTTTGGAAGGGTAAATATATGTTGTAAATTGATAAATGTTATAGAACAGCTGGTTTCATTCAAATAATGGGAAAAATCGCAAATAATAAATTGTGCCTGTTTCTTATCTGTTTCTATTTAAAACGGAATCAATTTCCATCAGGGTAAACATAAGTAGCTTCAAATTAAAATAATTTTCGTTCGGATTAATATATACATAAATACGAATATATACATATTCGTAAACACCAAATTATTAATCCATCATCACAAAAAACGCACGTTCTGCTCGAACGTCCACTTTGCACAGAAAGAAAAATGTAATAATTTTGATCGACAGGATAATCTCGGTGGTAACAGTAAGACGGTTATGGTTGCTACGGTGTCACCAGCTGCGGACAACTACGAAGAGACGCTTTCAACTTTACGTTACGCGGACCGAGCTAAGCGTATCGTCAACCACGCAGTCGTTAACGAAGATCCTAACGCCAGGATCATTCGAGAACTTTTACAAGAGGTCGAAACGCTTAAAGAAATGTTGCTTCACGCTACCGTAAGTGACGAATTTTTTAATTTTTCAATATACAAATAAAAATTTGTATTTTAAATAATTGTAACTTTTCTTTTTTCTTTCTCCCACCTTCTACCTCTGTACAGAGTCAAGGCTCCGTGTTAGGTCAGCAACGAACGGACATTACCGAGAAAATCACGGAATCGGAAAAGCTGATGAAAGTGATGTCGCAAACTTGGGAAGAAAAATTGGTCAACACGGAGAGATTGCAACAAGAAAGGCAACAGGCTTTGGAAAAAATGGGTATTAGCGTACAAGCGTCGGGTATACAAGTTGAGAAAAACAAATATTATTTGGTCAATTTGAATGACGATCCTAGTCTCAACGAGCTTTTAGTATATTATTTAAAGGTACGTTATTTCTTTCGTTCTTATATTCTTTCCTATGTTCATGATACAGAGATATTTTAGCTTAACTCTTAAATATCTTATTTCAAATGAATCATCAGTTTCTGGTTAAAGTCGGCTGTAAATCAATATTTTATGAGACTCTAAAGATACATTTTGTAGTAAATGAATAACTACGTTAGAAAGAATTAAAGTTTGGTTTTAGAATTTACGTTTTTAAAAATTGAAATCAATGTACCACGTTTGAACGTATCGAGATTATTTATTCTTTACCATTGGAATTCGAAATATAGACATACGATTGATCGAAATGTATACATTTTACAAATAGGAAAAAACGTTAGTCGGTGGTCGTTCGTCGAAAACCGAGCAGGATATCCAACTGCACGGTCTTGGCATTTTACCAGAGCACTGCGTCATAACAATAGAGGTCAACGGTCTTTACATGACACCCCAGCAAGGTGCTAGGTGTTTCGTCAACGGTTCTCAAGTCAACGAAAAAACGTTGCTTCAACACGGCGACAGGATTGTTTGGGGTAATCATCATTTCTTCCGAGTTAATTGTCCTAGGAGCTCTCAAGCGCTTAGCAGCGAGCCTCAAACTCCCGCTCAAAATATCGATTATAATTTCGCGAGGGAAGAGTTAATGCTCAACGAGTTGTCTAATGATCCTATCCAAAGGGCTATTGCCAGACTGGAAAAACAACACGAGGAGGATAAACAGGTTAATAACATTTTTCGTTTAAATTATGGTTTTTTAAAGAATTTACTTAATTAATATTACTATACGATTAAAATTTCATCATATTTAATAGATCTTTTTAATGGTTTATATTGTCATTTACTCGCCTATTGTTTTAAATAGTGGAATTGTAATATTATGATACCAGATCGTTGTAAAATCGAACAAATGCAAGGGTGTATTAACTTTAATTTACTCTAAATTCTGAAGTTCAAAAATTGATGTCACTTTACGAAAAGTGTCAAATTTTGGATTATTTAGTAAAAAATAAAATTTTAAAAATAATTTCTTTTAAAGTACACAATGAATGTTAACTCGAAAATGTACTTTATTCTTTTTAAAACTTTTAAGTTCTTTTCTTAATCTTGTATTAAAGTATACTAATCATTATGTACTCTTATAACTTATATTTTATTTTATGAAGGTTCAACCCTTACATTTAACACTTTTCAAAAGAATACATTTTTTTTCAATCAAACTCTATAATTGACCAAAGTTTTTCTTTGTACGAACCGTTAAGAAACTATTTAATTCAAAGCAAATAAATCATAAGATAAAATAGCCAACAAATGATTAACACTTGTATTAAAATAAAGGTTGCATTGGAGAAACAAAGGTTAGAGTACGAACGTCAATTCCAACAACTACGTAATATTTTGTCGCCATCGACACCGTATTCGCCTTACATACCGTACGATCCTCTGCGTGGCAATCAAGGTGGTAAATTACCTCCTTGCACACCGACTACCCAAATGAGAGTGGAGAAATGGGCCCACGAACGTGATGAAATGTTCAAACGTAGTTTGGGCCAACTTAAGGCAGATATTCTTAAAGCGAACGCACTTGTACAGGAGGCAAACTTCTTAGCGGAAGAAATGGCAAAGCAAACTAAATTTAGCGTTACGCTACAAATTCCTCCGAATAATCTTAGTCCGAATCGGAAGGTAATGAGTTTCTTTATTTTGGTTTCGTACCTTATATTTAACAGGCGTCGACCATTATTCTTAATCGGCGCTACTTGAGTGCATTTCAATATGATCTTTTGATAAATTATATATATTTATATACATGTACATAAATATATATGTATATATATATGATATTATCTTCAGCTTAAGAAATTATAGACGAGGCGCAGTATCAAAACACGGGTCTGAACGTATTTATTATAGCTACTGTTTTTATTGTTTGTTATATTGTTTCCAACTAATTGATAAGAAGGAAAATATATGTTTTTTAAAACAAACCTCTTTTGCTGTAGATCAACTTTTTGTAAAAAGTAAACTTTACCTTATAACATTCTTATTAATACTGAACCGTTAATGTTCTTGTATCATCGTTTACATTTTTTGCAAAATCATAAGTTCAGAAAATTTTATTTTTTTCGTTCGTTTGCAACGCATTACACAAGTCACGAATCGATTCATTTAAGGATCATTAATATTATACGTTTTATGCATTATTTTTTCCTTTTATTATTCTTATTTGTAGAATATTAACGATTTGTTATTTTTATTTGTTCTTAGATATTTTCAGTTTGTTTATTTCGATTAGTTTGTTAATTTGAACCGTAGTGTCATGATTTTATTTTACGTAAGTTTTGATTTTGTTGTGTTCATTATTTTTATTTTTTCCCATTCTACACTCCTGCAATATGTAGAGTGTATTCTTTCAGCGTGGAGCTTTTGTTAGCGAACCAGCGATCCTTGTAAAGAGAGCAAACATGGGAAGTCAAGTTTGGTCAATGGAGAAACTGGAGAATAAGTTAGTTGATATGCGTGATATGTATGAGGAAAGAAAAGATCCCAATTGTAATCGTTTACCCACGATTAAGGTACGGATAAAAGACAGAGAACTACAACCAATTTTACACATTTGCATATTTCTGTATATAAAAATAATTCGATTGTTTAGATTATAAACTTCGAATTCGTAGCTGTCGAATCGGGAACGTATACGCTTGCTATAATTACTTCATTTTCTATTTTTATTTTTATTTTATTTTATTCGAGACAAGAGACTAAACAGTAATAAACGCAACTAACTTTCATAGAACGAGGCATATTTTTTTAAATAAATAACCGCATGATAAAATCGTTAAGCTTTTAAACTATTTTTTTACAATAATATTTTGGTTTTGTATATTTAGATTGCTAAAAAAACTGATATGTCAAATGTCAATTAATTTAGAAGTTGAATTATATTCAAGAATCAAGATCTTATTATAGTGATGTTGACAGTTGACGGGTGTCAAGAGTATATGCATACCCCTGCAATAATAATGAAGTCTTCGCCGCAGCTCTGCCAGCACTATCCGTAAAATTATATTTTACTTTTTAATTCATAATCATTTAAATCGTCCAAAATGAAATAAACGTTACTAGTTTAATCGATGTTTTATCCGAAAAACTTTCTTAAAATAGAAAAACGTACTGTTGTCGAGTCACCGCATGGTTACTCGATGAAACGGTTTTTATCTCATTTGCAGTTTGTGTTATCCGTGTTAATGTTATTCCTTGCTTTCGAGACATTTCTTTATTTGGCTAAGCAAAAATACAAAATCTTCGACTAGTTATGAATTAAAAAATAAAATATTTGACAACTGCAGCTGACGCTAACAAAAATTCTATCTAGATAAGCACATTAAATAGCATGTTATTGTTTACACGGTTACCTATATCAACGAAATGTGGGAAATTAGAGCTAATAAATCGGAGTATATCTTAAAGAGTTAACGTTAAATTTACATATCTGTTCTCAAAATTACGACAGGATGAAGTACCTGGAAAAATACAAGATCCATTCTACGAGTCCCAGGAGAACCATAACTTAATAGGTGTAGCTAATATATTCTTGGAAATACTGTTTCACGATGTCCGGCTTGATTATCACACACCGATCATCAGTCAGCAAGGTGAGGTCGCTGGTCGACTCCAAGTAGAAATAAGTCGGATATCAGGACAATTCCCACAGGATCGTATATGTGAAGCTACCTCGGAGTCATCCGCGGACTCGACGTCTTCGGAAATGGAAGATTATTCTGGCTCGAGTCACATCACGTGCCGTGTTACGATAAAACAAGCCAGTGGATTACCATTATCACTTAGTCATTTTGTTTTTTGCCAGTACATGTTTTGGGGTCATCCAGAACCGATCGTCGTTCCTCCCGTAGTCAATACCGAGCTTCCTTTATCCAACTGCAACGCTAGTCAGAAGGATTCACTTGCATTTAAATTTAATCATACTAAAGACTTCACTGTACCTATTACCGAAGAGTTTATCGAACACTGTGCTGGTAACTAACATTACGATGTTTATTTTTTTTTACTATTGTCTACCACATTGATAGATTAATTAAAATTGTTATTTTTATTTTTTAAGAGGGCGCACTGAGCATAGAAGTTTGGGGCCATAGAAGCGCTGGCTTTTCGAGAAGCAAACCTGGTTGGGAAGTCGAACAGAAACAATTGGCTAAAGCTCGATCGCTTGCTGATCGTTGGTCCGAGCTGACGAGGAAAATTGAACTTTGGGTCGAGATTCAAGAACTCAACGAACAAGGAGAGTATTCACCAGTCGAAGTCGTCATGAAACCTGATATGCTCACTGGTGAGTTTTGTGATAATAACCATAGGATTGCTTATGCTCTCAAAATTGTACATATAGGATTTGTACACCAGAAAATTGACACATATTTTTGTGCACTATACAAAAACATAAAGAAAAAATAATTTAAATGTATCAAAATTTATTGCTCTCCACAAACACTTTTCCAAGGCAAAAAATGCTGGAAACTATCCACATAGTTACATATTATAACAAATATTTTGCTTAAAGAGAGTATATTAATAATATTTTTGAAATTTATATGAATTGTATCAGGTACCACTTGTTCGTGGAGATCAATAACTTTTCGTACTATTTGAAACACTAGACTCGACAAAGAATAAATTTATATTCATTTCTCTTAAATATTCATTCATTATTGTTGCACGGTGCAGAAAAATAACGCTTAACGCTTAAGATTAAATAGTTTCTTAGTTTTTAAAACTAGGAATACTAATTGTTAATCGAATAAATATTCTTAGGTGGAATATACCAATTGCGACAAGGCCAGCAGCGTCGAATACAAGTGCGAGTGAAACCTGTGCAAAATTCTGGAACATTACCAATCATTTGTCAATCGATAATGAGCATTGCGGTTGGTAGTGTTGTTGGTAGAAGTAGACTTCAAAATCCTATGGATAGTTACCAAGATGAGGATCTTCACATTTTACGGGAAAAATGGAGCGACGCTTTGATGCGCAGGAGGCAGTATTTGGATCAGCAAATACAAAAACTTATAAATAAGAAGGGTAAATTCAATATGTTAAACGATAATTTACATTTATATGTTTTTGATGTTTGGTTATAAGTGTACTCTACAAATGTATTTTAAAAATTAATGATTTGTCGCAGATAAAACGGAACAAGACATCGAACGAGAACAGAGTTTAGTGGATCAATGGGTATGCCTAACCGAAGAAAGAAACGCGGTTCTCGTTCCTGCTGCTGGATCTGGTATTCCAGGAGCACCCGCGGATTGGAATCCTCCATCCGGAATGGAACCACACATCCCTGTATTATTTCTCGATCTCAACGCGGATGATCTGTCTACGCATCAATCGGGCGAAGATGTATCAGTCGCGGGACTACATTCCATATTGCCTAAAGAGCACGGTCATAAATTTTATAATTTACCTTTCATTCGACATTTAGAAAAGGATGTTTGTGCTATCGCTGCTTGGGATTCAAGTATACACGATGACGTTAATCTTAATAAAATTACGGATGGTATGCACTTTCAATAGCTGATCTTTAGCGATTGATATTAAATAATTGTCAATATTTACAATGTAAACAATTATGTTTTATTGTGTAGCTAACGAAAGAGTATATTTGATTCTAAAAACGACGGTTCGTTTATCACATCCTGCTCCTATGGATCTTGTACTCAGGAAACGACTGGCGCTTAATATTTACAAAAGGCAAAGTATCACGGATAGAATATTTAAAAAGATTGTACGGATAGATTCGCTCACACATACAGGCGTTACATATGAGGTTGTATCTAACATTCCAAAAGCTAGCGAGGAACTTGAAGACAGGGAAAGTCTTGCGCAAATTGCTGCAAGCGGAGAGGACACTAGTTTATGTGACGGTGAAACTTATATAGGTTAGTAGTTTATTTTCCAATTTTTTGTTAATATACTCGAGATTGTTTAGATTTTAATAAGTGTAATAAATATTTTAATATTGTACAGAAAAATACACGAGAGGTGTTTCGGCGGTCGAAAGCATCTTGACATTAGATCGACTTAGGCAAAGCGTTGCTGTGAAAGAACTACTACAAGCACAAGGACAACCTTTGATGCGTAAGACTGCTAGTGTTCCAAACTTCTCTCAGGTATAAATATATTTCCTTTTCCATTGTATAAAGCAATAATTTAGTCCTATTAATGTTTCTTTGCGATCGTTTAAACGATAATCAAAACAGACTACATTGCAGTATCTACATTTATAGAATTTCCATCTTTAAATCATAATTAAACTATTTTTATTTCAAATACATTTTATTTATTTAATAAATTAAACGGATAAAGTATTCCAAGAATTTTTTATTATCGATATTCACTAATAGATTTAATTATCCATTAACATCGAGTAAAACCTAATATTTGTTGAAAAAGGTATCTTCGAATACCATCCTCTGATTCCGCAAATTATAATTACTTTTATTAATTAATCATTTTTATTGAAAATTAAAGTAATGCCTAATATTAAGAACTAATTTTTTTACAATAATTTAAATAGTACAAATATAAAATTAATCATAAATATTCTTGCATTTTAGATAATGCGATTTGACAGTTCTCTGGATTCCCTGAACGTCACACGTTCAGAAAGTGTAACGGACCTCAATTCAGAACTGAATAATTTGCCTCATTCCACGCGAAGATCTTCAATCGGCCATTTAAGAACGGATGAAAATATTCTTGTGTCACAGCCCAAACCCTTCGGAATAGGTGATTATACTTACATTGTTCTTTTTTTAATTTTCGCTTATATGAAAACGTAGCTAGATTTTTTAAATTTTTAATCGATTGATCACGATTAATCAAGAAAATTTCACTCAAATATTCAGTTTCTTGCAGCGAAAAGTTTTTCTTCGCTTATCTAACTGAATATTTATTCACATTTATATGAAAAAATCATTTAACTTATATTTTTATAAAATTATAATCACAATTTTCCTAATTTTGTACTTTTATCCACCTGGCAAAAATGAATAACTATAGTAACAATTTTTTTCTTTTTTAAATGTTACGAGATTCCTCCCTACAGAACATTATAAAATTATTTTTTACATTGAATACATAGCTCTTAAAATAAAGTAAAGTCTTGTAAAACGAAACATTATATCCCGTGATAAAGTAAAAAATGACATTAAGTTTATAGGCAATACGAAAATCGTAATATTTTTTCGTAATAATAGAAAATTACTTTTTTAACTTTGGATAATTGTATAATATTTACTTAAAAATAATACATTTTTGTTTCTTTAATTCTTCTTATTTATGGACATATATATTTACACGCAATATATCTTACTAATACCTCAAACAAGAAGACTGAAACGAAAGTTAACTCTTCTCGTCACAAACGAAAAAGACAAAAGTTGCACTAACCGTCCGTCGCCTTAATCAAAAAATAAAATATATTTAAAAATCAGTCAAAATACCCGGTGTGATATATCGAGAAGCCGTATATATCGCGATTACCGTAAACATCCATTACGGAATTAGCATGAACCAAATGAAAATCGGTGTCAGGCGTAAAGGATTATCATCGTCTCGCGTCTTGCGGACAGTGACCAATCCACCTAATTCATTCGGAATCGATGGTATATTACTGTACACGTACAAGGAAAAAAATCGAAGCGACCTTACGAGAAGCCTGCTCGTTGTTGCATGGAGAATCGTTCCGCTGTACTCTTATTTTTTCTCTCTCCCCCGCGAAAAAGACACACCTACGCGTTTCGACCGTGTCCAATCGCGACCGCGAAATTTTCGCCATCGGGAACAAACAGCGTGCATTCCAGCTTGGAAGTTTTATTACTGAGCGCGCGTATATAAATACCGAGAAATTACTTTTCGTTCGATCAGTTATTATTTACTTTTTTTTTAATTATATTTATTTGAAATAACAATTTGATTACGTTTTTTTTCCACGTGTCGTCGTTAACGACGTTACGATGCAAAATATTTCAAAGGTACTTTACATGTTTCGTCGCGGACGGGTAATATTTTATCGTCGCAGATAATAAAACTTGGCTATATATCCGAAAAGTGTATCTAAATTTATCAGTTGGTAATAAGAATAGTTTCAAACTCATGGAGTTTATGGATCTTGTATGTTTAAAAGTGGATTATCCTCGAATGTCTCGGTTAATTTATGAGAATAGAATTCTTTATTGTAATTCCTTTCTTATAGCTTTACGGTTTTATTAAATAAAAAAATTATCTCGATACATTTGTCATCATTGATTGTATTTGCGATTTTCTAACGTCAACGTGCACCTTAATTTGTTTCATTAATTTAGAAATTAATCAATAAGTTTGTTAAAATAAATTATTAAAATTACAAATGAAACGTAAAAGACAAGGCTTGAGTAATCCACAGTCAAGCCCTCGAAAGTAAACAATACGTATATGCGTCACAGGCACTTGTGTTTACCCATAACTGCCGTATCACCGTATCACTCAGCGTCTCCACGATAATCTTTAATGTATTGAAAAAGAAAAAAATTTCGCTTTTTTCTCCCCCCTCCCCTTTCTCACCATTTGGAAATTTTTCGTATATTTCTTTATGATTGCAAAATATTTTTTTGAGTTGTACCGTCGACCTTGCTGTATGAAACTGATAATTTTTCTAACTAACTTTTTCGTTTTCAAATATAGATATATATGATAAAGCAGTGTTCCCCTATTTAACCTATATACATATATACGTATAGATATATGTGTATATGTATATATATATATATATTTATTCCTAATTATAGTAGTGTTTAGTAATGCTTTTTTTCATCATTTTTTAGTCTTAATCTTATTGTTGCGAACTTTTGGATATAATTGCTTGGAATTTAATCGCTTTTACGAATTATACTTTTTACTTCAACACTTTGTTATTATAGTTTTTCAAACAACCCGCGAATATAAAAGAAAATTTATATATATATTTCGTATACCCACCTTCGTCCGCTGTGTAAGGTACTTACGCGTCCCGGTAAATACATCGAATCGAAGGTAAAAATCTTGGTAAAGCATTTGGTAATAAAGCATTTAATCATTGTAATTTAATATGAGGTGAAAATTTTTATGTAATAATATTCAATGGTACAAGATTTTAAAATTTACAGTTTTAGCTTTTCTAATTTTTCTTATTTTCAAACTTGCGTGTAGGTATACCTTACCGCGCGGCGTTTGTATTAATTGTAACATTAAATTTAATCCTCTATTACTTACATGAATAATGTGCTACTCCATTATGTTTTTCGACGTTGGCGCCATTAGGTTATGCAATTTACAAAATGGCGATTACATTGATCGATATAGGAGACACATTTAAAATATAAGAAAAAAACCAGGTTTTTTGTGACGATGAAATCCTAATTTTTTTAGTTCAATTCGAAAATATCTTATTCAAAAGTTTCAGCAATTCGAATAAATTTTTGTACTTTGACTAGATATATAATTAATATTACAGCTCGAGCAATGCTTCGCAGAAGAAATTTAAAAATACAAAGTCTTTTGATACGTATATACCTCTGAATAAAGTTTATTATAGGGAATGATTTTGTGCGTGTTTACTCGCATTAAGAAGAGTATAACGAGATATTGTCTTTGATTAGTGCGTGGATTACACGCGTTTAATTACCGAAAATATTAGATGTACAATTAGTTAGAAATAATAATTTTGATCCTTGTAGACCAATGTTTAGATCCTCATAATGATTTGAATGACATTGCACTTTGTATACGATGCTAATTCTCGCATCCTAGCCCGATAGATAGTTATATATACATATTAATTATTCTAAAATAATTGTGAGTGTAACGGTTTGTTTTCTAAATGTGATTCATTGGACGGATTGCGGATATAATATACTTTCTATAAATATCGGACGATTCATCTTTTTCTATTCCTCTGGTGATTTTATATACGTTTTCGTACTTTTAATTAGAAAATTTATTTTTGCCTTAAAATTAATAATTTGCATCGATTATTTCCGGAGCACAAGTCTTTCTCTTGTACATGTCAATTCGACATTCCCATGAGAAATTTCCAATTTTTAAAGGTTATAACAAGTCATTTTGAAAAAAAGTATAAATAAATTTACCTTGGTAGAAATTGAAAACATTTAACAGTAATATTATACTAGGTTTGAAAAATTGGTAATACGCATAAGCTAGGTAGTAAAATTAGCCTAATAGATGATGAAACGGTTTTTCTCGCATTTTTTAGATAGGTAAAATCATAGCTATAATTTCTAATTCAATACTTGAAAAAGATTATACTTAACTTACGTTTTAAAAATACTCTCGTATAATCGAATGACTAAAGGTGTAATGGCCTCACCTAACATCAAAATCCATAATGTCTGCTAAAGTATATATTGTTGTAACGAGTTGACTAATTCGAGAAGCGACAACATTCTGTAAATTAAATGTCTTTTCATCGCATCCTATACCAGTTAATTGTACAAAGCGATTTCTTTTCGCTTTAGCAATTCATTTTTTATCAGAGAAGCATAACTTCTTTTCTCGCATAAAAATTAAATTTAAAATATTATTTAATACACCGTCACTAAAATGCAATTTTACGCATGGGTCGTTTTCTAAAAATCGCTTCGCTCAGGCGATAAAACTCTTGAAAATCAACACTTTCACACTAGTATCGGGAAAGCACTATTTACTACCTAGCTATTGTCGCACCAAACAGTTTTAATTTTTTTTATTTCTACTGGGGTACGTTTGTAGTTCCTATATACAACTTTCGGTCAATAAACGAAGACGTTAAAATGTTTATTTTTTTTCTAAATCGATAAAATTGGGTAAATTTTGAAAGTTGGTCTTCTTTCACGTTATCATGATGTAACTTGCTAAAAATATTGTTTGAAATAACAAATTATTGAATTCAGGATAGCACGAGTTGGACTGTTGGACACAGCACCATGGAAAAGTGATATACAAACAATGATCCTGAGCCAATCCATACTTATATATATATATATTTAATATTAATAGAAGCTTATTCGTACGATTACTAATAGATTTTTCTATTTTTTTTTTTTTTTTTCATTTGTAGATAATTTACTTTATATATATATATACATATTTTTTAGTCCTTTTTTAAAGCGAATCATATATTTATACATATATTGTACGTTTAGCTTAATGTTTAAGATGACTAATTATTTGACTGATTTAACCATAATGCAATGAACTAACTGTTGCTACTTATTGTCTCTTTTGTTTTTCTTTTCGCTGTTTGACACTGCGACTACTGCGTCTACCGCTATTTTGGCTCACGCAAGGCTCCATTCTTAACTCAGGTAAAATGGAGTCTTGATTAGATAATATATATACTCAATATATGTATATATAAACATATTATATATATATATATACATATATACATATATAAATATACATGATACTGGATAGGCGACACTTGATTAGATTATGTCTCGTGTGAATTTGAGTCCATATGGTGTTTAGACTTGGCCCGCATCAATGTCTTTTGTTTACGTTACGTATATATATCTATACCTAGACTTTTCTTTATCGCATCTCAGTTATCTACAGAGTACAATTAAACACACCTTGTTTCACACCTGGTTACTTCATACATATTCCTGTAATTATTTACCCAATTTTGGTACCTGTAACTCGTTAGTTATTACTTAGAGCTGTTGTGATGCATGCGATACACATTATATATTATACATATATCGTTGTAAAACAAGCATGATTAGACCGACGACTGGAAACGTATTTTGTTTAAATATATTTCCATTTTATATGTACATGGTTGGTGATTCGATTTTAGATTTGGGAGTGTACGAGAGGTCCTTCTTTTCAAATTTATCGTACACTTGGTGCCGAGGCATACGTTTATTTTCATTCGTGTTTATTGGGGAAAATTTATGGGTTTAAAATTTAGAACAAAGTGATTTGTTGCGGATAGTTAATAATACATAATGCATTCATTTAGATTTTAAACAAACTTTTATTGTTGAATAACTTATAGTTTTAATTTATAATTTTTGCAACTTAACCTTTACCTTTTTAATAAGTTTCACTTTGTATTATGATTTTTCAGGATAACAGTAAAACGAGGTCTTTGTTTATTTAAATTTAACATTTAAAAAAATACGTATCAATTTTTTACATATAATTTTTTATGATAATTTAGTAAATAATGTTAGTAAAATTTACTGTAATACTTTCAAAAAAAGATAAATAATATTTAAATAATCATTTTAAATATTTTTTTATGTTTGTTCGATTTCAGTTAATTAGAATCATGTTTTATTATTACTGTTTAAACTTCACCATATTCGATGAAGTGATTTATCATTTAGTGTATTGGTACATAGTACTATACTTGATTAAAACAGTTATATTATACTGAAAAGAAAATTTAATAAAATATTTTATACTTTTTAGTGTATCAATGTGATTAATTGAAAAAAAAACTTTCATTAAAGGTTAACCAATCATGCAATCAATTTAAAAAAATAAGAAATATTTTAAGTCGTGCATAATTAATTATTAATTATTAACAATAAATTATTTTCTCTAAATTTTAATCGAGGCTTGTCCATTTAATTTAATAAAAATCTTTCTTTTTGAGATTAAGAGGAAAAGGCTTCTTCTTCGTTTAAAATGTAATTGAAGAGAAACTAATGTGGACTTTTCGTAACTCTTAAATTTAATTCATCTATTGTTATGATCCTCTTTATTTACTGTATATATAATGATAATATATATTGGTAATGAAACACAATTAACAGGTTACTCTTCATCATTGTAATACACATGAAAAATGATTAATGTGATATACTAACATTTTTTTTTAGGTATCCTACCATACAATACAACACAATGTAAAACACAACATTATCCTACTCAGTAAAATTATAATAAAAAACCTCTAGTCAAATGTCTGTTGATTCTAAAAAATAAAAATCCCGTAGGCTCAGTCACTTTCGGGATGGATGAATGTGAAATAAGTGCGTATATATTCTCGTACACGCAAGTGAAGTATTGATCAAAATTCCTCGTCGTGTACCCTATTTTATACATACATATAAAAATATGATTCATGCCCAACAAAAGAAATTTTTTTTCGCATGCTTATCTATCTCCTTTCGTGCATGCATAAAAAATTAATAAATACAACTGTATTTTTTTAAAAAAGAAAAAAACATGGATTTCACATTACCTTCGGAAACCATAGTGATTATGACTAAAGGTTCGAATGAAAAGATAAAAAAAAAGAAAAACATTCGGAAGCGTGATTAATATTTTTGGAAAGAAATTAGTAAGGCGCACCACACCTGTAAATCTTTTAACAAACCCGACATTCATGACGATGTTTTGGATATATGACTATTTTATATCACTGTGAACAGCATCATATTTTTTTTTTCTGTTAATACTCATTGTTAATAACACTGATCCAATATAATAAGAGTTTATTAGTAGGTTTGGATATGTTTATTTTGGCTTAAAACAGACTTTTTTTATTTGTTTTTGTTGTTGGAATTTACATCGTTGTTTGTCTCCTTTCAGCGAGACCGACATTTTTGAATCTCAACTTAAATCTCAACACCCTGGCTCGTCTGCAGCAATCGTCTACAGTCAAGTGTAGGTGAAATCATAAAATAATGCACTCATTTGAATAGCTAGAAATGTATTTGTTCGTTGATGTTTGTGCTTCCAAAGTCCACGTGGTATAAAGATTTAAAAAAAACTATCAAATGAAGATTTCTTGAACTTTATTTTAGATATTTAATTAAACGGTGTGAGCTATCATAGATCCCTGTATTTTCACTTATAATTACTTAGAAAATGTTACTTATTTAATTTAAAAATCTCAACTTCAAATCTTGTAAATGTGTATCATATTTTCAACTTAATATCTTAAATTTCATAGTCAAGCGAGAAATTTCGTAATTTCCTTATGATAAAGAATATTAAATAATAATTTATACCATTTGGACAAAAAAGAATTGTTAAATGTAGCGTTGGACAATTATTATATTATTTATATTTATTATTTTGAATTTCAATTACGTTATTGGCATCACTGTTGTATTATTTATTTGCTTAACTATTACACGTATATGTTTTTCTTTTCGTTTAGAAATTTAGCAGACATTTTTAATCAAATGAGTTTATTTTTATTTGCTGCAGGTTTGCTATAATTGTATACACATTATTATTTATGTATTACACAGTTATCGTATACGTTCAAACTTTTATTTACGAGTGATAATCAATTGGATTATTACTCTCTTCATATATTGTTTTATTTTACACAAATTATAGTCTTGCAATTTAACTTAATATGTCCATGCGGGATTGCAGCATCACCAAACGTAACCGGCAAGTTGAATTTACGTATGACTACGCTGCACGAGGAAACGAATATCAGCAACCACTTATCGTCGTCTACTCAAGATGATGACGAGGATAAAAGTGAAGCTGACTACTGTGATTACGAAGGTTATCAGGTAAATATAATCTATTATTATCGTTTTTTATATATTATTCGACTTAAATTAATTCGAGTAGTAATTGTCAAGTGCAATTGACGAGGTCGTAAATTTAATTTTTTTACTCTTTCTACCTTATCGTCGTGAAATGTCTATACACTTGGTTATAATTAAAAGAGGGTATTTTTGAAAGTTAAAAAGTTCATTCATTTTTCGTTACTCTTCGTTTAATACTAGGGGAGACTGGGGTATTTTTGAACTTTTTGAATAGCTCTTTTATATCGTAATATTTATGCTGTAATAGGACGGTTTCTTTTAATAAATGATATTATCTCAAATCCCCCCCATAGTTACGAATTATTCCGAATCGATTGTTTACGTTCACTCGAACCCAACAAAACTGAAAATCCCATTTTATTTTATTTGTACTTCTTAGTTTTTGAAAGCACAATTGCGCTTTAGTTTCGATATACTTGCAAATCACACACGTTAAAAGTATTCATACTAGCTTTCTTTTGATCGTTATTACGTTAGAAAATATTAATTTACTGCTGCGGACTGTGTATATAAAGTTTTTTTCTATTTTGGGGTAATTTTGAACACGAACACTGGGGTAAATTTGAACGTGTTAAGTAAATGGGTGCACGGTGATTTTATAGTATATTCATCATGTGTCCAATCTAAAAGAGTCTAGTTAAATTTCACAAAAATAGCTTTTCTCTTAGTGTGAAAGTTGGTAAGTGTAAAATGTTGTATTGATAAATTTGGTGCCTAAAAAAATTCTAAGAGTTGATAGAAAGTATGGATTTGAAGCTCGGTTAGTTTAGATTGTAAAATATTAATCTTTGCATCGAATAAAAAATACATTTAACAAAATGCCTTTTTCTTCAACCGTAAAATAAACTGTCCTATCCATAAATATCGTGGGTAAAAAAATTTGTCTTAATAGCTAAAGGCAAGTACTTGAATTTGCCATGGTCCCAAATATAAAATTATATCGTTTTCGATAAGAAAAAAATAAATAAAAAAAAGTTCAAAAATGCCCCAGTCTCCCCTATACTTATCTATTCATGTGCTAAGTGCTATAGTCAAAAATATTAATTAATTTTCAAAAATCATCCGTGACCTAAACTTTTAATCATTTTTGTACAATATTTAGTAGTTTTATGTGGGATGATTTTTAAAAAGTAACAGATATTACTGTCTAAGTGCAGGTGGGTTATTAATAAAAGAAAAATACCATAATCAATCTTAAAATTTTATAAAGTACTAGAGAAGAATTTTCGAATTTCATAAATTCAATATTTCTTGTTTTTAAGATCATTTATCAAAAATTTTGAATTATTTAGTCTAATATATTTTTTTCTACGTTATTAGTTCATTTGTAAAAATTCATGGTGATTTCTTAAAATGATTACCATACTGGAAGAGAAAAAAAATTTAAATAATTTAAAATGCACTTGCCTTACGTAGAGCACATATAGAGAAGAGGAATATTACTGTTATGTTAACAATTGATAAATATTAAGTAGTTTTTTATGACATTCTCTTACTCGAAGCCATTTAGATAAAGAAAAATATATTACTAGCTTTACTCAAAATTATGTATAAATTATTATAAATCAAATTGAAATTATGATTGAATGATGAGCACAGGCGAAAATGTATAATTACAGGCAACATCCGCGCCGAGTAAACCGCTCACGTCTTCGCGAACATTAGACTCGCTCGTCGAGCTTCAATCAACGAAAATCAACACTCCGAGTATGAGCAGCAGCGGTTACGGGTCGCAAGCAGTGTCGACGACAAATTTAACATCCGACGATTCGATTTCGATGAAGTCGATAAGCGTCGACGAGACACCGGATTTGGAATATAAATGCTTGATCGAGGGTAGAAAACACGAGAGGATGGACAGTTCGTTGGTCGAAGAGACGATGGAAGAATATTTGGACAGCGTTAAAAACGAAGAGGACGCGGAGGCTGTGCAAGATGCACTTACGAAGAAAGACGATGCGTACACGGAGTATGCGGACAAGGATGTCACCTCGTCGCAACAACACGATGAATCGAGCGATCGTCGTAATTCGGCGCCCGAATCAAAGCTTCAAGAGAAACGAATGTTCGAATCGAACGACATGAAAAAGACTGATATGGATGTTAGTCAGACTTCGATATCCGGTGATGACAATTCGGTCGAAGGGACTTCGGTTATCCGAACTAAATTACCACCTGGAAAAGTAAGGGTATTTTTCTTTGACACTGTATAATCTATTAACGTATATATTTTTGTGGGAGGGTATAAGTGACGTTATTTGACGTTTTGCAGGTCGTTCGACGAAAAAAAACATCACCTAACAATCCGGCCAGACTTACTAATTTTCAGCATAGAGCATCCTTCCCGATAGTCCGTCCACAATTATCAGAGAGCATAGATGCAGATAGATTAGAACAATCAATACAGCCTTCCATATCTTATGAAAATGGTGACAACAGCTCTACGGAAAAACTTGATGGTAATTACTATGTTGAAAAACTCATTTTTTCTGTTTCTTAAACAGTCTTCAATTTAACAGTTTTATCAATCGGATTCAAAATTTAATTACCAAGGGAAGATTTTTATTCACTTTTGTGTTGACGAAAATTAATTAAGCGAGTTAATAAAAATATAAATAAAAAAATTGCAGGATTACGAAAGAAATTTTGCTTCTTAACGGTATGACGAATTATGTAAATTAACGATTGAAAAAAATTGTAAATAATGGCATATTTAATCAGAGCTCAATCATTTTTAGTACAGATGTAGGCTGGATTGTGCACCGAAGAATTAGACAAATTATTTTTATAGTGTAAAAGTAATTCCTAAATATTTTAATAATTTTTTCTACTATTTTTTGATGGTACACAAAACTATAAGTTACAATTTTTGTTTAGATCCAATCCAATTTATTTAATTAGTGGGTGTACGATCTACCTTATACATTATAGCAAAAGAAGATGCAAACTTAATATATGATATTTTAACATCTCGCATTACATCGTTTATAAAGCGATACAATATATCGTCGGCTGAGTGGAAGAACAGTTTATCTCGGAACGTGCTTGGAAAACGCCCTATCTCGCGATCTGCTTGGAAAACGCCCTATCTCGGAACTCGTTTGGAAAACGCCCTATCTCGCGCCTCGGTTGAAGAACGCCCTATCTCAAATGAAATTTTTCGCTTTCAAATTTTGTAGTGGCACCTGCACTGCGCAACTTAAAAATACGGTCTTTCTAATTAAAATAAATTAATTAGTAAAGTGTTTAAAATTCGGAAAAATTGTTTAGGCGTCATCGGGAGTCCTCAGAGAAAGAGAAACTTCTCTGACTTTATCTGTCTATCAGCGGCGATGTATCGAGTACTTATTATATCAGCCGACCTGTGTGCAATTTAAAAATGTTTTAAGTTAATAAAGGTTAAAAAAAAAGTTGAGAGATCGGAAGAGATTTTTAAGCTTAGAATTTTTAAGTTGCGCCGTGGTGCCACTACAAAATTTAAAAGCGAAAAATTTCATTTGATATAGGGCGTTCTTCAACCGAGGCGCGAGATAGGGCGTTTTTCAAGCGGATCGCGAGATAGGGCGTTTTCCAAGCAAGTTGCGAGATAGACTGTTCTTCCACTCAGCCGACGATATACAATAATTATACTTGCTCGTTAATATAATGTTTTCGATGTAAATGAATTTATTAATCTCTACGAGCCAAATCATGTCAATAACTGGCGAGACTCCATTTCTCAGTCCCAGGAAGTGGTCCTACTTTGAGGAACGCACCAGGCAGTACTGAGGAGAAACACAATTTTTCATTTAACTTTTATTTTCATTTTACTTTAACTTTTAACAAGTTTCAAATATTTTTTAGTTAATCTTTACTTATAATCTTCCATAAACTAAGAGCTTTATAACATTCTCCAAAGGAAAGATTGCGTTCCTTAAAGTAGGATCACTTCCAGGGACTGAGAAATGGAGTCTCACCAGTTTTTGTCATGATTTGGCTCGTAGAACAACAAGATTGTATTCTTGCCAAATTTCCAAAAAAAAATAACTGCAGAATTATTAATCAGTAATTTTTAATAATTCAAGCCACAGCAAATGTTTTTAAATATTATTACAATTTTGCAGACGATGTCAGTGATAAAAGTTCAGGTTTCGGCTCTAAACCAGATTTGACTAGGATCGAAGCAGCACTACCCGATTGGGTAGTAGTTGGCGAATCGGTCCTGGTACGGCCATATAGTTACTCTGGGGTAATAGCCTACGTTGGCCCAACAGAATTTGCATCTGGCACCTGGATCGGAGTAGAACTCGATGCGCCTACTGGTAATAATTCTATTTTAAATACGCCCGAGATATTTGATCGATATTTACTTACATATTTAAATATAATTTATTTATATTTAAATATTGGCCCTAAATCGCCCGGGCATATAATTATTATATATGAATTTAATCGAATATTAATGAATTATTAATATTATAATTTATTTATATGTTTTCTTATTATTAATAGTCCAGGTTACTGATTTTTACTGGCTTGCAATAATTTATAACAACTTTATTTTAAAAATTACGGAAAACTATATGTACTAAATTTAAATTAACTTAGTTGACTAACAACAAGTACTAATAAATTGCGAATAAAAATCTGGATAGTTAACAACGGATAGAAAATTGTATAATACATTAAATTTATTTTATTATTTTTTTATAATTAATATTTTATTTTTATAATTAATGGACTGTATAAGATTGAAATGATTTATATTAGTTTTATTTTATTTAATCGAACTGAGTAGTTATCGATTGAAACAAAAACAGAGTATCAATTCGAAAAATTAATTATTGCAGGAAAGAACGATGGAACGGTTAATGGGCACAGGTACTTTTCATGTCGTGCTAAATGCGGAATATTCGTTAAGTTAGATAAGTTGATTCAAGATAGACGAGGTCGTGCCCTGAGAAGTTACACGAAACAAGAATCAGTTCAGGTACCTGCCAATGCATCAGCAGTTCGTAGAAGTACTAGTAGAGGTAACATACCATAATTTATTACTTTTTTAAAATGGACGTTTAATTTAACTAGAAGTGATTTAAATGAATTTTAATCTTGAATGTACAGGTGAAGGTCTACATTCGTTGCATCGCAGTCGAAGTCGCGGAGAGGGTCTACCGACAACAGGGATAAGGTCAACTTCGAAAAATAAATAAGAAACGAAATAGATGGACACTATCATAATTCATTTAAAAGAAGCCTACAGTATGTGTAGCGGCAGTGTTTACAGTCCTTTAGCGCTTAGGGCAGCTGTTGATTGTCAATACTTATAAATACCAATTGCAAGATATTTAGAGTTAATGTGTGTTACATATGTATCTTCTTAGTATGGTCGCGCGAAAACTATAAATTAACACGTACACACATACACATAAACATACATGAACACACATAAACACACGTACACATACACGCTTATTTATCGAGAAAATGCGATGACAGCAATGCGACGAACGTTCGATCCGTGGGTTGGATCAACGAATTTAACGTGCATTCCACAAATTCTTTTGCATTTTTATTTAAATGACGAATGAATGATGGATTCACTTTTACTATAGTAAAACAATAAGGAATTAGCTTCCTTGTCTCTTTGTGATTTTATTGTACATTTCAAGATAATCAAAAGCCAATTTGTCGTATTAAATTTTAATCGGCAAATCGGTAAGATTCAAGATCGTTGAAAGGTTTAGCAAAAGGCACAGCGTCTCAATAATGCCAGAAAGCTACATTCAATGTGTATATTTATAAATGATTTTGTTTAAAAAATTTTTATGGATATCGCTGTTTTGTATATTGTATTATTTTAAATCGAATATTTTAAATTGTAGTTACATGCCGCTCCTAGCCTTTCCCCAAACCCACTCCACCCCTATACCCCCATCCACCACCCACATCCTCCTCTCGTTTTTAACAGTGATCTTTATGTTGTTAATTACATGAATACGCGATAATTTATAATGTTATATTATCGTCCACTCATTTTCGAAATCTTCCGTTCGATTTTAAAACGCTATTATTATTCGTTTAGTAGTGCGTTTCTTGTCGAGAAAGCGTCTAAAAATGTTAATCGCGTACCGCGACCTGCAATATTAGGTTCGTAAGTTCTAATTCTATTCATGTAAGCTAGCGGTATTTTGATGGAGATGTTGATTGTGCTACTGTCACTTAGATTTATTTTATGTAACATTGTTCACACAAACACACATTCAGACATTTCGCAATACCAACTGTTTTGTTTGAAATTGTCTCAGATGTTTGCGAGTTAATTAATCTGTCGACAAAACATTATTCGACTAACTTAACAATCACACCTAATTTTACATGAAGAGGAAATATGAAAATAATTTGTCTATTGAAACAAAAAGAAAAAAGTATTTTCTTTTATATTTTTTGATGTGTCAAAGTAACTGAATTTGAAGCACATTTATCGACAAGCTACACAAGTTTCAACTGTATTTATTCATTTTTTCTAAATCGGTAGGCACAGGTAACTTCATTGTGGGAGTAAAGTATATTATAATACATAATATAGCTAACAAAAATTTGTAAAAAGGAAATGACAAATCTATGTTAATATATAAAAGAAAAAGAAACAAATCTCATTTCATTTAAATTAACACAACTATCAACTTGATTAACGCTTAACTTAATCAACCTTCATAAAAACTTTGATTAGTAGCCCTCATATTCTTCAAATGATATAAACTAAATTAGAGTGTAAAGTACGTGACTACCATAAATCGCTTCTAATATATTTAATAATATTAATGCACAAGGTTCACCGGTTAATCTAGCTATACAGAAAAAATAATAGTCAGATTAATTGTTCGTACCGTAAGCAATAGAGTAATAGATAATTTATCGTTTACAATTTCTATCAACAGGATTATTTTGTTAATATTTAGAGATGTACGCAAAGTCAAAAATGTGATATAAATTTAATATGATTTTTTTTCACAAAGGCATTCAAAATTAATATTCATCTACAATATGCAAAGGGGCATAATAGCACTTGCAAATATAAACAAAACGATTATAAAAACAAAAAGAAAAGGAATGTTACAAAAATAATCAACTGCACCATGTATTTTTATAAAGAGCAAAAACTGAATAATCTCTAATTATTAACAAAATGAATTAGATACGTAAGAAGAAAAAAAAGCTAAATTTATTTTCAGTTTACCTTACTTCGTTTCAACATTTTTCCACACCAGGTCTGTATGTTTCGTTTGTTACCGTATATTCCGCCCAAGAAGCAACAAGCAACCGCCAACCACTTTTAAAATTATCCTTTTCGATGAGTACTTATACGTACACACGTACACATATATATTCCATCCATTAATTTTGCTACAGTGAAAAATCTTAAAGCGTGTCTCTTACCGAGTAAAAATAGTCCTCGCGATGATTGTGTACACGTATATACATATATATATATATATATATATTTATCTCATATTTAAGTTCCCAGAAATCGAGATTCAACTATTTTTAACAAGTGTCCATGAGTGCGTGTGTATACGGAAGTGTGTACATATATATAAGTGTGCATCTTTGTATTTTTAAGAACGCGTCTGCTGCGAGAGTGCATTAGACCGGAATAAGCCATAAATGCAGAGCCTCCAAAAACAAAAAAATAAATAAAAGACAAGACAGAAATCTAAGTGTCCGGTGAGAAGAAAAAAAAAGTAAAGTAATAAAAAAAAACCGTGTTGTTTCCCCTCTTATAGAGAACCAAAAAAAAAAAAGGTGACGTATAAAACTGTTAGCGACAAAAGAAAAAAAAAAAAAAGATAAATAAATAATCTTTGGTTTACAGTAATTATGATGCACTGCTATATAGGGAGAGAAAACAAAAAAGAGACCTGTCAAAGTTTGCACACACCGAAAGTATAAATTACAAACAAAAAATTATACGATTACGAGAGAAAAAATAAAGGTTACTTTTATTTTCTTTTTTGTTTTTACCGGATTGTTATATATATATATACATACCACCAAATATATATATACCATATTTCGGATACGCATTATATATATATAAATATATACCGTTTAATTTTTTTTTCCCCCTCGGACGCTTCTTTCACGCGACCAACGAACACCGATATTTCGCTGAGGTTTTTTTGTAAGATAATTTTCTCGATTTCAATAAAGTTTGTTACAACCTATAATGTGAATATGTACCTTGCACTAATTTATTCAATCTGTATACGTTATTCGTTTGTTTATCATTTTCCATACATATGGGTTTATTTTCATTATCTGCTCGAGATGATGTAAATATTTATTTTATAACATTTTAACCTCAAAATCCCACTTTCATTTCAGATTTTGAGGTTCTAATGTTATAAAATATGGTATGAAGAAGTTCTCACTCGCTTCGCTCGTGCGAACAACTTCGAGAAAGGTAGAAAACCATCTCCCACAACAGTGTCATAATATACTATTTTCCCAATATTTGTTATATTTTTTATAGTCTTCTATGTCCACATTTTACGTTGAACATTTTCGTTGATTATTTATATGCAACTATTGTATTTTCATTTATTCAAGGGGGTAAGTAGATAGATACTGATTAAATATGAGAATAAATGAAGATTAATATAAATTGCTTAAACATACATTTTCTAAAAAAGGATTTGACAGACATTTTATATGAATTTGCACACGTATTCTTAGGTACGATCGTTACAAGGAAGTGCCTTATATTTTCATCATCGCAAAATATGCGATACCTCAAAAAAGTATATATTTTGATATAAAAATAAAATTTATGCAACTTAGAACTCATCCAAACCTCCCCCTAAAATATGTGTATGGATGAGTGCATATGTATGAAATCCTGTGACCGAAAAAACTATGCTAATTTTAAATCGATTGAGCTGAAATTTACAGGGTATATTTGTTATAATTATACAAGTCTGTGGTCATATTTTCAGTTTCGTTTTATATTAATTATATAATATTTTCGTTATATAATATTTTCTTATATTTAATTTTCGTAAAATACAATTTCCTAAAATTGGTTTAATCTCCAAAAATATTATTCTTACGTACATAATGAATTTAGAGAAAATGTTCGTCTTAAAATTATAAAACCTATGCAACACTTTCTGATTCGCGCAATATTTTTAAAGATACGTTCTTGAAAACAATAAAAATCATTAAAATTCTACAAAAAAAGCACGTTTTTTCGTTATAAATTAAAAATTATCAATTTTATATGAAAAGTATAAATGAGCAAAATATTCGTTTCAAAATTACAAATCTTTATCCCATTTAATACTTCATGATGAGAACTGTTTTTTTTAAAGATAACAATACAAACACTACTAAAATCATTAAAAATCTATACAAACAATACGTTTTTTCGTTATAAATTAAAATGTACTATTTTTATATAAAAAGTGTAAATGGGGCGAGCGAAATAAACATAAATGAATATATAAGTTTAATAATGACAAGAGCAGAATAGGTAATAGAAATTTTTGTAATTTGAAAAAGTCTATTTACTATAATTACAATATAAATATTGTACCACAAGACGTAGACAAAGAAATATAACAAAATATTTATAATTAACTTATAGTAAAATAATTAACTTAAATTTGAACATTAAATATATTATAACTAGATTAAAAAATATTTTAACTAATACCAAGTCATACAGGTATATAATATAATTCAGTAAACTTACATATTAAGTATGTACATTCAAGTTTATGACTAGATGAATTATTAACTTAAATAAGACTTGTTGCAAAAAAGTGTTATACACCTTTGACATCTAAATACTGCTCGAGATGAACATCTTTCTCTTTTTCTAGTGAATATTCATATAATCCATATATAATATAAGATTAATATAAGTACTCAGCTTTTATTTAATTCATATGGATCATCAGGTACTGGATAAAATAAGACATTTTTATGAGCGTATGAATCGGGCTGGAAAACTGAAGAATAGTATAGAATGAGGAATAATTTTATTATTAATTAATACAAATAATAAAATAATTTCTATAAGATATAATTAATAATTACTATAAGATTTTATTTTATTGTTATCTTTATGTAAATTGTAAAAATGCTTCGAAACGTGGATTTATTGTATACAATACCAATAGAGAAGGAAACGCAAGCTATCAATAAAAGATCGATCCCTTTTAATTTTCATAGGTCACAAGTAAAATACGTATATATTATATGTTTACTCTTCTTGGAATCATATCGACGCCTCTGATGAAGAAATGCACAATAGAAACTTACAAGCACAACTTAACGAGATGAAAAAATATTTTGTTTTTGATTCAATGGTTACAAGTCGACTGTATAATGCAAGTGGGTATCAAAAATATATATTGGTTACTAGATCTTTTTAGGGAATTTTTTTAACCCAGCAAATATTTTGATAACTTTATTTTTATACTTATTAATCTATATCTATAATAATTTCACACGCATTTTTATAGCATGTACATGACGAAAAAAAACATATATATTTCTTCTAATTTAATCTTTAAATGTACAGTTAAACTATATTTTAATTTACAATGAAAATTCAAAAATGCTTCATCTTCTTCATTAAGGTCACGTCGAACCTTAAAAATAAGTATGTTTTTATTACTTTGTACAAATAAAAGAAAAAATCTTTTCCCTCTCAAAAATTAGTATTTGTTTTTGAATTTCTTCAGATTAATGAACAGTATATAATTTTCGGGCTACCGATTACACTAGTCCCTTTTACTAACTACGACGTATCGTTTTTTATTTGATTTTCAAGAAACTATTTTGCTCTTAAGTTTTTCCAGATGTTTAAAGCTTATCTTATACATTTTTAATTTAAACATAATTTTTTCCCCATTTTGGGGTCCCTGTAATTCACTCAGAATTTTTAATCCACAAATAAAGTTGCTTTTTCTATTATAAACAGATAAAACATTTTTCTTCGGAAAAAATGATCCTTACAAATGTTGATATCTAACAAAAATCGTCGTCAACGATACTAAGCCACCCGCATTCCAATCTGCGTTCGTTTAACGAAAAAAAAACTGAGCTGCGACAAATGTCCAGCAATCAATTGACCGTTACGATCAGTCATGCAACTTTTCTTTGGCTGTAGTCGGAAAGAAAGAAAAAAAAAATACAATAATAATTCGTTACAAACGTAATAATCACGTAACGTCACATCAAAAATTATATTATCAATGTAAACATTTTCAAAAATATTTGAGTACGTGTACGTTTCACAACCAATCGACTTAAATATCCGCAACAAAAAAAATGAAAGTAGAGCTTATCGGTCGATGAGAATAGTTGTGTATACGTGCATATATATATATATACATAGGTAAAACGCAAGGAAATCGTATGTTCGATTGCAAAATTTTCAGGCACTCTGCGTTAAATGGTGTCTCCTGTTACATATACATCGTCTCAGTCTCCGGTCCTTGTTTCTTGCATTGTTGTAATCGATCAACTAGATACGTATATATATGTGTATATATATAGAAAGAGAGACATAACGCGTTTATCGTTCGAGCGAAACGACCGACGGTTTTGCAGGAGGAGAGCACCGTTGCGGAACTTTGCTCTACACCGCGAAGGGGTGTATATGCTAATGAGCGAAAAATAACTAGGTCGACTTATAAGGACTCGTTTACGTCTTCTCGCTACTTACTATACCTTTGACCCAGGAGGTCAATATTGATAAATCTTAACGAAGATTCTTTATTTAGGTTTGACCTTTTTCGCTTTTTCCTTTTTTTTTCATGGTCTTCTGCACACGTATATGATTTTATGGATATTGGCTACTTCATATTTACATATAGTATGTTAAATTTATTTGAACTTACGAAAAATTACAAAATAATGCGTATTCATCTCGTTTTTAGTTTTGTTGATAGAATGTTATATTAAAAACTTTATTAAACATTTAGATATATATATATATACATTGTTTTAAAGCGTTAAATATTAAGTTTGTAATTTAAAAACTTTGTTATACACGTACACGCGACCACACTCGTCACATATACATGTAAATAAAATAAATTTCGAAAAAAACTACAAAAATTTTTCCATGAAATTGATGAACCGTTTCTCATAGAAAAACAGGTTGATACATACTATAACTAGTTTCTTCAAAAGTCGTCCTATTACGAAAGCATTGTACGTAAAATTTTTAGAACAAGGATCTAATTATACGATCTAGAATTTCGTTTGAATTAAAAAAAAAGTAACAAAATCGTATATGTATAACTTTGGATAAAGGATAATACATCCACTTTCCTCAAGAGAGTAATGGCAAAAAAAGGTGTGAATGTACAAATGCTATAGAGGAAAGAAGGAGGATGGTGACAATTCGATGAATAAGTGAATGATTTTGGTGAATCGACGAGGCGCGCCTGCGGGAATATTTGGTCGGTGGTCTGCAGAATCGGAGCTCTTTGACCGAAAGTGATATGAAAGTTGTTTCAACGGGATTCCCACATATAAATGTACGTGTGTATGTAGGCTTGGTCACTTGGTATACACAACTGGATCTTCCTTACACGTAATCGTATTCTCCAAAGTCTCTAAGGAATATCGGGAATGCCAATGAACTTCTAATTTTACAGTGAGAGATCTACATTACCGACCTTTCGAAAAAATAAAACGATACAGTGATAGTTAACGTTTACATCATACAGTTTAAATTGTTATGCTTTTCTGTGTAAATGTATGTTTATTTACACCGACAGAAAGGAATATTCGAGACAAAAATGAATATATGTTGCCATTACATTTTATACGTCATGTGATGATTTCATCGTATTATCTATGGGCAAAAGTGAATACCCATGTGAATATATAGAATTATGATGTATTCGTAACATTTTTGTAAAATATTTACAGTGGATTGTTTCTTTAAAGATTTTACAAAGTCAATACAAATATTATATTACATGTATAATATTTTTTATAAATATAATTATTTTTATAAATGTTTGAATTGACAACAAAATAAAACAAAGCCTATACACAAATTAATTATTTTCTATAGATAATTCAATTGTTAGTAATTGCTTAAATAAATACTGAATATAATCGTAATATAATTTATTTAAAAAATTGAATACGTACAATCGAATTTATGTAAATACTTAACAAAATTTTAATGATTGCTTTATATATCTTCGTACTTATGCCATGTATATAAGATAAAAATTTTTAATTCAATATTGAAAATACTAAACAGAATAAGCAGTATCAAACTTTACGAATACTCCCAAACGATAGTACATATATATATCTGCGTATAGACGTTTATTTTGCTATAGGCCTGCAAATGAATAGTTACACTACTGACTGCACTCGGACAATGCCGCCAGAATAATTCTCTCTCTGTGTGTATATATTTCACCGTTTTAAACCGTACTGACACGGTTTAACACATTTAGCGAATTTTATCATTTTAAACTGTCCAATATTAACGTATCCCCCCCTCTCTCTCTCTTTCTCTCTCTTTATGTGCATGTGTGCGTGCGTGCGTGTGTCCCTTATATACTCTCATTGAATCAATGTTATAATCTCCGCGGGTTTCGTATTTCGAAACATCGATGCGTAAAATAACTGCAGATCGAATAATATTCATTCCGAAGGAAATGTAATAAAACACTAAACAATCTAGTACGTATATTTAAAGGGACATTTTTTTTTTCGCATAAATGTGCATATATCGATTGATGGTACTCGAGTCTCGTTTGAAAATGTTGGCTCTCGTTTTTTTCTTAACTCTTGTATAGTTTAATATTTGTTTTTGTTGAATGGCCGAGGGAAACGTCACAGGACGTTGGCATCGAAAAACATTTCTTTGTTACATTTCACTCACTTTTATTTTGCATACATAATTTATTTATGGCCTCCTTCTCGGATCCCGGTCTCCTATCTATTCTAGCTAACACCTTTTCATTTAAATGCTAAATAAATCCGCCAATTTAAAATCACGGGAGATTCCCTTATTTTTTAATTAATAAATAATAATGCACTCACTCGCGAAAATTCGTTGGAAGTTTTATACAAACGTTGAAATTATGAGCATCGCGTACATTGTAGGATATCGTATATACGATATGTATATATGTATATATTTCATATTAAAATTTGTGTTGTAAAGTTCAATCCTGGATTTGCAAATATTGCAACGCGTTAGGAAAAAAAAGAGTAAAAATTTCCTATAAATACACACGTATCGAACGATCAAATGATTCGATTGGTAAGGAAGCACCAAAATCGGATCGAAACGGAATAACGTCAATGCGCTTGTTCCAGATCAGGGAATTTCCAATTGTTTTTCTCGTTTGAGTAATCGTGTCAACATTTGTTCTATCAAATTTTTACTTCGGAAACAAGAAAAAAAAATCTCTTTCTTTAAAAAGTAATTTTGATTAAATTTTTAGAAATATATACATATATAAGTAATTATATACATTATTATGAATCACTAAAAACACATGTTAATGTAATTAATAAACATAATTTGTATCACAATAATGAAGCATGGCTATTTTTTTTATGAAAGTGAAACATGTTATAAAAATTTATATGAATTGAAAATAAATAAAGTAATCGTTTTAAATATAAAATTTTAGTAAAACGTAAAATTGCAAAGAATTATAAATAATTGTAATTAAAAATGTTTATTTTATTATGCTTAAAATGTATATTATCACGCGGTTTATCATAATTAAGAAAATGAGTAAACGACTCGATAAAAATAATTTTTGTTAATAAAATCCCGGATAATTGACAATTTCAACAGTTTAAATTAGCATGGTTATCTGATCGTACAAACGTCTAAACGAAGAAAAAAAAAGATTTATCTTTTTTTTTGGAGGACTTACACTTTCGTTAGTATGCTGGGAGGCATCTGAGTCATTTTTACCTAGAAAGTAGCTTGTGGAAATAATAAAAATTGATTAAAATGTGTATCGGTACGTAAGGAAATGACGTTTATTAGGTATACGATTACATAGGTGGAATACGAAAAGAGGATACTGCATCGGAGTGCACGTTATAAAATTAGGTATTTATTAATTTATTCAACAACGTCCCGACGGGATCAAAATATGTTTGCAGATGAAACATCTCGGAACCCCACTCAACGAATAGATCAACACTCTCTATCACAGGGTTAACGCAAACACACCCGAATCGGCATCGCGAAAATAAGAAAAGTGCAAGCGCGGGTCATTATCCCTTGGATGCGTGGAGAGAGAGAGAGAGAGAGAGAGAGAGAAAAGGAAAGAAAGGACACGAATTTTTGGTGGTAGAAGACGAAAAAGAGCCGAGCGTGTATCGCGGGAGCGAGCGCGCGTCGCGTCGAGAGTGAGAGAGAGAGAGAGCAATTTCTGGCAATTAACCGTGGTGTAGACGACGCGTGGGCCCAGAGGGTGGGAGGCGACGATAAAAGTCAGACGCAACGTGATCGTGACTCAGAGTGGCAGCGAACGCGCGCCGCGGTACGATCCTTTTGCGCGGTCTCCCTCTCCCTCTGTCTCTCACTCTTTCACTCTCGGTCTCTCGGTCATTCCGTGTGTGTGTGTGCGAGAACGGGTAACTCGTCACGCACGGGGGGACGATCGATAACGAGCTCGCGAGCGATCAATAAACCTGACCTGGATTGCAACGGATCCGCATGAGTCGGCCGGCTCGGTGACCCTTACCGGATCCTCCCGTACACGCCAACACAAAAATTATGGCCCGGCCGATCGATCGGGTTATCCTCGTCGTCGTCCTCCTCGCGACGACCCTTTCCTTCGTAGCTTCTCAAGATTTCTCCGACACCGGAGCTATGGTGAGTTATTTTTCATTCATATTTTCCTTCTCTACACATTTTGCACGTTGCACCAACCCCTTTTTCATTTGTTTTTTTTTTACACTCCTATTACCGACCGAATTAGAGTTGCATCGGTATCGCGTGGTGATTCATCGCTGTATGCAAGTTTAAATTATTATTGAATCGTGACTCTCGTCGTAGATCGGTCATCTCGCGATCGCGTTACGAAATGATGCCGATGTTACGATAGTTTTTAGTTGCCGATTTTTTTTTCTCTTATTTTTCATCTATATATAGTAATCGTCACTTGGAAACTTTTCGTTTCGGAAAACCGTTGGTACATTTGATTTCGTTGTATAGCGCCGATGATATCAGACTCGACGAGTCATTGACAATTACTCGTATTAATTATAAACGATTATTCGAACCTTTTTTTTTCTTCGTACTAAATTTGTTTCTTCCAATTAAATCACCTTTCGGTGAATTAACGGTGATATAACTAATTTTCATTCGTACAACTATTATCAACGAGAGAAAAAACAATCGTTTACAATTTCATATAGTTTGTAGTAAAGTTACACTTTCAATTTATTACTAAATATTTAGACATAATAAAATTAAAAATATTTTACTATATATATATTTTGTTAAATTTAATAAACAAATGTGCGTGTATGTAAGTAATAAAAATAGAGTATAGTAAATTTTCAGCTTAATACGGCGCTGATAGGCTGCACGTTTAAAACTCTATTTTAAAAGTAAATTAACGGTGATTCAGTTAATTTCGAGTCAGAGAGAAGAAAAAAACCGGTGATCGGTAAGTTTTCTCGCGTATCCTGGTAGGAAATTGTCGAGTTTAATTATACGAAGGTAAATATACGCGCGCACACTCCGATGGTCGGTATATACGTATACATATATATATATAATAGTCCATATACAACGAAATACCGCAATAAAGAAATTCAAATTAAATTGAACATGTGCGCGCGGTTGCACATTATCATTATATAGAGAATCGTTATCGATCGTTAAAATTTAAATAATATCTATTGTCAAGGAGGACGGTCGATGCGTCCGTTTATGAATCTCCATTCTCAAATTAACATGATTTCCTATATATATACATATACATAAGAAAATACATTATCAAATTATTCGATGATTCGCGAAAATGTATTAACCAAGTGCGAAAAGTATAATCTATTTTCGAAAAAAAAACTAACAATAAACGGTGTATGCGGATAAAGTGCGCGTTAAGTCAGTCTAGCAAAACGAGAAACTCTAAATCATCGGTTCTTACGAAAATAAAATAAAAAATACAAGCCTCGATGCATTACTCAACCGCAGCGATTTACGTTAAACCTCGCGCATGATTTTCGGATGTGTATCTCGAATGATACTCAAATAAATATTGCCAAACCTCGTTATCGGCAATTTTACCTTTACAACGTACGCGACATATCCTCCTCTGTATTATACGTATATCACGTGTGTGTGTGTGTGCGTGTATAAGAATGGGATGTACAGAGTTGCCGTAAAAAGCATATGTACCTATATATATAAATACACTGGCAAAGTAAGGTTGTAGGACCGGTTTTCACTCGGTAAGGGGAAAAAAGGACGAGTATTGCAGAAATCGATGATTCAATAATCTTTTTGTTTCTTTACTCGTACACGTATATGTAGATGTGAGTGTGTGTGTGTGTGCGTGTATATGTACAAGTATACAGGAATTGAAAGGAAGATTATCGGTTTGTCCAAATATTGTTATAGTACTGATTGCATTTATCAATGATTTTTTACAATCTTTATGGTTACCTTTTCATTTTTGTTTAACTTTTCAAAGACGTCCTCGACACTAAAAATCATGCAGTGTACTCTATATAAATAAGTAACGCAATTTCCTCTTTTTTCAATCGAAAGTATCGGATTAACCGTTTAATTATAATCGTTAACATATAAATTTATGAAAAACAGTTTGTTCGACTTGTCGAGAACAATAAACGACCGCATGGAAATTGACGACTGTAAACTTGAGCACTTAATTTTAGTAAAAGGATAATAATAGTAAAATCGAACTGCCAAGATATATAATAAAGGATGCGCGCTCGCGAGTCGCGGCTCGTAATTTATTAATCAATAATTATCGCACTTGCAATTTCCGCGTGAATATTTATAAATATAAACATGTGTACGAGTGTATAATTTTTATATGTACATTATATTACGCAATTGAGAAATAATTAATATTTACCCATGAATACGCTATATATAGGTAAATAGGTTTCATCGATACCGCGGGTTTACTTGGTTCGAATACGTGTAACATGTATAGGTATATAGGTATATAACTATGTATACGGAAACGCGTGTGCTTACGGTATTTAAAAACATTGTACGCGTTATATAAAAATTATACGTTCGTGTATGTACGTATATATATGCACACCGCAAGCTCGCGGAAACGCGTTATTAAAGAAACCGAGGATGTATAAAACGCGTCGAAATAAAAATATTCAAATTATCTTCTTCTAATTTTCAACCATGTGTAAACATATATATATGTGCGCAGACAAACACGGGATAGAGTTGATAATCCGCGATCGAGCGCACGTGAATTTAACGGTGTCGATAAAAAAATTCAAACGCGTACACGCATAAATTTCTTTGGTGTACACATACACACACACACACTACGCATATGACGTCGATGGAGAAGAAGACGACGCTGAAGAAGAAGAAGAAGAAGTGAAAAAGAATGATTGTCGAGGCAAATGAGAAAAGGCATACAAAAGCTTCCGGCATTGTGTGTGCGTGTGCGTGTGCGTGCGCGCGTGTGTGTGTGTGTACATGGCCTTACCTATTATAGGAAGAGCAACATAATAAATGCGCATTGACGAGTTCATGGAAAATATCTGCTGGATTGCAGTGGCCTTCGAACACATTTTCTGCACCGTTGTTACGCATTCCGTACTCACGGCACGAGCGTGTAGTATCACCTGTTATCGATGGTAAAAAAAAAAGATACTGAGCGGTTATCTCTCTTTTTACTCGAATATACCGACACTTTCTATTGTATAGCTTTATACTGTGTCTCTCTGTGTCTGTGTGTGTCTGTAACTGATGTGTGTCGGTGTGATAGTTTTTGAAGGTTCTTCGTAAATAATAATGTCCTCTTTTTCTCTCTTTTCTGTTGATACAGTGCATATCTATCGATTGTGTACGAAAAATGATATTTTTTTACGCTTGTTTAGGAAATACGTCAAAATTCATTGTGTGACAGTTGTGAGGTGGCGTGTGTATATTTATATATGTATAGCGAGAAAAATGAAAAAGAAAACGGTTAATTAAAAATTTATACTGATATAATTAATTTTTCTCGTTAATACTAATATACTACAGTTATTGGATACGCAGGAAAATGCTAAAGATTTCTTTGAACGATGTTGGAAATATTTACTTGGAGTTCATTAGAAATTTCTTAATATCGAAGCAATTTTATATTATATAAATGTAATTGTCCTTTATGTAAATGCGACTTAGCATTCTAATATAATATTGTAATCGAGATTTTTAATTCACCGCGAGTTCGCGTGAGTGTTTTTCTTTTTTAGACCAAACGTTTCTTAACGATACGGCTCGACTTAAATTGACAAAAAAAAATAAATATAGCCTTTTTTTTGGTACAATTTTTATCTCCCAATCGTCGAGTCCTTTTTTTGCGCAATAAAAATTGAAAATGATAATAAACGATAGAGCAAGCACATCTCATCAAAAGTTCTCAAAACCAAGTGCCGCAATTATCTTCTTTGTAAGAATATACATTAACTTTTTTCATTTCGTTTTCAATAATTAGAAAAATGAAAAAAAAAAGACAAAAAGAATAAGAAGAACAAGAATAAGCGAATTGAAGATAAATTTGAAAAATAAAATGTAATCTGACTTTTTGTAAAATTGAATTATCGTTGGTGATTAAAGTATGTACGCGAGTCAACCGAAAAACAGCGTTGGAATAAAGATAGAAAAAAATAGATTTAACGGCTAATACCTCGACCAGGTCATGGTAAATTTGCTTGGTTTTAAACCGAGTTTGAAATATCTTAAAAGAGTACAATAGATTTCTGCTTGAATGAAACCGAATAATCAGTTAGATCTAAGTGTGTTAAAAAAAAAGAGGTACGAGCCTTTTATGAAGAACTATTTACAAGTTGTTGTTTTTTTTTGTTTCTCCAAGCTTTAAACTATATACATATACATATATACAGCCATGTTTATTGCAATATCGCAAGTTGAAAAATGTAGTAAATTTTCCGAAACGGCAAGAGTCAATTACGTAAGAAATTGTTCCATTTTCTCGATCTTAAATGTAAATTTTTTAACTTGAACGTTAATGGCTTGTTGATACTTTTCAAGACTAAATATTCTTTTGTAATTTTAAAGGTACTTAAACGCTCATCGTTCGTTACATGAGAAAAAAGCGCTTGGCATAGTTTAATAAAATGCGGAAAGCGACGTTTACTCAATTAATCAATAAAGTAAACGATTTCGATCCGACACATATACACTTTTACTTCGTTGATTCATATTTTCGATAAATTTATCCTTTCTGTAAATGAAGTCTTAATGTTTAAGTCGATCGGTCATTAGTATCGTTATATTTATCACTTGATTGATTCATATAAACTGATAAACTGTTATATTAAACATGTGTATATATTTTGTAGTAATGAAGGATATACTACGATTATCATCATTTTTCTCACGTTTTGTAGTAAATATTATAATTTAACTTGTAATTTTCTGTATAAATTGTGTTTAAAATTACTATATAAATATATGTCAGTATTTACTAAAATTATAATCAAAACTTCGATAATCTAAGTACATCGACGCGTTATTACAAAATAATATAGTTTTATCGAATGTACGATTTGTCTCACTAAACATTCTACTAATTCCCGCTTTCATTTAAATAAAAAAACTTAATAGAATCGTTCGGTCATAGGTTTCGTTAGATACATCTAGAAATAACACTTCGACAGTTCGAAACTATATATATGAATAAATAGTTATAAATGCTGTTACCATATTCTTTATCTCAGCACAGATTTACCGTGCATGCGCGCCTTATTGCGTAAAATGTAGATAAATACATGTATATAAAGATATAAAATGTAGGTGGAATTTTCTTTCGTAGTTCGACAATTTCGTAACGCTCCCGAGAAAAAAAAAAAGAATTTAATTAAATAATGCGTCTTCGCTTCAAAATGATACATCCTCGCGAGATGCATACAATGTACTGAATTCGAGTAATCATGTATAGTTGGATCAAATATACCTCAAACTTACAGCTATTTCGAGTTAATATTCGGTTGAATGTAGCTCGCGTACATCTATATATTTCGATCAGATAATGAAATTGAAGTTTCGTAAGAAAAATTTAGTACAATTTAAGTATAAACATATATTTCAATTATATTGACTTTAACATACTATAATAATTTAATAACCGCGTTTAACTGTATTATTTATAGCCTCGAGGTGTCAAACTGTGTATTTTATGTATCTAACGAAAACGTTGATCGATTCAATTTAAAATTAAGATATTTTGATTATTTAAATATATAATTTAATTAAATATTAGTTGTCAAGTGCGTTATCTTTCTTTCAATTCGATCGTTCTTAATAAATATAAGCACCAAATTCTTTTTCATTGTGCTTATTTAACGAAATCGATGCGATCGATTCACTTTAAAATTAAGTTTTTAAATGAAACTTAAACTTCAGATAAATACTACACAAAATAGTACTTTTTCTAAAGATTGTAACAAAATTTTAGTTTAAATTTATTGTTATTAATTTTCATCGTCGATTACCGTAAACATTTACTTAACCGAATTTAACGATATATACACAGAAAAATGAGTATATATATATACGCGTGAAAGCAAATTGAAGTTGCGAGTAAAAATATATACATATATATAGAAATATATACAAAAAGGGTATAACACGTATAGCGAGTAAGTTTAAACAAAAAAGAGGGGATAAACGCGTTTTTGTGCGTCTTTTGTTTTGACGCACTTTGGTTTTCATGGTTTTCTCTAATCTTTTACGTAAGCGTGCGCTCGCGCGCCGGTTGCAAACGAACGCCTTAGGCAAACGCGACGAATCCGCCGTTAAACCGGGCGTTTTTATGCAACCACCGCGTTACGTAAAAAAAAAATAAGAGAACTAGGTGCGCGAATGAGCGAGCAAAGTATACAGATATATATATACGTATGTGAACGTAGACAGGTACATGTATATGTAAAGCGAACGATGTCGTACGGTGTCGATCATCTCGAACGCATCTCGATCGAGCAAATATATGGGATGAGTCACGGATATATAGTGTCGCGCTCGTTCTATCTGAATACTTGTCTTGCGTTGACTTCCGCGCAGGTTGAATCAGCGCTTTTCTCCTTCCGCTCGCGTGATTCACGCGACTCGTATAATACACATATTATATATATAGGTATGTATATATGTATATACGTGTCGATATCCAGCCAACACCTTTCTTTTTCTTTCGTACGAAATCTCGGTGTCTCAGTTGGATTCTTCTTTTTAAACACCGGTTATCGCGATAACCCGATTTTGTCTTTGGTGTGTGTATCTGCGTGTCCCTCGATGATGATAACGCATACATCATGTATATAGGTCTTCTTGGATTTTTACGATGGATTCTCCGTCACGCTTGTGCGTTACTCACTTGCGGTGTGTATACACATGCACTTGCACACACGTACTGTTTATACGTATTTTTCTACTTCTAGGATCTCATCGATAGCGTTGTACGTGAATTTTTTAGTCTTCTTTTTACTCCATCAAATTGATACTTCGAGCAATAATCTTCGAATAATAACGACACGAGCTGCCAAAATTTAAACAACTGACACATTGTGTATTAAAATTTATTACAAATATTATAACGAAAATTAATATATAATAATTAAATAATTTCACTAAGTAGAAAATAAAATAAAATTAAATTTTGAAAGTTATAAAAGTGAGTGGAAAATGGCTAGTTACATATACAGTAAAATAGTTATTTTTAATTTTAACACCTTATAAGAAATAGCCAAGTTTTTACCAGGAGTACACTAAAATAAGGTTTTCGCATTTTTACTGTCCCTACATTGATTACCAATCGATATACTCATTTTTAATAACACATTTTTTCTACTCTTAGTCTAAGATTACACAATTACTATATACCCCGTTAAAAATGTCTTCCTTTATTAATTTTTTCTGTATACATAATTGCCAATGTTAGTTTAAATCATAAAAAGACTTAAACTATTGTTTACGAATAGAAAGTGAAAATAATGTTTTTTTAATGTTAAATAACTGTATATAACGGTAAGTTTTTTTTTAACTTTTTTTTCTTACATTCGTTTTCGTTTCTAACTTTTCATTCCTGTGTTCAAAGACGCAAAGTGTATACAGTAATTCGAGTTTACCTATTTTAAATTTCTTATTTAAGTAACGTTTATAGTTAAATTAATTTATACGTAAAGCGTACTAAAACCAATAAAAATAAATGTTATTTAACATCAAGTTTTTACTTTTAAAACTGTATTGTCGCAATTCCAATACGAAGTAATTTGAATAATCGTACATTGTAATTTCGTAGATAAATAATATTTGTAAACAAAGTTATCTTTATCTTTTTCAAAAATAAGATTGATATAACGTCTTCGACAATCACGTTGCAAACAAAAATTATTAATTTGATTATACATTCCACGATAATTACAACGGACTCTATAATTTAAAAACTTTTTTATCTTCGCAAATCTATAAAGAGATTACATTTTTATCATTATGCAATCCGTGACTATTATTTCATTGCATATTTTAATGGAAAACTTGGAAAAGAATACTATGAAATATGAGTATATAGAAACTTGATTTTAATCAATGAATAGTTGACGCTACGTACTTATCAAGGAAATAAATTTTCGTTGTAAGAAATAATATTGTTCATTTTGTTTGTTAAACGATACGTATATGCTTTTACTTTTCTATATATTTTTTTAACTATATAACTAGATAAACATTAAATCGATTTTCGGAAAATTTTATCAATATGATCGCTGAAATCGATAATTATCATATAAATGTAACAAACGTACATGTATTTATATATGTAAAAACTATGAGAATTTGTTTTTTTTTTCTTTCAATCTTTTTCTTCCATATTATCCATTGTCGATGCGCGGTTACAATGGAATAGGAATATCGAGCTTTTATTTTTTTTTTGTTATACCGAGCAGGAAGTTAATTTATAATCGGGACAATTAAAACGATAGGTAAAGTAAGATAAGTGAAAAAGAAAAAAAAATACCTAAAAGTTACATTTGAGTTAGTTGATCAAGCTTTATATACACGCGCGAGAGACACATAATCAAACGTTCATAATTGTACACAACGGAACTTATATAAACCACCTGAACTTGTACATTGGACTAGATACCCTTTTAAATAACTCTATTCAAATAACGCTAAGAAAAAAAAACATTTTTTTATAAAACGTATTTTTTTTCTATTAAGTAAACGACTTTTTTTCATATAATCAATAATGTATGCGCTAAAAAAAACATTTTCGACAATTAATACGTGTGATATCAGGTGATCTGTAATTGGTGCATCGAGTGATTCATTATTAAAAAATATGCGGGTATGTGTATATTTATCGCTTTTCTCTCTTATCTATGTTAGAAAAAAAAATTTTCCTTACAACTTGAAAAGTGAACTAATTTAAATATTATCTTCTTTTCACGCGAAATAAAAATACTCGCGAAATTTCGAATTCCCCTGAAACATTTTTGTTCTCTATTCATATTTCTTGGGATTCAAGTAATAATACGGTCGTTTATATATATTATTTATACACGTAATTCACCGTGTTTACAAAAAAAATTGTCGATTACTTAGTTATCGGCCATAATGAAAATGAGTCACATGAAATTAGTACAATTTGTTACCGAGCTTATATATATATGTATAATTGTTTTTGCATATAATACATTTAAATACGTTAATATAAATGTATGTATACAATTGTTTTCTTTTCAACGTGCGAGTCTAACGTCGCACGTTCGTATAACGTTTGAACGGCATAACATTTATATAGATAAGAAAGAAATCAAAATTTCAAGAGAAAAATCTCGGAAGTCGCGTGTACAGACGCGAGATTGACCGTTCGACCAGCGGTATAAACCATTACCTTCGCGGAGAGTATACGACGCTCAGAAGTAAAAGAACAAGGATAGAGAGAGAGAGAGAGAGAGAGAGAGGGAGAGGGAATAATGGCCGTACGGAAGAGCGAAAGAAGACGACGACAAAAAAATACTGGAGAGTAAGAAACAGAGAGAGAGAGAGAGAGAGAGAGAGAGAGAGAGAGAGAGAGAAAGGAGAAGCCGGCAAACGACAGCTCAAAGCGGGCGCTTTGCATTCACGGCCGGTCACGCGGATTCGGGGCCAGTGCACTTGGCCAGCTCGAGAGGAGTCGATTCTCCGGCTTCGACCTTGAAGAGGTCTTGACAATGTTGGCGCATCGGTATTCTACGCCCTCGCAACTCCTCCTGGACGAGCTTCGAATACAAAGCCGACTTATGTACCCCCCTCCCCTTCCCTCTCCTCAACCCACCCGTCCCACTACCACCTCCGTAAGCTTCGTTCGCATCATCTACTTCTTATATATCTCCTACTCTGTCCCCCTCCCCGCTCTCTGTCGCTCTCTCTCTCTCTCTCTCTCTTTTTATATATATTTCGTTTTTATCGTTTCCACGAGTCGAGTCTCGCGACGAAAACAACATTAAAATTTCTTTTGTTCTCTAAGCGATTCTGCACTCGTTCCCTATGTGTATCTGTGTGGCGTATTCTACTATTACACACACACACACACACATATATGTATATATATATGCATTTATCTAGGCTCATTCAATTCTAATCAAACGATGTGACCGCTTATGCTCCAATCGGATTTATCATCCGAGGAACTTGAGATTTTATTATCCGACTAGCTTAGGATCATTATTATTATTCTACGAATTGTTTAAAAAAGCAAACAATTATGTTTTATTTCATTCGTTTATACTTAATATGTATGCAGATCCTTATTTTTTGACACTTTTTTGTTTCATTTTCCTTTATTTGTTTTTTTTTTCAAGTACCTATATATATATACAGTCTCGCCTGATCTGAATTTTAAAGTATCGATAATGACACTTACATTGACGTGATCCCGAAGAATTTTATTCACTTGTAATTGTCAAGTTAACATTTATTTACCTTATGCGTACAATTTTGTAAGAAGATAGTATTAGAATAAAAAAATAGATTGTATATAATTTTCCTACCGTTTGACCGGTTCATTGACCCTCCACCAATTTTCGTGAAATCTCGATTCTCACGATCAATTTCCATAATTCGTTTCTCGGGTATATAAATACGGATGGAAGGAAAAAAAGGACAAAACCACCTTATTTGTAATATACACGACTGCTTGATACAGGTGACAAATTGGACGATTAATTAAAAACGTGACTATATGCGCATAAAAAAAAAATTGTTGAACCGGAAATAAAAAGTGTGTATACGTATATATATATACACACACATGTGTTTAACCAAAGGTACCCAATAAAAGTAGATTTATTTCAAGTTAAAGAAATTCGTACACGTTTCGAATATATATTCGCGTACGAAAAAAGTAAAAAGAATATACTTATATATATATATATAAAACGACCGCGATACTATAACGGTACGCGCGTTATATTCCGTGGGATCCTCGGAAGTGTGGCGAAAAATCGACGTGAGTCACGTTAAAAATTTTGATCATTTCCTGTGAATATTTAACGTGACTCATTAAGACGGAAAAATCTTCCTTGATATATTCTTGGATTACTCAGTTTTATTGTCTTTGCGGTTTAAATGTTTTAAACGCACCAAAATTATAAATTCGTACACATCTTATTATTCCGAGATGCGTGCCCTCCCTCCGTCTCTCTCTCTCTCTCTCTCACTCACTCACTTTTTCTTATTTTCTTTGTCTCGGATATCTTGAATTCACGTTGTTGAAAAAAAAAATCACGCTGAATCTCATTCAACCTTATGTAAAATACTTGCGGTCTCGATTTAAAGGGATATTTTTAAAATAATTTTCTTTCGTTCAAAATAAATAATCCAATTGATTCTTTTAATCACGATTGCACTGGATTTTTAATATTCAAATTATAAATGTCCCGTCGTCACTTTATTTTGATAGTTTTATTTATAATTTTATTTATAATTATTGAACATTTGCGGGAGTTTATTAATTCCAATTTTATAATTATTTAGTTATGCATCAAGTTAATTATAATTTACAGAAATACTAGTATACAATCAAAATAATAAAATAAAAATATTGGGTTTTATTTGTCGTTAAGGAGATATCAAACTTGTTATGTTACCATCCGAGTCATTTACTGGTTAAGAAGTACTATTTTTACTAAATTTACAGTTTTTATTAAGCATAAGGAAAACCACAAGCACTCTATACTATTTTTTATAATATAAATTACACTTTTGCAATTATAAAATTTATAATATAAATTTCATTTTTCTAAAGTTTCAAGGTGACTGGTTCAGTAGTTAACGAGTTATTAAAAGTTTTTACAATTTAATTTAGTCGCTCTGTATTAATATTTACAAATTGTTTAAACAATAAATTTAATTTATTACACGCAGACACCTTAAAAATTTGCATAATCATTAATTTATATCAATAATTTAATTCAATTTATCATCAATAATTTGCATAATTTATTTATAAAATTTAAATTTAATTTGTGTAAAAATTGTGTACTTCTCAGTTGGTAAATACTTCGCATGATAATAATATAATGAGTGTGACATACCCTTAAAGTCTTGGAACTTTCTATCGACTCGAATTAATAATAATCGTCATTTCAAATCTTTAATTAAGCTTATAAATTAGCTCTTACCTTCCTTTTTTCTTGTCATTTTGTAAACCGCTCAAATCCGTTTAATGTTGTAAATGGGTAAATAAATAAATAAATAAATAAATAAATAAAATACACATCCTTTCTTAACGATCGCACAAGAAAAATAACAATAATCTACTAAATTAATAAATAAAGAATCTTATAAAAAAAAATCTTACGGCACGTAACACTTAATTTTTATTAGAATTGATCCGTGTAATAAAAAGAAAAATGACATTAAAAAAAAAATAAATACAAATATATACAATTGTAATCGTTCGGGCGCCCTCGTGCAAATACAGCGAACGCAGCGTAGATATATATATGTATAAATACACACAAAATATGGCCATACGCGCTGTTAGGAATTACTAATTGAATATTCAGTTATATCCATGTAACGGAAGTTTGAAAATTCATTGACACTGCGCATTCAGTTATACGATGAATCTCAATGCGCCGCCTTCTTGTGTAAGCCTGAAAAATACAATTAATCAAGAAGAAATGATTGCGAGCGTAAACCCGAGCACGTTACGTAAAACGACATTTTTCTTCGCAAACATAATTATTTGTGCAATATATCAAGGAACTCAATATATACATACACACACACGCCGACTAATTGAATGACACATGCTAAATATCGCACATGTATATGTACTTAATTATATCGATACGCGATTTTATTTTTTCTTATTCTTCTATAAATACATGAATAATATTTAATTATTTCGAGTCGACATTTTTTTTTATTAGTTTATAAATAATTTATGAAATATTTCGAATACCACGACGTATAGACGTTAATTGTTAGAAAGCCGCGAAGGCGAGTCAATGCGCGTCGTTATTATTCATATTATCAAAAAGAATTTATTTATGCTGATGTTATTTAAGAAATTGTGCAATACACCGATAATGATAATTGTAAGTAAGATTTAGTATACTTCGAGCTGTAATCTTTAATTAATTAGAAAATATATAATTATTCAAGCTATCGTTGATTTTAATTTTAACGATTAAACAATATAAATAAAAATTTATGTTTGACTTGAACATTTTTTTAGTTTATCGTGTAACTTCGACGTATATACGTAATTGGTGAACAAAATTTTTTGTTCGGTGTGTATACAATATATTTGTTTCCTTTTATCGTGCATCGCACGACATATTATTTATACTTAACGAAGAAATTGTTCAATTATAATTACAGGACATTTAAGGTCATTTTAGACTTATGATCTCATATTAATATAGTGCTTTACTAAGTGTATGTTAGATAAATTGTGCAGTAATTTAAAAATAATTGTTATATTTCTAAATTTCTTTTAGTGATAATTTATTTAAGTGAGTGAATCGATATGTCGAGTTAGAATTTCATTCGAAATAAGATGTCAATTTAAAAAGTGCACATCATAACTAGCCGAAAAATTGTATTGATTAGTCTAAAGAAACTCAATTCCTATTCACACAGCAGTATACGTAGCTCGCCGGAAGTTTCGTTATATAAAAATCTAGCGCAAGAAAGTGTTCTTCAATGAATCTTCAAATGAATATGGGTACTAAGATAAATTTGTATTTTTTCTAGCTTGTTTAATGCGATGATAAAAAAAATGAAAACGTTATCTGACGCTTTTTCTGATACATTTTTTAAAATACATATTTTCGAAAAATGTTTATTTTTAAGAAAAAATATTTTTGATAAATATATTAAAATTATTAAAATAAACTAATTTATAATATCATTTTTATTTTTCGGGTGATTAATTCGTGAATTCAAGCAAAAACTTGATGGATTTGTTTGAGATATTTAGTCAAAAAGCGTTTTAATTCAGTTTTGTCGTGTAAGCTTCGAATAATTTTCTCTGTAACGACAATTAGAGAGTGTCGAGTCAGATTTTCACTCTAATCAAGTTAAATATCACACTTAACGAGTGAAAATATTACCTGAAACATAATTTAAAAATATTCCTCAACTCGAGTGAAATTGTCACTCCCGCAAAGCGAAGCGTCTCTGACTTTCTGTCTAACGTATTTTAAGAAATAATTGTAATAATGTTCGTAAAGAAAATAAATTTGTTAAAAATTAACGTATTTTTGTTTACAGAGGTACTTATCGCAATATGGTTATTTACCACCATCGAACCCGACGAGTGGTGGCATTATCTCCGAACAAACGATGCATCGAGCAATCGCCGAGTTCCAGTCGTTCGCGGGTCTCAATATTACAGGTATACTTACCATCACCATCCTCGGTAAAATCAAACATACATTTAAAGCTTCGTTGTCATAATTTCGTTTATTTCTTAGCATAATAAATAAAAAATACAAAAAAAAAAGAATAAAGATCTCGCGACACATTTTAAATGTAGCGTGGGACGTTATGATACATTTGAATGCTACAGATGTTGGAGACGTTCAAGTACTTGTATATTCATTTAACGAAACCACGCCGCTCGCTCGTTGTTAATGATATACGAACCATGAATTTCGTTTAACCGCGTAATTAAATTTTCTTGACGTTTCTCATCAGCTAAATATATTATATATATTATACATGTGTGTGTGTGTGTGTAATGTGTGTATCTTTTTTTTTAGGGTCGTTGGACAATGAAACGGCTTCCCTTATGGCAATGCCGAGATGCGGGGTCAAAGATAAAGTCGGTGCGAGTTTGGACAATCGAGCTAAACGTTACGCTCTTCAAGGTAATTAACTTATTTCGTGTTATCATCGTAAATAATATATTTTTACTTTACTGGTTTATCTGGTAATGTTAACATAAATTAGACCGAGTGGAAAAATAATATTATTATATGTACAATTGACGTTTGAAAGTGTAACGATTGCATTTTTTTAAATTTTATTTTTATTAAAAAACTGAGTCAACCTTTCTGTTGTTTATAAGTACGGGATGGTCAATGTACAGTGTAACAACAAATATTGATTTGCGTAATATTTATCTAAAAATTTCAATGCAATAAGTATTTAAAAAGTTTAAACCCAGGCCGAGGTTGTTTCTTTTTAAATATTAGATTTTTTTCTGTTGCTGAATACTGCGAAATTGTCGTGTTTTTAAAATATAACATTTAATCTCATATAAAAAATGTGAAAATCTAACTAATATTACTGTCAAAACGACGATGGAAGCGGTATGTACAATACACACTAAAAAAATAATAGGTAAGAGAATCCCAAAGGCTATATACACTCTCGTCGTTTAAAATAGCAAACACTCGAGAGGACGAAGACGAAGACGAAGACGAATACGAATTATTTATCGAAATTATGCATACGAAATAAGGAGATGAAGAAAGTGAGTGAAAGAGCCATATACGTTTGAAAAGAAATGAATCACCATTTGATTCTCGGAATTAATAGAAGATCTCACGATGACGAGTCGTGAAAATAAAATAATTTGAATCATCCCTAATAAAACATAATGCATTTAATAAATTCACAAGGAGAAAGATAAAGAGAGACGAGAAGAAAAAGAGGAAACAGATGATCGTCACTGGATTAGAGAAGTCGCTAAGGGAATTTTGATTTAAGAAATTGTTATGGAGCGATAGAGAGAAGGAGATAGAAAGGAGGAGAAGTGGTTTTAGGAGGATACGCGAAGAGATGGAATTGCGTAGGTTGTTTTAGAAACGAGAGCCAGACTAATGAAATGAATTGGCCAATGGGGATGTTTTGTGGGTGCGCGCGTATAGCAAAATGCTCGATGGGGAGGCTGGAAGGAGGAAGAGGAAGAGGAGGAGGAGGAGGAGGAGGAGAAGGGGAAGGGGGGGATCAGAAATTGATCCGCTTGGGTTTCTAGCCCCCCCTATACGTTTGTCTCTCGGCCGTCCGTACGAAATTGCCCGGGAGGTATATGTACGCCGGAGAGTTTATCATACGTTTTTTTTTCCAAGCGAAAAACTAAGGGAATCAGTGTGCGATCAACGATATAAATTATATATATTTTTCTCTTTTGTTCCCTTACCTCGGTTACGAGGAATATAGGAGTGAAAAGAAAAAGTTCTCTCATCGATATATACATTAAGAAAAGGGTATAACGATCATTTTTACGGACACCACTAACGTTCAATTGTATTTATTTATTTTTTTTTGGTTTTTCGTCTTTTCGAACGTTTAGGAATGAAGATATCGAGGCAAGTGATCATCGTCGAGTATTTAATTGTCTAGCGTTATTCAAAAGTCGTTGAGCGATTGAATATTGCCAAGAAAAATAAAGGGAAATAACGAAATCTTTGTCGTGAGTCAACGAAACGCATCTTCGGCTAGGATAAATAATAAATTAGCTGTGAATAATTAAGAATCGACTAATAGCGAAGACAAAAAGGTTCTTTGATAGATTTCAATCGATCCTCGCGCTCGAAGAAACGGTCGATTTTCATACAATAAATTTCACGAAACTTAATGATTATCTTCACACCGATCGATCACAAGTGATTGATTCATAAAGTGAACATTGTGTACTTAATCATGTACGCATAATAAGAAAACAAACGCGCCAACCATTTTTTTCTTTTTTGCAAACTCAACGATGCAGCGAGAACAAAGCCAAATGAACAGAATCTCTTAATCGTTTTTAATTAATTAACGGACGATGTCTCATCCTTAAATAATTTATTTAAATTTATCTAAACAATACACGACTGCTCTCGTATTTCGTGATTAATTTATACGCGAAAATGTGATTATACCTGCCTATACGCATGAACGAAATGCGTTAAGCGTTAAAAACAAATGATCAGAATATCGATTCCCGCACACTAATTTGACGAAGGTTCAAATGTTTTTAAAGCACTTGTTAATAATATACGCGTATTAACCCGAGCGTATATTAAAAAAAAAAAGTTATGGCGAACCGAGAATGGAGCCTACGATGAGCTGTACGGGAATGGTTTAAAAAACTAAAGTGGTAACGCTTGGCCAAGGGAAATAATAAAAAAAGAAGGAGCTAAGAGATACTCTCGTGACGACGAGTACGTGGTTAAGAGCACAATAAACAGTTGACGCATTGCGCTCCATTAATTTCGGACGTATAGAACGAGCAGCGTCCATATATATATATATCTGTGTGGAAGGTTTAAATTGTTAGCGCGCTAAACCGATAGCTCTTTCTCGCAAGCTGTTTATCCATACCGAGAAAGAACATTTTATCAATGTAGAGGCTGTTAAAAACTTTTGAGACTGAGACTTTCGAGTCAAGTATAAACTTGAAACGTGTGTTTAAGTGAATAATTTTAATTGCCACGATTATACATTAGATATCGGTTTGTCGATGAAGATGGACACACATTTGATTAAAAAAAAGTTATGAGTAACATTGACATATATTTACGTATACATATTGTAATTTATCGAAATCATTTTTTATGATTTCTTATATGGGATCTAAACTGTGGAAAATGGTTATATTAATTTATTTTTTAGTGGAACATCAGGGGATGTATTTCGTTCATTCCAATTTTCCGGTTAGAAATTAGCTTGCGATTTAAAAGAATACGTAACTAGAAACTATATATGAAAAGTAGTGAGCAAATAGGCTAAACGAAACGATTTTTGCTACTGCGTTCGTGCATTTCATAAAGAATGAACGCATCATCAAAAGGTTAAAAAATCTTTTAACGCGTGTAAACTTGAATCTTCAAACATTTTTCTTAAATTGAATCGTTTACTCGAATATTAATGTTAATTTATTGCTGTTACTGTTATTTTAAACCAGTTATTTTACTAATTTTTAATTTATAAATTTAATTTACCATTTAATGAATATATATAAACTCTGGACTAATCGACTAATATGTAGAGATTACAATCAATAATATGCAGCTATTTTTAACAAAATGTTAAATGAGCTTCTCCAATTGATGTTTATATAATTTGGTGAAACTTATACATCAACTTATACATTATAATTCTTTGATTATATATAGCTACTGCATTTTCGAAAAATAATGTTGAATCGAAATTCTAATTTCGAGTAGAGAAGTTGTAAATATGGAGAGTAACTATAAGTGGAACGAGCGACGATAAAACTAAAGAGAAATGTGCAAACTCTTAGGAGTGATAGAAGTGACCGAATAGTTTCGTTGTCGTTTGCACGCTACGATCGTCGCAATTGAGGAGACGTGATATATAAAGATAGAATAATACACACATCACTTGATAGATTAATCAAAAGCGTTGCTTACGCTTGTTATTTGTTGTAATTTTAAATTCAACGGCCCTACATATTTCTAGGTTTAAAAATAACTTTTAATCAAATCGACTGGGATGTTAATTTCAATGTTGACATGATTCTATATGTTTACAATATGTACACTTTATTCGGGGGCATATTATAATATAATATTAAAACAATAAAAATTTGTTATTGTACATTCAAGGTTCGAGGTGGCGAGTTAAAAAACTCACGTACAAAATTAGTAAATACCCACGAGCTTTGGATAAGGGAGCCGTCGACAAAGAAATTGCCAAAGCGTTTTCCGTGTGGTCCGATTTCACCGATCTCTCGTTTACACCGAAAAAGTCAGGACAAGTAAGTCAATGATCAACGTATTTTTTTTTTCTTACGCGTAGACGTACACGTGTTCTATAATGATCGATATTATTTTCTTTACCGAACAAAAAAAAATGAAGGTCCACATAGAAATTCGATTCGAGCGTGGTGAACACGGAGACGGTGATCCGTTCGACGGACCTGGTGGTACGTTGGCGCACGCTTATTTTCCCGTCTACGGTGGTGATGCGCATTTCGACGACTCCGAGCATTGGACAATCAATAGCTACAGAGGTACAAATTTGTTCCAAGTCGCGGCACACGAATTTGGCCACTCTCTTGGACTTAGTCACAGTGACGTCAAGTCAGCGCTGATGGCGCCCTTTTACAGAGGTTACGATCCAAATTTTATGCTGGACAGCGACGATATCCAGGGGATACAGGTATAGATATATTCATTTTTTTTTTATTTTATAAACATTTACTCTGGTACAAATTTGGGCAGTTGTAGAGGTCGATATTTTTTAGGTTGTGACTAGCCATTTTCTACAGATTTTTCAATACACCCAAAATTAACCTGAGTAAAAACCATTTTTGGTCATTAAGGGTACTTCTCCTAGCTCCAAATTCCCCTAGTCTGTCCATTTTCTTATTTTGCTACACTCATTCATAACAGTCAAATCAAAAGTAACTATTATTATTTTTATAGTAACATGGAAAATTAAAGGTATATTTTATAGAAAAAATATGATTGCGTTATGTGATTGTTTATATCACTTTTACACGTGGGAAAATTTAGTTTTCTCTAATCTAACTCTGATAGATAATCTAAATATCATATATAAAGAAAATTTTTTTTGGACAAAAAACGCAGGAATTGTAAAGAACTCTTAATTACGGAATATTGGTGAAGTCTGACACTTTTGGTCAAACGACTATTTTTACGACTAAAAAACATTTCACAAATCCTTTGATTTTTAATTGGGGATTTATATTGAAAAAAGAGACGTTTCAATTTGTGTTTGGGTGGTTGATCGATAAAAATTAAATATTTTCTCTCGTTTATAACAGGCACTGTACGGCGATAAATCGGAAGATGTTGGAGGTACAAATATTCATCAGCGTACGACGAACGTACCACCAACCGGTGAAGAAGACAGTCAACTCTGCCTCGAGCCAAAAGTTGATACAATGTTCAACTCGGCAGAGGGACACACATACGTCTTCAAAGGTAACAGACATTTTAATCAAACTCGCCAAAGATTTTAGTAAATCGGTTAACGCGCCAACCCGGTTAGATCACAAGTCGAAATTCCTTTTTTTTACTGAAATTTCAAAATGTTTTTTTAAGATTATTACGTGCATATTACGCGTGAATAGGAAGATTATATATATAAAAAGGGAGAAGACAAAAGTCGAGTAACGGAAATCGACATCCAATTTCTTTATCGCGACTTTTCTTAATTATGCGTGAATGAATTCGGACAAAATTAGATGTAAACAGAAGATAAATAAATAGGAAAAGTAATGTTTCATAGATTTCATGAAAATAAATTAAATAGTATATAATAAACGGTTATGAAATGAAAAATATGAGGACTGAGTTAGCTGTGTATATGGCTTACCCGCCTATACTTGCGTCGGGCGCCATCGCGTTCTTTGATAAAAAATGTAAAAATGATCGATCCAAGATCTTGCACAGAATCTAAAGGTTCATTAATAAACGTGTAATATGTATCTACTCGGTACAGGTGATTATTATTGGAAATTGACCGACAATGGAGTGGAAAGTGGATATCCACGATCGATCAGTGCATCCTGGAAAGGATTACCAGGAAACATAGACGCTGCGTTCACCTACAAAAATGGCAAAACATACTTTTTCAAAGTAAGCGTTATATATATATATATATATACCGTTATTTGATCATTCGATTTTGACCGTAACAAATAAATCATCGGTATTTTTTCTTCCGACTCGTTTTAGGGCTCGAAGTATTGGAGGTACGTCGGTAAGAGGATGGATGGCGATTACCCGAAAGATATTAGCGAAGGTTTCACCGGTATACCCGATAACATTGATGCTGTCACTGTGTGGACGGGGAACGGAAAGATTTACTTTTACAAGGGTACGAAATTCTGGAGGTTCGATCCCGTTCAAAGGCCTCCGGTTAAAAGTACCTATCCTAAACTCATCTCTAACTGGGATGGTATTCCTGACAATGTTGATGCCGCACTTACTTATCATGGCCATACGTACTTCTTTAAGGACAAAGCCTATTACCGATTTAACGATAGGTCCTTTTCTGTAAGTATTTACTACGCTATCGTTTATTTATTATTTTTTATTAATTAGCGAACAATTGTTTGAAATGCAGTTTTACTTTACATACATTGTAGATCATTTATTTATTCTTCTTTTCTTTTAATTAATGTTCAATTGCTTTTAAATCAAATATTTCCTTATGGGAATGACACATGTAAAAGTTTAGACGCGGGTAGAGATAAAAATTAAAATGTCAAACCATTTTCAAATACTTTTCAAATTCGAGCAGATTTTGATATTGTAATTTTATTAAATTTCTCATAAAGTTTAATACGATGAATAATCTAGAAAAAAAAATATTTAAAGTAAATGTACCAATGAATAGACATAAAAAAATTGCTACCAATACAGGTCTGTAGTCATGTCCGTGAAATAAGAGTTTGGTGTTTTACGTATAATATTACTGTATCATACCAAATCCTTGATCAGTAACCAGTTACTGGTAATTTTTTAATAAATAATCACAATGAATATTTTTTATATAAAAACATTTGGACAACTTTATGAACTAATAGATCGAATAAAAATCAATATTTTCACAGATACATACGAATTTTTAATGCCCTTGTATTGCAACGAAACCATATATTAAAAGGCGTATTCAAAATAGCGTTCAGAGAACGGAAAATTTGAAAGTAAATTGAGTTTTAGACCTAATCATTTTTCACTTGCGGGACCGTGTAAGGTTAAAAAATATTTTATCAATTTATAATATTAAATATTTTATTATTAAATTATTTACATTATATGAAGAATTTTTCAACATTATTATTTAGTTACATAAAGCATTTAAATAAAAGTGTTTTATATTATAGGTATTGGTACATTTACTTTAGTGATTTTTTTTATTTAATATTTGTTTCTCTATACCTGATTAAATATTTATTTCTCAATAATATTCATTGAACAATCAGTCTATAAGCTTCTTAATTAAATTATAAAGCTTACCTAAACCACTATAAAGTGAAAAAAATGGTTTATCTAATATTACTATTACGGTTATCATAATTTTTACTGCATTTTATAAATATTTACTCGTTTACAGTAATTTTTAGTACAATTGATAACGCAAGTTACCATATACGCTCGTTAATATTTACTATAATGAAATATAGTTGAAATAATCTTACGTTACTATAAGACATATATATAATAATTTTTTTAATTCATCACGTATCTGAGTGGAGATAATTAAATAAAATGTTAATAAAAATAAATTCAGTAAATATTTTCCCCGGTGAGATAATGTCGAGAATGATAAATGAAGTAAAAGAAAGAGGATGTACTAAAGTAAAGTATATAAATTTCAGGTTGACGAAGCAAATCCAGCATTCCCGAGAGCGATATCGTATTGGTGGTTCGGATGTAGGTCGACGAGCAAAGGAACATTAGGTAATATTCAATGGCTAACGGATAAAATTAAAAAAAATTCTTCTCTCTATTCTGGTCGTCTAAAGGAAATACGAAGTACCCTAGCCGATGACGAGGACGACGACACGGTTCACGAGAACGTTGACGATTCCATACTAGATGCTGTAACGTAGATTTAACAAATTACCCCTATACGACACACACACACACACACACACTCACACACGCGCATATACTCCTATATATATATTATTTAATTCAATTGGTTCACTAAACTCATTCGTTCCTAAAACTAAAAAAGAATAATACGAAAAGTAAACCACGTTCACCATCGAACGTGCGTACGTATATATACCGCCGAATATTATTAATTACTTTTATTTACAAAAAATTCTTACATATATAAGCGTCTCGCGTATGCATAGAGATCGCGGAACATTTTCCTCGACTCGAGAGAAAAGAGATATTTCGTACCCAGTTTCCGAGGATATATCCGTAATTGTACGTTCTTACATATATATATATACATACATAATATACATAATATACATATATATACATATACATTATTTTATATATGTATAAGAAATGTGTATCTATTTTTAGAAAAGATACGACTGTTATCCTATATGTGATATATTTTTTATCCTCTAAATGTTAATAGAGATTAAATTTTATATATATATACATATGAAAAAAAAAATGAAAGAAAATGTAAATATCAAAGCCTTGTCTTACCCAATTAAACGCGACCAGTAGCTTAATAATATACGATTAAACTAAAAAAAAAAAAATAATCTGCCTTTTTCTCTCTTACCTCTCAACTCTCTTCTTTCTTTCTCACACACTATCTCTCTCTCTCTCTCTCTCTCTCTCTCTCTCTCTTTCTACCTCTATCTCTTAAACTATCTCACTTACTCCTGGACACATACCAAAAAGAATGGATAATTCACCAGGTACAACGTACAGATGAGTCAAATTCGAGGATTCTGGACGTGCCAGTGTAAAAATAGAAAAAGAGAGAAACTGAGTGTCCTACAGTATCCAGGAAGAGAAAGAGAGAAGAGTTTAATTGGATCGATTGAGGATGGGATTTAAAGAAAAGAAAAATGGAAAAACAAAGAGGGCTGCTCAGGTTGAGGAAGAGAGCGCATTATAAGGAAGCCGATGACGATATCCGCGCTCTCGTAAAACAGTGACGAAAATATAATCAACGATGTATCTCGCACGCATGAATAATGTAGAGCTCGTATTAGATTATACATATTTTTCTCTTTTCTTTTTTTTTTTTTCATAGATCCTCTAAGGGAGACAGAGAGACGGTCTCGAGGATGAATTGCAATACGCGCGTAATAAGCAATATTAGTTTGTAATCAGTTAACGTATTAGTATACTTATATGCAACGCGCAAAAGCCTTGATCGCATTGTAACGAGGAAGTCGCGGCACTGCGTCAACCGAAGAATCCGTCTCGGCTGTCGACGCAAGAAGGAAGTTCGTGTATACATGTGCGACTCGAATTTATGAATTATTCATACGACGATACGTCTAATTAGTCGAGAGAGATAAAGAAAAAAAACACACACACACATACATACGTATAGATATATACATATATACGTTATTCGTTTTGTACACTTTAGATTAGTGAGTAACGTATGCGAGGCGAAAAATCCGAGTGTGAGAATTGAGTTTAGGGAGAGCAAGTGAAAGAGAGAGAGAGAGAGAGAGATAAAGAGAGGGATAAAAAAGAGAGAGGGAGTCTGTGGAGATATGAGAGGGTAAAACTGATCACGATCGCGGGAGAAAGAACAAACGTACCGAATTAACGGGAGATAACGCGATTAAATTCCATCAAAATACGAGGACCGTTCTCTCTCGTTTTCCCTCTCTGTAGTGCCTTTACACAGCTCTACGTGTATACAGACGCAGATACATACCCACTTATACATATATATATATATATACATACATAAAATACGTCGACGACGCATTGCGATTGTTCATCATCATTGTATTAAATTTTCTATTAAATATATACATATATATATACACACGTAAACATTTTTCACTTTTTTGAAATTTATATAGCGGTATACGCTTATTCTACTGTTTCTTTTTTTTTATACATTCCCTGCGCGCAAGTCTTTTCGATGAATTTATTCGAATAAAGCCTTCCGACGACGACACGCGTTTGAAAATGAGCGTTGCTAAAATTGGATATTAATATTCTACTAGAGTATTTACCGATTACTTTTATCCTTTTTTTTTTCTCTTCTTTATACTTCGCGGGTTTGATAGGCTACTTTGCATTTAACTAATTTCCTTCTCGGTAACGAATATATTCTTCATCGCGTCTCGGTTAGTTATTGCAATCGCGTAGAGAGAATCCGAATAAAACGTGAATAATATTCGTACTGTAATAAAATTGTGTATGCAAAAATGTTTAGGATGATCGATTAATTTTAATTTAATTTAATGAATATGATATTTTATTATTTAAACAAGAAGTTTATGATAGGAAGGTTGTATACAGTGATCGGTCTAAACGAACGATGTATATATACCTTTTTTTTATCTGCTGTTGTTGCTTTGAAATACAGGATTATTATTTGTAAGTTAATCCACCGAGTTACATTTACGTAAGGGCAAAAGTTTCGTAAGGAGAAACATTCGATCGTGACTTTAGGGCAAACTTAAGTTCTGACTTCGCTTTTTCGTAAATACCGGACCTCTTTTGTATTTTTCAAAAAGTTATGAATTATCGACTTTTATCTCGTTTAAAACGATATAGACAATAATAATTATAGCTATACGGCACTTTCCTCTCCTTGATTTCGTGAAGATTATTTATCGAAAATAATTAAATGATATCAATGTAACTGCCGTTTAGAGTTTAGCTTTCCCTTTCAAAAAACGAGCCGATCTGTATTTCAAATTTGTGAAATAATAAAACTATTATTGATCTATAAAATCTTGAATCTTACGGTACACTAAAATTCCATTTTTACAGAATTTTTACGTGAAAGAAAATACGCAAACTTTGCTTCGACCAATCCTTAGAAGCGAGAGGCTATTCATTCTGTGAAAGCATTAACCATACGAAAAGAATATTAGTCTAAAAAGAATCTAAATATTTTGGATAAATATTGCAGTTTCCTGATGATTAAAATTCTGAAATCAAAATAGTCATCCTGCTAACCGTTATTTTGTATGAGAAACGTTTAAGATCATGATCATGAAATCGCACGGATAGAAATTGAAATAATTTTAAAACGATTAAAACCGTATTTTTATTTTCGAAATAATTTTAAAATCACGTTGGAATCGTGTAACATTTACTTGAAATCATTTGAAATTATGGGAAAACATTGGTTGGTTTTGAAAATTATTTGAATTATAAACAATTCTACGAGGTTCGCAATTAATTTAGAATAATTTTTAAAATCTTCTGAAATATTATATAATTTTGGCACTTAATTATGAGTGAGTATCCTTTTAATTAATAATTAAAACATATTAATTTAGTGCAAGTAATCGTTTTTCTTATCGCACGGTAATGTAGATTTTATTCATTTGAAATATTATTGATCCATATTTTTTTTTATACTTAAGCCCTTTATCCACATGTCATCCCTTGTGAAGGGACTAAGTATTTATATTATAATATTAAGTATTTCAAAAAAAGTATAAATAAGTAATAAAAAGTATATAAATAATAATAATCAATAAAAAATAAGAATATAATTTTAAGTATCAATTATCTGATCATGGATCCCCTTGTAAGGTTATAATAACGGTGCTTATATCGGTGATTAAATTGTGCACTCAAAAATTAAATACGTTGGAGTATAAACCATAAAATTGTGACTTGTACACTGTAATACAAAGATATATATAAACAATAATTCAAATATTTACAGTCTAAATCCTCAAGTGTAAAAATTGACGCTAAAAAGTGTTATTTAATACAAAAATTAAAAAATATTACCGCAATAGTTTTACAAATTATATACTGCTTATCCATATAAATACATATTTGAATGTAGTTATTATAGGTATAGATTTTTTACATATTACGCGCTATCAATTTCCCGTATATTTTGTACTTTGAAAAACATTACTAAAATTTTATTATTTTATACAAAATCCATTAGCTGTTGTAAAAAACAAAAGGTAATACATGCATTTTATCTTTTTTGTTAATTTACATTTTCGGTTGATACATTCTAGCGTCAATTTTGATACTTTAAGGTTCGGAGTGCAGACTTCTTTTTTTGCACGATGCATATATATATATATATAAAATTATATAAATCTCAATTTCTTAATGCTCAAAAAAATAATGCGTTTATTTCTTGGATGCACGATTCCACCCTGTAACAGATTTTCCAAAATTATTATTTTTATTTTTGTTATTTAAACCACAAAAATCATAGAAGCCCGGTGATTTGTAATAATTAAGTACCGATTTGGCAATCGAAAACGTATATAGGATGAAACATTGTAAATCGTGCAATCATCCAAATATAGACCTAATATATGGGAAAAGGTGTAATACCCAAATTATCATTACGCATGGCAATAGCGCATGTACGGTTCTCGAAGACACATGGCACTTTGTTTACTATGATCGCGAATAGGATATACGTACGCAAAGTACACAACCACCCCATAATAATGCAAATACCTATATACCGATCGATTATTTTTCTCAAATGATACCACTAAAATTGAAATTTATAGGTATATATAAACAATATACCTATATATAGATATATAGACACACAAAATAAATTAGTAAATATTGTATCACTAACCTTTCCATATATATTTCGACGTATCACCTTCGATCCGTGCTGCAGGCACGCTCACATGTATGTACACATATTTATATAGATCAATGAAAATCCGTAAAATCGTGGATGTATATATAGAATTTTTTGTTACCTTTTATTATTATAATAGGAAAATTATAAATTTTTTTCGGAGCAAGAAATTATTCTCGGTTATGTGTTACCGTGGTATTATTTCATAAAATTATTTACAAAATTTCAAAATCAACGCCGTATTGTATATTTACATTAAATAAGAACATTTCGTTTCTTTCTTTCTTTTCTTTTCTTTTCTCTTTTTTTTACTTTGTATATGTATAGTTTTTTTTTACGCTGTCGCATATATTAATACAAACTAAACAACTTTTGGTTTACCTAAATTTTTTCGTTATTATCTAAACTATATATATATATGTATATATAAAAAAAAGAAGTGAGAGAAAAAAAAACGAAAAAATTTATATATATATATAAAAAAAACGAATACGCTATCCATTATTCATGAGAAAAAAGCATAATTGTACGAAACCTAGATTGTTTTGTTTTTTTTTTTGTTTTTTTTTCCTTTTATGTTATATACGGCCGATACAGGGGCTCTTGAATATCACCGCCCGTACTTTGGTTGTCGTAGGAGGTTTTTTTAAATGAGTCCATTTTAGTTGTAGATTTATTCAAATCATTTGTACACGCTTGATTATCGTTACGGGCGATGCCCGTTTCTTGCACTTTATTGCTGGATCTTGCTTCTTGCTGCGCCTTCTTGTTTCGTTTCCACTTCATTCGCCGGTTTTGAAACCATATTTTAACCTGGAATCAATTCGGATAAATGTAATTGTTTCAATTTTACATACGAGTATATTGTTGTGAGTGATAATGCCAGATTTTGTTTTTTTTTTACTATTTTATTGTATCCTGTACTATTTAAATCTTAATTTTTATCACTAATATTTTACTTTATTTTTTTTTACTACTGCTGTATAAAGTTTACAGTGAATTGAGTAAATCATATATATTTTGGTAGAAGAACAAAGTCTTGTGATGTTGATATATATATATATATGAATAACATTTATATGTGTCAATTAATGTACGATATTAAATTTAATAATTTTTAATATTTCCAGTTAAAGTTATAACGTTTACCGATATTCCTAAATTCATCCTATTTACATCATTTCCTTTGTAAATAAATGGATTCGAGTAGACAATATTGCTATATAGGAATAGTAAAAATGAAAAACTTTTTGAGCTATTTCGTTATAATTTTATAACGAATCTAATAAGTATAAATCAGCCGGCTTTTAACAATTGGCTTAAAGAACTAATTATATCCTATAAAATAGTTATTTTTAACTATAAAACAATAAATACGGTCAAATTTCTACCAGAGTAATAGAATTAACATAGCGAATAATTTTTCTAGTTTCACATCCCTCAACAATCATTCCGTGTGCTCGGTTAACTATAGGTATATTTTAACCTTCGAAAAGTGGTTTTTTTGCGAGTACATCGTCATATCAAAAGAATAAGCAATCGGCATTAAAATTGACATCTTTACACGAATCGTAATTATTTTAAACGTGAAAGAAATAAGTAATTTACATTAATAAATGAGTGACTGATCCATCGTTATTCAGACTTTAGGATTATTATAGAAACTATAAATTAAAATAAATGCGGGGTTATGTTGATTCTATATTAAATGGAAAATTAGAGTGAAAAAAATTATTTCATTAAACCTATTAACAGGTGTTTAAAAGTAATTTTGTTACATTTTCAACCTGAACATTACTTTGGATTTTATTGGATAACGAAGAAATGAAGAAAAAAACTCATATGGTAAAAACTGACTTTGTTCGCTCATTTTTGATAAAATAATCTACTATATATATTACTTATATCAAATATAAAATGATGTGACATTCTACTAAATCATATTTTGGATTGTTATGAATTTAAAAATTCTTCTAAATTCGATTGCAAGATAAAATGAAAATGAGCGACTGTATACGTCAAAAAAACTAATGTAATAACGATTAATTCTTTTTTGCATATCGTACATGAAGGATATATGAAAAAATTTCCAGATTTTTGGTATCGATATCGATATTCTAAATAATACTATAGTTTATATGTAAATTTACATTTGCAAATTGATAATCTTTTTTGTGTAATTACGGTAATTATATTCGATCTATCAATTCGGGTGACTCATTGTTCTCAAGTTTACACATTTGTTTGTCTCATCACGCGCGATCCATGTCTTTTTTCTAGATAAAATTAATCTTACGTGCACACCTGTACACAAATCGGTGAGTCACTGTCGTTTGATATTTGTATCAAACGAAAATCGCAAATTCGTATAGAATATTTAGGTTGTATATAAAAAAATATATTTGTTATCGTCTATATAAATCGAAATTTCGTACGCTTCTTAGAGTATTCGTTCGCATGCTGCAGTTGTAATTAGCCGACGCGGTAACCACCGGTGTTCGGTACATGCATCATTGCTATTATACACACATCGAACCTGTCATTTATTCAAGAAGCTGATGTATCTTACGTAAGGTGCGCAAATCGTCGGTGCATCGATAAGAGAGGTTCCATGATAATTAATTAACAGTATCGTACAACAAAATCTGTAATAACGTATTTGAAATTAAATTATAAAGATGAGAAAAATCGAAAAAAAATATATATATATAAAACGGTTATTGAGAGTTTGCTGAATCGCTATAGGAAAACTTTGATACTCCCTCGCACATATATACATAAGTGTATATACGTATCGTTATTGAAAGTAAAGAAAAAAAATGGTCGGCCCGTATAGAGACAAGTGTAAGAGATATACATTCGGCATTTCCCGTATCTCCTAAAACACGATGTTTCTTCTTATCTTGATCCCATTTGGCAAACATTACCTCTGGTCTCTATCCGTTACAACCCTCTCTCCCCCATATATATATCTGGAAACTCTGAATAAATCGTAGAGCGATACACGATTTCCAAGAGTGCCAGAGAAAGAGGGAATCCCATCGTCATCCTTTATTCAATTGATCTTGTATATATATATATAGGTGTGCGTGTGCAGTGTAACGCGATACACACACACACACACATAAGTAACGTAGATAACAAACCGAAGAATAAGAATAAGAAGAAGAAGAAAAAAGAAAAGGCGTATAGGAGAATTTTATATACCGCGCAACTCTCACAGTGCGCTTGAGCTGTGCATCCCTCTTTGGTCGCACGTATCAGACTACGACTTACCCCACCATCGTTACTTCGTTAACTACATCATGGCGCATGCCTTCCTATATATATATCTATCTATATACTATACCTACGGAGAGAGAGAGAGAGAGAGAGAGGGAGAGGGAGAGTTAACTCTAGCGGAGGACTTTCGCCCTTTATATATATATATATATATATATATATATGTAACATCACCCTCGCGCCCGTTTGACGATCGATCGGGAAAGAGGCGACTGTACCATCGCGAACGGCAACGTCGCCTATCAACACACACGTATACACACCGTCCTTATATTCGCGGAAAATTAATGATGATTGATCGGTATCTTCGCTCAATCCTTAAGACTTCCGGTTTTGTAAAAAAAAATATCTCTTCCTTCTGTATATACTGGTTTAATCACACTTTTTTGTAAAAGGAACAAAAAAATATTCTTCTGGAATCGGGTTCCACATTATATATATATATTGTTTATAAATATTCTAAATTACTGTTTGTACTATGCACGGAGAAAAATGTAAATGATGAAATATCTTACTAATAAAGTAAATGTCAGAATCAAAGCAGATGTAGGAAAACTCGGACAAAAGTTATCATTTTTATTAGAAAAAATTTTTATTCGGTATCGGCCTTTAAAAACAACGTTAAAATCCTTTAATCGTAAAATCGATGTTAATATTATTAATTTTCACTTATTTACATACGTATTAAACTACTAGTATAATTAATAACTTTGCAATTGGAATGTACTCCCAGATACACAGATAAAATAAAATAAAATAAAAAAACAATAAAATATATCAATTTAATATTAATATTCGTGAAGTTATATCAATCTATTAATAATCGCATATATAGTAATTTTTTGGAAATTGTGAGTCTGTCATTTGATTGGTAGAAACTATACGGTAACGACGCGCAATAAAATATTTTTCCTCCGTGTACATTTGGATCTTACTTAATCATCGTGTAATATATCGTACATCTCGAGCGACCGAAAGAAAGAAAGCCAGAAAGAAGAAGAAAAATCAATTACAGTAATTTGCTGTCTGATTGCAAAAGTAGAAAAGAAAGAAAGGAGGAAAGGGAGGAAAGGGAGGAAAAGGAGGAAAAGAGAAAAAGTTTTATTTAACTTATGCGATGAATCCAATACTATTTGCTTGACTCCAATTAGCTTAGTTTCGCCGAGGGTTTGAATGGGTTAAATGGATCTGAGGGGAAATATTTAATTTTTATATTACTCCTCTATATATCTTTGTAAGCACGGTACACGGATTTACCTCCTTTTATCTTATTATATTACACGATACGAACATCTATACGTCTATTTTTTTATCCATAATTTAGAATTTATAATATATATATATTATGAGATGCGCGATAATTTTATACAAGAAAGTTTAAAGGACCATATATATACGACATTATATTCAATTGAATTACACTTATATATATATAGATGTATATATATAGGGAATACCATTATAGAGCCAATAGCTAATTAGAAATTCAGGTCGCGTTTGTACGATTGTATAAATATTGACGTATATCTCTCCCCCTCCGACCCCGTCTCCCTCGCCAGAGAACAGGATAATATGCGTAGAAAGGAAGAGAGAGAGAGAGAGAGAGGAACCGAGAAAAAGTTCGTCGATAAAAATACGAAAAATGAAACATTTCCCCTCGATTAGCATCCGACCTACACTACTAAAAGTTTGTCGCTATTAAGAAAAAAAAAATATATATATGAGTGTTGGCTGACGGGATAACGGCCCCAAGATTTATTCATGATTAGGAAAGTACCTTTTTTCACACTGAATTGCACACCTTGTCGAAGAATAGGATAGAGTGAGAGAGAGAGAGAGAGCGAGAGAGAAAGAGTGGGACTGCCGGTGGTCACGCTCAATCGGTAAAGCAATGATTGCACATCGATCATGTTGCTCTCCGCGAGACAGAGTAATTTTCCGTTTCTCCCTCGTCTCGGTTTCTTCCTCCCCTTCCCCCCTGCCCCCCCCCCCCGTCCCACGTTTCTGGTTGTCGCGTGATTAACCGGGAAAGACCAGGAGTGAGAAAGCGAGAGAGAGAGGGAGGACAGACAATTTGAACGTCCTTTAACGGTATGATTGCATAGAAACTCTCGAATCGTTACGATCCTCGTATGAATTTGCGCGCTTAAGGCGGTACCCAGGTTACGCTCCGTCTAACCGGGTTTCGGTTTCTCTTCATTGTTTAAACATGGGAAATGCGAGGTGCAACCTCGAGGATATCCGATAGCGTTCACGTATTATGTACACATATATAGTAATCTTTTTATTTTATTTTTTTTTTCTTTATTCTTTTCACGCGATGACCGAAATGATTTTACGTATAACTTGGTGCGTTTAATAGGTGGACATTTCATTTCAGCTCACCTGACTGTATGTGTCAGGTCATCTGGATTTTTTCGAAAAATTCTTAGTAAGTTGAACTATTCCGCGTTTCGTGTATAATCAGTTTGCGCGTGTTCGTGTATTAAAAAATTAATTAGAAATTTCAATCTCGAGAACTATGTGTAGTGTAAATTATTGTAGTCACCTTGGTATAGACACGGATTTCATTTTTTAAGTATATGTTCATTATTTTCGCTTATATTAACAGGTTGGGGATGAAACGTCTCAATTAATAGACCACAAATAGTTTTACATTATTTTATATTAAATTTAACGGTCTGTACGAGCCAGAATATATAAATATTCTTAATCGTTAGTCCATGGTGTGCTACAATTCGTAGCCCTTACACCAAGTTCGATAAGTATAGATAATTTAATTCTGGAGTTATCTTAATAATAATAAAAATTATTATTAAGATAACTTTAAATATAATTATGAAGAAAGTGTATGATAAAATTATATATGTAATGAATGTTTCGATCACAATTGCCAGTTGGTCTCATCAGTAAGGACTGGCAATCAACCTTAGACATTGAATATTGAAATTATATCGAAATAGACCAAGAACTATACTATTGAATGGGATATATATACATTTAGATATACATTTCACGAGCGTATTACTCTTTAAAAAAGTTTTACATTATTGTTTGTAAATTTGGCTTTCAAAGTTTAATTTCCGGTTTTGAATTATTTTTATTATATTTTATTGTATTTTAGTCTAAGGGGAGCAGCATACCTGATTGTTACCGACCCAGTCAAATATTTTGTTTATTACAATTTATTTAATAAAATTTCTTATTTTATGAAAAATTGAAATTAGAAGCTAAAAATTAATTGGCGCTTTCATCGTGTGTTTTTTTTAATAGTACTTTTCTTACTACTATACTGGTAGTATTCTTAAAACAATATACATTGAGGGGATATTACAAACGTACGCTACTTGCTTGGAATTTTCAAAACCTTAAATATTTTTCATCGTAATATATACTTTATTATCGTACGTAAGTACGATCTTCCTAAATTTCTATTATAATAATTCATAGTATCAATCGTATACATATAAAAATGTGAGTAAAATAAAATACAAACGTTATAGTTATTGCAACGCATGACGATAAACACCTATGAAATTATAAAAGGGTAGTTAATACAAAATATAAATACAATCGGTTAGCAAAAGCGTATTTGAGTAAATAACATTATTTAATTAACGAAAATGTAATGTTTAACGAGATTTATTATGTCAAGAACAATTTAAATTAATAAAATGAATTATTTCCATTTGGAAATAAATTGTTAACCAATTAATGAAAATAATGACCTGAGTTATACGATCAAACAATTTTTTAATTGACTTTTTTTACTGTTTAGAAATCGATTAAAACTCAATTTGAGCGAAATGTGTTAATTATTAAAATAATTATCATTTAACACAATCTTCTATTTTATGAAACACTCATATATATATACATATACATATATATATATAAAGAAACTGGGATAACTTATTATAGTACATTTATTACAGTAACTTATTATAGAATAATATACTTTAAATAAATGTAATATTCAATATATTCTCTACCCTTGCCTCCATTATGGTAAAAACTATCTGTTTATACTAATTATTAAATTTTACTATAATTAATATAATATCTTTAGGTAATGCATAAATAAATTATAAAATGTAATACTGGGGTAATATATATGTAGATAACGAACAGAGAGAGATTTTACCTGTGTTTCCGTCAACATGAGGGATGTTGCCACCTCGAATCGCTTTGGTCGACTCAGATACTTGTTCTGTCGGAATTGTTTTTCTAATTCTAATAGTTGCTGAGACGTGAACGCCGTTCGTGGTCGCCTTGTCTTGCCCAAAAGTGCGTGTTGAGCAGCGCAGCCTGAAATCGAAACAAACGATCATAAACAATCCCGGACGATTCCCGCATCCTAATTCGTATGTTTTCGTCACTCGGACTATTAAACAACGCGACGGTAAAGAGCGCCAACAGTCAAGTGTCTTTGCACACTTATATACATTGTGTGAAAAATCAAAGAGCACACGCATAGGTTAAAAAGAGAGTGTAACATGTGCGTGATAGAGAGAGAGAGAGAGAGAGAGAGAGAAAGCCAAAACGAAAAGGTTGGAAATTATCTGTGGAGTATAAGGGAGGAAGTTATAAACGATGACAGATGTCAGTAAATAAGGGAGGCGGCGTCAGCGGCGGCGGCGGCAGCTCTATCGAGTGAACATATCGGTGTTGGTGAGCTTTTATTTGTAATATCCTTGCATGCGAGGTAGGGGAGTGAAATACGTTTAAGCGAAACCCGTAGGCTAAGGGGGGAGAGATAGACGTAGAGAGAGAGAGAGAGAGAGAGAGACGCGTTTACAAGGCCCCTTTATCATGATAATTTAATTTATTTGGGGTGCCATTAGCCGTTTTCAGGTTGAATTTCCTGCACCATAAAATAATTCTAATCATCACAGTGGTAAACACTCGCTAATAGCAGTGATTAATGCCGGACCGGCAAATTTATATCCTTTGCCCACTCCACCCCGACCTACCCATCTGATTAATTTCTATACACATAAGAATGAAGACCCCTTAACAAGATCAATTAGCTGACCTGTTTATACCCTTACACTTTTTACCTCCTTCGGCTATACTTTATTTCATTTTATTCTTCTTCTTCTTATTATTTTTCTTCTACTTCTTCTTTTTCGATCCTTACGAGACATTGATACATCAAGATTGTTTAGATAAATATATATATATAAGTAATCGCAATGGCTGTATTGAATTTATTATAATAATAATAATATAATATTTCTTTATTTTGGGAATTGGTATCGAGATATATATATACATATATATAAAACCTTCTGAATGACAGACGGACATAAACAGTTTATGTCCCATCGATAGGAATTATTAATTATAAAATTAATCTATTACAAAAATGTTCATTACTGTTAAAATTGTTAAATTACGGTATAGGCACATAAACGTCACGATCCAAATATTGAATTATAATTAAATTTTCGCAAACGTTTTACCAAAAATTAATATTATTTATTAAATTCTACCGCATAATTTTTGTATTCCGACATATTCTGCACGCATATATATATATATATATACACAGAAATATAGATTCGTGTAGTTTTTCGGATAAATTTATTGAAACTCGATCGCTCCGGGAAATTGAATTGTTAAGAACGTCAAAAAAAAAATATCATTTGGTTTTGTAATGACCATTCGTTGATTAAATACCCGAGAGATGAAGGGGGTGGGTGAGGGGGAGATCAATACTTTCGGGTGGAAAAGCCAAAAGATGCGATCGGAATAGCTATTAGCTAATATTAAAAGTACCAGGAGCGAAACTACCAGAAGTCGAGAATAGATGGAGATCGATAATAGAATTTATCCGACGGTTTCCCAACCAGCGGGAATGACTACGTTATACATACTAAATAACCTTACGTTCACGAGACGATGAATGCACACATGAATACGTATGAGAGGACGCCTGTCTATATACGCGGTTACACATTTTTACGGACATCTGTTCTCTCAGATTTTCCACCGATTTATACATTTTTTGGAATAAATTGTTTACTTTTTTTTTCTTATTTGTGCAACGAGAATGGATTAAAATTTAGAACGGAATAATGTGGGACATCAATAATTAATCATTTATTATACGTAGTGATTTTAAATATTTTTAAACAAATTATACTATTTTTAACTTTTACCCGAAATTTATTTTTATTTTTTTATGTGTAATATAAGTTTCTTTAATAATTTTATACACCATAATTTTAGCATAATGTAGTCTGGATATGCCAGAATACATTTCATTAAACAAATTAATATTTTCTTAGAAAAAAGAATTGCAAATAATACTCTAATTGTTCAATGAAAAAATTATCTATCTGTTTTTTTACATAAATTTTGAAATTTGCTTCAATGTAGTTTTGCCAATGTATTTTTCAAAATTCTGTTCGACTTAAGTGAATTATAATCGTATATTATTAATATTTCAGTCTATATAATACAAAGATTTTTAGATACACTGCTGTAAGAGCATTGTTTATATTTTATGATTGAAAGAGTTATGTCGTAATAAAATTATCGAAGAATATTAAAAATTACCATTATTTAAAAATTTAAAATATACTTCAAGTTATTATATTCAATTTATTATTGATAACAACATTTTTTAAATTATTTTAATCTGCCCTAGTAGAAATCGAATCCATTTCAGTCCATTTATGAAACGCTTTTTCTCGCATTTCTTGGCGAGTACCAAGCCATTTCATCAAAATCGCTACAAACTGGCTAGGAAATCGTAGAAAAAGCGTTTCAAAAATGGGCCAAAATGGATTCGAATTTTACCAAGACATGTTGATAAATCATAAAAATGGCCGAAAAATGGTCGAAAAATGGATTGGATTTCTACTAGGGTGCAGGTTTATTCTTTTTAAATCATTTTTTCAATTGAATAACATTTAATTTTTATTTATAGTTTAACTAAAAGTATTGTATGTATAAGTATTTGTTTAACGTAGAATAAAATGTGCGCGTGATAGGGTAGTTTTAATTTTTTTCGTTGAAATGATGTGCGTTGTGACAAATATTCTAATCGGATATAGATAAAAATGTTCGCATTAGGGATATTTATTTACAAACTTTTATTTGTCACACCTATAGCAGCTAATCCCGGCGCCCCTCTATTCAGAGGAAATTGGGTGGGCAAAACTTTAGGAACATATGTGTGTATTATGTATACTCAAAAACACGAGACACAAAGATAATTTTATCAAATTACAATAGAATAATAACAATTGTTGATAAGAAAAAGAGAAATCTCGGGGTGTAAAACAATCCGAATGTAAATTAATTATAATAAATTAGAAAAATGGTTTCTCATTCGCAAACAATTACATGTATATTGTACATTTTTTTATCTAGATATTTTTTATCGTAATTCACAATTGTATTTAACAAAGTGTAAATTTGCTTTCGTTTATGTGCAAAAAGTAGCTAGAAAAATTTTGAGAGATTTAAGTATCAAGAATAATTAAAATGTTAAAAATAAATAAGAAATTTTATGGTATTATATACAAATATACGATTTTTACTCAAACTCCGAAAAATATTTAATTGAAACTAATTTAATTGTCCAAATGTAAATGAATTATAATTACGTAAACTAAATTTTATTTTCCCAAATGAAAAATAAATGAAAATGTATATAAACAATGATAATATAAGTTGAATAATAAAATAAGGTATAAATCTAAAAGGGATAAATCATGAAGGCATATATAGTTTTAAATGATTATAATTTGAATAGTAAATTACGTATGGAAGATGGGAAAGCGTGTATATCTAATTAGATGGATATTTCTAAGCGTGATTAATATTCATTAGATTCGAAAGACTAACAATGTTTGAAAATGGCAACGAGGAGAAGGAGGACGAGTATAGTAGCAGGGGAGGAGATTTTAACGCCGAGGAAGGAAGGAGTGCGTGTATATATATAGTGCACATTCGATGTTCAATAGAGTGACTCGGTTGGCTCACTGTAGATTCGCAAATGAGTCCTCGGTTGGCGCTAATAAAGCACCACCGGCTGAAATAACGTTCCCTCGGGGCAGAAGATCCAATTACGACACCTAGCAATTACTGACATTTCATTTCTACTTACCCTTCCGAAAGGAGATATTAACTATAATAATTAGTCATGAGATCCTGCAAAGTGGGAGTAATCATTTTTAATGTCAAAACTTCACTACTGATGCATATACTCTTCACCAACTTGTCTTATGTATCTAATTATAACCATATATATATATCGCCATCTAATTCATATGCCAAACAAAAAGATCACGAGGTGTTTTTTGTTATACGGTACTGTATATCCTTAATTGAATGTATATATTTATGAACTTGTCAGAATATTTTTTGTATCCACTTAACTCTTACATCTTTAAAATTTTAATAGGTTTTTGTCGATCAAAACAATATTATTATATATCTACCATTTTGATTAAAAAGATATGTTTATCGCAAGTAAAAATCAATGAATTTATGAAAACATTTTTCTTTTTTTTTGACAAAAAATGGATAATCAATGGGGATTTCAAACTTGTTATATTACCATCCGAGGCATTTACCGAATGAAAAATATTATTTTTACATAAATTAATGCATTAAATTAAAATTTGAGAAAAATCACGAAAACATTAATAATCCTTTGTTAAGCTTTAATATGTAAATTGTACAATGTTTCTAGATGATTTGTGCAGTAGTTAAGGATATTAACTGTTTTGAAAAGTTTTATAGTCGTCAGCATAGAGCGAATCAAATTTTTATAAAACTATTAATATCTTATATTAACTACATGTCGTACCAAACTTCTTTTTAAATTCTTTTGTTAGTTTTTGTAAAAAATGGAACGCTATTTGTCAATTAGTAAATGATACGTATAGTAGTAATATCACGAATTTGATAACCCCTTAAAATTATAATTAATTCTCAATAAAATTTATAGTATTAAATATATCTTTGCTATTATGAGAAAAATAAAAATTTGAGTATACATCTATGAAAGTGATGTATAATTTTACAAGATTTTAAGAAATAAATTAAGTAAAATTGATTCATTACTAATCAGAAACTATCCTATTTTACGTCACTTGTAGTTTCCAAGCTATTTTTGAAACTATTCCCAAATATTTGAAATATAAAATTACGTATATAATTTATAGCATTTTCGTATTAGAAATACTGAGCATTTTCAGGTTATTACAAACCTTTTTTGGCCATTAATTACCAACTTTTTTTGGTCAGCTTTCGGACAAACAACCAGTTAGGTGATTATACGCGTTAAATAAATAAAATTAATCTTTTTTCACCAAATCGCCGTACATATATATATGACGTAAAAAATCGAAATTAAAAGTATTTATAATTATTTTTAAGTTTCAATTTTATGTACTACCATATAAAAAGCTGCAAATATACGCGTATCGCTATTTTAACAATCGAGACAAGAGAAATGCTGAATTACGGTTTAATCTGAAAATTTATGACGCTTTATCGTTCCACAAAAATCAAGCAATAATAACGCACAACCGGCAGCGTAACGAGCTACAAAATATTTTTGTATTTGGTATGGTATATAATGACCGATCAGGAATATTAAATTTTAATTCATTATCATCACACTAAAAAAAGTGAGTTTTACTTTATTTCTTTATTGCTTTAATAAATTATTGAAAATGTTAACATTTCTCGTTAAATTTTATAAATTAATTGATCTCTTCAATGCATCTGGTCAAATTATTTTAAAATTGAAAATATACTTTTAATATTTCGACAAGTTTTTTATTTTCGATTTCAGCAAACTTTATCAAATATTTATCGAAGGGCTCAAAAAAAAAGAAAGATTAGTAGTACACACATGTGGCTAAAAAATATTATCTTCTTAAAAATGTGTAACCAAGTATTGAATGGCGAAAGTTAGCTATTAGCTGGCATTGTCAAACTGTAGACAGGATATTTGTTCTTCGGCTTTCTGAGCACCGAGGGTACGTGTAAACTCACAACGAAAGTCGTCGAAACGAACTCGAAATAAACATGTTTTACGGATGACCAGATCTACCAACTGAAATACATTTAATGTAACCAAATATTTATGTTATGTATTTAAATATTACGTAAATATACGGGAATAGAAAATTATTAATAAAAATTACTTTAATGTTTTGAGTACCGTGAACGTTACTAGAAATTTAAATAAAAAGGGTAAGGGGAAAATGAAAAATTTTGAGATTGTCGAAAAATATAACTTTGCTATATAATGTAAATATTTTGCTCGGCATATGTTTATATATCAATTTAATATTTACTTATCTAAAAAAATGTCTCATTTATACCTCATGTATACCAGAATTTTTATAGTACAAAGGTAAAATGTTGGCATAAGCGAGATTGCGTAATTTTTCTCTATAATTTTATAGTAATTTTTATTAGACGAGTATACTTGTTTAGTTTCAGAATTTTCAGTATACTGCCACCACCATTTTTCGTTCAAAACATTTATAGATAAATTCAATACCTTGATTTTTGGCAAGAGTGAAAAATAATGTTAGTAAAGAGTTCGCCACGTAATTAATTTCATTAAAAGTTTTCTCGATTTCGAGGGGATATTGGAACCAAATTACAAGAATATGTACACTATAACCATTACAGAAGTCCTGTTTAAGATACTAAAGCAAATGTCTGATAAAGATCGCTAGATACAACTTTTAATAATATAGAAAGACATAATGCAGCAATTTTTGAGAATTAAACATTTATTTATTGAAAGAAATACATGCAACGTTACACTTTGGTAGTTTTCTACAGAAAATCACTCAGACGTTAATTTAAACATTATATTTAGATTATTAATTTAAAAGTCTAAAAAAATTCTTCCGTTTATAAAAATTACACGAATGACCAAAATTCTGAGTCCGGCGTTTCCTCAAACAAAAAAACGAATAGTATAATACAGGGACGAAAGCGTTAAAAATGTCGGATAAAAAGAAAAAAAAAGCCATGAAAAACGGAATATAGCTTAATAAGCACTCGAGACAAGAAATAAAGTGAGCTATAGAGTAGCAAGGTTTAAAGATTAAAATCGAGGATAAACGGTGAAATTTGAAGCGCGTAAAAGCGTAGAGAAGACACGGTTGCATTTACGAGATAGGAGGCACTTGGCATGCGACGGGTAGACCGATACAATTTTCGTTGTGCGCGAGCGAGAGTAGGGTAGAAACCGTACCCTCGTAGTTTGCTCCCCATCGTCTGAAATCCCGGTTTATGCACCACTTCTCTCTTCCTCTCGCACTCTCTCTCTCTCTCTCTCTCATCTCTCCCTTTCTCTCCCCACCAATTGAAGTGAGCCAATTGCCATATCACCGCCCCCGCCCGATAAATCTGAACGTTGCTCCGGATGTTTGGCGATAAAAAGACAAAAGAACCAGGAGGAAAAAAAAACCCAGAGAGAGTAAAAGAGAGAGAGAGAAGAAACGTACCCGGGAATTCGCATCGATGTGCGCAAGGGTTTTGGAATAATTGGTACAAGGTGACGATTGGCTGGGACACACACAATGCGATTTGTTGGGACGTTTGTTTGCGTCTGCGCGAGATCTCTTCCTCGAGAGGGAAAAATCGATACCGGTGGGTGGCTAAATTAAAGAGCTTTTCTCATTCTCTTTCTATATATCTATATATACACTGCACGAGCATCAAGAAGTTAAATCATTCTCAACCTGTTCGAGGACGATTGATTCCCGATGTTTTATCGCACCTGTATACTCGTATCCCTCGATGTAGATCGAATAGATTTTCAAAGATACTGTGCATTATACTCTGTTTTTTGTCTTTCATACCTCCAAATTAGTCGGTAATTATCTAACAATCGTCTAACCTAACATCCAGATGTACATAGCACTAAATATCGTATATTCACACCTTTCCAATCATTTGCAAAATCTTTTGACACTTCGTAATTGTTGTAAAATAAGATAAATGTGCTAAACTTGCTTATGAGAGTGTACACATTTTACGTATTTTTTATGTAATGCTGTAACAATATTAAAAACCAAATTTACGTACCTAAAAAATTCAGGTTACTAACACCATTCGTACAATATTGTAATTTGGTATAATTAATTACGATATTATAATCAATTGTGCTTATTCCAGTAGTAGATAAAATTTAAAAAATTGCTTTTACAAAATTATTTGTCATTATAAGAAACACTTTTTTAAAGAAATTTCGACATATCAAGCCTCGGTGTTAATGGAAATAGTAATGAAAGCTAAAGATCCGAATGTTAATTGTTCATCAACATTAATTAAGGTAAACGTACCGCATCAAAGTGGAAGCGAATTTTATTATCCCCAGGAATATATATGTATATTACACTCAAAAAAATTTAGTGAATTGAATAAAATAGTTGTTTAAAGGTAGTACACAATTTGTGGTTGTCGAATACATTATTGTTCTTTCAATTAAAACGTTTCTTCGTTTTTAAACGCTTTTTAGTTTCATATTAATACTCAATATTTGAATGAATTTGATTGAATAAAGTATTTTATTCGATTAATTACTAAATTTTCTTTCATTATAAATGAGTTTTGTAATGCCAAACCTTATAGAATACGTTATTTCAGTTATATTTTATCTACACATGCAACGATTATAAATATTGAACTCAAAATGGATTTTATAGAGTTAAGAAAGATTAAAAAAAATTACCTAAAACCCGCTATGGTTATTTTTTATCCACATGACTGGGTGGAAAAATGCATAATTAACAAAATTCCCTAATGCTAACTAAAGTAAAAATGAAAAGCTTATTAATAAAAAAAATACACACTAATAATATTAATATGATTGCAGTCACGCCAGCGGGAGCACTGGACATTCCAAAATCATCGCAAGCATCGCCAATAATCGATAACGCCATCATCTACAGCATTAACCGATATGTGATCTATAGGAAATTTTTTTACCTCATACTATTTATAATTCTACCTCATTCCATGCTCTAGTCTTTCCGTGAAAGCTTTCACCCAATAGATTTTAAACGAACTATCGAGAAATCGCGATTTTTATACTTACGATTCCTTCTTTATTTTATTTATAGGTGTACTACTTGATTTCTCGCACATATGATTATTAAGTATTAAGTGAGAACAAAATAACAATGAATATTTTTTTAAAGATACATATCATTTATCAACGATCGTATTACTATTATAATTTAAATACTATATATATATGCGATAGTTCGTAGAATTTTTATACCGATCGAAATTCCTTTGACGCAATGCCATAAACCATAATATTGTTTAGAATCTAAGCCATACATGTATACGTATAATACCGAAGTAGATGTAATTCAAAAGAGAGAAAAAAAAAGGAGAACACCAAACTCAGTATTATCTCTTCGAAATGTTATTTCCAACGATATAAATGTATATGTATATATGTATGTATATACGTATATATTTGTGATAGTACCTCCCGGTGTGTACGTAAAATTATCTAAGGCCATCGAACCAATAAAGAAATGTTTATTTTATCGAAAGGATCAAAGCGAAAAAGAAGAAGCAGCAATAGCAAATATAAACTATTTTCGATTATCGTATAAAATTGTAATATCGAATCGTGGATATTTGTATATATATATGTATGTATGTATTAAAACCAGGTGGGTTTACCTCTGTATACGTACAATCACGATATCATGTAAATATATACACGGAGAGAAAAATTTTAATAAATTTTACTAAACTTTGGTTAACACGGTAACAGACTGCCAAAATGCAAAAAAAAATTACTGAACTTTCACTAAGAATTAGTAGACCCGCAGTAAAAATTAGCAGACTTCTCATTAAAAATTGATAGAAAGTTGAGTAATTTTTTAGATTTTGGCAGACTGCCACCGCGTTAATGAAAGTTTAGTCAAATTTACCGGAATTTTTTGTAAAATTTACTGAAAACTTTGCTCTCCGTGTGTATATATATGTATATAATTATATTTTTTTTCTTCGATGTGTATAAACAACTGAGAACGAAATAAATAATTTTATAATAAAAATGATTAATATTCAATGTGTGTATGTGTAACCGTAATGAGTCAGATCTAATTGAACGCTATTATACGGGGAATGAAGTCACATAAGCGTTGCCATGTGTACAAACACTGACAGCCGGTGTGACATTTGCTTGTTCGGACTAGGCTATACAAGGGTGCATTTGTACCAAGTGACATGAAATTTATCAGGCTTTATACTAAATAAAATTTAGTATCGATATAGCGCGCCGATATCCAATTATCGGTTGTCTCGCGGCATCCTCCAAAATCGTTCGAAAATATCATTCCGACATATATATGTATATATATATATGCTTTCGGTGGATGCGTTATTATTCCCTTTCGATTAAGCTTTCGAGTCACCAGATATATATGAATATACCAATCTATCTATAATATAGCTTAATTGAATTTGTAGCGGTGAAAAAAAAAATTACGCGGTTAACAATGATTATACTAATTAATTAATTATTTTACTTGTACTACTTTGCTTTTCGCAATTACGTTACTTTTTCTAATAACAGTAATGTCTTATCTGTGAAATGTATTTCAAGAGACAATATTAATTGCCGATTTGTTTTTGCTTTTAATTTTGTATAAGATGTATTGCGAATAGTTTAGTCATATATATAAATTACACCACGTACAATCATCTTAATGCAATATAAAGTAATCATCAATTTTTTATTATTATGTTTTTTCCATTATCTTAAGTAATTTATATATATATATATATATATATATATATATATATAAGGTGTATGTACATCACCGTATTGTATTGTATGTAAATAGATTTATATACCAATGATTAAATTTGTTATCAAATACAATTACATAGAAAAGATGACAACTGTTATCAAGCTTACGCTTGTATACTCACAATTTAACTTCAGTCTTTTACTGAAACAGATAAAGGAAAATATAAAAATCGATATTCCGTTTTAGTACGACGTGTATATACGATATAATTGAGAATAAAACTTGATAATTCCGAAATAAATAATTAATTTAAGACGACAGAATCCAGTTCTTTCTACATATTAATTCAATTACACAAACATATACAGCCACATGTCAATGCTATATTTATATGCGAGTATATGTATATATATAATCTATATACATATACACACATATATATGTATGTTTGTCTATATTTGTCACATCTGTACGTGTATGTGTAATCATACTTGTTACTCACACACACACGGTCATATATTTTTTTATTCTTTGTTTGTTTGTACAGTCATTACAAAATCGGTATATACTACAGGAAAGTCTATTTACTGTGTCTATATATATTATTATCACATTTTTTTACTGCATATCGTTGAAATCGGGTCGACCGTATGCGATATCCCTTCATTCATTCGGCTTTCGGTGTATGGACGTGCATACGTACGAAGTAACTTTTGCAATAAAACTTAGAGCGATTAAACGTGGGATATGTAATTAGGTGTTCGAGAAAAATTAAACTTTATGGTCATAATATACAATTTTGACAGTGTGAATAACTCCAACGCTACTATACGATAAATTTTATAAGAAAATTATCTCCTTGTAGGTGCATACAAATACGATATTTTTACATACATTGAGGGGACTAGCTAGTGTTCAAATTGAAAAATAGCTGTTTAACATCAATAATTAATTATTATTTTTCATTACCATTGAAAACATTTCGTAATTTTTTAAACAAATTATATTATCATTAATTTTTATTTAAAATTTTTTGGTCATTTTATGTGTCACATAACAATTTTGATTAGTTATGAGACTCCGTACTCTGATTTTTTTCCATAACTTGTCGCAGGATATCTCAGAAATCATTTCATTGAATAGGCTGAAAGCGTGGATTTAAGATTTTTAATATGTATATAAACTATTTACAGAATTACAATTGCTTTAATACAATATTTATTAAATTACTAAAAGTCCTACACACATTTCGTTCTACTCCTATACTTAACACACCGGATAGGTATATTTATTTGTGTCAATATTATAAACTTTTTAGTGTTAATATCTAACTTTCAAACTGCACTATAGAATACGCTCTTATGTGGAAAATACGCGTTATTTGTAAATTCATCCTCGATAAATATTATACACGGAGAGAAATATCTTGTAAAAATTACCAGTAAATTCATGGTAAAAGTGGGATGCGCTGTATTTATTGAAAGTTTTACCATGAACTTCTTGTAATTTTTCCCCCGATATCTTAGTATAGGCAAAAGTAGCACTTCGTCGGTAAACAAAATTTTCGATTCAAAGTATTTGTTATTTATAATTAAAAATTAAAGCGAATCATAACCTAAATCAATAGCGTTAAGAGTTACATTTAGTTCAAAATTCTTCGCAGAACTGGATCTAGTTGAACAAAATCGCATCGAACGAATAAACATTGGATGTACACCGGCCGGCGTTCGGTTCGGCGTATACATTTAACCTTTATTATGTCACTCTCCAAATGACGTGCGCGAATTTCTTGAGGGAGAGAAACTTAGGAGAGTCGATACAAACGATATTTTTTTACCGATCAAGCACTACTTTTGCCTATACTAAGATATCTGGGGAAAAATTACAAGAAGTTCATGGTAAAAATTTCAATAAATACAGCGCATCCCAACGTTTACCATGAATTTACTGATAATTTTTACAAGATATTTCTCTCCGTGTACAAAAAAAAATTAAGTATAAATCACATAGAAAATAATGTATTGTAGAAATTACCATTAAATTCCTGGAAATCGTGAGATGTTCGGTTTTTATTGAAATTTTTATAAATAGTTATAATATTTCTTATCCCAAATAAAATGTTAAACATTTTGGAATATAATATTGTATTAATTAAAAAAAGTGTATTCAGTTCATATAATTTTTATATAACCAGTAATCATTAATATTATTTACATACTAACCTGATCTAACCTATGAATTTTAAGGAAACGGATCTTATCCTAACTTTGGTATTTGTAATGTAAAAATATGAAGAAAGCCAAGTTATTACTTGCCAATGGCCACTTTGACGAAAGTTATTCGTCATCTAATAATAATTTTAATGAAAATTACTTCTAACTTAATCGCTTATAACTCCAAAATAAATAAAGATGAACATTCGAACCAAAAACCAGAAGAAAGTCGAGTTCAAGTATATATAATTTAAAAAAAAAAAAAGAAGATAAATTTGTTCCAATTGGAGTAAAGTTATGATAAAAATAAGAAATTATAAATATTTTAACCAAAATTTAATATCAAAAGTTTATTGTTTCTTTTAGCCCAAAATTCTTCAATTTCTTATTTTTACCATAACTTTACTCCAAATGGAGCAATTTTAGCTTATTTTTATTTAAATCATATCTACTTGAACTCAACTTACTTTTGGTTTTTGGTTCAATTGTTTATCTTTATTTGTTTTGGAGTTATAAGCGATTAAGGATGTTCTATGGTTACGTCAAAGTTAACAGAATTTAATGAAATTGAAGTATATTATTTGTAAGATTGTCAGAAATGTCTATGAATTTTTTCAATATTTTTTTCCACGCAAATTTTGAAGATATGCGACATAGAAGTTGACTTCTTATACATAGGCTTATATGGAGACTCGGAAAAAATGTGATTGACTTTAGAGTGCGATTGATGAAAAGTGTACAAAATTTAATAAAAAACTAGAAACATCACAAGTGAATATAAATAAAGCGGTATGCAAAATTTGAACCCATGGCACCGCGCAAAAGTTAAAGAAATTAATGAAAACGTTAAGAAAAAGTCAAGTTCACGAGCCGTGCGGGGAGCTGCGCGGTCATAGCAACGGTGTGCGCGGAGAGAGGGGAGACTCCCTCTCTTCCCCGCACGGCAAGACACCATAGAACATCCTTAAGTTGGAAGTAATTTTCATTGAAATTATTATTAGATGTCGAATAACTTTCGTCAATGTGGCCATTGGAAAGCAATAACTTGGCTTTCTACATATTTCTATCATTACAAAAGATATACCAAAGTTATGATAAGATCCGTTTCCCGGAGGTCATGTACTCCCCTTGTGAGTAAAATTTAATTGGCACACGTTGACAATTTTTCATGATGGTAAATTAATTCCTCAGCTTATTTGTAATTTTTCTAATATTTTTCTCTCCGCGGTGTATATATTCATGATACGAAACATCGAGCTTTTTGTAAATAAAGGGGTCCCATGCTCAATTTTCGGTGACTAATTAATAAAAAAGAAAATATAAAAGCAAATGGAAAAATAAGAAAAGAGAAGTCTTTGTTTATCAATAATCTAACTGTGTGCTGGATTTAAAATTTAAATATAATTGTGTTTTTGAGAATCATCTAACAAATGTAAATTCTGATGTAGACCCTGTTGAGATGTTTAGGTTCACACTTGAACCTTTTTGGTAAGACTTTTCTCGTGGAAGCATTATCTTAAATTCAGCACCTCTTATTTTTGCACATACTTTTTTATTTACAGATGTATTGACAATTATCGCGTTTGTCGATAAGGTAGAGAGCATAAATATTCGCTATGACATTCCGTTAAGCATTCCGCTTAAGCATTCTCAATATTCATGTATGATAAAACAAAAATTTCAGCGCAATCTAACACATATTTGTTGCATTTTAAAAATTATAAAAAGAAGTATCTGGTCAATTACTTTTATGAAGTAACTATAATTATATTGTTTGTGTATGATTGCTTGTAACATCAAGACATACAACACGAAAGCTCTCATAGAAGCTTCGTTAGAAAATATAATAATTTCGTGCAATTTGAGGTTACACGCTCGTCTAATTAAAAGCCATGTCAAGATTTTTGGTAACGATTTTCTCGAAAACTAGTCAATATTTTTGCATCAAATCTTAAAGACAGATAGATTATTCATAAAGGAAGAGGACTGTTCTCCTAGATTTACGTAAATTAACTTTCTTTTTTAATTATAACAAATTTTATGTGATTTTCGAAGTCGGTAAGGAAGAGAGGATAAAACTTGGCTTTAGCACCCCCTTAAATAAAATTCGAATTTTGCCATTAATTGGGTGTCTCTTCGGTAAATTATGATACTTGGCCATTTTTCACTTAAAAAGCGTTACATTTATAATCAGATTTTTACCATAGAAATTCGGTTTTGTTTTAATTGATTATTAAGAACGAAATTAAAAAAAGAAAAATAAAACTATTGTATATCGACGATTCTTGTGGCGATAAAATAATTTTATCGCGTAAGAATAAGGCCTCGTATAGATTTCTAATGGTTTGTATTGTTATATAGTTGAGTTATTGAAAATTTCGGCTAACGTCAGAGTTTACGAGAAAGAGAGTGACGTAAAATAGAGTGGCTTCACTCCCTTGCTGTAGAAAATTAACAGTAAATTGAAGTTGTTATACCCAGTGTATCTTTGCGACTGTACAGTTCGATTGGCTAAATATTATACAGAGCATATTCAAATTTATTGGTTGCAAACTGGCCAAAGCTCTGCGGTGCGTGCCCTTCGTGTATTAATTTATGATGTAAGATATATGTAGACGGTGACCTTTAACATTATAGAAATTAGTGTGTGTTGTTTCAAAGTGAAATAAAAATTAGACTCCAATTCGAAAATTGGTTTATTTATACTATTGTGAGCAACAATATAGAAGTAACGATGAACTAAAGGTACAGTTGGTGAGGTCGACGTTTATTATCCCAGGTAGCACTGTCCGTCTCGGAGACGTTTTTAAAACGTTATTATAAGAGGATGTCGGAGCTATAGCCTCCATCAAAAGCCGCTCGATCTCGCGGCTTCGAATGGCGCTGTAGTCAGGTGTCGATTTCCATGATAAACGTCTTTAAAACATAAATTATAAATTTTTGCAGCTACATAGAGCTGTTGAAAGATACTTTCCCCTCTAGCTATAACTAAAATTAAGGTTATTGTAATATTACTCTTGGCAGCCAATGTTTATTTTTTTTAAAGAAATGTGTAATACGTTGCGTGTAGCATTACGGCAGATATAGATTCATTGAATATGAGACGTATTACACAATTCTTTAAATAAATAAACATTTGCTGCCAAGAGTAATATTACAATAATCTTAATTTTAGTTATAGCTAGGGGGGAAAGTATCTTTCAACAGCTCTATGTAGCTGCAAAATTTATAATTTATGTTTGAAGTACGTTTATCGTCGAAATCGACACGTGAGTACAGCGCCGTTCGAAGCCGAGAGATCGAGCGGCTTTTGATGGAGGCTATAGCTCCGACATCCTCTTAAGCGTTTTAAGCGTTTTAAGACGTTTTGTGCTGACTGGGATACTTACGAAATTTTTAGGATGTATATCAACTCGCATTCCTACCTAATATTATTTGTTAGCTAATTGTTAAAATTTTATATCTTCAAAAATTTTAAAATGTATAAGAGATTCGCGGTGTTCCAAAATCAATAAACGGCTGGGTCTTCCGTATGTGAGTACAATAGGCTATACAAACATTTAGTTTAAAACAAAAACAGCTATAGATATATTATTATTTTTTTTTTTATTCTTGATTTTGTGCCCTCTTTTCTCCTGGCACTTCCTACCGTTTATCCCCTGGGGGACTTTAACGGTGTCCACCTACCACCTATGTGTGGGTGCTTTATCCCTCCCTTAAAACCCCACCATCTCGCATTCGCCCGGGGTTATGCCCGTGGATGAGGGAAACCTGTGAAGCAGGGAAAACCTCACCCGAGATGGCCGGTGTATTCGAAACATTCTTTTTGGGTGTCAAAGTCACATTGCGTAGGCCTTGACACCGAAACCGAATGTTTCACACCTCCCGCTCACGTTGTGGAATGTGAAAAACACCTAACCGATCACGAAAGCCGCACGAGAATGGTCTCCCATCCAAGTACTAACCGCGCTCAGCGCTGCTTAACTTTCGCGATCGGCCGAGGTGCGCTTCCACCACTCCGCCACCGCGTCGGTTAACAGCTATAGATATATTTAACCTAACTTTTTCTTTCGTAAACGAACGCTTCTCGTAATACACAAATTACTTTCAGTGAAGAATGTGCTGTATAAAAACCAGAACATGTACAATTAAATACTGTAATAATAATTATTTATTTAGAGTATTCTGTACGACATGCTATTAAACAATTATTTTTCTTAAATATATGGCCCAAAAGACGGAGAGAAATGTCTTATAATCAGGATCTATATGATCTGAAAAAAATTTGTGAGCATGGTCAAATTTCTGAAACCTGAAATTTATCATCTGATTTTTTTATTTTTGAACAAAAATTACATAATCTCGTATGTATACATAAGTAGACGTTTACTTCGAAATTTAGGTAATTATTCATTTTTTCTCATCGTATAGTTTATTTACATCAGATACATTATTAACTCATTTACATAATGGATTTCCAGGTGCGTGAGTTAAAAAAGAGAAGCTGGTTAACGATTCTACTAAGATCCTACCAAATTGCCAAGTTTGATTGATTGATGTACAAATTATTAGCAATTCGATTATATAGCAATTAGAAATAATACTTTTAAAGGTCTATACCGATGACTTTATACTCGATCGAGTCAAATAACGATAAGACATGCACACTTCAAAATCAAGTAAAATTTTTTTGTTATTATTTTAACGTCTTTTTATGCTCTTTTGGTTGGAAAATACATTCCCCAGTGGTTGTCTGAATCGGCCGGTGCCGGGAATCGAACCTGGGACCTCCAGATTACGAGCCCGATGCCCTAACCGACCGAGCCATCGCAAGCCTCAAGTATAAAAGTTATTCAACCGATAAAGGTACGTGTTCTTAAATCTGTTCGAAAAAATAACAAAGTCAACCCAATAGCTAACAACAGCTACATCGCAATCAATTTAGATTACGGGTGTATAAGGGAGTGAAACTGGTGAGCAGACTAGTCACTAGTTAAGATCGACTGGGCAGTGTCGGTGGTTAGTCACTGGATAAGCACTGCTTAAAAATCAATATGAATCGAAACCAACGTATGATTCGTAAACATAACCTACAAAAATTTTCACGAAATCGTTTTTCTCTTCTGGAAGTTTAAGTTAACGTATTGAAAGGAACTTACATGTAATCATCCATCTAAAATTTTTTTATATATTTTTATTATTTTAAACGATATAATAAACCTGTATTTATATTATTTTTTTAATTATAAGTTGATGGCTAGTCTTTAGCTAGTGAATGCTCAAAAATCTGACGAAAATAACACGTCGACTAGCCAGTCACTGCTCAACTCACTGCCCAGTTTCTCTTTCACTCGCTATGAACTAGCCAAAAACTGCTCAACATTTCTACCATGGGGGTTTTCTACAAATATAAAACAAAACAAATAATATACATGCGTAAAATACTAAAAAATTTATATTAGAATGAATTACCTATAATATAAATCTAAAACACTCTCGAATTATCTATTTTTTTTAAACAAGTATATATCTGGAGCATGGCAACCACAACACAAATAATCGATCAATACTTTTTAGAAATATAGTCAGGCCAAAATCAGTTGAGGAAATTAGGCTCGCATAACTTTTTACGTCTTGACGGAGGATTCGGGTTAAAATGTCGACTCTTCCGTAACTGTTACTTCTCTTTTTCCTTTTTTTTTTAGTAAACTACTTGGATTTTCCTTTTAAATAGAAACTATAAATGCTAATACAAAAGTTTGTGATAGTAAACATTATATATGCATATATCTCGACTTACAAACCATACATTTTTTTAATATACAATAAATTTATATCACACTGTATAAGCCTTTATTGCAAAATGATTATCAACGCTCTCTATGTTGCTTTATTTTTAATAAATATCTTTAATTCGATCTGAAGGAGGCCAATGGATTGATAGATGGGTGGAAATGAACAATCCAACTTTTACTTTTTTCTTTAAAAAAGCGACATTTCTTTAGCTTGGTACGCCAACCTCATCAGGCTAATTTATTAAATCACAAGTAAACAATTAATTAATTAAGTCAAATACACAACCAATATGAAAAAACTACCAACATTAAAATAAATAAAAATTACCTTTAGATGTTAAAAAACTTAATTGATCACATTGTCAAAGTAATAAAGACTAGATATGAAAACATATCCAGTCAGTCAAACGTTCATGTGACAATTAAGAAATTAAAATTAAACTGCTATATAAATACACGAAAACTAAGGCTTTAAATTTCTTTACTGATCAATTTATTCTTAAAAATCAGATTAATACTTTTTATGGCGTAAATAGTCATTTCATACCAGACACGAGCACCTGTTTCAGAAATTCGACGTGTAAAGAGTTTATATACAAATGATTCGTGTTCGTTTATTGAGGCACAACGATTTCAAAATTATATTTATTTATTCTCGACGTTACATCGATAAATTTATTTTTATACTATTTCATGTATATCGTCGGTTTGTTACATAGTTCTTTTATTACAAATATAATAAAAATATAGGCTAGTTTTGTTGTTGTAATAATTTTTAAAAAAATCTAGCCAATAATAATAAAATTCGAAAAATATTTGATATCGTTTCGAAAAATCTAGAAAAACGTATCTTTAGGCAAAATAATAAACTTTAAATTCTCATTTACAACTCAAAAATTTATAAAATGCTTAGATAAAAGTCTTTAATTTCATTTCAAGCTCGTTAGACTGTCTATGTGTTTTAAAAAATCTAAAAATAAATATAGTTTAAATATGATACTTAAAAAATAAATACTAATTTATAACTATTTTGATTTTTCAAACATTTTCGATATAGATTCGAATAAACCAAAGTTTAAAATAAAACATCCGATCGAAGCTTAACTTACTATATTGAGGTGCGATTACAAGTTTATTGAAACCGGAATAGTATCCACTTACGTAAAAGCCCGTTTACCGTATATATTTTTCGAAAATATATATCGTACACGTATATTTGTCCCCAGCGAAAATCCCGAAAGACGAGTCAATTTCGTTTACGTCAAAGAATCATATCCTTCAGTTTCACGCGTCAACCCTACGACCTCCGGAATCTCCTTGTAGACATAAGAGAAAAAGATTTATATATGCGTTTCTACCTTGCTCACACGTATGTGAATATAAATCTCAAATATGTATAGATCGTATAGAAAATTAAATTACTTATATTTCTTTATACAGGATAAGAAAAAAGTGTAACATTATACCTGGAAAATGAAGGAAATATAAAGAGTTTGGTTAACTTTTAACAAGGGTTAAGTGCGTAAAACGTTGTTAAAATGCTTATGATATACTCGTAACTGAAAGTTTGCATTATTATTGCTTAAAAATCTGTTAGTATGGCCTTACAAAACTGTAATTGAAGCGCTTGGATGAAGCTTCTTCTTCTTCTTTTTTTTATGACGGGAAGCTGTACCGAACGAGTAGGGCGTAAAAGTTGAAGGTGAGAATTAATTAAGATAATCAAGCGTATACGTAGACTTTGGTAATTATAATAAAAAGTTTGAGAATCACTTTGGCAATTGTGCGATATAATATGCGTTACTTTAAAGTATATTGGTAATCTTAAATTTTGTTTTGTCCTATTTAATTAGTTCTAACATAAGATAATAATGGAAATGAAAATCGATAATGATACTATTACGGATTAAATAATAAGTACACGTTGTTTACGAATGTGTACAAGAAAATCGAAATTTTTTTATGTATATATGTATATGACGATAATAGAGTAGTATATGATGTGCAAAACTAATAGTTATTAAATAATACGATTTCGATTGATAATAAAATTAATTATTTGCACTTCGATAGGTTAATCAGTTGTACACGAAATTCGTGGGTGTAATTAACACAATTGTGGACCAAGCGAAAACTTTGCCGCCGGCAGACATTTCCCGTAAATATATACTTGATATGTTACGAACATTTAACAATTTTTTAAGTATTAAAATTCTTTTCTTCTAATTTCTTTCATGCGTTTTCGTATACGTTTACACGTGCCGTCGGATTACTTTATATTTTACTTTACATTTAACAATTTGTAATTAATTTAATATTTAAGATATTTAATCATACCAATTATACAATATTGATTCTTTTTATATATAGGTACAGTTTTTTTGTTGAGTTCTTTTTTACTTGCACTTAATACTTCGATCGATTGGATATGTATGTGTACACGATGGATCCAAAATGACACTTGTATATAACGATTGACACTTTTTTCACCGATTAAATTAATCATTATCAGCAATGTAATTTTTTTTTTTAAATCAGAGTAACGTTATGTACGCGTATCGTTGTTAGTCTCGTATATACCATTTGTACGGTCGTAAACGAGTCAATTTTTCTCACAAGGGAGAAGATAAATGTTAGATGAAATGTGTCGTAACTATACACACTTAAACACAAATTTGGTGAATTCGATAAAACGTGTAATCGAATATCTTTGAAAAGAATATTTGATTGAAACTAAATAATATTGATTAAGAACGCAAACACTTTAATAGAAAGATATGTAAACAATGTATTGAAATTATTAAATATTTATTATTTTCAAACAAATATTCCTTTTAGGAATGTAGTAAAAACAAATTTATGTACGTGTTAATTTTATGGACAATTACGCAATACAAATCGCTCGATCTCTTTAATTAAGGTTTCGCAATGGATCAGTAATGACACTGTTTCTCAACAATTTTTCTTAATTTTCTTTTAACTCGTTCGACAATAAAAATTATTTATAATCTTGTTTGTGCAAAGTGGCATGTTATCAAAGGAAAAATGATTATGCAAACAAGGTGTAAGTCGATCTCGTACACGGTGTAAACCTCTCGAAATTCCTTCGCACCCAAATGTGTATCTAGCCTTTACCGCAACTGATCGGAACCAAACCATCGAAAATGTCAACCAAAGCAATCCCCAAATGGTAAAGCAGCTTTGCATGTAGAATGGTTTAATGAAAGCAGACCAATTATTAATGATTAACATCATCTTGTTTTTATAATTTATAATATTCTCCTTCTGAATGAAACGATTTTTCTCAGTTTCAACCCTATTTATTTCGAGTAAATTATACTAATTTTCTTATATTTTAAGCTATCTTAAACTTATTGTGGTTAATTATAAAGTGTTGTTGGATATATTTACGATAAAATAATAATATTGCAGATGCAATGTAAAATAGTTATAATAATTACAATTTAATGTTCAAGAGGAGTGGAATGTCAATATATTGTCTTTGAAAAGGTTATACTCGTGTTTTCAACTTAGATTTTAGGTTTAAATTTAATGAGGCAATGTACTTTTGATAATTGATTTTAAAACGGTTGGCGTATAATTTTTCATTTTGTCACTCCCTGGTAAAAATGTCAATCTCAGTATTAGATAGTAAGAATTGCTAGTAATAATCCCTTTTAACCATTTCGTTAGCAGTAAATGAAATAACCATAACCTTAAAACATCCAAATTTTATTTTTAGTTTCCCATGGGACATAAACTTAACGATTTGCTTTTGTAAGTTTTCGTGTGATTTACATTTTACTTTCGTATTTATGGGTAAAAACTGGATTAATACTTAGTATATGTGCACATACTGAGAAATATCTTAAAACGAGACAATATTTGTATTTTACTCCAATACAATGTAAAATATAAAAAGAAAACTCATTTTCGCTCATTTTCACCCATTCCATTACAATATGTTCTGATCTACACATTGGAGTATATAATAGGGCACTTTTTTTTATCATGATTTACATTAAAACCTCCTGCCATTTCGAAATTACAAAGTCTCGAAACTGTTGTCGAACATATAATAGATATATTTCTATGTTGTCTTTTTATATTGTTCTATTTATTGTCAGTTGATTTTGCAGATGAAAAATAAAAGTTTATCAAAATAGAAAAAGTTGACATTTGCTTTACCCCTGAGCAAAAGGCAATATATTGGATTAATCCACACGATCTGCACTTTATATAAGATCAATCAGTGATACGAGATTTCACTTTTATTCATTTTCTTAGAGAATTCGCAATTCCGCAATCTCTCTTGGTGAAAATTGATTCTATTTTTTTATACTAAAAAATATATGGACATTTTTTTAAAAAATGGATATAAAATCTATTCACAACTTTTTCCTGGTCATGATACTTGTTCATCGTTTCTGTCCATTTATTATAATGAAAACAGGTGTTCCACGATATTTATCAATTTATTTTTAGCCTGATAAAAAAAGCTTTCATCAAGTAAATCAAAACTTATCTTTTTAGAAGTATTGTAATTGATTTAAAAGAAAAAGAACTAAGTGATTTTGATGGTAGTCTACATTAATAATCGAGTAAACGATCTTAATTGATAGAAAATTTAGAGGGTGTATGGGTATATGGTTGTTCTATTGACGGGGTGTCATAGTCAATATTTATCCTCCCTACCTTATCGGCAATTGCGATTATTAGTAATAAATTTGTAAATAAAACAATATGTGAAAAAATAAGAGAAGAGGCGTCTTCGTTTATTGATAATCTAACTGTGTGCTGAATTTCAGATTAAAATTATATCGCGTTTTTGAGAAAAGTCTTACCAACAAATGTGAACCTAACCTCAACGAGGTGAAAAGATTTGATATTTGTTGGTAAGACTTTTCTCGAAAACGCAATAATATTTTAATCTAAAAATCAGCACACAGTTAGATTGTCAATAAACGAAGGTTCCGCTTCTCTTATTTTTTCACATACCGTTATACTTGTTTATTAATTAATCATCAAAAATTGAGTATGTAACCCCCTTAAGTGGAGGATCACAGTAAAGAAAAATCGTTTCAATCAAAGGTAGGTTAAATTTTTCGTAACCGTATCCAAGCGGAGCGGTCTGTTTTGAATATATACTTATACAATGCTGCTACTACTTTAAAGTAATTTTTTTCTTTGTTTCACCTAAAGAAATTTAGAGAGTAGAGTAGAGCTTAGAAAGTAAAGGGAATTTATAAAAATTTTCATGCGGCATTACAAAATTAAAGATATTTTAATAAAAAGATTGAACTATTAAAAATGGCAAGTGCGAACTAAAAAATCGTGAAGTATATATAAGTACTATTCAAACTAATTTATAAAAATTAGGCCGTTTTCATAATTGTTTATATAGTGAAAAGGCAGCTCATAATAAAAAATTTTTTGCCCATTCTCTTAGGATTTAGTAAAACGACCAAACCTCAAAATAATTATAGTTAAATATTCCTAAGAATCGTTTAGTACTTATCAGTATGAAGGTATGCGAGAGTAGCGTAAATAAAAACGAGAATTATTTGTAAAAATATTTGTAACTTCAAATATAGCGAACTGTGCACGACTTAAAAATTATTAAATCGTATACTTATAGTTAAGAGCCGAAGATCGAAATTTACATTTGATAAATCTATCAATCGATTGTAAACGTGATATTTACCTAGTTTAAAAAAATCGGTCGGTTTCGCGTAGAAAAGATAATTGAGGTTTGCTAATAAAACACGAAAGGGCAAGCAAGAGATTAGGGAAAATACAAAGTTAAACCAATCTCGTATTATCTGTTGAATCGCGAGTTTGACCTTCGTATTATCGACCACAGGGTCCATACTAATTTTTTTTTTAGAAATAGATAGATTTGATTATTCTCATTATACTTTTGCAATTGCGTGTTAATGATTATTTTCGATCTTTGTATTATGTTACTAAAATTCTAAATTTACAAACAAATATACTTCTTATCAAATATTACGAAATTTGTACAGTTATAATAAATGTTACAAAATACATCGTAATACTAAAACTAATAATGTTTCCATATAGTAGAAATGTCAATCTCAAAGCTAGATAGCAAAAATTACTAGTAAATGGGTTATCATTTAATGGAGTGACTACATATAGAGTCTCAAAAAATTTCGAATAATGTTACTAGCTTTTTGCGAACAATAAATTGAAAAAGTCCTATAAAATTGGTTGGTTTTTTTGAGTCTTCGTTTCACTTGCAACTGACTCGTGTCACGTATATCCATCATTTACGAAGATAAGCAAATTTGTAATGAGTCAACTTTAGATTGTATACGTCAATCTATTTTTATAAGCTGAAAAATCATTTAAAAACTGTAACAAATCGAGTTAACTCCAATAAATAGATATAGAGTGTGGAAGAAAAAGCAGTAGTGTACAAAACCGATTTGCATCATACTTTTTAGCGTTTGCAATGAGGTTTTCTTTTAATTATGTTTTTGATTTGTTTGAGGCAAACATATCTTCTTATTATCTCAAATAAGAATTATAGTCAATATCTCCGAAGCACAGTAATTTTTGCATTTATGTATAATCACTTTTCGCGAAACATTGTAAATATTTTCAACAAAATAACAGAAAAATGTCTTAAAAAACATTTTAAAAATTTCAATGAAAAAAAAAATTAAAACAGCCTTGGCCTGGGCTTGAACCGAGAACTCCAGCCTATCCGACTTATTATATTTTCACCTAAACAGTGAATGTAATACCATTTTTATACAAGGAAGTATTATAGATTCAAAATTATAAGTATGTGTTATTACAAAACTGTAATATAGTCTCGAACACATATAAATACAACTAAACAGTGTGAGAAATTTTATCGGGAAAGGTAAAATTAAAGACGTTTCATTTATAGAACAAATCATATGTATACATTACTGTTATATACATATATTTATTAGATGGAATACGATCTCTATTATTAGATAATTTTGCAGGTTCAAAAACTAGTTAGATTTAATAACGGTGTTTTAATTATCGAAAACATTTATTAAGAACGAAAATATCTTGAAAATTGATAATTTCAATGTGTAAAAAAATCGTTATACGATACCTATAGAAGGAATGTCACGGTAAAGATATAAGTAAAAATTCAAAAAGTCTACCAAAGCGATGTCGAATATACAATTTGATTTGGACAAATCTATGAAAAGAAATTTAATTGTCTTTATTAAATTAAGGCAATGATATTGAATTGATATATCGCTATGATTGTTTTGTAGTATATACAACAGACGGTATATATATATATATGTATATATACATTATATAGACCCGCATCCGCCATATTTGGAGAGTTGACAGAACACGGTGTATAGGTATATTACACGTAGTACCAGTTTAAAAATGGCCGGCACGCGTGCACCTTTCCAAGTAGTGGTATTCGTTTATACTTAACGCACGTGATGAAGATTGTACTTTTAAAATTGCTCTCTGTATATACCAATGTAATTGAATAATTATGCATTATGATATTCCTGCGGGACAAATGTGAGCTCTTCATCCGATTCACCCGATTTCTAAGAAAATACTTCGATTTCTCATTGGATTTTGTTTTATATACATGCAAACTTTCTTTTGATAAAAGTGTATACGTGTTACAATTTATTATATGGGAGCGGGTTATATTGAATAAATAGCTATCGAATAGAGATCAAATGATTTGGTTCGAATCGGCTTTGGTCAATTTTGGTCTTGTTTATCAAACTCATTCGCGGGTCACCAAGAGAAAGAAATGTTTACGGTTAATAAAATTTGTTAATTATTAACAATTGACGAGTAAAATACGGGTAAATTAATGGTTTACATATTGTCATTTAATTTTGAACGTTGAAAATATAAAATTTTACTGCGGTTACTAACTATTGAGTGCAGGTAATGTTGAATAAATTTGATGGACATACAATTGATTAATCAATGTACGTAATTAACAGTTTAATCGATATATCCGAAGCACAGTAACTTCCGCATTTTGCTTATTACCCGAAACTATGCGTTCTAATACGTTCAGCAATAATAGAAAAAAAAATCTTGAAAAACATTTGAAAACTTGAATGAAAAAGACATCCGATTATTTATTAATAAAAAATAAAAAATACACAAATTTTTTAATGATAAATGTATCTTTCTCTCGGTGTTCACAACAACAATAATATTGCACAACCAAAAGATGTACATTTAATTGCAAAAATATTTTGTTTCATAAAAAATTCGCTATAAATGTTAACAAATCCGGCACTATTAACGAGAACAATCAAACGAAATCTCTTTTCCTCTATAACGTTGCACTCGCTTCACAAACGAAATAGGGCATATTATATATATAGTGTTGAATTGAGAAAATAAAGGATTTCCGTGGGGTGACCATGCGTATATATGCACGAGCATCTGTATATAGTTGTGTATTGTGTGTGTATATATATATATATATATATATATATATATATATAGGAAGGATTTCGTATAGCAGAGTATTCCTAATCCGATCGATTCTGAATCTTGCCTGTACACCGTTCGATATACGTACAATTCGACCGCAAAACACACACTCGAGCACAAATATATACAGAACCGCATTCATAACTATATCCACGCAACCCTTTAGCTATCCACTTGCTGTTCAAACAAACGTCTCTCACGCACCTATATAGATGCGCCCGCACACACGCGCACACCCACGTGCACACGCGTCACATACGCCCCCATAATCACGTATACGCTGCATACGGATATTGAAAATTTGTTGTCTATACGTGCGGTTTGGTGCGTCTTTTGAAAATGTGGTTTTAATACGTGTGTATGAGGAGGATGTGTACGAGCGCGGAGCTCGCGAACCGGCCATTGTTCAACTGATGCGCCGGAAGTCCGTCGAGAAGAGATTAGATCGTTAGACGCGATTTTAATTTATATTTATTTATATTGCGGATAAATGGTAAATCGGTCAGGGGGTCGAGTTGGTAGACGGAAAATTAGTGTAACGCAACGATAAGCCAATTGTAAAGTGCACTCGTTACGCGTATGAATAATAAATCGGATGAAAAAGTAAAAGTGAATGTTGGAAAGACGGATGATGGTCATCAGGGAGGAAGAGAGAAAAAGAGAGAGCAAGGTAAAAAAAAAGGAGGAGGAAGAAAAGGAGAAAGAGGTGAGTGATAAATATAGATATAGATATAGATATACCTGCAAGATCGGTGGAGAGCCTGGGGTAGAGCATGCCGGTCCTCGCGAGCCACTCGAGCTGCAACGAGTGAATGTGATGCTGCGGGTGAGGAGCACCGGACTGAGGGTGAGGCACCGGCCTCCCGTCCTTGTGAATCGTGTGAAACGCACTAGCCCCGTTCGCGTGATAGTACACGGCGGCAGCGGCGGCCCCCGGAGCCACGAACGAGCTGCCCGCGTGGAGGACGAAACCCGCGGCGTCGCTCGGGCGGAAGCCCCCCAAGTCGTAGTATCCCTGGACGGGTTTGCTCGAGTCGAGGGCCGGATCCTCCGATCCCGGCGATATTGCCGGGCTGCTCGTTCGGCTGCTCTCCGGGCTCGAGTCCCTCTCCTCCTCCTTCTTCTCGGGCGGGTAGTACTCGGGGAACTCGTTCCTCGGCTCGTTTTTGCTCAGGAGCGCCTCGATGCAGAAGGAGGTCTTACCACCCCGTTGCGCGGGCTCCTCGCTCGCCCGTGGCACCTGCTGGTACTCCTCGTTTTGCGCATTGTTGTAGTGCATCGTCGATCATCGAGGTGACGAGATCGCGCGAGGCGCTTTGCGCACCGCCGGTTTACGGAGTGATAACCGGGACTGCCTCAGCCCCCCTCGATCCATTAAGCCCCGAGCGCGCGCGCGCGCGCGCGTCGTCACCCCCCGATCCCCCGCCGAATCACCCCCCCCCGTCGCGCGGGGGTGGAGAGGCACGCGTGCCGCTCGCTCCGCCCTTTTCGATATTCCCCGGAGCCACGCCCATTGTCGATCGGAAAGAGGCCGCGGGCCGCGTACTGCCCACTTACCGAATCCGTCGGTGGAGCCGAGCCAATCACGGGTACGAGCTCGTGCCACCTAACGAAAGGGGGAGTCGGACATTCCTATAGGGTCTCTCCTTCCGGCTCCGAGGCATCATCCCCTTCGTACCTATACCCATCTACGTCCTCGTAAACTCCGAGAGCTCGAGAGCTCGAGACCTCGAGACCTCTTCCCTCCTCGTCTTTACATTTATAATATCCCTCTCTTCCCTATCCTATGTACATACATATATATATATATATATATATACATACATATATATCTCGCGAGCTAAGATTTATTTAATCTTTTTTACGCGAGCGAACGTCCGGGATACTACCCAGGATGGTGATCCTCCCTCCCTCCCTACCTCCTTCCCGCCCTCTACCTCTCTCCCTCCCTAGCCGAGCTCGAACGATATACCTGCGTTGATCGGGGTTCGTTACCTTATACCACTCCTTATACACCAGATTTCACGACTATTTCGCTTGGATTATCGAGTGCGTGCCGCGGTTTTCAAACGATTTTTTACCTCTTACTCTTCCATCCTTTACCTCACTTTCTCGCCTCTCTCTCTCTCTCTCTCTTCCCCTCTCATCCTTTCTACTTTTGTTGTCGATTTACTTTTTTCTTTTTAATTCACCGTCAACTTTATGGAAACTTGGATTTTTTAATTGGGAATCGCGTTCCTGTGAATCACGATGTATCCGTTGACCTGTAGAATGTATGTACGTGCAGATATAAGAGATACTGTGCTCAATCTTTTGAGTTGAGCTTCTATCGAGGAAACGCCAGATACTAAAATAATTGGTCATTTGCGTATTCAGTGATCAAGTTTTCATACTCGAATATTTTCAAATTTTCGACATAGGTAAGTTCATAATTACGATTTTTAGGGTTATTGTTGTATATTCGTTTCACAAATTAAAACCGCTGCTAAATTTGGTTTTATTAAAAAATTACGAGTTGTTTTAACGTTCTATCGTATTACCATAAACCACATAAATAAAAATTTTCAACATTTTTAATCAAATATTTAAAACATCATTCTTATAGGTTTTGAATACGGTAAATTTTAGTAATTTTACCCTCAATTGCTAATCCACTTGTCGTTTTATATATTAATTAGAATAAATATGAATTTAAAAAATAGTTGATTAATACGTGTGTATATTCTAAATGATAAAAATTGAGTTTTAACGCGATATGTTGATTACTTTAAGTAGTCCTACGTCGAATTTAGTCAGACGTACCGTTCTCTCAGCTTTGGTTTTCTCTTCTCCGTTGTTACTTCTATAGTTTCTAACTTTTACTAATCTTATTTTAAAATATAATCATATTTATATCTTTTAATCCCTTATCTATGGTTTTGTCTGAGAGAAAACAAAGAGGACCCTGGTAGAAATTCGATAATTTTTAATACTTTGTACGTTTAAAAGAATTTTGCAGGTTGTAACCAAGTCACTTTCTACTGATTCTTAAAATATATCTATAATTCATATTTAATCTTCTAGTAGAATAAGGTGTAATAATTGATACAGATTGATTATTTTTTTAATACAATGGACGAAAAATAGATGGAAAGGAACACCATTTTTGTCTTCCCGATGAAATACTTTGTCTTACATTTCACAACCATTTGTTGGAGTGAAATTCAAGTTTTAAGTTTAATATTGTTGAAAAATTTGCAATTACCCTAGTAGAATTTTAAATATGAAAAATGGGCTTAAAACTAAGAAATGGCCAGTGAAACTGGTCAGGTTCTATCTCAAAATGAAACGCTTTTTCACACCTATCTTGACCATTTCTTAGATGGACATAACCTTCATCAAATATGAAACAACTTTTCGGGTAATCCTGTAAACAAAACTTAAAGCGTGTTGTGAAATTTGATCGGTTTTACCAATTGTAATAGATACAGACAATTGTTTACGCTATATAAATAGTACTTTTAAAGATATTTTAATGTTTATCATTTTTCTCTCAAATTGAGCCAAATCATTTTTAGGAGCTTGTTCATAGTTATTATACCTAGCTAAAATGGCCAATTTTTCTTAGTCTACTTAAAATTCCAAAAGCATTTTTGATGGTCAGAAAAGGTTTATAAATTGGAATGAAAACTATGAAATGGGCAGGAAAGGTTCGAAAAAGCGTTTCATTCTTGTACACGACCTGGCCAAGCATCCTAGTTAGTTTATAGATTGACATGAGAACGCTACTCAGTAAATGGCTACAAAATTTTTGTTGATTCCACCAGGGTAATGGTAATGTTTTGAAGTTTGTTCATTTTATAAAGTACATCAACGAGATCAAAAGCAAAATCATTCATTCAACCGATTTTGACTATTTAGTTCTGAGATAAGGATAAGTCGTTTCACTTATTCTACTATAAGGAGCTATTTATTTATTTTACAATCACAAGAATTTTAAGTATTTTTAAAATGTATTATGTATAGCTTGTGATGTAAATGACGAAAGCTTTAATTTCGTCCCACGTTAAAATGGGCCTGGTGTAATGGGTTTCTTTAAAACAATATTCCTATATTTCAGACTCTGCAATACGACTCCACATCGTTATTTACTACATACACCAAATTAATCATACAATTACGACCGATAAATTCAAAAGTACATTTTGAAATATTCATCCTGTACGCTACTTGAAACCATTGCTTTATTATACATCATGTACAAAAAAAATATTCAAGTAAAAGTGAAAAGTTGTATCATTACGCAGAACTAAAGTTATGTTACTCGAGGTAAGTTTCTTGAAATTTAACTTTTTTTCTCTGTATAATAATAAGCATCATATAATATTGTGTTACAAAAGAATTTAAGTTATTACGTTGTTATAAACTGTTTTTGCAGAGATGTACGTTTTTAAAACCATTATCATTTTTGTAAGTAAAATGTGTTATTATTTCCTGCATTAAAATTGTTATGTTTTAAATTTTATTAGTTTTCGATCGTTTTACGTTATGAAACGCGAAATCGTAAAAGTGGAAATACGCAAAAGTATATCTAATAATCCTAATGATTAATAAAAATAATCCAATCATCAACACAAATTATCCAACATTAATTAAGCATCCGATAAAATGTTTATTTATATCCGTATTTTATGTATACACGCAATTTTTGATCTTTTTATCAAGCACACATTTTGAAAAATAAAAAATTGTATATTACTTATCATTTTTTCGTTAAATAACATTCTAAAATAATTAAAACTATAGTATTTAATTTTAAATAATAATATCTACATCCGTTTGTCGTTGAAATTCTTAGCAACATACTAATTGTATTTGATCATTTTATAAGTAAATAATTAGTCACTCGTCGAGGTTTATGAATGTTCATTATTTTCTTTAAACTTTATTACAATGCTTCTCGAAACTATTAAATGAATCAGCTGATACACGTACAATTCGTAGTACGTACGATAAGTACCCATACACATTCCGATATACACCTTGTGGTATATAAAATATTTTTGAACTGAATCGAGCATCGCTGAATCATGCATCGCTTTCATATGTAATTAATTAAATGCCTCGGATAACTATTCATTCATCCAAATCACCCGGAGTAGTCCACTTTATTTGCTTTAAACGGGGAGTAAAATTGAATTTTATTCCAGGGAGTAAAAAGTACTTTTTACTCTTAACAGTCACTATTCTGCCCTGGCATTTACGTTGTATCACCCGCATTTACGTTGTCATAAATATACAAATATTAATCAATTCATTTTTAGTTAAGATTTAGTTTTTGAGTATATGGAGCCAAAAATATATAATAAAAACAGGAGAATTTAATTGATGTACAGAGGAAAACACATTGTTGTCGAATAAAGTAATATTTTACAGAATGATTTGCGGGTAAACATATTTATATACACTTTGGGAGGAAAAGGCAATTATTCCCTTAGATGAATTACTGGCCGAGCTTTAGCGAGGAAGCAGCAATATATATCCGCGGGAATAAACGCCTATTTTACTCCCTTAGTGCATCGTACAAGATAAAAAGTAAATTTCTCTTCGTTTAAGTGTTATTAAAAGTTTAAACGAAAGGAAATTTATTTTTTTTGTTGTGTACCAAATTGTATATTTTTTTACCCGACGCGCGTAAAACACGATTTCGTGAGATCGATTAGCAAGAAGGAACGAAAGCGTTGGAGTGTTAAAAAACTTTTTTCACCCTGATCATCTAAAAAGTCTACTTTATTAACCTCTACGAGAGTGGAGTAAAATTGCAATTTTATTCCTTCGATCACTTTATTCCCCGTAGACTCATTTTATTTCCTTTTCATTCATTTTATTTTATTTTGAACACTTATCAGGAGAGGCTACGGTTTTCGGATCGCAGATCTTAAACAAACTCTAGGATATGTTTTGTAACATGAAAATATGAGAAAACCTACATTTTTAGACCCTAACGCTTTTATTTACCCAAGTTATGGCTAGCTAAAGCCAATTTTATAAAAAAATGACTGCCACTTTGATCGCTTATAACTTGGAAACAAATAAAGATAACAAATATACTCAATTATAAATCTAAACGAAAGCTGAGATTAAATAGATGTGATATAAAAAAAGAAGCCCAAATCGGTTAAATTGGAGCTAAGCTATAGAGAAAATAAGAAATTGATCAAATTTTGACCAAAAACGTTAATACATTTTGTACTACTAAATTTTACTTAAAATTTCAACAATTTATTGTTTTCTCTATAACTTTGCTTCAAATTGACCGCTTTAAGCTTCTATTTTTCAAATCATATCTTCTTGGTCTCAGCTTTTTTCTAAAATATATATTCAGTATTCAACTTTATTCTTTTACAAGTTATAAGCGATCAAAGTAGAAGTATTTTTTTTACAAAATGGGCTTTAGCTAGCCATAACTTGGGTAAATTAACGCGTTAAGGTCTAAAAATGTGGCTTTCTTCATACTTTTATATAACAAAACATATATTCTAGAATTTGGTTAAGATCCGTGATCCAAAGAACGTGGCCTTTCCTCGTTAGTTTAGCCGTTTTCTACAAATATAAAATACAAAATTAAATTTATTATAATATTAAATTAAAAATATCAAAAAATTCTACAATATTGAAAAAATTTAGAAATTAAAAAATAAATTGTTATTGCAAAAAGTGACTTTTCAAATGATCAGGGTGAAAAATTTTATATGAACTTCGGAAGTAAAAGGCGATTATTCCCTTGGATGATTTTCGCAACGTTCATCCCGGAAGTAAATGTTTATTTTATTCCCTAACTTATTAAAAAAAAAATGTACTCTCTAAGTGCATAAATAACTATTAAATAGAGTTCCTATATTACATGGTGCAATCATTTTAATTTTGTTACTTATTATTTTATTTGAAACAGTATAATAACATATATTATACCTTCGTAGAAATTGAAAAAAACTGAGATTAATTTAAACTATTTTTGGGCCATTAATTACCGACATTTTTTTGTTCAAACTGCTCTACCTTCTTTTTGAAAAGTGTACGTTATATTTTAAATCATTTTTTCAAATTTTTATTACAATTATAAAATTGTTTTCATATTTATGTCATTATATTAACGTAGGTACGTTATTAAATTTTATTTTTTTTATTTTGAACGATCTCTAATACATATATATTTATTAAAAATACGCACTTAACAAATGCAATGATAAATCCCATCTTAAACGAATTTTGTTATGTACTAAAATATATATATAAAAGAAAGGTGAAGTATTTCGTTAAAAATTAAGGTAATAACGAACAGCAATATTTAAATTAGATAATTTAGTTTGCGGTAGAGGATTGAGCGTAGTTTAATGCAGTCGTTTAAATCATTAGTACCGTGTTAATGTCAAAGGCAAACCTCGCGTAAAACTCGCGGTTGGCAAAAGGTTTCCACTTTACCCGATACTATCGAAACGAGTTGCTTTACTCCCCAACCCCCGTTCCTCCCTTCCCACCTCACCACCAAATGTAAATGTACATATATATATATATATATATATATACACCCACACACATTTACGATCGCATTTACGGTCGCATCGTTAATCGCGTTTAATTATTATACTAAACACACGTGTAAATTACTCAGGGTTACGCGCGGTATATTACGCGCGTATATATATAATACGTCGGAAGTCGGAACATCCATATCCATTCCGTATGATCCGATTCGTTTTGGGTTTGATTTGGAATAGCAGTAGCGCCGAACATGTAATAACACCCACGAAGCGTGTCGAATCGAACAAGGCGTTCAACGACGCTCTCGAGAGCGAGTGGTCGATAACACCTGCGGTATTGCGACTCGTAGCAGTCGTAGCGGACGACACGCGAGGTCGGCGAGGAGGAGCGTTCGTATTATACTCGTTGGTGTACGTTTTCGCGAATGTAAGATATAAAGAGATACACTCCGCGCCACCTACACGTCGTACCGTATCTCTCGTTCGTCGTCGTGTGCGCGACACGAACGACGACGAGTATTTTTTTTGTTGATCAATCTCAAACGCACGTATACACCAAGGATAGTAGTGATGTGTCTTAATTATTGCCAAATGTACTTCCAAGATATTTGACATGCTGTCACTTGCGGTATTGTCCAATTGAATATTTCGCGTTCGTTGACGATATCACGCGTACTTTTTAGGGTATATTTACGAAGTGTTTTGAGCTCGGGGTAATATCGATCGACGCGGTGAACTTTATTATCGTGAGTATATATGTATATATATATATCTTGAGCGAGTGAGCTGTGAGCTGTGAGAGAGAGAGAGAGAAAGGGAAGGGAAGGTCTCTCTTCTGATAAAGTGAAAGTGTGCGTTTCATTGATACATATACATATCGTACGATATTTTATTTACTAATTGTTTAATTGATCGTTTATTTAGTTTATTTAAATAAACAAAACGTAATATGGCTGACAACGAGCAAAAAGCGTTGCAGCTGATGGCCGAGGCTGAGAAAAAGTTAACCTCGTCGAAAGGTTTTCTTGGTTCGTTGTTTGGGTAAGTCGATATCTTTACTTTTATTTATTTTACACCTTTACCACTCTATTTTCCGTTTTTGTTTTTACACCTTTTTTGTTTTTTTTTTCAATCTGCACTTTGCTTTATTATTATTATTATTTTTTTTTCGTTTCAATCTACTTACCGTCGTTGTGAATGACTAGTTTCAAGACTTTCTTTCTTAGTCTAGGTTCATTTATAAAAAATATGTTTACTTTTAAGAGCGCCAAAGTTTCTATTGTTTAAAGTTAGATGTCTAAGTGTATGTAAACTGCTTTGTAATTATTGTAATTAAATTTTTAATTAACCTTATTGTGATGTAAATGACATCATAGTTTATTTATGTTGTTAACTGTTAACAGAGTGAGGAAGTTATTACAAAATTGATATTCTAGATTTTTAAAAAGTTTTTTTCTCAATAAAATATCAGTTGTTTATTGATTACTATGTGGATCAATAGTTTTCACTTATAGCACATATATAGACATAAATTTATATATTTAGTTTGCTACACTCAAAAATTTTCAATGATGCTAAAATTATAAGAAATAGGCTATTAGTAATGCATGTGCATATATTCTTTACCAAGTGGCTGTGTTTCACACAAGAAACTTATGACTCATGTATATAGAACTTGTCAATCTTTAAATAATTAAAAGTGTCTTTAATTATTCCCAGCAAAATATGTTTATTTATATACATATATGTAATTGAGTGGAATGACTTGCTTAAAATAAAATTATAATAAAATATATATATTTACTAAAAAATTGAGATGCATCTGATGATTTTTAAATTTTAATTTTAATTTAAAAGCATAATTGAAAGGAAAATAGTATAATAAGCATGCCAAATATTACATGTATTTATATTTGTTTATTAACAGTGGCTCGTCGAAAGTTGAAGAAGCCATAGAATCTTATCAGAGAGCGGCAAATTTGTTAAAAATGGCCAAAAAATGGAGTGAAGCGGGTAATGCTTTTTGTCAAGCTGCCAGTTTACATGCGAAAACAGGTAGCAGACACGACGCAGCAACTAACTATGTTGAAGGTGCTAATTGTTATAAGAAGTCAGATCCAACAGGTATATCTTGTAGTATCCATATTTTTAAAATACTATTATTAAGTAATTATTATCATTACTGTATGATTTTACTGTTTTTTTTTATTTTAGAGGCTGTAAATTGTTTATTAAAGGCTATAGAAATTTATACTGATATGGGACGTTTTACTACGGCGGCTAAACATCATCAAAGTATAGCAGAGATATATGAAAATGAAGCTTTAGATTTAGAAAGGGCTGTAAAACATTTTGAACAAGCAGCTGATTACTTCAGAGGTGAAGAGAATAACTCATCGGCCAACAAATGTTTGGTTAAAGTTGCACAATACGCAGCTCAATTAGAAAATTATGAAAAAGCAATACAAATTTATGAACAGGTAAAAGAAGAAAATATAAAAATAGACATATATATTTCCTATTATTACTTAAAATATTTATACAAAATTGTTGAACAGGTCGCAGTATCATCATTAGAAAGCTCGCTGTTAAAATATAGTGCTAGGGAATATTTCTTAAGGGCTGCATTATGTCATTTGTGTGTAGATGTATTAAATGCTCAGCATGCAATTGAGCGGTATCAGGAACAATGTCCTGCCTTCCAAGATAGCAGAGAGTATCAATTAATTAAGGTAAGAAATTAAGATTTCTTTAAGGTTTTGCATTTTAAGTTACTATTACATTATTCAATTTTTTTCAGACATTAATAGAACACTTAGAAGAACAAAATATTGATGGTTATACCGAAGCAGTTAAAGAATATGATTCAATATCACGATTAAATCAGTGGTATACAACAATGCTTTTACGTATTAAGAAACAGATTAATGATAATCCTGATTTGCGTTGATTGGTTTCATTATTATTATTGAAACTGGTTTATAGTTCATTCCAGACTAATTGTTATTATCTTGATATTTACTTAATATTATAAATATATATCTACTGTGCTACATTATGAAACCTAAATAAGCAGTATGTAACAAAGTATAAAAAATTTATTCTAATATCTAAGCACCTACATTCATAAACACATACGCAGCTTATGCTCATTCGCATATTTATTCTGATAAAAAGATTATATTCACAATTCTATGTCAAGTAGTTTATGATAAAAATGAAAATTCTTAAAAATTAAGGATATTAAACATTTGACCAAAATTAAATGCGTAATAATTAATTTTTCTCCTTTGTGCTATGTATTTAAAAGAAATTACAACCCAATTGATAATGTTAAAATTTTATTTGACAATTTTATTGTACATTAAACAGAGTTTAAATAAAGTTTTATTAATTGAAAAGTTTTAAATCCTTTAAATTAATGTTGTTAGGATTTAAGAAGTAAAAAATTGTAATTAATATAATAAATATTTATTTAACCAATTAGTATTTATAAAATAATTTATGAAAAATTTAAATTGCATCCTCCTTTGTTATGCCTTAAAAGCAGTTTCTTTCGAAGTGACTGTTCTATTGAAAATCACCTGAATAAATTTAAGATAATAATTTAGTTCAAATTCTTTAAAATTCATTTATAATTTTATAAAAATTAATTTTCATACCTTTTCTGAGTTTGAATCAGGATTAACTGAAAAAATCCTATTCTCTCGAAATGATACTTTTTTCAAATGGCTTTATAATATCTTCCTGTCTACATAACAAATTCCTTTTTACTGCTAAAATTGATATCTCTTAAAAACCCATTAGGAACTTTATTTACATCTTCCGGGTTTCTGTGATGAAACCTATAATAAATACATTTATTAAAAATATACTTACAATTATTTTTTTTTTTTATTTGATTGCAGCTACTTACAATTTCTCGTATATTTGTACTGTGACTATGGAAGGTTTTGAATTATTAGTTTCAGATATTACTTCTTGATTCATTATCAAATTTGTTATGCAAGTAATTTTGTCAGCTTCCTACAAGTAAATATTTAAATCAATTTAATCCAAATAAGTAAATATTATATACAAGCATTTTGGTAAACATTACCTAACAAAAATCTGAGGAATTAATATTAAACAACTATATGAAAAACAACAGAATGGCTTCCTTTATTTTTTTTCTCCTGGAAAATCAAGTACTTGTAATGTTACTGGTTCACCATGTGGAAAATTTTTTATAGTCAACTTAATAGGATCAAGAACGGCCATGTCTTGGAGCTGTAATATTTAGAGTATCTGTGCAGCTTCAAGAGCACTGAGATCAACAATAGCTTGTGCCCCAGTTATACCCGTTTGAGTACAGAAATTATTGGTAGCTTCAGGTGGAAATCCTCAACGAAGAGCCAAAAGAGTAAATAATCTTGGATCATCCCAATCATCAACTACTTTTTTCTCAATAAGTTTTCCAATTTTTCTCTTTGACACAACTGTGTAACTAACGTTTAATCTTTCACATTCCCATTCTAGACTGAAATTTTTTGATACAAAGAGAGTGCATTATATTTTCAATACTATTGCAAAGACAATGTGTGAAATCATATGTGGGATAAATGCATTAATTATTTCCTGTTCTATGATGAGGTAAAAATTTAATTCGGTATGCTACTGGATCTTGGTTTCCTCCTTCAAGAGTTATTTTCATTCTTAGAGTAGCCTCATCCTTACCAAGTAAATCATCTTTCATTTCCTGAAAAATCATTAAGCTTTCCAAAATTGGTCTGTTACACCAAGGGCTACAAGGTGGATTGAAACCCTTTATTTCATTATTACTCTGATGGCAAATGTAAGCTAAATCTTTTTTGTAGTATGAGTAATTAGTAAAGTATGAATAATTTTAGCAGGTATACAACTAAGCCATTCAACTATGTTTTAAATTCCTGTGAATAATTTTTCTTCTTCTTTTTTTGGATTTGTATCGTTGTATGCTGCGACATATCAATGTTTATTTTTAAATATTTTAATTATAACTATATAACTACTTTCAATTCAAAATAACAGTACTAAAATTAAAAGTAATTAGCCAAAATTTATATTTATAGCTTTTGCATGCTCTATGTGCAAAATACCATTTGGTTCAGGTGGAAATCTAGTTTTAACTTTTCCACCTGTAGCTGATAAATGTTTCTTCAATAATTTTTTAGTATTTGAAGTCACAATGTAACCTTCAGTTTTATAATTTTCTCCTGGTTTATGAGAATTAATTTTAGATTTTATTAACTCATTTATAGATAATGGTTCAACTGTCTTTTGGCTGAAGGTACATGATTCCTCTGCAATATAAATATTTTATTAATCTATAATATACATAAATAAAAATATAATTATATGATACTGTACCATTTCTTTTCTTTGTCTTCTTAGCTTCATCATTTTGTTTTAATATTTTGGCAATGCAACATAATTATTTTCATTTTTGGTCCCAATAAATCAAATAATTGTACATCAATTTCATTTTTGACAGCTTTCCCATCTACCCATTTCAATAAATTTCTAACTTCTTGCATAAATAGACCATTGTTGAAACGACATCTATACAGAAAAAAATGATAAGTAATTTTAGATTATAATTTTCCTAAATTATTCAATATTACATAATAAAATTATCTCTTTAAATAATCTCATTTTTATACTTTTTTTTATCAATTTTTCAACTTCCTTATCAATCTCTTCCACTTAAGTAACAACTCCAATACCTCTTTTTCAAAGTCTTGAACACTAACATCCTTACTTATCTATTGCAACAAATAACTTAATACACAATCAATTCTTGAAACAGAATCTAACTTTCTGTCAGCTACATATTATGCAAGGAATGGAAGCTGATTTATTATTTGTGCTTTTATCTGAGAGAAGCAACATGATATAAAAGTGTCCCATTTACCAAATCAATTTTATTGCATTTTGTAACCTGAACAATATTTATTTAATTAATACTAATTATTCCATAAAATTTATTTTATATGTTTAAAGTGTTGCTTCTTTTAAATTAATAAAATAAACATACTTAATCAATACTTGTTTGAACCTTTATATATATCACTATTAAAATCAGTTAAAAATAATTATTCAAATCCACATTTTAAAATTAATACATATCAAACCTCACTGATGACTTCCTTCAAATTATTTGTAAGCTGCACATTTTTGAGCGTTTCCTAAGCTTTTTGTTCACGTAAACCAATGGAACCCAATAATTCACTATCTTTCTCCATTGCGATGTTGTCAACTGCAATAACAGTATTTGTAATTCCCACATTCAATGACCCACACTCTACGCAATGTCGCTTTGGCGCTCTCTTTCACACTCTCACACTATCAGTTCTCAAAATCTCAATAGGTATTCGACGTAATTCTATTCTATCCCCACACCTAAAGTTTTTGAAAATTCTCGATTATGATTGGACGAAAGAAGGAATTCTCTTTATATACATATACATATATGTTTATATATTTGTAACTTGTATGTACATACCTTATTCTATATTCTGTCGATAATAGATTCATATTTGTTAAAACACGATAATATAAGTATATGGACAAATAAGTTCTCGAATAAGTGATAGGTTAAATATAATTCCTAACAAAATATAAGATATAAATATATTTTAATCATGAATGTTAATTTAAAAATTAGCTTACAAGATAATCAAAGTATTGAGTAAGGAATAATAGGTTGTAATTATTTAAGTTTGATCTAAGTGTATACATATTAAAAGAAAAAAATATGTATAGTGCATTTATTAAATCTGCAAAATTGATGGAAACGAGTATTAATTATCTTTTAACACCTTTGGAAAACGTTAAACTAGGTAAGTAAAGCATTCTGTGATAGTCTTCTTTTAATAAATAACATTTCTTTCATTCCAATCTGAATTTTTCATTTGGAATTGAAAGTAAACTATTACCTTTACTTCATTTAACAAGTTTAAACATTTATTGCAATATAAGCGTCAAATATTGCTACTCTGTCTTTAGTTTAATATGTAACATTTTATTTTTCTCAAATAATTTGCAATATTTATATATCTTTCAGGTATAGGTTATGATGATCCAGAATTTAAACTATTACATCAAGATTATGATAAAATTGGCAACTTTCATTTGCAAGTGTCATTACCTTATGCTAAACAAAGAATTAGATTAGAAATGTGTTTTAATCCACTTTATCCAGAACTGGGACCAGACATCATTTGTGAAGATGAAGAATATTTACAAAATGAGACTCCAGCTTCTCTTACAAGTAACCTTCCTAGTCTTGTTGAATGGGATTTTGCAAAAAAATTGTCATTGTTGAATGTTGTCAAAGAATTATTTAGCTTTTATAAAAAGTACCAAGTAATGGATTTTATTAATAATTATAATAATGGTAAATTTTTTGATAAAAAAGATATGTTGATAATTTTTAATTTATTTTATTACAGATAAATCTTCTGAAAAAAAAGTCTGATAAGCTTACGAAAGAATATGAAATGTTAATAAAAGAAGTGCGCAATGAAAACTTAGAAGTAGCAATCACACAAGAATTGGATCATGTGGAAATTAAATTTCTCATAAAAATATATATTAATTTACCAGAAGCTTTACATAAATTAGTAGGCTCATCTAGTGCATCTGCTTTCATATTAATTCATTTCTCTAGTCCACATTGTAACGGAACACCTGAGTTATATGTACCTGAACTTCAAAATTCATTGGAAGGATTGGAAATTTCACGTATTCCTCCAAATAAAGAAAAATTTTTAATAGATTATGTAGTTGAAATAAGAAAATATTTAACTGATAAGGTAATATGCTATATTTAAAAATTAAATATTTACCTACATTATTATTTATTTCTTGACTTAAATTAAACAGAAATAAAATTTTCATTAATAGTACTAATGGGTAAAGTAAAAATCGACTCAACTTTAAAGTTTAATACCTTTGGTCCAAATGATGCTACAAGAACCTGTTGCAGATTGTTTTAAAGATAATTTAAAAAGCTTTCAATTAACCTGTAATAAAAGTCTATTTATATATTTACTTAGTTAACTAAAATTTAAAACAAAAGAGTTAAAAAAAAGCTAGTTAGCTGTATATATAGCTTAAGCGCCTTAGTACCTCCGTCAGACAATGTCGCGTCTTTTGATAAGGTTTAAAATGTTTGCATCTCACAAAACTGTATTTATATAATGTCATATTATAAAAATTAAAGCTTTTTAGAAGAGCTTTCGATTGATCTTTTAATTTATTGTAGCATCACTTTAAGGAAGTTACGAAAGTTTTTATAAAGTTTATAAAGTTTATATTAAAATATATATTTTTCTTTTTTTCAAAAAATCTTGGTATTCTTTAACATTATTGAAAAACTTTACAGGGACAAATTGTGTTTTCGTATGAAAAATAAGTACACAAATAATAAGTACAATTTAAAATATAAAAATGGTTTCATTTTTTGTTTTAATCATTAACAGTTAGATTAGAACCATTAATTAACAAATAATTCTCATTTTGTCTTTTGACTGCGATTATTTTTAGATAAATGAAAAAATATACACCTTTGTAACTTCCTTAAACCTGCATGAAATTAAAGTATATATACATGTCCTTGTAAGGTGTAAACATTTTTAAGTTTTAGTTTACTAAGTAAATTAGAAATTTGTAAATATGCTTTTATTAAAGGTCAATTAAAAACTTTCTAGTTACCTTTCAAATGATCTGCAATACGCTTTTATAGCATCATTTGGACCAAAAATATTAAACTTGTTAAGTCGATTTTTACTCAAGTGAACCCAAAGTTTTGAGCAGTAGTGTAATGTGTAACTATATGAAAATAGAAAATAAAGAATGATGCTTTAAATGTTATATAGTTCTAAATATATAGTTATTAAATTTATTAAATTTAAAATCATTTCTTGTTGCAGGTAACAGTAATTGCAGAACATTTCAAAGCAAGGAAAAGTTTTACTTCTGCTATATGTGCACATTACCAGGACCTTGTTGTAGAATGTGATATTATCTTGTTTAAACAAATAGCACTAATTAATAGAACTAATGATTTTGACTACATGATAGTAATTTCGCTGCCAACAAATTTTCCAGATGAAAAATTTAGTCTAACATTCAGATCTATGTTTTATGAAAATGATCAAAAAGAACCAGTTATAAAAAAATTAAATAATTTTCAATATAGTCCAAATTGGCAACCAAAAGAAATGGTAGAGAAAGCTTTTGATTACATTAGTAAGGAGGTTAAAAAATTCCAAGAATATTGCATTAAACATGGTAAGTATAAACAAACTCATGCATTAGAGAACTACAAATTCAAAATAGAAGAAAAGTAATTATTATCCCAGGTCATAACTACAATACTGTTTAATAAATCTATTAAGTTTATTAGTATAAAATTATACTGTAATTATAATGTATATATACATTTATATAATTTTAATAATAAAACTATTTTATTATAATGTTTTGTTAATATAGATAGATAAAAATACATAATTTCACATTACCTATATTTTGTACAATATAATGTAAATAACATATTTATTGAAATAGTAATTTAAAGTAGTAGAAAATTAAATGAAGTATTAAAAATTAAAAATATTTTAATTTAGATTTAAGGTAAAAAAAAAAATAATGAAGCAAACATTTTTTTTTATACTGACGCAGTTATAAATAAAATGAAATACTAAAGACGAAAAGAAAATCGATGTAACTTAAGATTTTAGTAATTTATTTACCTAGTACCATAATTCAATATTGGATACTTATCCGAATGTTTATCAAGATGATTTTCTAGAGTATTCATTTGTTTCCTGAAAATATAATAAATGCAAATTAATTAATAAAACATAGATGGCTTAAACAAGTACATCTATAAAGAACTTACTTGATACTATCAGGCATGTTACAGTAAACATCAGTGAACAGTTCTTTCCAATGTGGTTTTTTATGTTTCTCCGCTTCAGTTATTGCATTGATAATTGATTTTTTTGTTAACTTAATCAATTCATTTTCTTTCTGCTGATCCCATAAATTAAAATTTTCCAAATACTTTTTTAATCGTACTATTGGTGTTACTTGTAAATGTAAATCTATTTCCTCGTTAGATCTGTAAGCTGTGCTATCGTCAGAAGTACTGTGATGCCCAATGCTAATGTAAAATCATATTATTAAAATGTATTTTTTCCTGGAATGTTTATATTACTTTTGAGCAGTGCAAAGGGAAAACAAAAGTAATTCATACCGATAAGTCATTGCTTCTATGAGAACAGGTTTTCCTGACTCGACAGAATAATCTCTTGCAAATTTCGTCGCATAATACATTGCAATTACATCGTTACCATCAACTCTAATTGTTTTTATCCCATAAGCTGGGCCTTTAGCCGCTATACCATCACCTTTGTATTGCTGATTGCTTGGAGTTGAAATGGCATATCCATTGTTACGACTAGTATTTGATTAATAATATATATATATATTCAATTTCGATTACAAAAAAGTTTTTCTTACAAAAATTAACAATGTACACGTATATAAATTTAAAATAATAATCACCATATGAATATTACTGGGCAATCTAAAGTAGCCGCGAAATTAAAAGCCGCGTGCGCATCGCCTTCGCTCGCTGCTCCTTCTCCAAAGTAACACGCGACGCAGGTAGATTTTTTCAATTGTTTCATTCCATAAGCAGCACCGACAGCTAGAAAATAACTCTGATTGAAAATATGGTATCGTAAATGACAATATTTTATTTCATTAGTATAATGGAATCCGTCACATATCGGAATCAGTGGCAATGAAATAGTGGATAAATACGCTAAAGAAGCATCCAATCAACCACCATCAAATGTATGCAAAATTCCGTTTACAGATTTCAAATAATTATATCGAAAAAAAAAACGCAATGAAAATTACTAGCTCCATCGCCATATAAGAAACAAATTTCAAACGTAGAGATTATTTTAAATATTAAAAATAAGGGTTGAAGGTGAAATTTTAAAAAATATCGGGAAAATAATAATTTTCCGTACTCCAACAGGTTATCATGGAGTTTTTCCCATCCCTTTAAAACTGCTGAGGCTACTTTCTAAAGGGTTATAGGGTCAAACTGACCTCAGAAACTAATAGAACAATCAAAATTACCTATAGAAACATGTTTTGATCTCGTTTTTTTTAAATCCACCCGAAAATATCGAGTGTCCAAAAATGTTACCGACGACATTAATGGATTAAGTCTCTTATAAAATGTTTATAAAAAAGTTATTATTAGTAGGTATATACATTTAATTTGCTTGGGCATAGTATACAAATACAAATCAACATCGACAACAATTGCCAGAAAATCTATAGTAATTAAAGTAACAAATTTTAATTATTTAAAAATTTTATTTATTTTTGATAATTAAAGGAAAAAGATTATTTTACGCGATGGGTGATCCCCTTTAGTGAAATACTTTTAGTTGCTTAGTTTATCTTAATTTTGCTAATGCCAAAGTTTTCTATATACATATTATGCCGATTTGGACTTTTAACAAAGTTCAGTAAAGTTTAACAGTAATAAACAAAAAAGAAATTATTTGTAAAATATATAAACCATATATGAAAAAATTCTCAATAATTAATTTAATTATAAAAAATAGTTTATCATTCAAGAATAATCTTTTTACAGCTTTGCAATGTTTCCCTAAAAACATGAACCAATATCATCACTTTGCTTAAAAATACTAAACTTTATACATAATTTTATACATACGATACATTCAAAAATTATTTCAGTTTTTGAAACCTTTGTTGTTTTCAAGGCTTTACCATACTTACTTTGCCAAAAGTTTGAATCAGTTTAATCGATCAGTTATAAAATGTAACAAGTCAGATTGACAAAGTTAGGCAATTTCTTTCATCCAAATTACCCGAAAAATTCACTTTATCGATTTCAAACAATAAAGTAAAATTGTATATTTTATTCCCTAAAAGGGGGTAATAAGTATATTTCGTAATAAACGCGTAAAAAGTTACAACCGCGAGTACACAAGGTTGCGAAGGATATTTTTCGATACAGTGTGTGGAAAATGAAGTTTTAAAAAATTATACAATGCGTAAAATTGCGTTTCAAGCTCACTGTATCGACAAAATACTTTTAACTTTCGGTATAGTCACTTTTCAATCCCGGGACTCGCTATTCCGTTAAATACAAAAAAAGTATGTAGCCAAAAAATTTTATAGTTAATACTGAAAGCTCTTTGAGTGTTTGGAACCAAAAAATATAATAAAAAGAGGAAAATTTAATTGATGTATACAGTGGGAAAAAATTAAGTTATCGTTGCTGTCAAATAAAGTGACCTTTTCCGGAATGATTTGAATGAAAAATTTTATATACACTTTTAGAACTAAAAAACGATTATTCCCTTAATCCATGACTACATAAAATATGAACATTATATTTGTTTGTATACCTTGTGGGAGTTGCGTTGTTAACGGCGATGATATCGTTACGAAATTCAACGATTTCGATCCGTAATGAACAGGCATTTGTCTACCCTTATTCTTATCTTGATCGTTTCCGTAACACTGATTCACAAAATCCGGGATACGAAAACCGCGCCACAGTAAAATACCTAAAATTCATTATAAATGTCCGAGTCGTAAATGAATAACAATGTAAAATTTATTTTCACCTTGATCATCTGAAGTCCTCTTTACCGACTTGTACGAGAGATACACCCTGATACACATTCATAGACTTACTTTATATAAATCAAATTTAAAAGCTGAAGAAACTTGTGATTTTTAAAAAATTCTGAGAATCATATTTGAATTATTGTCGAATAAAGATTGTCTTCAAAACGATCAGGGTAAAAATAGGTTTCACATTTTGTTTTATAACATAAAGAAGCTCATGCCTTAAAATCGTTAAAATTTAATATTTTTAATTTACTGTAGTTGACAACTTCATTTTTATCGTGTTTTCCTCTCGTCACCCGCCTTATTTTAGTAAATATAATTAAACGAATAGAGAAATAAATGAATAATTATTTACCACTTTCCCTGTATTGGGCGTATATCAAATCGTCTTCGTGCAAAGCAGCGGCCGATCCAATTTGCACAGCCTCTTCCCCAAAATTTGTCATGTAAAACGATATTCGTCCTTGTCGCTGGGACTCGTACAGTACTGAGTCCATCACGTTTAACGAAGCCATGGTTTTGTACATTTTGATCAACGTATCCGAATCGATCTTTTTAAGATGTGTGAAAAATCGTCATTATAAATATTTTTCATTACGTTAAAAATTATACATACACATCAAATTTTAAATAATTTGTTTTTTTTATTTATCGTATAATGTATCTCTTTTTACGTTTCCAAATCGGTGCTTATCAGCAAATTTCAAGTAATTTATTTCATATAATGGGATACATATTCAAATTAACAATAATACGTAGAATAATATGTATAATACATTATTGTTATTTTGAATATTACGTATGAAAATTATATATGACCATTATTTTAACTTTTCGTAGAGATCATTTACGGAAAATTATTCAAAACCGTCCGATGGTATGATCATTTACTTCAAAGGGTATTTGCAACTAATGAAAAATTTCAAATGAAATTGTAATCGACTACAACTTTAATCGCGTTTATCTAATTACTTATTAATCATTGACTCCTATAAATTAATGTTTAAACAAAAAATGAATATAAATAGTAGGTGGACTTTATGAATTCAAAACCGTAAATTAGTTATAACATTATTAAATTTTAAATTAAATTTTCCTTCTAATATTGGTTTATTCAATCAAACCATCTAAGATTTCTTATTTTCACGTAAGGAATCGCTATCAAAACACTCACACGCATTTGGTCATCAGTGTGTAATCAGATTCATTAACATAATGTTCATTTGGGATGTCGGACCCAGAAAATGGTCATTTTGTACTTTTTTTTATAAATAAATGAATAAAGTTTTTAAAAAACGCTGAACGTCAAGCCCTTAGGTATGTTTTAAATAATATACCCAAATTTTTCGAGATTTTTAAATCCATAATTTGATCACGATGTTTGGGTTGAAAGATTATGCTTTTTTGGACTAATAATTATCGACCAAACATTGTTTACTCAATTATTATTTAAAAAATGCTTTTTCGTTAAAAAATCAAAACGTCAAACCCTTCCTTATGTTTTCAGCTGTCCGTATGAATTTTCTTCAGATTTTTAATGGAATATTTTAGATATAATTTTTGGGTTGAAAGGTGCAGATTCCTGTAATTATTTAGGTCCGACATCCCGTTAATTAAACTATTAAACTTAACCGATTGAAAAAGTAAATAAACATAAATAAATGTTTCTGAATCTTAGTATAGTTAAACAATTATTATAAAGGATAATCTACGTTGAGGTAATGAATTACACACGCCGTATGTGTTTTTTAAAAAATAGAATAAGACGTTTCGTTTGCAAGATAAAAAAAAACACGATTTGTATTTTATTACCTCAACCTAGATTATCCCCTAAAAAACGTTCAACCAGTAAGATTCGTAAACAATGGAGAGTGAATATTAACAAATAAATATAAATGATTCTAAATCAATTATTTAATTTGAATAATTTAGATGTACGTTTCTTAATGCCAGTAAAATGTAACTGTCAATAATGGTAATAAAAAGAAATAATAAAAAATGACATCTGTCATATTCAATATTGTCTTAATAAATGTATACACATGACAACAATAATAATCAACAAGATTACGCGAGCGGTAAGTATAAGAGAAGAAAGTTAATTTATCAAAGATCGAAGATCGTTATCTCTTTCGCCACTTATAAAGAGCGTGTGTATATAGTTGTTTACATTTTCTTACAATACGCACATTCGAAAACATATTTAAATCAATCCACGTGTCTATATAAACGTTACATTGCAACGAAATGCAATAAGAAATAAAATGAAAAAAATATATATATATATATAGTTACAATCAAAATCTCTATTAATTACTTTATAATCTTTCGGTGCAGGTTGTCGCTCGATACCTTCGTTATTCAAAACTGTATACGTTGGAATTTTCGGCGAATACATTGCGTTTATAAACGATAAATCACTGGTATAGTTCACATCGGACGTTACGCTCGTTTGCTATAAAAGAAAATAGTACAAATATATAAGTACATACACTATTTAGAGAATTGGGGAAGAGAAATTGACGATGTGTAAAATGTAGTAAACATACGCATCTGCGAATCGGTGGGAATCGACGTAACGCAAATTTGCACGGTAGTCTCTGCATCATTTTCCATGACATTGTGTACCTTCACGTTGATTTAATTTTGAAAGAAAACGAAATAATTGTGCACTATGTGTGTATATATATATATATTTTTTTATTATTCGGTGTTAATCGGCATTATTGTTGTACTTGTCTTAAATATAACACACTGCACCGAGAGTTGTAGATGTGTCGAGTTAACTCGAACCGAGAGTCGATATATATTAAAGATTGATAACGAATGTTTGTCGATTTGTACAAGTGGGGGGTCCAATTTTACTGTTCAACAGTCATTGTGTGTTAATTTACATATACATCTATATATATATATATACATACACGCGCGTTGCGCAATATGTTCATTACCATAAACTGCTCATGATTTTATTTTTCTTGTATGTTATTTTTAGTTTTCTTATATGTTATAAAATCTAAAGATTAATAAATATATTTAGATCGACATACAGCTGGAAAATAATAGTAAGAAATTAGTACACAAAAGCAAAATCTATGAGAAAGCACTGTAGTAATTAAAAAATTATTTTTAATAATAATATTAATCGCCTACAGAGGATGCAATATAGATTTTTTTTTAAATTTATAAATCTGTTAAATAAGTATATTCCGAAATTTCAGTCTTAATATTCTTTGACATACTACTACTATGAAAAATTTAAAAATAAATTATTTATTAACCAAAGGAAAAGCTTGAAACAAAATTATTCTTTCATCATCGACAAACATAAATGTTAGTAAATAAAAAATAAACTAAAAGTTTCGATTAAAAACAATATTTCAATAGAATATATATATAATTTTTGTTAAAATGCTATATCTATATACATGGTAAATGGAAAACTCAAAAAATGGTCATTTTTAATATTTTTTTATAAACAAAAGAATAAATTTTTGAAAAAATGTTTTAGATGTTTTAAAGTATGTTTTAAAGTATACTCAGATTTTTAAATCTGTTACTTAATTCTGATTTTTGCGTTGAAAATTCATGTATTTTTAGACCAATACTTACCGACCAAAAATTGTTTATTCAATTATTAATAACAAATTTATTTTTTTTTAAATGAAAAGGTCATGATCTCGCTTTTGTTTTTAAATTATTGGAATTTTTTCAGATTTTTAATTTAATATAAATTGGCGGGTCCAACATCCCGTTAATTGCAAGTAATTTTAAGTTTATACATTATATAGTTCTGTAACCAAATTTTCAGTTGCCTCTACAATTTCTTTATAAAAAATCCTGGTTTAAATAAATAAAATAATAAAATTAATACACTATATGGATAATTAAAAATATTTGTTTATTAGGAAAGTATTAATTTATTGCAATAAATACTTCTTTCACTCTATTTCATTATTAATCAATGTATAGTAATGTATATAAAAATAGTTAAATAAATAAAATTTAATATTAAAAAATTCTTGTTATAAGTATATACCTACAAGTGTATCAAGCACAGTGGTTTTAAAATAAAATTATTCGATGTATTTTCAAAAAAAATAATGTATTTCCCATAAAAGTATGAATTATACATTTTTCATGAAAATTAAATTTAAATAGAAAGGAGCAATATATTTACACAATTATTTATAATGTACTAGTTTTAGAAACAAAAATTTTTGTACCACTCCATAGCCAAACATCAGTAATTACAAATCAACGTTTTATGATTTGTTTGAAACACATTATAAATCGTTAAACAAAAAACAGTTCTCGTATATAATACAAATAATTAAAATAGCCATTTTTATGTATATATATATATTTATATAAGAAACGGGTTATTGTACGGATTGATCGGTGATATAACAATATGTAATTTTAATATATCTTTGTTCGGGCCAACAAGATATTTCGATAGTGAAGTATCTGAACTAATGGATTCTTGCTGTGGATTGAGCTCTTCAAAAGGCAATATATCATCTAAATTAAGCACTCGTTCGTTTTTGTTGAATCTGTGAATTACTTCTTTAACTCTTGCAACATGTTCAACACCATCTTGTATACCATAAATAAGAACTCCTATTTTTACCCTCAAATCTGTAAAACTGTCTACTGGTGGCTCTTTGCAAGTCAAAGATAATCTTACGGATCGTATGACGTGTTCTGGCATTTCAACTGTACCTTGCCAAACAATGAGATAAAACTTTTTAAACCACACACCCTTTGGATACAAATCGACTACCCATTCGCAAGATCTGTCACCAGCATAATCTGCTAAATGAGAGTGGCTTGAAAAAACTAAAGTTCTTGTATGGTAAGAATTTAAACTATGAAAATTTTCAATTGTTAACAAAGAACTACATGTATCCACTGTATAAAGTCTTGGTTCGAATAACAGTAAACCATCTTCTTCAGATTTAATAATTTCATGTACTCTAAAGTTTTGTCCAGAATGAAATGACATTCCAATTGCCATTCTTTCGACAAAAAATTCTTTATATTTTTGTGTCAATGGAGATAATAACAGTTCGGCTAGTTGTCTGGGAGACATCATCGGGAATCTCACTGGCATCATAACCGCAGATACCATTTGTTTTAAAGTTATTTCAAACTCTGTAGGTGATAATTGATTTTTCAACCGATTACTTTGATGAGTCAGCCATGTTTCTAAACATTTGTATAAAGTCATTTCATCTTGTATTACAAGACTACTTTGATGTAACAATGACACAAGTACATCGAGTTCAAAATTAGCAAAATCAGGAGTGTTTGCTACTAACTCTATATTCCACTTAATGAAATTATGACAGGCATCTGTGATTTCATGATGGCCGCATGCCAACGTATATTGCAACCAAGATACAAGGGTTCCCTGTATAGCCGCTATGGGAATATGATTGCGCATGTAATCCAAACATAACGAAATCAGGTCTTTAACATTGTATTTATCAGCTAATGAAAGAATAGGTAATACTACTCCATGACTAACTCGAATTTGTCCTGTATAGAAGTATCGTAAAAATTCACTGAAAATCTGTGCACATTGAGGAGATTCTTCTAGGGTTACGTGGCTCTCCTGCGACTCGCTCCATTGAGGGCTCATAAGCATAACTTCAAAGACATCGCTGGATGCGCATAAAATTAGACGGTGGGCAGGGTATTCAACTTTGTTTACTACTAAACAAATATCATTCATTAAACGTTCCGCATACAAAGTAGCTATTTTCATCAACACAGTGCGTGAATTGTCAACCTATAAACATATAGAATTATGAAACATGCAAAAATATTGTAGTCTCCCATTACTTAAAAAATCATATTTCTCATTGAATACTAATTTATAAAATAAGAATAATATTATTTTAATGTGGAATCTAGCTATTACAGTTTCTAAAAATTATAGTTAAAATAAAAATGTAAATAATGCATACTTCTATTATGTCAGTCTTTTGATTATCCAATGCAACTTCATTCGTAGATCCTTCTGTTGTGTTCAGCTTTTTGCGCTCCCTTTCCCGATTTCCATCCATTTAAACTACCTATTTACCGAACACAAATGTGACAAACATCCTATCCACTCAATTTCCAAAAAACAGCGTATTTGTACATCTGTAAAAGAAAATAACACAAATATATACTAGGTGACTAAGTTTATGTAAGACTCTTATATCATTTCCTAAAAAGGAAAAAATAAGTAAAATTTGCTTTAATTAAACAAAATATTTAACAGAGTTTAATATAACATACCGATCGATATTGCAAAATCGACGAAAATTCTTGAATAATATCACGACATTAAAAACAAAAAATAAACCCGATAAAGATAGAACGAAAAGAAGCAACGATTTAACGAATTACTTATTCGCAGGATAAACAACATTAAAATCTATGATACAGTACTTTTAGGTTTTGAGAAAACGTAAAAATAAATCGTTTAGCTCATAGTGTGCTATGTGCTATCTAAAGACTGTCTGTCAAGTGTATAACCAAGTAATGGACCAAGTGGAATCCATGTTGACGAAGTGACCAATAATATCCACCAGCACACATTTTTTTTTCCAACTGTCACATTGTCATTGACGAAAACAATACATACTTACTCGCGAGATTGTGCATTATATTTATACATATCTCCCTGCGTGTGTATGTGTGAGCGCGCGCGCGTTTCTGTGTATGTGTGTGCAATCTCTATTATTATCTGAAGATTTTACCTTAATCGATTCAACTAAAAATCAATGAAAAATTGTATAGTTTATCTTTTGTTCGTAAGTATTCAAATTATTTGTGAAATATTTTTGGATAAATATTTAATTAATACTCGCCGTGAGTATAAATGAAGAAAAATGTGTAATGTATAATATATTATGTGTGTGTGTGTGTGTGTGTGTGAATTTAAATAGTCTAGCTATCTATTCGAGAGTTCGAGACATTCAATGTAAACAATTTTATATAGATACCTATTTTAAATGCGTATGTTTTATAATAATTATTAAAAGAATTATTTTTTAGTTAAAATAATGAATATAATGAAAAAACATACAAATGTATAAAAACGAATAAAAAAATGTTCGATACTACACAGTACTTATATATATATATATTTTAAATATATAAATAATTTTATCACACTCACTGATAATGACAACAAAAATTGAAAAATATAATACATAGATAAACTATTTTTACACGGCATTTCTGAATTTTAAATGCGCACATATACATGTAACGTGTAAGTATAATATAAAAAAACTTTTATTTTTATTACAACTTTTATTTTTATTATGTTATACGTTAATTTATAAGTAAATTTTGTAGCATTCATTCGAGAAGAAATTACAAAATTTTTTATTAAAATATTTCAAATCATTTTTTGTTAAATTATAAATGTATTAAGTATAGAAAATGTTTTACGAATTGGCAATTACATAAAAATATTTCGGAAATATTGATTAAATTTCATCCGACAATCAATATATGTATATATATTTATCGTAATTTTTATCAAATGCGTTAATAAAATGTGTATTATGTTTAACAAACTGTACATTCGAATGAAAATTCCAAGAGTATTCGTAAGTACAGATGTACTGAGAAATGCGACCAATCGCCATCGGAAGATTCGTTACAATTGTTACAAGAGAATCGAGATAACTGGAGTAGGTTCAATTTGGTTGTCCAGTTCATATAGGAATTCCAATAGCGAATCGAAAACGTGGGCGAGCGTACGTCACGACTGCTACGACCAATAAGACAATGAGAACTGGAAAAAACTTTAGACTAGATTACACACAGTATAATACGTTGGTATATATATATATAATGTATATGTGCGTGCGTGCGCGTGTGTGCAATATATATATATACATACATACCCATCAAAAGATTTTGCAGACTAAGAGAGAAAGAGAGCCATGAGGTCGCGCAATGAGCGATTTGCCATTTAACGTTTCACTCGTTTGCGAAAAGTCAACGAGCACCACGGATAAAGATAAAAAAGAACCGTTCGATCAACCGGATTCGATATCGATCAAGATATTATATCTATAACAAAAAGTGCGAGAGTGTGACCGAGGGAAAGAGAGAGGGGGGCTGTAAGTTCATTGGAAGTGTAAGCTTACTTTTTATAACTGCCCCTATACGACGTGGAAGCCATCGGGAATAAAAACAATGCGCTCACGCGTGTAGTGTTAGAAATAATTTCGTTTATTAATTTTTGGATAAATCATCGTTGAATCTCCAACCGACCATGGGTAAAAAGAGAAGACAGCATAACACGAATGTCGATGGGAGCGAAGAATCTACGGAATCTGGAGAAGGTGGCACTGGTATAAATTATTTTAACTAATTTCAATTCTCTTTGTTCATTATCCAGACATTGTTTGACAATGATAAGCGTAATAATTCGTTTATTCTGTTACTTTGCAGATACTTGTACTTGTAAACATATTAAAAAGGTTGTCGAAAATCATTTACAAAAATTTGTAAATACAAGGAAAATAGCGGACCAATGTTGTAATTGTCAAAAAAATGGAAATAACGATGATGACAACGAAACGGATGAGGTATCTCAACTTTTTTGTTACACTATACATTTTAGTCATTCTTTTTTTTTATTAGTTTTATTACATTGTACTGAATTTTTCATTCCCAGATCTCTAACAAACCACCAAGATTGTTTATCTGTTTGCATTGTGGTGTTGCTAGTTGTGGGACAGAAGATAAAAATCATGCTAAATCACATTTTGACACTTCAAGAAGTGGCACGCATTACTTAGTAATGGACACAAAAGAATGGACTATCTGGTGTTACGAATGCAATGAGACTGTTACAAATTGGTAAGTATATACAATCAATATACACAAAAAATAGTTTCCTAATAAATTTAAGAATCACAATAATTGTTCATCTATGGATAAGACATCTGTAAATTTCCTTCCAATTTTTCTAGTTAACATTTATTACTTTCTTTTACCTACTTTTTTACTTTTTTTATTTTATCTCTATTAAAGTATTTTTTATGAGTAATATTATTTCAATAGAAATCTTATTAACGAAATAACTTGCTTACAGTGGTGCATCAATACAATTAAAAATAGATAGAATCACATCACTATTAAAAAAATATGTTTCTGGTAATAAAGAAATGTTGAGCAAATCAATGCAGCCAAAGTCTTGTATATCATTGTGCCAAAATGAAAAATCTAATAATGAAGAAAAAAGAAAACTTTTAAATGATCTTCCAAAAGTTGGTGTAAGTATTGACATTCATATATTTGAAGATGAAAGAAAATTAATTTGCCTTTCTTTTTCAGGGATTAATGAATTTAGGAAATACTTGTTTTTTTAATGCAGTGCTGCAATGCCTTGCACAGACACCTTATTTAATTAAAGTTTTAGATGATTTGCAAGTGCCTGACCAAAAATTTATACTTCCTGGTGGAAAACATAAAATAAATGATGATGAAGAGGTTGATTTAGTATGTATTTAAAATTAATACTGGTAATTTAATGCACTGTCTATATTATTTGTTAAATTAAATTTATGAATTGTCAATGTTTAGCCTCCAATAGAAGGAACTTTAGAAAAGAATTGTAGTTTTATATCTATTCTTCGCCGAACTCTTTCTGAAATGCAAAATTCTGATGGTAGAGTATTTAAACCGATAGAATTATTAGAATCTTTAAAAGAAAAGAAAATACAATGTACTGATGGAGGTCAACATGATTCGCATGAGCTTTTAAGGCATTTACTAGATTTAGTACGCAATGAAAATCTCAAGGTAAAAAATTGTTACATAATTTATTTAAGTTTTATGTATTACTATACAATTTATATCAATATATTTTATAGGGATATCAACGAGTTATTTTAAACGAAGTTGGTTTAAGTGTTAAATCAAATCCCCAACGTGTAGCTGATAATTTAAAGTCGCGTGTAAAACTTTACGGAAACCAGGCAAATGCAAAATTACTGGGCGCTGAGCGCGTTTTTAGAGGTGAATTAGTTTCAACTCTTGAATGTTTAGAATGCCACCATACTTCATCGCGAAGTGAACCATTTTTAGATTTAAGTTTACCAATTTCGATTGATAAATCATTGCCTCCTATTGTAAAGTAAGGCTTCTTTTTATTAATTTCTTTCAAATAGAATTATATTTTTAATAGAGAGCATTCTTATAATCATTCTTTATTTTTTAAAGAAGAAAAAGTAACAATTTTGAAAACTCATTTGATTTTATGGGTAACATTTCTCCTCCAAAATATGATGCAAAAAAGGAAATAGCAATAAAGGAACTCGGGAAAAAAAATAGAAGAAAACATTCTAGTAATAATACAAGATTAAAGTATAATGATAGCAAGACAAAAAATGTCACGGGATCTGGTAAGTATATGGATAATTATTAAAATTTATATAATTGTTTTAGAAATTTAATATGATAGAATCTATAATTGTTTAAAAGTTATTATAGTCACAACGAAAATTAAATATTACAATTCCATATGTGTGTTCTACTTATGCATTCAAAATATGTAAATTACATACCTGATATCTTAGTATTAAATTCCTGTAATATATCTTATTTTTATATCTTTATTTGCAACATATTTGTACAAAATTTGTATATTTTATAGTAGAAAGTGATGCAGATATAGAAGACAATACAGAAAATGATGATTCTTCAGTACTGGAAATTGGTGAATCTGGTTATAGTTCTGAAAAACCATCTGCAGTTACAAGTCCTGTACATTTAGATGAATGGCCTCAAGGCGAATGGAGCAACAGTCCAGCCCTTACGGAAAGAATATGTTCAAACTATTTTGCAAATAATGTTCGTGCTTCACGTTCTCCACAAGACAGAGATGTATCATCTTGCAGTTTTGATTTTACTCAAGAAACAAAGTTGGGTATGCCAAATTCAACGGATGACCCGAAAAATGATTTAGAAGAAATAACAAGTAAAGAAAATAATAATATTACATCAACGTTATCTTTATCGAATTCGATAATTTTCGATTCAGAAGTAGTAAGTCTTGAAGAACCAACAGTCAGTCCTTTAAGCAGTCCACCATCTAAAGATAGTTTAACAAGTCCAATATCAAGTGCTGTTGATGGAGAAGATACCGATATAATGAATAAGCTAGCGTTGGAAATTAATAATACGAATAAAAGTCCTACAGAAAATTGTCAAAAGTAAAAATATTTTAATGTTTTACTTACTTTCATTAATTTATTATTCAATTATTAATTTGTAATATAATTTATAGGGAACAAGTCGTTAATTTGTCGGAAGAAAATTCACCAACTAGCGAAGTAAATAACACAACGAAAAAGTTAACAAATGGTATTAGTGACATAACAACAAGTATGACAAAACTTAACGTTTCGAGTCCTATAGAATCTCCAACGAGATATCAAACAAAAGAGGGCGAATGTTCAATTCAACTATGTTTGAATCAATTTGCAGAAGTTGAATTAATGAACAAAAATAATAAAGTTAGCTGTACATCTTGCACAGAAAGAGCAAACAAGGTAATTAATTACCTAGAATATTGTATTATATTTACAAAATATTTATAAACGTATAATTTATTAATGCACTAGGGGAAAAAAGAAAACGCGAAAATGGTTTTTACAGATAGTACCAAGCAATATCTGATATCTCGTGTACCAGCAGTCCTTATTTTACACTTAAAACGTTTTCAAATGCAAAAATTTGGTTTCCGTAAAGTTGGAAAACACGTTAGTTTTCCTATACTTTTAGATTTGGCTCCAGTCTGTAAAGATTACACTAAACCTGTAGTATATGCTCTATACGGTGTAGTAGTCCACCATGGAAATTTATATGGAGGACATTATATTGCTTATGTAAAGGTAAGCGATATGTGTTACTTTGTGATCTTAATAAAATTAGTAATTATTTATATACACTATAAATGCGCATATTTTCTTATTTTCTTTACTCAGTCGAGAACACCGTTAGAACCAAATGATCCTCGCTGGTCTTTTTTACCTACAAGTGATAGCTTTGAGAGTAACGGTACACCAAACGAGCCAGTCAACTCTGAATTAGAAAACGATGAGAACTCTGGTGCTGCAACCCCGCAAATTAAAGCACCACCAGGTCGGTGGTATTATGTTTCTGATTCAAGGTAAGCTTTCTTTTTATTTTCTACAAAAACGGATTTTTATTTATTTTTAAGTAACAAATACCAATATGCTTATTTATAGTGTTCACGAAGCAGAAGAAGAAACCGTTTTAAAGAGCGAAGCTTACTTGTTATTCTATGAAAGAATATTATAGATTTTTTTAGTTTTAATTCAAACACTCGTCGATTTGTGCTAGGTAAAAATAAGAAATTGTGTAAAACGGTTATGCCAATTATAGATTTGTCAGAAGCTATGATGAATCACTACGTAAAAAAATGTCCTATAAATATTTTGTCTCGAAAACTCGATAGAGGTAACATATTTATAATCTGCACGTCTTGTCCAAAAGAGCAGATTCATATGGATTTATAACTAATATAGAAAATGGTTTGATAAAATCAATCCGACTAATAAGTTTCATTACCTCTTCTACATTTACAACATTAGGGCCAAGCGTGTAGCGGCCTTCGAAGGTATACCCATCCGATTAAATAGTTAAGGCAGTATGATCTGTAATTAATATGTTCAAATATAATTTAAACGTATCGACGTTTTAAGTTTACTCAGGGTGAAAATACGCATAAATTTTTTGAAAACATACGCGTTTAAGAATGGTGACTGAAAAAAAATAAAAGTGAATAAATAAACATTTTTAAGTTCGTGAAACTAAAGTTTAGACTGTACCGTGTGTCATGATAAAATTATGAACTGCAGAGAATTTATGCTTAAGTATGCAACACCGTGAATGTTGAACATGCGAATCATTACTCATCTTGCATTTTAATGCATTTGCAAATTGTAATTATTAATAATTTGTAATATTATATCGATAAAAATAAAATACTGTTTAAAAAATGTAACAATTTCTTCATTATTTACATCACCTATTTCTTACATGATTTTCAAGTTAAGCATATTCGATTATAGTCCAATCAGATTACGCGAAAAACAATACATTGATATATACTTAGTATGAAATAATACGAATTGGCACAACTATTTTCCTAACAGAATTTGTGTACGGTTTCCTATTAAAAAAAATCATAAAGGTACAAAAATCGATTTTTAGCTTATATTTTGAAAAGTATATTAAAAAAACGGTAGAAACTTTTTGCACTTCTTGAAAATATCTATCAGCTAGGAAGGCCAAATTTTCAAATTTTTAGATTTCGTTTCATAGCAGGGTGGATTGAATTAACATGCATTTTTACACGTATATACATACATAAACCGGCTAAGAAGTCGAACTTTTCAAATTTTTAGATTTCGTTCAATAGCCGGGTGCTTTGAATTCAAATGCTTTTTTTCACGTATAAACACGTATAAACCGGCTATGAAGTCGAAATTTTCAAATTTTTACATTTCGTTCCGTTGCCGGGTGGATTGAGTTAACATGCAATAATTCACGTATATACACGCATAAACCGGCAAAGAAGGCCAAATTTTCAAATTTTTAGATTTCGTTCCGTTGCCGGGTGGATTGAGTTAGCATGCAATATTACACGTATATACACGCATAAACCAGCTAGGAGGTCCAAATTTTCAAATTTTTAGATTTCGTTCCTTAGCAGGATGCATTGAATTAACATACATTTTTACACGTATATAAACACATAAACCAGCTGGAAGGCCAAATTTTCAAATTTTTAGATTTCGTTTCATAGCAGGGTGGATTGAATTAACATGCAATATTACACGTATATACACACATAAACCAGCTAGGAAGTCCAAATTTTCAAATTTTTAGATTTCGTTGCTTAGCCGGGTGCATTGAATTAACATACATTTTTACACGTATATACATACCAAAACCGGCAAAGAAGTCGAAATTTTCAAATTTTTAGATTTCGTTCCATAGCCCGGTGCTTAGAATTCAAATGCTTTTTTTCTCGTATAAACACACATAAACCGGCAAAGAAGTCGAAATTTTCAAATTTTTAGATTTCGTTCCATAGCCGGGTGCTTTGAATTAACATACATTTTTACACGTATATAAACACATAAACGAGCTAGGAAGGCCAAATTTTCAAATTTTTAGATTTCGTTCCATAGCCGGGTGCTTTGAATTCAAATGCTTTTTTTCTCGTATAAACACGTATAAACCGGCTATGAAGTCCAAATTTTCAAATTTTTAGATTTCGATCATTAGCCGGGTGCATTGAATTAACATACATTTTTACACGTATATAATAGTTATTTATGTACCTTGGGTGAGCCTCGCGTCATTACTGTTCGAGGCGGAAAATTTCGGTTAGTACGTCCGCGGTCGCGAGCGCAGCGAGCGGCCAAGGATTTTACTACCATCCACGAAAATTTGAGCCGAGAACTGTAATGACGCGATGTTTACCCATGGTATGTAAACAATTTTTCAGCCTTATAATTCGTACATACGACTCTTTCGTTGCTCACAAAGTAATTTATTATACATTTAAAAGTAATGTAATAAACACTTTTTAAACAATATAAATAATTATATATTATTTCAATAATTTTTAAACATTTGTATACTGACGCTTATAAAACATTTTAACTTTTTAAATTTTGCATTTAGTATCAGAGAATATTAAATATTTAGTAATTACTTATTATTAATCGTAACATTGCAGTTATTAAAGATATAGGACTCATTTTGCGTTATTATATATATGCGGAGACAGACTGACACAATCCAAAAATTTACTATAGTGTATAATAAATTTTACTGAAGTTGTAGTAAATATTACCAGAATTGTAGTAAAAATTAATAATTTTGTAGTAATTTTTATTATACACTATAGTAAATTTTTGGATTGCGTCAGTCTGTCTCCGCATTACTAGACAACATTGTAATTTTTACTTCAACTTTTTTACTCCGTGTATATATATATACACTATATTATTTCTAAAATATAATATTCTAATATATATGTATAATATATAGTACTTCCGTATCTGAAACGTTACGTTTAAACTAGTAGTGTTTACGTTTGAAAAGCCTTAGATATATCTCCGATACATGTACTACGCGTTTCAAACACGTTGACTCTATACCGTTCGCGCGGCAAAGGTTATATTGCTCGCCGCATATATCCTACGGAGCGCTTTTCATACAGCCTCCTAGGATGTATAGACATCTTATACGTCCTAGGAGGATGTATAGAGGGCTATCATACAAGCGAGGAGCCACTTGTATGTACGCAACGTATTTACAAGCGGAGCGCGCTCTGCACGTAAGAGTCGTTGTACGAATTAGTAGGCTGAAAACACATATACCAGCTAGGATGGCTAAATTATCAAATTTTTAGATTTCGTTCCATAGCCAGGTGAACTGAATTCAAATGCATATTTTCACGTATAATCACGTATAAACCGGCTAAGAAGTCCTAATTTTCAAAATATTAGAATTCGTTCCATAGCCTGGTGGATTGAATTAACATGCAATATTACACGTATATACACACATAAACCAGCTAGGAAGTCCAAATTTTCAAATTTTTAGATTTCGTTCCGTTGCCGGGTGCATTGAGTTAACATGCAATATTACACGTATATACACGCATAAACCGGCTATGAAGTCGAAATTTTCAAATTTTAAGATTTCCTTCCATAACCGGGTGCTTTGAATTCAAATGCTTTTTTTCTCGTATGAACACATATAAACCGGCTAAGAAGTCCAAATTTTCAAATTTTTAGATTTCGTTCCATAGCCGGGTGGATTGAATTAACATGCAATATTACACGTATCTACACACATAAACCAGCTAGGAAGGCCAAATTTTCAAATTTTTAGATTTCATTTCATAGCAGGGTGGATTGAATTAACATCCATTTTTACACGTATAATCACGTATAAACCGGCTTAGAAGTCCAAATTTTCAAATTTTTAGATTTCGTTCCATAGCCGGGTGGATTGAATAACATGCAATATTACACGTATCTACACACATAAACCAGCTAGGAAGGTCAAATTTTCAAATTTTTAGATATCATTTCATAGTAGGGTGGATTGAATTGACATGCATTTTTACATGTATATACACACATAAACCGGCAAAGAAGTCGAAATTTTCAAATTTTTAGATTTCGTTCCATAGCCGGGTGGATTGAATAACATGCAATATTACACGTATCTACACACATAAACCAGCTAGGAAGGTCAAATTTTCAAATTTTTAGATATCATTTCATAGTAGGGTGGATTGAATTGACATGCATTTTTACATGTATATACACACATAAACCGGCAAAGAAGTCGAAATTTTCAAATTTTTAGATTCCGTTCCATAGCCGGGTGGATTGAGATAACATGCAATGTTACATGTATATACACGCATAAACCGGCAAAGAAGTCGAAATTTTCAAATTTTTAGATTTCGTTCCATAGCCGGGTGGATTGAATAACATGCAATATTACACGTATCTACACACATAAACCAGCTAGGAAGGTCAAATTTTCAAATTTTTAGATATCATTTCATAGTAGGGTGGATTGAATTGACATGCATTTTTACATGTATATACACACATAAACCGGCAAAGAAGTCGAAATTTTCAAATTTTTAGATTTCGTTCCATAGCCGGGTGGATTGAGATAACATGCAATGTTACATGTATATACACGCATAAACCGGCTATGAAGTCGAAATTTTCAAATTTTTAGATTTCGTTCCGTTGCCGGGTGCATTGAGTTAACATGCAATATTACACGTATATACACGCATAAACCGGCTAAGATGTCGAAATTTTCAAATTTTTAGATTTCGTTCCATAGCCGGGTGCTTTGAATTAACATACATTTTTACACGTATAATCACGTATAAACCGGCTTAGAAGTCCAAATTTTCAAATTTTTAGATTTCGTTCCATAGCCGGGTGGATTGAATAACATGCAATATTACACGTATCTACACACATAAACCAGCTAGGAAGGTCAAATTTTCAAATTTTTAGATATCATTTCATAGTAGGGTGGATTGAATTGACATGCATTTTTACATGTATATACACACATAAACCGGCAAAGAAGTCGAAATTTTCAAATTTTTAGATTTCGTTCCATAGCCGGGTGGATTGAATAACATGCAATATTACACGTATCTACACACATAAACCAGCTAGGAAGGTCAAATTTTCAAATTTTTAGATATCATTTCATAGTAGGGTGGATTGAATTGACATGCATTTTACATGTATATACACACATAAACCGGCAAAGAAGTCGAAATTTTCAAATTTTTAGATTTCGTTCCATAGCCGGGTGGATTGAGATAACATGCAATGTTACATGTTTGCAATATTACACGTATCTACACACATAAACCAGCTAGGAAGGTCAAATTTTCAAATTTTTAGATATCATTTCATAGTAGGGTGGATTGAATTGACATGCATTTTTACATGTATATACACACATAAACCGGCAAAGAAGTCGAAATTTTCAAATTTTTAGATTTCGTTCCATAGCCGGGTGGATTGAGATAACATGCAATGTTACATGTATATACACGCATAAACCGGCTATGAAGTCGAAATTTTCAAATTTTTAGATTTCGTTCCGTTGCCGGGTGCATTGAGTTAACATGCAATATTACACGTATATACACGCATAAACCGGCTAAGATGTCGAAATTTTCAAATTTTTAGATTTCGTTCCATAGCCGGGTGCTTTGAATTAACATACATTTTTACACGTATAATCACGTATAAACCGGCTTAGAAGTCCAAATTTTCAAATTTTTAGATTTCGTTCCATAGCCGGGTGGATTGAATAACATGCAATATTACACGTATCTACACACATAAACCAGCTAGGAAGGTCAAATTTTCAAATTTTTAGATATCATTTCATAGTAGGGTGGATTGAATTGACATGCATTTTTACATGTATATACACACATAAACCGGCAAAGAAGTCGAAATTTTCAAATTTTTAGATTTCGTTCCATAGCCGGGTGGATTGAATAACATGCAATATTACACGTATCTACACACATAAACCAGCTAGGAAGGTCAAATTTTCAAATTTTTAGATATCATTTCATAGTAGGGTGGATTGAATTGACATGCATTTTTACATGTATATACACACATAAACCGGCAAAGAAGTCGAAATTTTCAAATTTTTAGATTTCGTTCCATAGCCGGGTGGATTGAGATAACATGCAATGTTACATGTATATACACGCATAAACCGGCAAAGAAGTCGAAATTTTCAAATTTTTAGATTTCGTTCCATAGCCGGGTGGATTGAGATAACATGCAATGTTACATGTATATACACGCATAAACCGGCTATGAAGTCGAAATTTTCAAATTTTTAGATTTCGTTCCGTTGCCGGGTGCATTGAGTTAACATGCAATATTACACGTATATACACGCATAAACCGGCTAAGATGTCGAAATTTTCAAATTTTTAGATTTCGTTCCATAGCCGGGTGCTTTGAATTAACATACATTTTTACACGTATAATCACGTATAAACCGGCTTAGAAGTCCAAATTTTCAAATTTTTAGATTTCGTTCCATAGCCGGGTGGATTGAATAACATGCAATATTACACGTATCTACACACATAAACCAGCTAGGAAGGTCAAATTTTCAAATTTTTAGATATCATTTCATAGTAGGGTGGATTGAATTGACATGCATTTTTACATGTATATACACACATAAACCGGCAAAGAAGTCGAAATTTTCAAATTTTTAGATTTCGTTCCATAGCCGGGTGGATTGAATAACATGCAATATTACACGTATCTACACACATAAACCAGCTAGGAAGGTCAAATTTTCAAATTTTTAGATATCATTTCATAGTAGGGTGGATTGAATTGACATGCATTTTTACATGTATATACACACATAAACCGGCAAAGAAGTCGAAATTTTCAAATTTTTAGATTTCGTTCCATAGCCGGGTGGATTGAGATAACATGCAATATTACACGTATATACACGCATAAACCGGCTAAGATGTCGAAATTTTCAAATTTTTAGATTTCGTTCCATAGCCGGGTGCTTTGAATTAACATACATTTTTACACGTATAATCACGTATAAACCGGCTTAGAAGTCCAAATTTTCAAATTTTTAGATTTCGTTCCATAGCCGGGTGGATTGAATAACATGCAATATTACACGTATCTACACACATAAACCAGCTAGGAAGGTCAAATTTTCAAATTTTTAGATATCATTTCATAGTAGGGTGGATTGAATTGACATGCATTTTTACATGTATATACACACATAAACCGGCAAAGAAGTCGAAATTTTCAAATTTTTAGATTTCGTTCCATAGCCGGGTGGATTGAATAACATGCAATATTACACGTATCTACACACATAAACCAGCTAGGAAGGTCAAATTTTCAAATTTTTAGATATCATTTCATAGTAGGGTGGATTGAATTGACATGCATTTTTACATGTATATACACACATAAACCGGCAAAGAAGTCGAAATTTTCAAATTTTTAGATTTCGTTCCATAGCCGGGTGGATTGAGATAACATGCAATGTTACATGTATATACACACATAAACCGGCAAAGAAGTCGAAATTTTCAAATTTTTAGATTTCGTTCCATAGCCGGGTGCTTTGAATTAACATACATTTTTACACGTATAATCACGTATAAACCGGCTTAGAAGTCCAAATTTTCAAATTTTTAGATTTCGTTCCATAGCCGGGTGGATTGAATAACATGCAATATTACACGTATCTACACACATAAACCAGCTAGGAAGGTCAAATTTTCAAATTTTTAGATATCATTTCATAGTAGGGTGGATTGAATTGACATGCATTTTTACATGTATATACACACATAAACCGGCAAAGAAGTCGAAATTTTCAAATTTTTAGATTTCGTTCCATAGCCGGGTGGATTGAATAACATGCAATATTACACGTATCTACACACATAAACCAGCTAGGAAGGTCAAATTTTCAAATTTTTAGATATCATTTCATAGTAGGGTGGATTGAATTGACATGCATTTTTACATGTATATACACACATAAACCGGCAAAGAAGTCGAAATTTTCAAATTTTTAGATTTCGTTCCATAGCCGGGTGGATTGAGATAACATGCAATGTTACATGTATATACACGCATAAACCGGCAAAGAAGTCGAAATTTTCAAATTTTTAGATTTCGTTCCATAGCCGGGTGGATTGAATAACATGCAATATTACACGTATCTACACACATAAACCAGCTAGGAAGGTCAAATTTTCAAATTTTTAGATATCATTTCATAGTAGGGTGGATTGAATTGACATGCATTTTTACATGTATATACACACATAAACCGGCAAAGAAGTCGAAATTTTCAAATTTTTAGATTTCGTTCCATAGCCGGGTGGATTGAGATAACATGCAATGTTACATGTATATACACGCATAAACCGGCTATGAAGTCGAAATTTTCAAATTTTTAGATTTCGTTCCGTTGCCGGGTGCATTGAGTTAACATGCAATATTACACGTATATACACGCATAAACCGGCTAAGATGTCGAAATTTTCAAATTTTTAGATTTCGTTCCGTTGCCGGGTGCTTTGAATTCAAATGCTTCTTTTCACGTATATACACGCATAAACCAGCTATTAATTCGATATTTTCAAATTTTTAGATTTCGTTCCATAGCCCGGTGCTTTGAATTCAAATGCTTTTTTTCTCGTATAAACACATATAAACCGGCTAAGAAGTCCAAATTTTCAAATTTTTAGATTTCGTTCCATAGTCGGGTGTTTTGAATTCAAATGCTTTTTTTCACGTATAAACACATATAAGAGGAAATCTCTGAAACTTTTCACTTTTGACCTCCGAAAAAAATGAAAATTAATTTCAGGAGCACACACTTAAAAAGTGTATTTTCAGGTTCTATAACATCAAAATAATGATAATAACTTTGCGCCACTCAATATTTTAAAAAGTGTTTTAGATAAATGATAAAAAACAAAAAAAAAATAAAAAAAAAATAAAATTGAAAAAAATTTAAAAATCAGACTTTATGTTTATTTTAACAAATTTTTATTGTCAAAATACAATATTTAAATGTATTTAAATAAATCAAAGATTGATTTTCAATCATGACTTACAAAACTGTGTAAAACGTAACAGACTAATACCTAAATTAATTTTATAAACATTCATTGTTCAATCATATTAAAAGAAAATTAACATTTAACATTTTTTAACATTTTTTTAGTTTTCGCTGTACTTTATTTTGAATAACCTGTTTGGTTTTTTTTATAACACCTGCCAAATTCCAACCATTTGGCGATAAACTATAATGTTTGCATGGAGGGGTTTCTAAACACTGATCACATGAAAGGTAATTCTGGTATAGCGTGCCTTTAGTATCCTTTTTCCAAAGCAGTTGACATATTTTATTTGATTGTGGTGCTGATTTAATCTTAGGGTCGATTAGCTTATCAACAATCTCAATCTCTTTCAAAGTTACTGGAAAAATATGTATTTTTGATTCACTGGATTTATTGACAGCTTTAATAACACCACTAACGTCAATTATATCATTTTCACCTAAAACTGACCTATCACATAATCTCTTTACATTGCCGCCTATGGCATCAGCACTGCTTTTTCCATGGCCAGCAGTGGTGAAATTCCAGGATGCATTATCAATTCCTAATTTATCACAGTAATAGCAGAATAGTTGAAAATTAGATTTATTTTTGTACTGTGTACTTGGACCATCGCTTTGAAAATGTATTGTTTTCAAGCCTGGAACAGTTAATTTTATTAACGTCAATACAGGTTCCAAATGTGCCCAAATCGCTACAGCATCGTGTCGTAATGATTCCGAAACAGTACAAAATGAAACACATTTTAAATTTGATTCATATTTTAAATCATCTACGTAATAGAATACGCCAGTATGCCAACTTAATTGCTTTTTTGATGCACCGAAATGCACAGCTTGTATCTCACTACTGTATTTGCATTCGTAATTTTCAGAAATATCAACAACTACTTGCACTTCATTCGCTTCTAAATTTATTAGTTTATTATTCCTCAAAAACTTCAATTGGTGATTGGTATCGTAGACATGTTTGAAAAAAGTAGGTATCAATGAATTTAATTTTTCTATCATTTCACTTATAGTACATGTCAATTTAACTTTAGAAGTAATGGTTACATCAAAAATTTTATTTTTTGCGCCAACTCTACGTTCTTTTTGTGTATTCCATTGATAGTAAAATGAAACATTATCATTTCTAGTCAATTTTACTCTCTTATTTTTGCATTTACTACAATTTCTATACATGCATTTTTTATCCATCAAATTGCAAGTAATTGATTTTATGAAATTTGTCAGGCTGTGGCGTGATATTTGCATAAGCAGGTATCTCGAGCTGAAAATTTTTTATTTATAATCCAAAAAGGTTTGTAGCGATAGAAAGCCGCTCTTGAAATTATAAGAGCTTCACTTTGTAAATATTTTAAATGCAAGTTGTGCAAAGTTTCAGTTAAAAATCTTTTTCTTTTAGTAATACCAGATTTTGTAAAAGTATCGTTTGATCCAGGGGCAATAATAGAGTTTTCATCTCGCTCTAAAAACTCTTGTATAACCTTTTTAAAGTTCTGTATTAAATCCGATCTCTTAATTTGTTTGCGTTTGTAAAAATTATTTTTACCTGTTTTTTTAATTTCAAACCATTTTTTCTGATAATACGCACTGGTAATTGATGCAAATTTTTTGCTACATCGATAATTTCTTATAATGTTACCGGAAGTCACTTTTGAAAAAAAAGATTTTTCTCTTTCATTCTGTAACGTAGTCTTATTTTCTAACAACTGTGACTTTAAGACCTCATATTCTATTAGATTTTGTCGAACGTCGTGTTTATTATTTTCAATTTTTCTTACAGTTTCTAGAATCGGATCTTTCGAGGAATTTCTTATGGCTCTGTAATATTTATTTTTCCAACTATTTTGTATTGATTTCTGTTTTTTGAGTGCTTTTTTAAATTTTTCAATAACTCTACGTAATCGTCTCTCTCTATTTTTTGCCTTTTGAAGTGAAGTCTGTAATTTACGTATTTGAATATTGTGGCCGCATTTTGATAATTCGGATATATTTTGATTTTCGTTCGTAACAGATTCACACAGTGACGAAACGCTATTTACATTCATATCATTACTAAGTATTCTAATTTTACTCCTGCTTACATTACGTTCACTCTTATCTACATTACCATTCATTTCGCAAACGGACAAATTCTCCTGTGGAATTGATTGTTTACGTTTTCGCGTTTCCTTGCAATTATCATTTACGATTGGTATAGTCCTTGCACGCAGTCTTCTTTTATCTTTTGAATTTTTAAACGAATCTTCAATGTTTGCACCTCCCCTAAAAATGTAGTATTTTATGATTAAAACCGAAATAACTAGACAATTAATTTATTGAATAGTAAATATTTACTATTGTAACACCGTTTGACGAATTCGAGCAACACGAGCGAACAGTATCATAATGTTCGCATCGGTTCGAGCCGGCGAGATTCGGCTCGGCTCGGTTCGTCGTAGCTACACGGGCGGGATCGACTTCGCGCGCGAAAGATTCGCGCACGCACCTGATTAGAGAGGTAAGGGGGAGATTCGCGCGCACGGGAGAGAGTAATAACCACCTTCTTACGTGACAGGTGTTATCCCCCCGCGTCACGTGTTTAGCTTCGCCGTGCTGTGATTTACCGTGCGTTTTGTGTGTGTGTTTCGACTGCAGGCCGATCCTGCATTTGCAGTGAGTGGTGCAACACCGTGCATCTGCCTGCAGCCACACAACCCCGGTGCACGAGCGAGCGGACAATCCGTCCGACACCGCAGCGAGAGTGAGAGAGAGAGAAAGCAACCGATCGGCTGGTCGTTGTTTACCAACGACTACAGCAGCGTACAAAGTAAGTGGTACCACTTCACGCGATCGTGTTTTTATTCGCACTTAATCGTGTTGCTTTATACCAGTCTCGTTGACTGGATATATTATTTTAGTTCGTGATATTTCCTTCCCCTCTCTCTACAAGTCGGCCGTTTACCGACTTGTAATAAAAGCGTAGACCTCGGCGACAATTAAATATTTTGTTTATTATTTATCTTTGTTTATTTATTTCAATAAATTCATATTATTATTAAAATTCAATCCGGTGTTCGATTAATTGAATTTAACCACGTACGATTCCTTCCGTAATCCTATAAGCTCGTATATTTCTGGTTGACAAGTGCTCGACGCGATATCCCTGTTTTGCGGTCAATTTCAGATTTGAATTTTACCTGGTTGTTATCTGAAACAGTAACTCGGTTTCAGATTAACATTTAACAGATTTGGTAGAACGGACAGGTAACCGTCGCCGCATCGCGAGAAAAATATGTTTATTTAAATACGGTAAGTTTAACCGTACCGCTGAGCAGCCGCAATATTAAAATAAACATCCGCGCGGCAACCAAACTGTTACATGGCGCCCAACGTAAATTAATAGATTGGGTTATTTTACGCCCAACGTTAATTTCTAAATTGCGCCTACGAGGCGCACAACGTAAATTTTTAAATTGCGTTTTTTTGTGATACGAGCTGCGCTTATATAGGTGCCCTTATAAAATAGGATTTTATTATAAACGGTAGTGAATCTAATTTAATTTAATTGATTTTTGTTGTTATCAATTTATTTTAAATTTAATTTTTTAAGTACGTGTGGATTTTACGTGTAATTTTCTATTATATACTAGTTACGTTAATTAGTATATTTGTTATTACCGGCAGTTAGATTAATCGGTTCGCGATTAATTCTAACCTTTAAATTATTGTATTTAGACAATAATTTATACGTTTGAACCGGATTTTCTTTTATTGTTGTTTAGTTTGGTTAAAAGAAATCCGAGGTCGGTAATAATAATTTGTTAATTAATTACACGTAAATAATAGTAAATTTGAATTTTAAAATTGAAATATAGATCGATTCGCCTTGAGGTCCGCAATTTACATACCGAGTCCCTAATTTCGAGTAGGTTAGTCGGAAAATCGGCGTTATTTAGTTTTCCGACTTAATAAAAATTGTAACGCCTGTGCAAGGGTAAAAATTTTTCTGTTTTGAAGTTTGCTTGTTAAATTTATATTTTTGACAACGCGGACCGGCTCTCGCGTTACAATAAAAATTGTATTATTATTTTTTTTGTAACATTGCGATTGTAAGAGGTCACAGCGGCGTACACATTTAGTTGTTTAGGAATATATTTATATTTATTTATCTATTTATTCAATTATTTATTTATTTATTTTATAATATATTCAGCGTGCGTTGGTGACCGAGAGCCGGAGTAAATTCGATTTTTTCGTATTTAGTCGGATTTAAACAAATTTTTTCTTGTTTTTAATTTAATTTATTAACAATTCGTAAAATTTTATTTTACGTTTAATATTGTATGTTTATTTGTTTTATAATAAATTAAATTAATCCCGCGTGTAACATAGTTAATTTTTTTTTCTCCCGATTTGTTGGTAAAATTAATAGTCAAAAATATAATTCTTTAACGTAGTTTTTTATATTAGGCAGGAAAGCAAATTTCAAATAGGTGTGCTTAATTTTTCTTCTTGTAATTATAAAGGGAAAAGAATTCATTCTTCAACTTAGTGGCCCAATAATTTTATTATTTAAAGCCACCTAATAATTTGAAGAAAAGCATACCTTGCACAGGTAAAGCGAAAAGCGACTCAGATTTTTTTTGTGTAAATAATCGTAGCGGTAATTTTGTTAAGATTAAAATGGCGGAATCGATGACCACGCAAGTCGATCAGTGGATTGGTACGCAATCCAGCGAACAGATCCAGGCGCACTTGGAGTCGTTAGAGATGCGTACAGACGGCTCTGTATATAAAAAAGCCGAACGACTCCAACAGTGGCTGTTGGGCAATTATACGGCTCAAGAGTTCGCAGCCGACACAAACTCAAATGAGGATCGTGTCAGGCGGAACAGGCGGAGGACAGATTGGTTTAAGTCCATGGTTGCCCAGAATCCGGAGATTCCGGACCCGGATTCTGACCCAGAGGTAGTAGAGGTGCTACAGAGGACTCGTAGAAGATACGGACGAGCGAGAGGAAGATGGGCAGTCGGACACCTCCGACCGAGAAACCGACAAGGAAGATTGGATAACTTTGGTATCCCATACTGGCGCTCAGTTCGAGATACCAAAGGATTTTGCTTGGATGTTAGCGGAGCAAGTAAGTAAGTTATCCACCTTGACGGAACGGGTTAAGGAGCTGGAAGTACAGATGCACACCGTCAACAGCAAGTTGGACTTGCCAAGCGGTGCACAAGCTTCCAGCACAAACAAAACCCGAGAGCCAACCCAACATGTCCAGTTCCAGGACACCTATACGTGTTACACCCTGGACGAGACGGACATCAGACCACAACAGGTGCAGGTAGAGCCTGAGGGGTCTCAAGCACCTCATGCAGATGCTGGAGGAGCTTGGGGGAGGGGTGACACACGGAGACCGAGACAGCCTCCATGTTCAAGCTCTCCCTACCCTAATCTGAAGGACTTTTACGAGTCCGGCCAATCAGCGTCGAGATCGGCCGGGACACCGCGCGATGTTGGTGCGGTGGTTCGTAAGTGGGGAGTCCGATTCTCTGGCGACAAAAGCCAGAGTATCGATGCCTTCCTTGCGAGAGTCGAAGACTGTAGGATTCTCGCCAACCTCAGCGAGGACGAGGTGTTGCCGTCCTTGTCCGAACTTCTCACTGGAACCGCAGCTACGTGGTACCGGAATGAGAAGGACAAATGGCACTCGTGGCAAGATTTTGTGAAATCTGCCAAGAAATGGTACGGTATGAGCCAAAGCTTCCAGCAAAGGCTCATCGAGGAGTCCAATGCTCGGACACAGGGTGAGGATGAGCCGGTGAGAGATTACATCACCTGCTCAATCGCAATCATGCGAAAACTCAACCCGATCCCGAGCGAGCGTAGGCAGTTGGACCATCTCTACCGTAACATGCTACCTCAGCTTCGGCGGTTGTTTAAGAGAGCTGAAGCCAAATCGGTTGAAGATTTATTGGAGCTGGCGATGGACGCCGAGCAAACGCTCGAGCGGGAAAAGTTATATCGACCGCCTCCGGCAGAGGAAGATTTAATGCTGCCGGAACTTGCTTACAAGGCAAAGTCCAAAAAGCGGTCAACCGCCAAGTCTAAGGTAGCAAGCGTGGCTAAGGAGGTGAGTGAGTCGAGTCGGGAAGATCCGATTGAACGGCTCACAAAAGTCCTGGAAGAAACCCTTAGGACCATGCGAACGAGTAGCCAGACAGCTGGGGTTAAGGTGGATAAAGATAGGCCACCTAGGAAGAAAACCCACAAGTCTCCTCCTCGGTTTAAAAGGAGGAAGGAGATACGTAAAAGTCCCGATCGACGGTCATCGAGTGGTTCATCCTCGAAGCTTGGGGAATCGTTGGATTCAAGAAAGAAGATAAAGAGAAAAGAAGATTTCCCCAAGCCGATCAAGTGCCATACTTGTGGTAAGTTGGGGTACACCGTTAGGACGTGCCCTGACTGCGCAAAAAACGCGCGGGGAAGCGGTTAGAGGGGACAACCGCATACCCCAAAGTACAGGGAGTCCCCAAGGAGGACAAAGGTCTGACTCCCGATTACCGAGATAGTCCAGCTGCAGTTAAGCAGAAAAGGAAAGGACTGATTCCAGACAGATCCCAGGAAGTCGGAATGGATCCGGAGACCTGCGATGTCCTAAAATTAGTGACATCGAGCACTAGCCGAAGGAGTTATCGTCCTGAGGACGAGACGCGCTGGTGGTGTCAGGTTGACATAGATGGATTTCGGATCCGTGCGTTGTTCGATCCAGGTGCATCGACAACTGTAATGGGTCCGAGCGGTTTGCAGTTAGCAACCGCTCTAGGCAGGTCGCTTCTCGAGTCGCGAGCTGGCAATGCCAAGCTCGCTGATGGTAGTACTCATCCGTTGTGTGGTCACGTGATGCTACCATTTACCATCGGTAAAGAGACTCGAGAAATACGTGTTGCGATCATGCCGAACCTGGATGCTGAATGCTACATCGGAGTAAATTTTATCCGAGCATTCCGAGCCGTCCTAGACCCAGATTCCGACCGTTTATTCCTAAAGGGAACGGATCAAGTCCTACAGCTGGAAGTGGCAAGTATGGAAAGTGGCAATGCTTCATTATCGTCAGCAGGTGTCGCTGACGTAACAGAAGTAGAGCGCACACAATTGCGCGAACTTCTAGACCGAGTGTTGTCCACAACCTTGCCAAAGATCGGCCGTTCTTACGATGTCGAACATATAATTGACGTCGGATCAGCCAGGCCGATCAAACAGAGGTACTACCCCGTCTCTGATAAAATTCGAGAGGAAATGCAACGTCAAGTTCGCGAGATGCTCGAGACTGGCGTTATTGAACCCTCGAAAAGCGGTTGGTCCAGCCCCGTGGTGATGGCGAAGAAGGGTGAGAATGCTAGGCGTTTTTGCATCGATTTTAGGAAAGTCAACGCTTTGACGAAACCTGATGCATATCCTTTGCCATATATGCAGGATATCTTACGCAAACTCAAGAAAGCCCGATACATCTCCACGATCGACATGAACTGTGCGTATCACCAGATACCTCTACAGGTGGAGTCGCGCCCGATAACGGCTTTTACGGTACCTGGAATGGGTTTGTTCCAGTTTACTCGTATGCCGTATGGATTGGCAAATGCTGGCGCGACATTCCAGCGCATGATCGATCAGGTGATTGGACCCGAACTCGAACCGGTTGCTTATGCATATCTCGACGATATCATTATTGTCACGGAGACGTTTGAAGAGCATAAGCAACTGTTGATCGAGGTGTTAACTCGCTTGGCAGAAGCCGGTTTATCTGTTAATCGGGAGAAATGTGTCTTCTGCCAGCCCGAAGTGAGATATTTAGGTGTGCGAGTTAACCGAGACGGGATACGACTTGACCCAGCTAAAACGGAGCCGATTAAAGAATATCCGGCTCCCAAGAATTTGAAGAAGCTGAGACGGTTTCTCGGTATGGCATCTTGGTACAGACGCTTCATGCACGACTATGCTACCATAGCTGAGCCGCTAACGCGTCTGACCAAGAAAGACCAGAAGTATCTTTGGCTGGAAGAACAAGAGAGCGCTTTCCAGCAGCTTAAGGCTTTGTTGATGACAGCACCCGTTCTGCAAACTCCCGATGAGAATGGTGAGTATGTGGTCCAGACTGACGCTAGTGACACTGGTATCGGTGCAGTGTTGCTACAGATTGTCGGTGGAGAAGAGAGAGTCCTGGAGTTCGCCAGTAGAATCCTCTCGCCCGCCGAACGCAATTACAGCGTCACAGAACGGGAATGCCTGGCCGTAGTATGGGCGATTAAGAAGTTTAGACCATACATCGAAGGTTACCAGTTTAAAGTTGTCACTGACCATAGTAGTCTTCGTTGGTTATGCAATATTCGCAATCCAACGAGCCGGCTCGCCAGATGGGCGTTAGAACTCCAGTCTCATAACTTTACTATTAAGCATAGAAAAGGAGCACTAAACTACGTTCCTGATGCACTTTCTCGTATGTATGAGGAAGACGAGCCGGCCTTATCCTCCGTCTCTTGGAGCCAGACTACTAAGGACCCCTGGTACCTTTCGTGGACCAAAGACGTAAGTGAGCGGCCGAGAGAATTTCCTGATTGGAAGATCCAAGGTGGAAACCTGTATTCGTATCGGGTGGATACTGCAGGCAGACCATCCTCCGAGAATGTCATGATGATCCGGCAGCTGGCCATCTAGGTAGAGAAAAGACATTTGCTCGCGTGGCAAAGTTATATTATTGGCCACGTTACTATGCCGAAGTTGGCGAGTATGTACGCAAATGTCAGGTGTGCCAGCAATGCAAGGTGGAGCAACGCCCTCCCATGGGTTTGATGGGTAGGCGAGTGGTTGAAAAGCCATGGCAAATGGTAGCAGGAGATGTTACTGGACCACTTCCCCGCTCCACACACGGATTTGAATATATTTTGATCTTCCAAGATTTGTTCACGCGCTGGATTGAAGCAGTGCCGATCCGGAAAGCTAACGCTAAGACGATCGTGAAAGAGTTACACGAACGAGTCGTCATGCGTTTTGGCACACCGGAGGTATTTTTATCCGACAACGGCACTGAGTTCAAGAACAAGCTCGTAGATGATTATCTCGTGGAACGAGGAATATTTCATACAACTATTCCTCCGTACCACGCTCAGGCCAATCCAGTCGAACGTGCTAATCGGACGCTGAAAACGATGGTAGCGTCTTACATTACCGAGAAGCACAACACTTGGGACGAGAAGTTACCGCTCGTCGAGTTCAAGACGAGCTGACTCAGCAACGTTTGGAATACCAGCGTTTGCTTGAGTGGAGTGATCGGCTATCACGACTACCTGAGCTTCACAAGAAAGCTTCAGCTAGAGCTAATAAAGCTCAGGATAGGCAAGCCGGTTACTATAATGCCGGGAGACGAGCGGCTTCTTTTGAAGTCGGGGACTTGGTATGGAAGAAGAACCGAGTCCTCTCATCCAGCGCACAAGGCGTCTCGGCCAAGTTAGCTCCAAAATACGTCGGTCCTTATTTGATCGTCCACAGATACGGCCCAAATACTGTTAAGATCCAAGATACTCAGGGACATGAGGAGAAATGCCATGTCCAGTACCTCAAACCGTACTTATCGGATGACCATGGCGATGAGTACGGCCAAGAAGACGACATCGAGACCGATCTACCTACGAGGGAAGAGGAACCCGAACGCGATACGGTTCCTGCGAGCGAAGACGTCTCACGCGGCGAGACGCAAGCGAGCGCCGTTCCACGCGAGGAACGAGATAACGCGAACGTCGTGCCCCCCGTTAAAAGAAGTAGAGGTAGGCCGCGTAAAAACGCGAGGGTCGTCGCCAGACCGCGGGATCGGTCGACGGTAATTCCGACCGCTAGTCACCGCGGACTAGCCAAACGAGGTAGAGGCAGACCACGACGGAACTGCAGTTAGTGTCCGGATTTTTGGACCAGGTTTTTTTTTTGTTGTACCTGTGTAGCCACTTCCCATCCCAAATTCGTCAGGGATGCAAAAACCACATCACGGGTATGTGGAATCTGGAAGGGGGGTGTAACGGTAAGGTACTGTTTACCTCACCGTTTGACGAATTCGAGCAACACGAGCGAACAGTATCATAATGTTCGCATCGGTTCGAGCCGGCGAGATTCGGCTCGGCTCGGTTCGTCGTAGCTACACGGGCGGGATCGACTTCGCGCGCGAAAGATTCGCGCACGCACCTGATTAGAGAGGTAAGGGGGAGATTCGCGCGCACGGGAGAGAGTAATAACCACCTTCTTACGTGACAGGTGTGATCCCCCCGCGTCCCGTGTTTAGCTTCGCCGTGCTGTGATTTACCGTGCGTTTTGTGTGTATGTTTCGACTGCAGGCCGATCCTGCATTTGCAGTGAGTGGTGCAACACCGTGCATCTGCCTGCAGCCACACAACCCCGGTGCACGAGCGAGCGGACAATCCGTCCGACACCGCAGCGAGAGTGAGAGAGAGAGAAAGCAACCGATCGGCTGGTCGTTGTTTACCAACGACTACAGCAGCGTACAAAGTAAGTGGTACCACTTCACGCGATCGTGTTTTTATTCGCACTTAATCGTGTTGCTTTATACCAGTCTCGTTGACTGGATATATTATTTTAGTTCGTGATATTTCCTTCCCCTCTCTCTACAAGTCGGCCGTTTACCGACTTGTAATAAAAGCGTAGACCTCGGCGACAATTAAATATTTTGTTTATTATTTATCTTTGTTTATTTATTTCAATAAATTCATATTATTATTAAAATTCAATCCGGTGTTCGATTAATTGAATTTAACCACGTACGATTCCTTCCGTAATCCTATGAGCTCGTATATTTCTGGTTGACAAGTGCTCAACGCGATATCCCTGTTTCGCGGTCAATTTCAGATTTGAATTTTACCTGGTTGTTATCTGAAACAGTAACTCGGTTTCAGATTAACATTTAACAGATTTGGTAGAAAGGACAGGTAACCGTCGCCGCATCGCGAGAAAAATATGTTTATTTAAATACGGTAAGTTTAACCGTACCGCTGAGCAGCCGCAATATTAAAATAAACATCCGCGCGGCAACCAAACTGTTACACTATATACGTACGAATGATCAGAAATATGTAGTTGTCTTTGTTTACGGTCACTAGTCAATTTTTGTAATTTTAATGCATTTTTCAGCATTTTGTTTTCGTCTCTTCTTCGTTTTGCTTGCATGTACTCCCGTTTTCTTTCCAGTAATTTATCTTTATCCAGGTCTTTATTTCGATCCATTATTAAACTAATTACTATTCACTTCGTGCAACGTTGAAAAAATTATTAACTACTTCGAGAATAAGCATTGTTCAAAAATAATGAGCTAGTAAGCTTCTCAGCTGACCGTCAAGACATTTATCAACTATACGATTCCTTCGTACTACATTATATAATCTATTTGCTTTTCGGACCTGCCTTACCTTTGCCCCCCCCCCCTTCTTACAAATCTACTTCATAGAATTGTACTTACAAATAAAATCAATAGATATTCATTATCATTGAAAATACCGCAAACTCCTTGTAGACGATGTCCAAGTGTCAGGGTGACTTCCATATTGACTTTTAGGGTGTAGATCTTTAGATTATTTACATGATAAAGAATAATATAAGATTACTGTACTTATATGTACGCTTAAATATTATCTGTTGGTATTTTTAATGTACTAACAAATTTTTCAAAATAATCGATTTTATAAATAAGCATTTTTAATTATATCTTGAGGTAGTAGGAATTTACACTCCTCATAATTATAAAAAGGACATTCAAATAAAAAAAGAACAAAAGGTTTCATCGACTTTCAGCTATTTTTATAGATGTGCTAGTAAAAAATGATGATTTTGAAATCGAGGGGCGCTGACATATATCACAGTTTCTCTGGCTACAACATTTTTTTAATGCAAAGCACCTATGTTTAACAAATGTTATTTTGTTCCTTGTTCTGAGTAGAATATATTCTCAAAAAAAATTTCAAGGAAACGATGAAGTGTTTTTTTATTTATAAAGAGAAACACATCAATTTTCATTTATCCTCAATCGGAGCACGCAATTTTTAAACAATCTAGGGCAGACTCTATATATAGCACACACTTCAATTGCACATAATTTGAAAGTATAAGCTAAGAGGAATAATCCCTATGAATTACTAATTGTTAAAAACAAAGTGTTTTTATTGATAGCAGTTCATAGATTTATTTTTCACCGAGCTCGCGACAAAATGCTCCGATTTCGTTACTATTCAAGTTTGTTAATCGGATAAAACGAATCGCTATTCAACAAACGACGTATCCATACCTTCGTCAATACCCATTGCATATGTTAGCTGTAAAAAAATAGTACAATTTTCTTTTTTTTAAGAGTTTTAAGCAAGTTTGCTAAAAATTAAAAGTTCCAGAGATTTCCTCATAAACCGGATAAGAAGTCCAAATTTTCAAATTTTTAGATTTCGTTCCGTTGCCGGGTGGATTGAGTTAACATGCATTTTTACATGTATATACACACATAAACCGGCAAAGAAGGCCAAATTTTCAAATTTTCAGATTTCGTTCCGTTGCCGGGTGGATTGAGTTAACATGCAATATTACACGTATATACACGCATAAACCGGCTAAGAAGTCGAAATTTTCAAATTTTTAGATTTCGTTCCATAGCCGGGTGCTTTGAATTGAAATGCTTTTTTCTCGTATAAACACATATAAACCGGATTGAATAAACATGCATTTTTACACGTATATACACACATAACCCGGCAAAGAAGGCCAAATTTTCAAATATTTAGATTTCGTTCCGTTGCCGGGTGGATTGAGTTATCATGCATTTTTACACGTATATACACACATAACCCGGCAAAGAAGTCCAAATTTTCAAATTTTTAGATTTCGTTCCATAGCCGGGTGCATTGAATTCAAATGCTTTTTTCTCGTATATACACGCATAAACCGGCTACGAAGTCGATATTTTCAAATTTTTAGATTTCGTTCCACTGCCGAGTGGAATGAATTAACATGCATTTTTACACGTATATACACACATAACCCGGCAAAGAAGTCGAAATTTTCAAATTTTTAGATTTCGTTCCATTGCCGGGTGGATTGAATTAACATGCATTTTTACATGTATATACACTCATAAACCGGCAAAGAAGGCCAAATTTTCAAATTTTTAGTTTTCGTTCCATAGCCGGGTGGTTTGAATTCAAATGCTTTTTTTCACGTATATACACATATAAACCGGCTATGAAGTCGAAATTTTCAAATTTTAAGATTTCCTTCCATAACCGGGTGCTTTGAATTCAAATGCTTTTTTTCTCGTATGAACACATATAAACCGGCTATGAAGTCGAAATTTTCAAATTTTTAGATTTCGTTCCATTGCCGGGTGCTTTGAATTCAAATGCTTTTTTTTACGTATATACACGCATAAACCGGCTATGAATTCGATATTTTCAAATATTTAGATTTCGTTCCGTTGCGGGGTGGATTGAGTTAACATGCAATATTACACGTATATACACGCATAAACCGGCTAAGAAGTCGAAATTTTCAAATTTTTAGATTTCGTTCCATAGCCGGGTGCTTTGAATTGAAATGCTTTTTTCTCGTATAAACACATATAAACCGGATTGAATTAACATGCATTTTTACACGTATATACACACATAAACCGGCAAAGAAGGCCAAATTTTCAAATATTTAGATTTCGTTCCGTTGCCGGGTGGATTGAGTTATCATGCATTTTTACACGTATATACACACATAACCCGGCAAAGAAGTCGAAATTTTCAAATTTTTGGATTTCGTTCCATAGCCGGGTGCATTGAATTCAAATGCTTTTTTCTCGTATATACACGCATAAACCGGCTATGAAGTCGATATTTTCAAATTTTTAGATTTCGTTCCACTGCCGGGTGGAATGAATTAACATGCATTTTTACACGTATATACACACATAACCCGGCAAAGAAGTCGAAATTTTCAAATTTTTAGATTTCGTTCCATTGCCGGGTGGATTGAATTAACATGCATTTTTACATGTATATACACACATAAACCGGCAAAGAAGGCCAAATTATCAAATTTTTAGTTTTCGTTCCATAGCCGGGTGGTTTGAATTCAAATGCTTTTTTTCACGTATATACACATATAAACCGGCTAAGAAGTCAAAATTTTCAAATTTTTAGATTTCGTTCCATTGCCGGGTGGATTGAATTAACATGCAATATTACACGTATATACACACATAAACCAGCATAAAAGTCCAAATTTTCAAATTTTAGATTTCGTTCCACTGCCGGGTGGATTGAATTAACATGCATTTTTACACGTATATACACACATAAACCAGCTAGGAAGTCCAAATTTTCATATTTTTAGATTTCGTTCCATAGCCGGGTGGTTTGAATTCAATTGCTTTTTTTCACGTATATACACGCATAAACCGGCTATGAAGTCGATATTTTCAAATTTTTAGATTTCGTTCCATTGCCGGGTGGATTGAATTAACATGCATTTTTACATGTATATACACACATAAACCGGCAAAGAAGGCCAAATTATCAAATTTTTAGTTTTCGTTCCATAGCCGGGTGGTTTGAATTCAAATGCTTTTTTTCACGTATATACACGCATGAACCGGCTATGAATTCGATATTTTCAAATTTTTAGATTTCGTCCCATTGCCGGGTGGATTGAATTAACATGCAATATTACACGTATATATACACATAAACCAGCTAGGAAGTCCAAATTTTCAAATCTTTAGATTTCGTTCCGTTGCCGGGTGCATTGAGTTAACATGCAATATTACTTGTATATACACACATAAACCGGCTATGAAGTCTAAATTTTCAAATTTTTAGAGTTCGTTTCATTGCCGCGTGGATTGAATTAAAATGCATTTTTACATGTATATACACACATAAACTGGCAAGGAAGGCCAAATTTTCAATTTTTTAGATTTCGTTCCATTGCCGGGTGGATTGAGTTAACATGCAATATTACACGTATATACACGCATAAACCGGCTATGAAGTCGAAATTTTCAAATTTTTAGATTTCGTTCCACTGCCGGGTGGATTGAATTAACATGCATTTTTACACGTCTATACACACATAAACCAGCTTAGAAGTCCAAATTTTCAAAATTTTAGATTTCGTTCCGTTGCGGGGTGGATTGAATTAACATGCATTTTTACACGTATATACACACAAAAACCGGCTAAGAAGTCGTAAATTTCTAATTTTTAGATTTCGTTCCATAGCCGGGTGCTTTGAATTCAAATGCTTTTTTCTCGTATAAACACATAGAAACCGGCTAAGAAGTCAAAATTTTCAAATTTTTAGATTTCGTTCCATTGCCGGGTGGATTGTATTAACATGCAATATTACATGTATATACACACATAAACCAGCTAGGAAGACCAAACTTTCAAATTTTTAGATTTCTTTCCGTTGCCGGGTGCATTGAGTTAACATACAATATTACATGTAAATACACACATAAACCGGCTATAAAGTCGAAATTTTCAAATTTTTACATTTCGTTCCGTTGCCGGGTGCATTGAGTTAACATGCAATATTACACGTATATACACGCATAAACCGGCTAAGATGTCGAAATTTTCAAATTTTTAGATTTCGTTCCACTGCCGGGTGGATTGAATTAACATGCATTTTTACACGTCTATACACACATAAACCAGCTATTAATTCGATATTTTCAAATTTTTAGATTTCGTTCTGTTGCCGGGTGGATTGAATTAACATGCATTTTTACACGTATATACACACATAAACCAGCTAGGAAGTCCAAATTTTCAAATTTTTAGATTTCGTTCCTTTGCCGGGTGCTTTGAATTCAAATGCTTCTTTTCTCGTATAAACACATATAAACCGGCTAAGAAGTCAAATTTTTGAAATTTCTAGATTTCGTTCCATTGCCGGGTGAATTGAATTAACATGCATTTTTACATGTATATACACACATACACCGGCAAAGAAGGGCAAATTTTCAAATTTTTAGATTTCGATCCATTGTCGGGTGGATTGAATTAACATGCAATATTACACGTATATACACATAAACCAGCTAGGAAGTCAAAATTTTCAAATTTTTAGATTTCGTTCCATTGCCGGGTGAATTGAATTAACATGCATTTTTACATGTATATACACACATAACCCGGCAAAGAAGTCGAAATTTTCAAATTTTTAGATTTCGTTCCATAGCCGGGTGCTTTGAATTCAAATGCTTTTTTCTCGTATAAACACATATAAACCGGCTAAGAAGTCCAAATTTTCAAATTTTTAGATTTCGTTCCATTGCCGGGTGGATTCAATTAAAATGCAATATTACACGTATATACACACATAAACTAGCTAGGAAGTCCAAATTTTCATATTTTTAGATTTCGTTCCATAGCCGGGTGCTTTGAATTCAAATGCTTTTTTTCACGTATATACACGCATAAACCGGCTATGAATTCGATATTTTCAAATTTTTAGATTTCGTTCCACTGCCGGGTTGATTGAATTAACCTGCATTTTTACACGTTTATATGCACATAAATCAGCTTAGAATTCCAAATTTTCAAATTTTTAGATTTCGTTCCGTTGCGGGATTGAATTCAAATGCTTTTTTCTCGTATATACACACATAACCCGGCAAAAAGTCGAAATTTTCAAATTTCTAGATTTCGTTCCATAGCCGGCTGCTTTGAATTCAAATGTTTTTTTCTCGTATAAACACTTATAAACCGACTAAGAAGTCCAAATTTTCAAATTTTTAGATTTCGTTCCATTGCCGGGTGGATTGAATTAACATGCAATATTACACGTATATTACACATAGACCAGCTAGGAAGTCCAAATTTTCAAATTTTTAGATTTCGTTCCGTTGCCGGGTGCATTGAGTTAACATGCAAATTACACGTATATACACGCATAAACCGGCTAAGAAGTCGAAATTTTCAAATTTTTAGATTTCGTTCCACAGCCGGGTGGATTGAATTAACATGTATTTTTACACGTTTAAACACACATAAACCAGCTTAGAAGTCCAAATTTTCAAATTTTTAGATTTCGTTCCGTTGCGGGGTGGATTGAATTAACATGCATTTTTACACGTATATACACACATACACCGGCTATGAAGTCGAAATTTTCAAATTATTAGATTTCGTTCCATAGCCGGGTGCTTTGAATTCAAATGCTTTTTTCACGTGTAAACACATATAAATCGGCTAAGAAGTCAAAATTTTCAAATTTTTAGATTTCGTTCCACTGCCGGGTGGAATGAATTAACATGCATTTTTACACGTATATACACACATAACCCGGCAAAGAAGTCGAAATTTTCAAATTTTTAGATTTCGTTCCATAGCCGGGTGCATTGAATTCAAATGCTTTTTTCTCGTATATACACGCATAAACCGGCTATGAAGTCGATATTTTCAAATTTTTAGATTTCGTTCCACTGCCGGGTGGAATGAATTAACATGCATTTTTACACGTATATATACACATAACCCGGCAAAGAAGTCGAAATTTTCAAATTTTTAGATTTCGTTCCATTGCCGGGTGAATAGAATTAACATGCATTTTTACATGTATATACACACATAAACCGGCAAAGAAGGCCCAATTTTCAAATTTTTAGTTTTCGTTCCATAGCCGGGTGGTTTGAATTCAAATGCTTTTTTCACGTATATACACATATAAACCGGCTAAGAAGTCAAATTTTTCAAATTTTTAGATTTCGTTCCATTGCCGGGTGGATTGAATTAACATGCAATATTACACGTATATACACACATAAACCAGCATAGAAGTCCAAATTTTCAAATTTTTAGATTTCGTTCCACTGCCGGGTGGATTGAATTAACATGCATTTTTACACGTATATACACACATAAACCAGCTAGGAAGTCCAAATTTTCATATTTTTAGATTTCGTTCCATAGCCGGGTGGTTTGAATTCAAATGCTTTTTTTCACGTATATACACGCATAAACCGGCTATGAAGTCGATATTTTCAAATTTTTAGATTTCGTTCCATTGCCGGGTGGATTGAATTAACATGCATTTTTACATGTATATACACACATAAACCGGCAAAGAAGGCCAAATTTTCAAATTTTTAGTTTTCGTTCCATAGCCGGGTGGTTTGAATTCAAATGCTTTTTTTCACGTATATACACGTATAAACCGGCTATGAAGTCGAAATTTTCAAATTTTTAGAGTCCATTCCATTGCCGCGTGAATTGAATTAACATGCATTTTTACATGTATGTACACACATAAACCGGCAAAGAAGACCAAATTTTCAAAAATTTATATTTCGTTCCGTTGCCGGGTGGATTGAGTTAACATGCAATATTACACGTATATACACGCATAAACCGGCTATGAAGTCGAAATTTTCAAATTTTTAGATTTCGTTCCACTGCCGGGTGGATTGAATTAACATGCATTTTTACACGTATATACACACATAACCCGGCAAAGAAGTCGAAATTTTCAAATTTTTAGATTTCGTTCCATAGCCGGGTGCTTTGAATTCAAATGCTTTTTTTCACGTATATACACGCATAAACCGGCTATGAATTCGATATTTTCAAATTTTTAGATTTCGTTCCACTGCCGGGTTGATTGAATTAACCTGCATTTTTACACGTTTATATGCACATAAATCAGCTTAGAATTCCAAATTTTCAAATTTTTAGATTTCGTTCCGTTGCGGGGTAGATTGAATTAACATGCATTTTTACACGTATATACACACATAACCCGGCAAAAAAGTCGAAATTTTCAAATTTTTAGATTTCGTTCCACAGCCGGGTGGATTGAATTAACATGCATTTTTACACGTTTAAACACACATATACCAGCTTAGAAGTCCAAATTTTCAAATTTTTAGATTTCGTTCCGTTGCGGGGTGGATTGAATTAACATGCATTTTTACACGTATATACACACATACACCGGCTATGAAGTCGAAATTTTCAAATTTTTAGATTTCGTTCTGTTGCCGGGTGGATTGAATTAACATGGATTTTTACATGTATATACACACATAAACCAGCTAGGAAGTCCAAATTTTCAAATTTTAGATTTTGTTCCGTTGCCGGGTGCATTGAGTTAACATGCAATATTACTTGTATATACACACATAAACCGGCTATGAAGTCTAAATTTTCAAATTTTTAGAGTTCGTTTCATTGCCGCGTGGATTGAATTAAAATCCTTTTTTACATGTATATACACACATAAACTGGCAAGGAAGGCCAAATTTTCAATTTTTTAGATTTCGTTCCATTGCCGGGTGGATTGAGTTAACATGCAATATTACACGTATATACACGCATAAACCGGCTATGAAGTCGAAATTTTCAAATTTTTAGATTTCGTTCCACTGCCGGGTGGATTGAATTAACATGCATTTTTACACGTCTATACACACATAAACCAGCTTAGAAGTCCAAATTTTCAAATTTTTAGATTTCGTTCCGTTGCGGGGTGGATTGAATTAACATGCATTTTTACACGTATATACACACAAAAACCGGCTAAGAAGTCGTAATTTTCTAATTTTTAGATTTCGTTCCATAGCCGGGTGCTTTGAATTCAAATGCTTTTTCTCGTATAAACATATATAAACCAGCTAAGAAGTCAAAATTTTCAAATTTTTAGATTTCGTTCCATTGCTGGGTGGATTGTATTAACATGCAATATTACACGTATATACACACATAAACCAGCTAGGAAGTCCAAACTTTTAAATTTTTAGATTTCTTTCCGTTGCCGGGTGCATTGAGTTAACATACAATATTACATGTAAATACACACATAAACCGGCTATGAAGTCGAAATTTTCAAATTTTTAGATTTTGTTCCATTGCCGCGTGGATTGAATTAAAATGCATTTTTACATGTATATACACACCTAAACTGGCAAGGAAGGCCAAATTTTCAAATTTTTAGATTTCGTTCCGTTGCCGGGTGGATTGAGTAAACATGCAATATTACACGTATATACACGCATAAACCGGCTATGAAGGCCAAATTTTCAAATATTTAGATTTCGTTCCGTTGCCGGGTGGATTGAGTTAACATGCAATATTACACGTATATACACGCATAAACCGGCTATGAAGTCGAAATTTTCAAATTTTTAGATTTCGTTCCGTTGCTGGGTGCATTGAGTTAACATACAATATTACATGTATATACACACATAAACCGGCTATGAAGTCGAAATTTTCAAATTTTTAGAATTCGTTCCATTGCCGCGTGGATTGAATTAAAATGCATTTTTACATGTATATACACACCTAAACTGGCAAGGAAGACCAAATTTTCAAATATTTAGATTTCGTTCCGTTGCCGGGTGGATTGAGTTATCATGCAATATTACACGTATATACACGCATAAACCGGCTATGAAGTCGAAATTTTCAAATTTTTAGATTTCGTTCCATAGCCGGGTGCTTTGAATTCAAATGCATTTTTACACGTATATACACACAAAAACCAGCTAGGAAGTCCAAATTTTCAAATTTTTAGATTTCGTTCCGCTGCCGGGTGCATTGAGTTAACATGTAATATTACATGTATATACACACATAAACCGGCTATGAAGTCGAAATTTTCAAATTTTAGATTTCGTTCCTTAGCCGGGTGCTTTGAATTCAAATGCTTTTTTCACGTATATACACGTATAAACCGGCTATGAAGTCGAAATTTTCCAATTTTTAGATTTCGTTCCATTGCCGGGTGAATTGAATTAACATGCATTTTTACATGTATATACACACATAAATCGGCAAAGAAGGCCAAATATTCAAATATTTAGATTTCGTTCCGTTGCGGGGTGGATTGAGTTAACATGCAATATTACACGTATATACACACATAAACCAGCTAGGAAGTCCAAATATTTCAAATTTTTAGATTTCTTTCCGTTGCCGGGTGCATTGAGTTAACATACAATATTACATGTAAATACACACATAAACCGGCTATGAAGTCGAAATTTTCAAATTTTTAGATTTCGTTCCATTGCCGCGTGGATTGAATTAAAATGCATTTTTACATGTATATACACACCTAAACTGGCAAGGAAGGCCAAATTTTCAAATTTTTAGATTTCGTTCCGTTGCCGGGTGGATTGAGTAAACATGCAATATTACACGTATATATACACATAAACCAGCTAGGAAGTCCAAATTTTCAAATTTTTAGATTTCGTTCCGTTGCTGGGTGCATTGAGTTAACATGCAATATTACATGTATATACACACATAAACCGGCTATGAAGTCGAAATTTTCAAATTTTTAGATTTCGTTCCTTAGCCGGGTGCTTTGAATTCAAATGCTTTTTTTCACGTATATACACGTATAAACCGGCTATGAAGTCGTAATTTTCAAATTTTTAGATTTCGTTCCATTGCCGCGTGGATTGAATTAAAATGCATTTTTACATGTATATACACACCTAAACTGGCTATGAAGGCGAAATTTTCAAATTTTTAGATTTCGTTCCATTGCCGCGTGGATTGAATTAAAATGCATTTTTACATGTATATACACACATAAACCGGCAAAGAAGGCCAAATATTTAAATATTTAGATTTCGTTCCGTTGCGGGGTGGATTGAGCTAACATGCAATATTACACGTATATACACGCATAAACCGGCTAAGAAGTCGAAATTTTCAAATTTTTAGATTTCGTTCCTTAGCCGGGTGCTTTGAATTCAAATGCTTTTTTTCACGTATATACACGTATAAACCGGCTATGAAGTCGAAATTTTCAAATTTTTAGATTTCGTTCCATTGCCGCGTGGATTGAATTAAAATGCATTTTTACATGTATATACACACCTAAACTGGCTATGAATGCGAAATTTTCAAATTTTTAGATTTCGTTCCATTGCCGCGTGGATTGAATTAAAATGCATTTTTACATGTATATACACACATAAACCGGCAAAGAAGGCCAAATATTTAAATATTTAGATTTCGTTCCGTTGCGGGGTGCATTGAGTTAACATGCAATATTACATGTATATACACACATAAACCGGCTATGAAGTCGAAATTTTCAAATTTTTAGATTTCGTTCCATTGCCGCGTGAATTGAATTAACATGCATTTTTACATGTATGTACACACATAAACCGGCAAAGAAGGCCAAATTTTCAAATATTTAGATTTCGTTCCGTTGCCGGGTGGATTGAGTTAACATGCAATATTACACGTATATACACGCATAAACCGGCTATGAAGTCGAAATTTTCAAATTTTTAGATTTCGTTCCACTGCCGGGTGGATTGAATTAACATGCATTTTACACGTATATACACACATAACCCGGCAAAGAAGTCGAAATTTTCAAATTTTTAGATTTCGTTCCATAGCCGGGTGCTTTGAATTCAAATGCTTTTTTCTCGTATAAACACATATAAACCGGCTAAGAAGTCAAAATTTTCAAATTTTTAGATTTCGTTCCATTGCCGGGTGGATTGAATTAACATGCAATATTACACGAATATACACACATAAACCAGCTAGGAAGTCCAAATTTTCATATTTTAGATTTCGTTCCATAGCCGGGTGCTTTGAATTCAAATGCTTTTTTTTACGTATATACACGCATAAACCGGCTATGAATTCGATATTTTCAAATTTTTAGATTTCTTTCTGTTGCCGGGTGGATTGAATTAACATGCATTTTTACATGTATATACACACATAAACCGGCAAAGAAGGCCAAATTTTCAAATATTTAGATTTCGTTCCGTTGCCGGGTGGATTGAGTTAACATGCAATATTACACGTATATACACGCATAAACCGTCTATGAAGTCAAAATTTTCAAATTTTTAGATTTCGTTCCATTGCCGGGTGGATTGAATTAACATGCAATATTACACGTATATATACACATAAACCAGCTAGGAAGTCCAAATTTTCAAATTTTTAGATTTCGTTCCGTTGCCGGGTGCATTGAGTTAACATGCAATATTACTTGTATATACACACATAAACCGGCTATGAAGTCTAAATTTTCAAATTTTTAGAGTTCGTTTCATTGCCGCGTGGATTGAATTAAAATGCATTTTTACATGTATATACACACATAAACTGGCAAGGAAGGCCAAATTTTCAATTTTTTAGATTTCGTTCCATTGCCGGGTGGATTGAGTTAACATGCAATATTACACGTCTATACACACATAAACCAGCTTAGAAGTCCAAATTTTCAAATTTTTAGATTTCGTTCCGTTGCGGGGTGGATTGAATTAACATGCATTTTTACACGTATATACACACAAAAACCGGCTAAGAAGTCGTAATTTTCTAATTTTTAGATTTCGTTCCATAGCCGGGTGCTTTGAATTCAAATGCTTTTTTCTCGTATAAACACATAGAAACCGGCTAAGAAGTCAAAATTTTCAAATTTTTAGATTTCGTTCCATTGCCGGGTGGATTGTATTAACATGCAATATTACACGTATATACACACATAAACCAGCTACGAAGACCAAACTTTCAAATTTTTAGATTTCTTTCCTTTGCCGGGTGCATTGAGTTAACATACAATATTACATGTAAATACACACATAAACCGGCTATGAAGTCGAAATTTTCAAATTTTTAGATTTCGTTCCGTTGGGGGGTGGATTGAATTAACAAGCAATATTACACGTATATATACACATAAACCAGCTAGGAAGTCCAAATTTTCAAATTTTTAGATTTCGTTCCGTTGGGGGGTGGATTGAATTAACAAGCAATATTACACGTATATATACACATAAACCAGCTAGGAAGTCCAAATTTTCAAATTTTTAGATTTCGTTCCATAGCCGGGTGCTTTGAATTGAAATGCTTTTTTTCACGTATATACACGCATAAACCGGCTATGAAGTCGAAATTTTCAAATTATTAGATTTCGTTCCACTGCCGGGTGGATTGAATTAACATGCATTTTTACACGTATATACACACAAAAACCAGCTAGGAAGTCCAAATTTTCAAATTTTTAGATTTCGTTCCGTTGCCGGGTGCATTGAGTTAACATGCAATATTACACGTATATACACACATAAACCAGCATAGAAGTCCAAATTTTCAAATTTTTAGATTTCGTTCCACTGCCGGGTGGATTGAATTAACATGCATTTTTACACGTATATACACACATAAACCAGCTAGGAAGTCCAAATTTTCATATTTTTAGATATCGTTCCATAGCCGGGTGGTTTGAATACAAATGCTTTTTTTCACGTATATACACGCATAAACCGGCTATGAAGTCGAAATTTTCAAATTTTTAGATTTCGTTCCGTTGCCGGGTGGATTGAGTTAACATGCATTTTTACATGTATATACACACATAAACCGGCAAAGAAGGCCAAATTTTCAAATTTTCAGATTTCGTTCCGTTGCCGGGTGGATTGAGTTAACATGCAATATTACACGTATATACACGCATAAACCGGCTAAGAAGTCGAAATTTTCAAATTTTTAGATTTCGTTCCATAGCCGGGTGCTTTGAATTGAAATGCTTTTTTCTCGTATAAACACATATAAACCGGATTGAATAAACATGCATTTTTACACGTATATACACACATAACCCGGCAAAGAAGGCCAAATTTTCAAATATTTAGATTTCGTTCCGTTGCCGGGTGGATTGAGTTATCATGCATTTTTACACGTATATACACACATAACCCGGCAAAGAAGTCCAAATTTTCAAATTTTTAGATTTCGTTCCATAGCCGGGTGCATTGAATTCAAATGCTTTTTTCTCGTATATACACGCATAAACCGGCTACGAAGTCGATATTTTCAAATTTTTAGATTTCGTTCCACTGCCGAGTGGAATGAATTAACATGCATTTTTACACGTATATACACACATAACCCGGCAAAGAAGTCGAAATTTTCAAATTTTTAGATTTCGTTCCATTGCCGGGTGGATTGAATTAACATGCATTTTTACATGTATATACACTCATAAACCGGCAAAGAAGGCCAAATTTTCAAATTTTTAGTTTTCGTTCCATAGCCGGGTGGTTTGAATTCAAATGCTTTTTTTCACGTATATACACATATAAACCGGCTATGAAGTCGAAATTTTCAAATTTTAAGATTTCCTTCCATAACCGGGTGCTTTGAATTCAAATGCTTTTTTTCTCGTATGAACACATATAAACCGGCTATGAAGTCGAAATTTTCAAATTTTTAGATTTCGTTCCATTGCCGGGTGCTTTGAATTCAAATGCTTTTTTTTACGTATATACACGCATAAACCGGCTATGAATTCGATATTTTCAAATATTTAGATTTCGTTCCGTTGCGGGGTGGATTGAGTTAACATGCAATATTACACGTATATACACGCATAAACCGGCTAAGAAGTCGAAATTTTCAAATTTTTAGATTTCGTTCCATAGCCGGGTGCTTTGAATTGAAATGCTTTTTTCTCGTATAAACACATATAAACCGGATTGAATTAACATGCATTTTTACACGTATATACACACATAAACCGGCAAAGAAGGCCAAATTTTCAAATATTTAGATTTCGTTCCGTTGCCGGGTGGATTGAGTTATCATGCATTTTTACACGTATATACACACATAACCCGGCAAAGAAGTCGAAATTTTCAAATTTTTGGATTTCGTTCCATAGCCGGGTGCATTGAATTCAAATGCTTTTTTCTCGTATATACACGCATAAACCGGCTATGAAGTCGATATTTTCAAATTTTTAGATTTCGTTCCACTGCCGGGTGGAATGAATTAACATGCATTTTTACACGTATATACACACATAACCCGGCAAAGAAGTCGAAATTTTCAAATTTTTAGATTTCGTTCCATTGCCGGGTGGATTGAATTAACATGCATTTTTACATGTATATACACACATAAACCGGCAAAGAAGGCCAAATTATCAAATTTTTAGTTTTCGTTCCATAGCCGGGTGGTTTGAATTCAAATGCTTTTTTTCACGTATATACACATATAAACCGGCTAAGAAGTCAAAATTTTCAAATTTTTAGATTTCGTTCCATTGCCGGGTGGATTGAATTAACATGCAATATTACACGTATATACACACATAAACCAGCATAGAAGTCCAAATTTTCAAATTTTTAGATTTCGTTCCACTGCCGGGTGGATTGAATTAACATGCATTTTTACACGTATATACACACATAAACCAGCTAGGAAGTCCAAATTTTCATATTTTTAGATTTCGTTCCATAGCCGGGTGGTTTGAATTCAATTGCTTTTTTTCACGTATATACACGCATAAACCGGCTATGAAGTCGATATTTTCAAATTTTTAGATTTCGTTCCATTGCCGGGTGGATTGAATTAACATGCATTTTTACATGTATATACACACATAAACCGGCAAAGAAGGCCAAATTATCAAATTTTTAGTTTTCGTTCCATAGCCGGGTGGTTTGAATTCAAATGCTTTTTTTCACGTATATACACGCATGAACCGGCTATGAATTCGATATTTTCAAATTTTTAGATTTCGTCCCATTGCCGGGTGGATTGAATTAACATGCAATATTACACGTATATATACACATAAACCAGCTAGGAAGTCCAAATTTTCAAATCTTTAGATTTCGTTCCGTTGCCGGGTGCATTGAGTTAACATGCAATATTACTTGTTTATACACACATAAACCGGCTATGAAGTCTAAATTTTCAAATTTTTAGAGTTCGTTTCATTGCCGCGTGGATTGAATTAAAATGCATTTTTACATGTATATACACACATAAACTGGCAAGGAAGGCCAAATTTTCAATTTTTTAGATTTCGTTCCATTGCCGGGTGGATTGAGTTAACATGCAATATTACACGTATATACACGCATAAACCGGCTATGAAGTCGAAAATTTCAAATTTTTAGATTTCGTTCCACTGCCGGGTGGATTGAATTAACATGCATTTTTACACGTCTATACACACATAAACCAGCTTAGAAGTCCAAATTTTCAAAATTTTAGATTTCGTTCCGTTGCGGGGTGGATTGAATTAACATGCATTTTTACACGTATATACACACAAAAACCGGCTAAGAAGTCGTAAATTTCTAATTTTTAGATTTCGTTCCATAGCCGGGTGCTTTGAATTCAAATGCTTTTTTCTCGTATAAACACATAGAAACCGGCTATGAAGTCAAAATTTTCAAATTTTTAGATTTCGTTCCATTGCCGGGTGGATTGTATTAACATGCAATATTACATGTATATACACACATAAACCAGCTAGGAAGACCAAACTTTCAAATTTTAGATTTCTTTCCGTTGCCGGGTGCATTGAGTTAACATACAATATTACATGTAAATACACACATAAACCGGCTATAAAGTCGAAATTTTCAAATTTTTACATTTCGTTCCGTTGCCGGGTGCATTGAGTTAACATGCAATATTACACGTATATACACGCATAAACCGGCTAAGATGTCGAAATTTTCAAATTTTTAGATTTCGTTCCACTGCCGGGTGGATTGAATTAACATGCATTTTTACACGTCTATACACACATAAACCAGCTATTAATTCGATATTTTCAAATTTTTAGATTTCGTTCTGTTGCCGGGTGGATTGAATTAACATGCATTTTTACACGTATATACACACATAAACCAGCTAGGAAGTCCAAATTTTCAAATTTTTAGATTTCGTTCCTTTGCCGGGTGCTTTGAATTCAAATGCTTCTTTTCTCGTATAAACACATATAAACCGGCTAAGAAGTCAAATTTTTGAAATTTCTAGATTTCGTTCCATTGCCGGGTGAATTGAATTAACATGCATTTTTACATGTATATACACACATACACCGGCAAAGAAGGGCAAAATTTTCAAATTTTTTAGATTTCGATCCATTGTCGGGTGGATTTGAATTAACATGCAATATTACAGTATATACACATAAACCAGCTAGGAAGTCAAAATTTTCAAATTTTTAGATTTCGTTCCATTGCCGGGTGAATTGAATTAACATGCATTTTTACATGTATATCACACATAACCGGCAAAGAAGTCGAAATTTTCAAATTTTTAGATTTCGTTCCATAGCCGGGTGCTTTGAATTCAAATGCTTTTTTCTCGTATAAACACATATAAACCGGCTAAGAAGTCCAAATTTCAAATTTTTAGATTTCGTTCCATTGCCGGGTGGATTCAATTAAATGCAATATTACCGTATATACACACATAAACTAAGCTAGAAGTCCAAATTTTCATATTTTTAGATTTCGTTCCATAGCCGGGTGCTTTGAATTCAAATGCATTTTTTTCACGTAATATACACGCATAAACCGGGTATGAATTCGATATTTTCAAATTTTTAGATTTCGTTCCACTGCCGGTTGATTGAATTAACCTGCATTTTTACACGTTTATATGCACATAAATCAGCTTAGAATTCCAAATTTTCAAATTTTTAGATTTCGTTCCGTTGCGGGATTGAATTCAAATGCTTTTTTCTCGTATATACACACATAACCCGGCAAAAAGTCGAAATTTTCAAATTTTAGATTTCGTTCCATAGCCGGCTGCTTTGAATTCAAATGTTTTTTTCTCGTATAAACACTTATAAACCGACTAAGAAGTCCAAATTTTCAAATTTTTAGATTTCGTTCCATTGCCGGGTGGATTGAATTAACATGCAATATTACACGTATATTACACATAGACCAGCTAGGAAGTCCAAATTTTCAAATTTTTAGATTTCGTTCCGTTGCCGGGTGCATTGAGTTAACATGCAAATTACACGATATACACGCATAAACCGGCTAAGAAGTCGAAATTTTCAAATTTTTAGATTTCGTTCCACAGCCGGGTGGATTGAATTAACATGTATTTTTACACGTTTAAACACACATAAACCAGCTTAGAAGTCCAAATTTTCAAATTTTTAGATTTCGTTCCGTTGCGGGGTGGATTGAATTAACATGCATTTTTACACGTATATACACACATACACCGGCTATGAAGTCGAAATTTTCAAATTTTTAGATTTCGTTCCATAGCCGGGTGCTTTGAATTCAAATGCTTTTTTCTCGTGTAAACACATATAAATCGGCTAAGAAGTCAAAATTTTCAAATTTTTAGATTTCGTTCCACTGCCGGGTGGAATGAATTAACATGCATTTTTACACGTATATACACACATAACCCGGCAAAGAAGTCGAAATTTTCAAATTTTTAGATTTCGTTCCATAGCCGGGTGCATTGAATTCAAATGCTTTTTTCTCGTATATACACGCATAAACCGGCTATGAAGTCGATATTTTCAAATTTTTAGATTTCGTTCCACTGCCGGGTGGAATGAATTAACATGCATTTTTACACGTATATATACACATAACCCGGCAAAGAAGTCGAAATTTTCAAATTTTTAGATTTCGTTCCATTGCCGGGTGAATAGAATTAACATGCATTTTTACATGTATATACACACATAAACCGGCAAAGAAGGCCCAATTTTCAAATTTTTAGTTTTCGTTCCATAGCCGGGTGGTTTGAATTCAAATGCTTTTTTTCACGTATATACACATATAAACCGGCTAAGAAGTCAAATTTTTCAAATTTTTAGATTTCGTTCCATTGCCGGGTGGATTGAATTAACATGCAATATTACACGTATATACACACATAAACCAGCATAGAAGTCCAAATTTTCAAATTTTTAGATTTCGTTCCACTGCCGGGTGGATTGAATTAACATGCATTTTTACACGTATATACACACATAAACCAGCTAGGAAGTCCAAATTTTCATATTTTTAGATTTCGTTCCATAGCCGGGTGGTTTGAATTCAAATGCTTTTTTCACGTATATACACGCATAAACCGGCTATGAAGTCGATATTTTCAAATTTTTAGATTTCGTTCCATTGCCGGGTGGATTGAATTAACATGCATTTTTACATGTATATACACACATAAACCGGCAAAGAAGGCCAAATTTTCAAATTTTTAGTTTTCGTTCCATAGCCGGGTGGTTTGAATTCAAATGCTTTTTTTCACGTATATACACGTATAAACCGGCTATGAAGTCGAAATTTTCAAATTTTTAGAGTCCATTCCATTGCCGCGTGAATTGAATTAACATGCATTTTTACATGTATGTACACACATAAACCGGCAAAGAAGACCAAATTTTCAAAAATTTATATTTCGTTCCGTTGCCGGGTGGATTGAGTTAACATGCAATATTACACGTATATACACGCATAAACCGGCTATGAAGTCGAAATTTTCAAATTTTTAGATTTCGTTCCACTGCCGGGTGGATTGAATTAACATGCATTTTTACACGTATATACACACATAACCCGGCAAAGAAGTCGAAATTTTCAAATTTTTAGATTTCGTTCCATAGCCGGGTGCATTGAGTTAACATGCAAATTACACGTATATACACGCATAAACCGGCTAAGAAGTCGAAATTTTCAAATTTTTAGATTTCGTTCCACAGCCGGGTGGATTGAATTAACATGCATTTTTACACGTTTAAACACACATATACCAGCTTAGAAGTCCAAATTTTCAAATTTTTAGATTTCGTTCCGTTGCGGGGTGGATTGAATTAACATGCATTTTTACACGTATATACACACATACACCGGCTATGAAGTCGAAATTTTCAAATTTTTAGATTTCGTTCTGTTGCCGGGTGGATTGAATTAACATGGATTTTTACATGTATATACACACATAAACCAGCTAGGAAGTCCAAATTTTCAAATTTTTAGATTTTGTTCCGTTGCCGGGTGCATTGAGTTAACATGCAATATTACTTGTATATACACACATAAACCGGCTATGAAGTCTAAATTTTCAAATTTTTAGAGTTCGTTTCATTGCCGCGTGGATTGAATTAAAATCCTTTTTTACATGTATATACACACATAAACTGGCAAGGAAGGCCAAATTTTCAATTTTTTAGATTTCGTTCCATTGCCGGGTGGATTGAGTTAACATGCAATATTACACGTATATACACGCATAAACCGGCTATGAAGTCGAAATTTTCAAATTTTTAGATTTCGTTCCACTGCCGGGTGGATTGAATTAACATGCATTTTTACACGTCTATACACACATAAACCAGCTTAGAAGTCCAAATTTTCAAATTTTTAGATTTCGTTCCGTTGCGGGGTGGATTGAATTAACATGCATTTTTACACGTATATACACACAAAAACCGGCTAAGAAGTCGTAATTTTCTAATTTTTAGATTTCGTTCCATAGCCGGGTGCTTTGAATTCAAATGCTTTTTTCTCGTATAAACATATATAAACCAGCTAAGAAGTCAAAATTTTCAAATTTTTAGATTTCGTTCCATTGCTGGGTGGATTGTATTAACATGCAATATTACACGTATATACACACATAAACCAGCTAGGAAGTCCAAACTTTTAAATTTTTAGATTTCTTTCCGTTGCCGGGTGCATTGAGTTAACATACAATATTACATGTAAATACACACATAAACCGGCTATGAAGTCGAAATTTTCAAATTTTTAGATTTTGTTCCATTGCCGCGTGGATTGAATTAAAATGCATTTTTACATGTATATACACACCTAAACTGGCAAGGAAGGCCAAATTTTCAAATTTTTAGATTTCGTTCCGTTGCCGGGTGGATTGAGTAAACATGCAATATTACACGTATATACACGCATAAACCGGCTATGAAGGCCAAATTTTCAAATATTTAGATTTCGTTCCGTTGCCGGGTGGATTGAGTTAACATGCAATATTACACGTATATACACGCATAAACCGGCTATGAAGTCGAAATTTTCAAATTTTTAGATTTCGTTCCGTTGCTGGGTGCATTGAGTTAACATACAATATTACATGTATATACACACATAAACCGGCTATGAAGTCGAAATTTTCAAATTTTTAGATTTCGTTCCATTGCCGCGTGGATTGAATTAAAATGCATTTTTACATGTATATACACACCTAAACTGGCAAGGAAGACCAAATTTTCAAATATTTAGATTTCGTTCCGTTGCCGGGTGGATTGAGTTATCATGCAATATTACACGTATATACACGCATAAACCGGCTATGAAGTCGAAATTTTCAAATTTTTAGATTTCGTTCCATAGCCGGGTGCTTTGAATTCAAATGCATTTTTACACGTATATACACACAAAAACCAGCTAGGAAGTCCAAATTTTCAAATTTTTAGATTTCGTTCCGCTGCCGGGTGCATTGAGTTAACATGTAATATTACATGTATATACACACATAAACCGGCTATGAAGTCGAAATTTTCAAATTTTTAGATTTCGTTCCTTAGCCGGGTGCTTTGAATTCAAATGCTTTTTTTCACGTATATACACGTATAAACCGGCTATGAAGTCGAAATTTTCCAATTTTTAGATTTCGTTCCATTGCCGGGTGAATTGAATTAACATGCATTTTTACATGTATATACACACATAAATCGGCAAAGAAGGCCAAATATTCAAATATTTAGATTTCGTTCCGTTGCGGGGTGGATTGAGTTAACATGCAATATTACACGTATATACACACATAAACCAGCTAGGAAGTCCAAATATTTCAAATTTTTAGATTTCTTTCCGTTGCCGGGTGCATTGAGTTAACATACAATATTACATGTAAATACACACATAAACCGGCTATGAAGTCGAAATTTTCAAATTTTAGATTTCGTTCCATTGCCGCGTGGATTGAATTAAAATGCATTTTTACATGTATATACACACCTAAACTGGCAAGGAAGGCCAAATTTTCAAATTTTTAGATTTCGTTCCGTTGCCGGGTGGATTGAGTAAACATGCAATATTACACGTATATACACGCATAACCGGCTATGAAGTCGAAATTTTCAAATTTTTAGATTTCGTTCCACTGCCGGGTGGATTGAATTAACATGCATTTTTACACGTTTATACACGCATAAACCGTCTATGAAGTCAAAATTTTCAAATTTTTAGATTTGTTCCGTTGGGGGGTGGATTGAATTAACAAGCAATATTACACGTATATATACACATAAACCAGCTAGGAAGTCCAAATTTTCAAATTTTAGATTTCGTTCCGTTGCTGGGTGCATTGAGTTACATGCAATATTACATGTATATACACACATAAACCGGCTATGAAGTCGAAATTTTCAAATTTTTAGATTTCGTTCCTTAGCCGGGTGCTTTGAATTCAAATGCTTTTTTTCACGTATATACACGTATAACCGGCTATGAAGTCGTAATTTTCAAATTTTTAGATTTCGTTTCCATTGCCGCGTGGATTGAATTAAAATGCATTTTTACATGTATATACACACCTAAACTGGCTATGAAGGCGAAATTTTCAAATTTTTAGATTTCGTTCCATTGCCGCGTGGATTGAATTAAAATGCATTTTTACATGTATATACACACATAAACCGGCAAAGAAGGCCAAATATTTAAATATTTAGATTTCGTTCCGTTGCGGGGTGGATTGAGCTAACATGCAATATTACACGTATATACACGCATAAACCGGCTAAGAAGTCGAAATTTTCAAATTTTTAGATTTCGTTCCTTAGCCGGGTGCTTTGAATTCAATGCTTTTTTTCACGTATATACACGTATAAACCGGCTATGAAGTCGAAATTTTCAAATTTTTAGATTTCGTTCCATTGCCGCGTGGATTGAATTAAAATGCATTTTTACATGTATATACACACCTAAACTGGCTATGAATGCGAAATTTTCAAATTTTTAGATTTCGTTCCATTGCCGCGTGGATTGAATTAAAATGCATTTTTACATGTATATACACACATAAACCGGCAAAGAAGGCCAAATATTTAAATATTTAGATTTCGTTCCGTTGCGGGGTGCATTGAGTTAACATGCAATATTACATGTATATACACACATAAACCGGCTATGAAGTCGAAATTTTCAAATTTTAGATTTCGTTCCATTGCCGCGTGAATTGAATTAACATGCATTTTTACATGTATGTACACACATAAACCGGCAAAGAAGGCCAAATTTTCAAATATTAGATTTCGTTCCGTTGCCGGGTGGATTGAGTTAACATGCAATATTACACGTATATACACGCATAAACCGGCTATGAAGTCGAAATTTTCAAATTTTTAGATTTCGTTCCACTGCCGGGTGGATTGAATTAACATGCATTTTTACACGTATATACACACATAACCCGGCAAAGAAGTCGAAATTTTCAAATTTTTAGATTTCGTTCCATAGCCGGGTGCTTTGAATTCAAATGCTTTTTTCTCGTATAAACACATATAAACCGGCTAAGAAGTCAAAATTTTCAAATTTTTAGATTTCGTTCCATTGCCGGGTGGATTGAATTAACATGCAATATTACACGAATATACACACATAAACCAGCTAGGAAGTCCAAATTTTCATATTTTTAGATTTCGTTCCATAGCCGGGTGCTTTGAATTCAAATGCTTTTTTTTACGTATATACACGCATAAACCGGCTATGAATTCGATATTTTCAAATTTTTAGATTTCTTTCTGTTGCCGGGTGGATTGAATTAACATGCATTTTTACATGTATATACACACATAAACCGGCAAAGAAGGCCAAATTTTCAAATATTTAGATTTCGTTCCGTTGCCGGGTGGATTGAGTTAACATGCAATATTACACGTATATACACGCATAAACCGTCTATGAAGTCAAAATTTTCAAATTTTTAGATTTCGTTCCATTGCCGGGTGGATTGAATTAACATGCAATATTACACGTATATATACACATAAACCAGCTAGGAAGTCCAAATTTTCAAATTTTAGATTTCGTTCCGTTGCCGGGTGCATTGAGTTAACATGCAATATTACTTGTATATACACACATAAACCGGCTATGAAGTCTAAATTTTCAAATTTTTAGAGTTCGTTTCATTGCCGCGTGGATTGAATTAAAATGCATTTTTACATGTATATACACACATAAACTGGCAAGGAAGGCCAAATTTTCAATTTTTTAGATTTCGTTCCATTGCCGGGTGGATTGAGTTAACATGCAATATTACACGTATATACACGCATAAACCGGCTATGAAGTCGAAATTTTCAAATTTTTATATTTCGTTCCACTGCCGGGTGGATTGAATTAACATGCATTTTTACACGTCTATACACACATAAACCAGCTTAGAAGTCCAAATTTTCAAATTTTTAGATTTCGTTCCGTTGCGGGGTGGATTGAATTAACATGCATTTTTACACGTATATACACACAAAAACCGGCTAAGAAGTCGTAATTTTCTAATTTTTAGATTTCGTTCCATAGCCGGGTGCTTTGAATTCAAATGCTTTTTTCTCGTATAAACACATAGAAACCGGCTAAGAAGTCAAAATTTTCAATTTTTAGATTTCGTTCCATTGCCGGGTGGATTGTATTAACATGCAATATTACACGTATATACACACATAAACCAGCTACGAAGACCAAACTTTCAAATTTTTAGATTTCTTTCCTTTGCCGGGTGCATTGAGTTAACATACAATATTACATGTAAATACACACATAAACCGGCTATGAAGTCGAAATTTCAAATTTTTAGATTTCGTTCCGTTGGGGGGTGGATTGAATTAACAAGCATATTACACGTATATATACACATAAACCAGCTAGGAAGTCCAAATTTTCAAATTTTTAGATTTCGTTCCGTTGGGGGGTGGATTGAATTAACAAGCAATATTACACGTATATATACACATAAACCAGCTAGGAAGTCCAAATTTTCAAATTTTTAGATTTCGTTCCATAGCCGGGTGCTTTGAATTGAATGCTTTTTTTCACGTATATACACGCATAAACCGGCTATGAAGTCGAAAATTTTTCAAATTATTAGATTTCGTTCCACTGCCGGGTGGATTGAATTAACATGCATTTTACACGTATATACACACAAAAACCAGCTAGGAAGTCCAAATTTTCAAATTTTTAGATTTCGTTCCGTTGCCGGGTGCATTGAGTTAACATGCAATATTACACGTATATACACACATAAACCAGCATAGAAGTCCAAATTTTCAAATTTTTAGATTTCGTTCCACTGCCGGGTGGATTGAATTAACATGCATTTTTACACGTATATACACACATAAACCAGCTAGGAAGTCCAAATTTTCATATTTTTAGATATCGTTCCATAGCCGGGTGGTTTGAATTCAAATGCTTTTTTTCACGTATATACACGCATAAACCGGCTATGAAGTCGATATTTTCAAATTTTTAGATTTCGTTCCAGTTGCCGGGTGGATTGAATTAACATGCATTTTTACATGTATATACACACATAAACCGGCAAAGAAGGCCAAATTTTCAAATTTTCAGATTTCGTTCCGTTGCCGGGTGGATTGAGTTACATGCAATATTACACGTATATACACGCATAAACCGGCTAAGAAGTCGAAATTTTCAAATTTTTAGATTTCGTTCCATAGCCGGGTGCTTTGAATTGAAATGCTTTTTTCTCGTATAACACATATAAACCGGATTGAATAAACATGCATTTTACACGTATATACACACATAACCCGGCAAAGAAGGCCAAATTTTCAAATATTTAGATTTCGTTCCGTTGCCGGGTGGATTGAGTTTATCATGCATTTTTTACACGTATATACACCACATAACCCGGCAAAGAAGTCCAAATTTTCAAATTTTTAGATTTCGTTCCATAGCCGGTTGCATTGAATTCAAATGCTTTTTTCTCGTTATATACACGCATAAACCGGCTACGAAGTCGATATTTTCAAATTTTTAGATTTCGTTCCACTGCCGAGTGGAATGAATTGACATGCATTTTTACACCGTATATACACACATAACCCGGCAAAGAAGTCGAAATTTTCAAATTTTTAGATTTCGTTCCATTGCCGGGTGGATTGAATTAACATGCATTTTTACATGTATATACACTCATAAACCGGCAAAGAAGGCCAAATTTTCAAATTTTTAGTTTTCGTTCCATAGCCGGGTGGTTTGAATTCAAAGCTTTTTTTCACGTATATACACATATAAACCGGCTATGAAGTCGAAATTTTCAAATTTTAAGATTTCCTTCCATAACCGGGTGCTTTGAATTCAAATGCTTTTTTCTCGTATGAACACATATAAACCGGCTATGAAGTCGAAATTTTCAAATTTTTAGATTTCGTTCCATTGCCGGGTGCTTTGAATTCAAATGCTTTTTTTTACGTATATACACGCATAAACCGGCTATGAATTCGATATTTTCAAATATTTAGATTTCGTTCCGTTGCGGGGTGGATTGAGTTAACATGCAATATTACACGTATATACACGCATAAACCGGCTAAGAAGTCGAAATTTTCAAATTTTTAGATTTCGTTCCATAGCCGGGTGCTTTGAATTGAAATGCTTTTTTCTCGTATAAACACATATAAACCGGATTGAATTAACATGCATTTTTACACGTATAGACACACATAAACCGGCAAAGAAGGCCAAAATTTTCAAATATTAGGATTTCGTTCCGTTGCCGGGTGGATTGAGTTATCATGCATTTTTACACGTATATACACACATAACCCGGCAAAGAAGTCGAAATTTTCAAATTTTAGATTTCGTTCCATAGCCGGGTGCATTGAATTCAAATGCTTTTTTCTCGTATATACACGCATAAACCGGCTATGAAGTCGATATTTCAAATTTTTAGATTTCGTTCCACTGCCGGGTGGAATGAATTAACATGCATTTTTACATGTATATACACACATAACCCGGCAAAGAAGGCCAAATTTTCAAATTTTTAGATTTCGTTCCATAGCCGGTGCTTGATTGAAATGCTTTTTTCCTCGTATAACACATATACCGGATTGAATTAACATGCATTTTTACACGTATATACACACATAAACCGGCAAAGAAGGCCAAATTTATCAAATATTTAGATTTCGTTCCAGAGGCCGGGTGGTTGAGTTATCAATGCATTTTTACACGTATATACCACATAACACCGGCTAAAGAAGTCGAAATTTTCAAATTTTAGATTTCGTTCCATAGCCGGGTGATTGAAGTAAATGCATATTTACACGTATATACACACATAAACCAGCTAGAAGTCCAAATTTTAAAATTTTTAGATTTCGTTCCACTTGCCGGGTGGCATTGAATTAACATGCAATATTTACACGTATATCACACATAAACCAGGCTAGGAAGTCCGAAATTTTCATATTTTTAGATTTCGTTCCTATAGCCGGTGGCTTTGAATTCAATTGCTTTTTTCACGTATATACACTCATAAACCGGCTATGAAGTCGAATATTTCAAATTTTTAGATTTCGTTCCATTGCCGGGTGAATTGAATTAACATGCATTTTTACATGTATATACACACATAAACCGGCAAAGAAGGCCAAATTATCAAATTTTTAGTTTTCGTTCCATAGCCGGGTGGTTTGAATTCAAATGCTTTTTTTCACGTATATACACGCATGAACCGGCTATGAATTCGATATTTTCAAATTTTTAGATTTCGTCCCATTGCCGGGTGGATTGAATTAACATGCAATATTACACGTATATATACACATAAACCAGCTAGGAAGTCCAAATTTTCAAATCTTTAGATTTCGTTCCGTTGCCGGGTGCATTGAGTTAACATGCAATATTACTTGTTTATACACACATAACCGGCTATGAAGTCTAAATTTTCAAATTTTTAGAGTTCGTTTCATTGCCGCGTGGATTGAATTAAAATGCATTTTTACATGTATATACACACATAAACTGGCAAGGAAGGCCAAATTTTCAATTTTTTAGATTTCGTTCCATTGCCGGGTGGATTGAGTTAACATGCAATTACACGTATAACACGCATAAACCGGCTATGAAGTCGAAAATTTCAAATTTTTAGATTTCGTTCCACTGCCGGGTGGATTGAATTAACATGCATTTTTTACACGTCTATACACAATAAACCAAGCTTAGAAGTCTCAAATTTTCAAAATTTTAGATTATCTTTCCGTTGCGGGTGGATTGAATTAACATCATTTTTACACGTAATACACCAAAAACCGTCTAAGAAGTCGTAAATTTCTATTTTTAGATTTCGTTCCATAGCCGGGTGCTTTTGAATTCAATGCTTTATTTTCTCGTATACACACATAGAACGCTCTGAAGTCAAAATTTTTCAAATTTTTAGATTTCGTTCCATTGCCGGGTGGATTGTATTACATGCAATATACTGTATATACACACATAAACCAGCTAAAGAACCAACGTTCAAATTTTTAGATTTCTTTCGTTGCCGGGTTGCATTGATTTACATACATATTACATTAAATCACCAACATAAAACCCGTCTATAAGTCGAAATGTTCAAATTTTTACATTTCGTTTCCGTTACGGGTGCATTGAGTTAACATGCAATATTACACGTATATACACGCATAAACCGGCTAGAATGTCGAAATTTTCAAATTTTTAGATTTCGTTCCACTGCCGGGTGGATTGAATTAACATGCTATTTTTACACGTCTATACACACATAAACCAGCTATTAATTCGATAATTTTCAAATTTTTAGATTTTCGTTCCTGTTGCCGGGGTGGATTGAATTAACATGCATTTTTACACGTATATACACACATAAACCAGCTAGGAAGTCCAAATTTTCAAATTTTTAGATTTCGTTCCTTTAGCCGGGTGCTTTGAATTCAAATGCTTCTTTTCTCGTATAAACACATATAAACCGGCTAAGAAGTCAAATTTTGCAAATTTCTAGATTTTCGTTCCCATTGCCGGGTGAATTGAATTAACATGCATTTTTACATGTATATACACACATACACCGGCAAAGAAGGCAAATTTTCAAATTTTTAGATTTCGATCCATTGTCGGGTGGCATTGAATTAAAATGCAATATTACACGTATATACACATAAACCAGCTAGGAAGTCAAAATTTTCAAATTTTTAGATTTCGTTCCATTGCCGGGTGAATTGAATTAACATGCATTTTTACATGTATATACACACATAACCCGGCAAAGAAGTCGAAATTTTCAAATTTTTAGATTTCGTTCCATAGCCGGGTGCTTTGAATTCAAATGCTTTTTTCTCGTATAAACACATATAAACCGGCTAAGAAGTCCAAATTTTCAAATTTTTAGATTTCGTTCCATTGCCGGGTGGATTCAATTAAAATGCAATATTACACGTATATACACACATAAACTAGCTAGGAAGTCCAAATTTTCATATTTTTAGATTTCGTTCCATTGCCGGGTGAATTGAATTAACATGCATTTTTACATGTATATACACACATAACCCGGCAAAGAAGTCGAAATTTTCAAATTTTTAGATTTCGTTCCATAGCCGGGTGCTTTGAATTCAAATGCTTTTTTTCACGTATATACACGCATAAACCGGCTATGATTCGATATTTTCAAATTTTTAGATTTCGTTCCACTGCCGGGTTGATTGAATTAACCTGCATTTTTACACGTTTATATGCACATAAATCAGCTTAGAATTCCAAATTTTCAAATTTTTAGATTTCGTTCCGTTGCGGGATTGAATTCAAATGCTTTTTTCTCGTATATACACACATAACCCGGCAAAAAGTCGAAATTTTCAAATTTTTAGATTTCGTTCCATAGCCGGCTGCTTTGAATTCAAATGTTTTTTTCTCGTATAAACACTTATAAACCGACTAAGAAGTCCAAATTTTCAAATTTTTAGATTTCGTTCCATTGCCGGGTGGATTGAATTAACATGCAATATTACACGTATATTACACATAGACCAGCTAGGAAGTCCAAATTTTCAAATTTTTAGATTTCGTTCCGTTGCCGGGTGCATTGAGTTAACATGCAAATTACACGTATATACACGCATAAACCGTAAGAAGTCGAAATTTTCAAATTTTTAGCTTTCGTTACATCGCCGGGTGTGCATTGAGTATGACCATGCAAAATTACACGTATATACAGCCCATAACCGGCTACGAAGTCGAATTTTCAAATTTTTAGATTTCGTTCCACAGCCGGGGTGGATTGACTTATACCTGCATTTTTACACGTTAACACACATATCCCGCTTAGAAGCTCCAAATTTTCAAATTGTTAGATTTCGTTCACTTTTTGCGGGGTGGATTGAATTAACATGCATTTTTCCACGTATATACACAATACCCGGCTATGAAGTAGAATTTTCAAATTTTAGATTTCGTTCTGTTGGCCGGGGTGATTGAATTAACATGGATTTTTTACATGTAATATACCACACATAACCAGCTAGGAAGTCCCAATTTTCAAATTTTTAGATTTTTGTTCCGTTGCCGGGTGCATTGAGTTAACATGCAATATACTGTGTATATACCACACAATAAACCGGGCTATGAAGTCTAAATTTTCAAATTTTAGATTTCGTTCCGTTGGGGGGTGGATTGAATTAACAAGCAATATTACACGTATATATACACATAAACCAGCTAGGAAGTCCAAATTTTCAAATTTTTAGATTTCGTTCCGTTGGGGGGTGGATTGAATTAACAAGCAATATTACACGTATATATACACATAAACCAGCTAGGAAGTCCAAATTTTCAAATTTTTAGATTTCGTTCCATAGCCGGGTGCTTTGAATTGAAATGCTTTTTTTCACGTATATACACGCATAAACCGGCTATGAAGTCGAAATTTTCAAATTATTAGATTTCGTTCCACTGCCGGGTGGATTGAATTAACATGCATTTTTACACGTATATACACACAAAAACCAGCTAGGAAGTCCAAATTTTCAAATTTTTAGATTTCGTTCCGTTGCCGGGTGCATTGAGTTAACATGCAATATTACACGTATATACACACATAAACCAGCATAGAAGTCCAAATTTTCAAATTTTTAGATTTCGTTCCACTGCCGGGTGGATTGAATTAACATGCATTTTTACACGTATATACACACATAAACCAGCTAGGAAGTCCAAATTTTCATATTTTTAGATATCGTTCCATAGCCGGGTGGTTTGAATTCAAATGCTTTTTTTCACGTATATACACGCATAAACCGGCTATGAAGTCGATATTTTCAAATTTTTAGATTTCGTTCCATTGCCGGGTGGATTGAATTAACATGCATTTTTACATGTATATACACACATAAACCGGCAAAGAAGGCCAAATTTTCAAATTTTTAGTTTTCGTTCCATAGCCGGGTGGTTTGAATTCAAATGCTTTTTTTCACGTATGTACACGTATATACCGGCTATGAAGTCGAAATTTTCAAATTTTTAGAGTCCATTCCATAGCCGCGTGAATTGAATTAACATGCATTTTTACATGTATGTACACACATAAACCGGCAAAGAAGGCCAAATTTTCAAATATTTATATTTCGTTCCGTTGCCGGGTGGATTGAGTTAACATGCATTTTTACACGTATATACACATAACCCGGCAAAGAAGTCGAAATTTTCAAATATTTAGATTTCGTTCCATTGCCGGGTGGATTGAATTAACATGCAATATTACACGAATATACACACATAAACCAGCTAGGAAGTCCAAATTTTCATATTTTTAGATTTCGTTCCATAGCCGGGTGCTTTGAATTCAAATGCTTTTTCTCACGTATATACACGCATAAACCGGCTATGAATTCGATATTTTCAAATTTTTAGATTTCGTTCTGTTGCCGGGTGGATTGAATTAACATGGATTTTTACATGTATATACACACATAAACCGGCAAAGAAGGCCAAATTTTCAAATATTTAGATTTCGTTCCGTTGCCGGGTGGATTGAGTTAACATGCAATATTACACGTATATACACGCATAAACCGTCTATGAAGTCAAAATTTTCAAATTTTTAGATTTCGTTCCATTGCTGGGTGGATTGAATTAACATGCAATATTACACGTAACCAGCTAGAAGTCCAATATTTCAAATTTTTAGATTTCTTTCCGTTGCCGGGTGCATTGAGTTAACATACAATATTACATGTAAATACACACATAAACCGGCTATGAAGTCGAAATTTTCAAATTTTTAGATTTCGTTCCATTGCCGCGTGGATTGAATTAAAATGCATTTTTACATGTATATACACACCTAAACTGGCAAGGAAGGCCAAATTTTCAAATTTTTAGATTTCGTTCCGTTGCCGGGTGGATTGAGTAAACATGCAATATTACACGTATATACACGCATAAACCGGCTATGAAGTCGAAATTTTCAAATTTTTAGATTTCGTTCCACTGCCGGGTGGATTGAATTAACCTGCATTTTTTACACGTTTATACACGCATAAACCGTCTATGAAGTCAAAATTTTCAAATTTTTAGATTTTTGTTCCGTTGGGGGTGGATTGAATTAACAAGCAATATTACACGTATATATACACATAAACCAGCTAGGAAGTCCAAATTTTCAAATTTTTAGATTTCGTTCCGTTGCTGGGTGCATTGAGTTAACATGCAATATTACATGTATATACACACATAAACCGGCTATGAAGTCGAAATTTTCAAATTTTTAGATTTCGTTCCTTAGCCGGGTGCTTTGAATTCAAATGCTTTTTTTCACGTATATACACGTATAAACCGGCTATGAAGTCGTAATTTTCAAATTTTTAGATTTCGTTCCATTGCCGCGTGGATTGAATTAAAATGCATTTTTACATGTATATACACACCTAAACTGGCTATGAAGGCGAAATTTTCAAATTTTTAGATTTCGTTCCATTGCCGCGTGGATTGAATTAAAATGCATTTTTACATGTATATACACACATAAACCGGCAAAGAAGGCCAAATATTTAAATATTTAGATTTCGTTCCGTTGCGGGGTGGATTGAGCTAACATGCAATATTACACGTATATACACGCATAAACCGGCTAAGAAGTCGAAATTTTCAAATTTTTAGATTTCGTTCCTTAGCGGGTGCTTTGAATTCAAATGCTTTTTTTCACGTATATACACGTATAAACCGGCTATGAAGTCGAATTTTCAAATTTTTAGATTTCGTTCCATTGCCGCGTGGATTGAATTAAAATGCATTTTTACATGTATATACACACCTAAACTGGCTATGAAGGCGAAATTTTCAAATTTTTAGATTTCGTTCCATTGCCGCGTGGATTGAATTAAAATGCATTTTTACATGTATATACACACATAAACCGGCAAAGAAGGCCAAATATTTAAATATTTAGATTTCGTTCCGTTGCGGGGTGCATTGAGTTAACATGCAATATTACATGTATATACACACATAAACCGGCTATGAAGTCGAAATTTTCAAATTTTTAGATTTCGTTCCATTGCCGCGTGAATTGAATTAACATGCATTTTTACATGTATGTACACACATAAACCGGCAAAGAAGGCCAAATTTTCAAATATTTAGATTTCGTTCCGTTGCCGGGTGGATTGAGTTAACATGCAATATTACACGTATATACACGCATAAACCGGCTATGAAGTCGAAATTTTCAAATTTTTAGATTTCGTTCCACTGCCGGGTGGATTGAATTAACATGCATTTTTACACGTATATACACACATAACCCGGCAAAGAAGTCGAAATTTTCAAATTTTTAGATTTCGTTCCATAGCCGGGTGCTTTGAATTCAAATGCTTTTTTCTCGTATAAACACATATAAACCGGCTAAGAAGTCAAAATTTTCAAATTTTTAGATTTCGTTCCATTGCCGGGTGGATTGAATTAACATGCAATATTACACGAATATACACACATAAACCAGCTAGGAAGTCCAAATTTTCATATTTTTAGATTTCGTTCCATAGCCGGGTGCTTTGAATTCAAATGCTTTTTTTTACGTATATACACGCATAAACCGGCTATGAATTCGATATTTTCAAATTTTAGATTTCTTTCTGTTGCCGGGTGGATTGAATTAACATGCATTTTTACATGTATATACACACATAAACCGGCAAAGAAGGCCAAATTTTCAAATATTTAGATTTCGTTCCGTTGCCGGGTGGATTGAGTTAACATGCAATATTACACGTATATACACGCATAAACCGTCTATGAAGTCAAAATTTTCAAATTTTTAGATTTCGTTCCATTGCCGGGTGGATTGAATTAACATGCAATATTACACGTATATATACACATAAACCAGCTAGGAAGTCCAAATTTTCAAATTTTTAGATTTCGTTCCGTTGCCGGGTGCATTGAGTTAACATGCAATATTACTTGTATATACACACATAAACCGGCTATGAAGTCTAAATTTTCAAATTTTTAGAGTTCGTTTCATTGCCGCGTGGATTGAATTAAAATGCATTTTTACATGTATATACACACATAAACTGGCAAGGAAGGCCAAATTTTCAATTTTTTAGATTTCGTTCCATTGCCGGGTGGATTGAGTTAACATGCAATATTACACGTATATACACGCATAAACCGGCTATGAAGTCGAAATTTTCAAATTTTTATATTTCGTTCCACTGCCGGGTGGATTGAATTAACATGCATTTTTACACGTCTATACACACATAAACCAGCTTAGAAGTCCAAATTTTCAAATTTTTAGATTTCGTTCCGTTGCGGGGTGGATTGAATTAACATGCATTTTTACACGTATATACACACAAAAACCGGCTAAGAAGTCGTAATTTTCTAATTTTTAGATTTCGTTCCATAGCCGGGTGCTTTGAATTCAAATGCTTTTTTCTCGTATAAACACATAGAAACCGGCTAAGAAGTCAAAATTTTCAAATTTTTAGATTTCGTTCCATTGCCGGGTGGATTGTATTAACATGCAATATTACACGTATATACACACATAAACCAGCTACGAAGACCAAACTTTCAAATTTTTAGATTTCTTTCCTTTGCCGGGTGCATTGAGTTAACATACAATATTACATGTAAATACACACATAAACCGGCTATGAAGTCGAAATTTTCAAATTTTTAGATTTCGTTCCGTTGGGGGGTGGATTGAATTAACAAGCAATATTACACGTATATATACACATAAACCAGCTAGGAAGTCCAAATTTTCAAATTTTTAGATTTCGTTCCGTTGGGGGGTGGATTGAATTAACAAGCAATATTACACGTATATATACACATAAACCAGCTAGGAAGTCCAAATTTTCAAATTTTTAGATTTCGTTCCATAGCCGGGTGCTTTGAATTGAAATGCTTTTTTTTCACGTATATACACGCATAAACCGGCTATGAAGTCGAAATTTTCAAATTATTAGATTTCGTTCCACTGCCGGGTGGATTGAATTAACATGCATTTTTACACGTATATACACACAAAAACCAGCTAGGAAGTCCAAATTTTCAAATTTTTAGATTTCGTTCCGTTGCCGGGTGCATTGAGTTAACATGCAATATTACACGTATATACACACATAAACCAGCATAGAAGTCCAAATTTTCAAATTTTTAGATTTCGTTCCACTGCCGGGTGGATTGAATTAACATGCATTTTTACACGTATATACACACATAAACCAGCTAGGAAGTCCAAATTTTCATATTTTTAGATATCGTTCCATAGCCGGGTGGTTTGAATTCAAATGCTTTTTTTCACGTATATACACGCATAAACCGGCTATGAAGTCGATATTTTCAAATTTTTAGATTTCGTTCCATTGCCGGGTGGATTGAATTAACATGCATTTTTACATGTATATACACACATAAACCGGCAAAGAAGGCCAAATTTTCAAATTTTTAGTTTTCGTTCCATAGCCGGGTGGTTTGAATTCAAATGCTTTTTTTCACGTATGTACACGTATATACCGGCTATGAAGTCGAAATTTTCAAATTTTTAGAGTCCATTCCATAGCCGCGTGAATTGAATTAACATGCATTTTTACATGTATGTACACACATAAACCGGCAAAGAAGGCCAAATTTTCAAATATTATATTTCGTTCCGTTGCCGGGTGGATTGAGTTAACATGCATTTTTACACGTATATACACACATAACCCGGCAAAGAAGTCGAAATTTTCAAATATTTAGATTTCGTTCCATTGCCGGGTGGATTGAATTAACATGCAATATTACACGAATATACACACATAAACCAGCTAGGAAGTCCAAATTTTCATATTTTTAGATTTCGTTCCATAGCCGGGTGCTTTGAATTCAAATGCTTTTTCTCACGTATATACACGCATAAACCGGCTATGAATTCGATATTTTCAAATTTTTAGATTTCGTTCTGTTGCCGGGTGGATTGAATTAACATGGATTTTTACATGTATATACACACATAAACCGGCAAAGAAGGCCAAATTTTCAAATATTTAGATTTCGTTCCGTTGCCGGGTGGATTGAGTTAACATGCAATATTACACGTATATACACGCATAAACCGTCTATGAAGTCAAAATTTTCAAATTTTTAGATTTCGTTCCATTGCTGGGTGGATTGAATTAACATGCAATATTACACGTATATATACACATAAACCAGCTAGGAAGTCCAAATTTTCAAATTTTTAGATTTTGTTCCGTTGCCGGGTGCATTGAGTTAACATGCAATATTACTTGTATATACACACATAAACCGGCTATGAAGTCTAAATTTTCAAAATTTTAGAGTTCGTTTCATTGCCGCGTGGATTGAATTAAAATCCTTTTTTACATGTATATACACACATAAACTGGCAAGGAAGGCCAAATTTTCAATTTTTTAGATTTCGTTCCATTGCCGGGTGGATTGAGTTAACATGCAATATTACACGTATACACACGCATAAACCGGCTATGAAGTCGAAATTTTCAAATTTTTAGATTTCGTTCCACTGCCGGGTGGATTGAATTAAAATGCATTTTTACATGTATATACACACATAAACCGGCAAAGAAGGCCAAATATTTAAATATTTAGATTTCGTTCCGTTGCGGGGTGGAATGAGTTAACATGCAATATTACACGTATATACACGCATAAACCGGCTAAGAAGTCGAAATTTTCAAATTTTTAGATTTCGTTCCATAGCCGGGTGCTTTGAATTGAAATGCTTTTTTCTCGTATAAACATATAAACCGGATTGAATTAACATGCATTTTTACACGTATAGACACACATAAACCGGCAAAGAAGGCCAAATTTTCAAATATTTAGATTTCGTTCCGTTGCCGGGTGGATTGAGTTATCATGCATTTTTACACGTATATACACACATAACCCGGCAAAGAAGTCGAAATTTTCAAATTTTTAGATTTCGTTCCATAGCCGGGTGCATTGAATTCAAATGCTTTTTTCTCGTATATACACGCATAAACCGGCTATGAAGTCGATATTTTCAAATTTTTAGATTTCGTTCCACTGCGGGTGGAATGAATTAACATGCATTTTTACATGTATATACACTCATAAACCGGCAAAGAAGGCCAAATTTTCAAATTTTTAGATTTCGTTCCATAGCCGGGTGCTTTGAATTGAAATGCTTTTTTCTCGTATAAACACATATAAACCGGATTGAATTAACATGCATTTTTACACGTATAGACACACATAAACCGGCAAAGAAGGCCAAATTTTCAAATATTTAGATTTCGTTCCGTTGCCGGGTGGATTGAGTTATCATGCATTTTTACACGTATATACACACATAACCCGGCAAAGAAGTCGAAATTTTCAAATTTTTAGATTTCGTTCCATAGCCGGGTGCATTGAATTCAAATGCTTTTTTTCTCGTATATACACGCATAAACGGCTATGAAGTCGATATTTTCAAATTTTTAGATTTCGTTCCACTGCCGGGTGGAATGAATTAACATGCATTTTTACATGTATATACACTCATAAACCGGCAAAGAAGGCCAAATTTTCAAATTTTTAGATTTCGTTCCATAGCCGGGTGCTTTGAATTGAAATGCTTTTTTCTCGTATAAACACATATAAACCGGATTGAATTAACATGCATTTTTACACGTATACACACATAAACCGGCAAAGAAGGCCAAATTTTCAAATATTTAGATTTCGTTCCGTTGCCGGGTGGATTGAGTTATCATGCATTTTTACACGTATATACACACATAACCCGGCAAAGAAGTCGAAATTTTCAAATTTTTAGATTTCGTTCCATAGCCGGGTGCTTTGAATTCAAATGCATTTTTACACGTATATACACACAAAACCAGCTAGGAAGTCCAAATTTTAAAATTTTTAGATTTCGTTCCGTTGCCGGGTGCATTGAGTTAACATGCAATATTACATGTATATACACACATAAACCGGCTATGAAGTCGAAATTTTCAAATTTTTAGATTTTGTTCCTTAGCCGGGTGCTTTGAATTCAAATGCTTTTTTTCACGTATATACACGTATAAACCGGCTATGAAGTCGAAATTTTCCAATTTTTAGATTTCGTTCCATTGCCGGGTGAATTGAATTAACATGCATTTTTACATGTATATACACACATAAACCGGCAAAGAAGGCCAAATATTCAAATATTTAGATTTCGTTCCGTTGCGGGGTGGATTGAGTTAACATGCAATATTACACGTATATACACACATAAACCAGCTAGGAAGTCCAAACTTTCAAATTTTTAGATTTCTTTCCGTTGCCGGGTGCATTGAGTTAACATACAATATTACATGTAAATACACACATAAACCGGCTATGAAGTCGAAATTTTCAAATTTTTAGATTTCGTTCCATTGCCGCGTGGATTGAATTAAAATGCATTTTTACATGTATATACACACCTAAACTGGCAAGGAAGGCCAAATTTTGAAATTTTTAGATTTCGTTCCGTTGCCGGGTGGATTGAGTAAACATGCAATATTACACGTATATACACGCATAAACCGGCTATGAAGTCGAAATTTTCAAATTTTTAGATTTCGTTCCACTGCCGGGTGGGGACTACCACACTGAGCACAATCGGACACTGAGCACAATTCTGAGAAAAGGAGAAAAAGGGAAGCGCGCATATAAGTTCGGCTATTTTAGCCACGCCTTCCACCAATCACGGACAACGTCTAAAACAATAACATTGACAGACTTGCCCAATTAGGCTTCTCGCTTCTCTCTCTCTCTCTTACTCACTCTATCTCACTCACCCTCTCTCTTTCGCTTTTTGTTTTCTCCGTCTATTATGCCATACGTTCGTACCTGTACTGCATATATACACACACACACATACATACAAACTTATAGGTATATATATATATATATATATACACGAGACAAACATACATTCTCTCTGTCTATACGTCTCCGTCTTCCTATTTTGCCATCATCATACGTTTATGTATGTGCGTGAGTATCTGAGTATCTCTCTCTCTCTCTCTCTCTCTCTCTCTCTCTCTATATATATATATATATATATATATATATATATATATATATAAAATATAATTTAAAAAAATCCTTAACTCTAACCAGGGGCACAATTTAAATATATGTTCTAACATTTTGGCATTTCATAGACACGGTAGCCGTGAGCGTTAAGGCGCGTGTCTGCAGACGGTTACCCAAGCGGTCTCGGGTTCAAATCTCTCGAAAGTTTCACTTTTTTTTTTTATTTATTTAATTATTCAATACATTTTTAATACTTAAATCCACTGGTTAATAATAACTTTTATATTATTTAATTAATTATGTAAAACCTATTTCATAATTAATTATAAATATAAAAATATTAATAACACAATTTTTAAACTTGTAAAAATTAGTAAATGTATTATTTAATATTAATTAAAATTAAAATATTAAATATAATTAATTTAACAATGAAGTTTAATAAAAGGGTAATTTTTCGTATTTTGTATAGTTTAAAAAAATGCAAATTATGTAGAAATATAGTAAAACTACAATAAATAAGAGGTTCTATTAAGTTAATTATTTAAGTTACTTATAATTCAATTGTAGTTTCAAACAGAACTCGGCAAGTATTCGACCGCAACTTTTCGTCGATACTTTTTAAAAATTAAATGAAAATAGGTATAAAACAGAAAAAGTGATATTTACGCTATTAAACAATATGTAAGACCATTAAAGCAATTTAAAAAAGTATTCGACAAAAAGTCTGTAGTGATATAATATAGATTTACTTGAATATAATTAGTGTGCTTTAAATAGATTAATGGATCGTCGAAAATCAATTTAAAGAAAAATATGCTGTTCAATAAATATAAATTAACACGGAATAGTATGATGTTTATTTGTTAAGTAGTGTAATAAATATTTTGTACTTCTCAATAGGGAAATTGAAGGTTTCATTTATACTAATAAATTATTATAAGTTCTTAATAAATTATTATAATTCTTTATAAAAATTCTATTTTTTAGATCGATTAACACGCTTACGTTAGTACAATTAATATTCAGATTTGAATTTATATATTTATAATCTTCATTTTGGTGTCCAAATTTAATGCAGCATCTCCAAGTAACGTACCTGTTTAGCAGAGAACAAGAAGTTTCTGCTATTGAAAGTATTGAAATCAAAGCGGAATAATCGACAAGTATTCTTTACCATACCATAAATTTGTGTTTTGTTAACACATCTATTTTCTTATGAAGTTTAAGCAAAATATATGAAATTTCAATTATAAAAACAGGTAAAATTATAAAAACACACACACACACACATATATATATATATATATATATATGTGTGTGTGTGTGTACGTGTGTGTATGTATGTATAAAAATATATACTAAGCTTTTTCTTTTTTAACTCTTTACTTTCATTAAGAAAATTGAAAAAATTACGTTTTTCAATAATACTCACAAAATCTTTTATGTTTTAAATAAATGATTTATTATTATCTTCTTTACAGTTCAGTATTACACTTTCTCACATTAGAGTCTCACATCTCCTTAATATAATTAATAATGACTTTTGGTCGGTAATGATAAGGTGTAAAATTTATCTTTGCAGCTGCTCGAAAATCTCGATCATCTAGTTGTGAATAGTGTTAAAAAAAATTATTCGTACTATTCACAGCAAGTAGGAGAGCGCAACAGACATATTTTTGGAATACGTTAAACCGTAGTTAAGTAAAAAATAAATAGGGATTCCCAATTTTTAGATTTTGCATCTCCTTAAGGGGATAAGCCTAGGTTAAAATTGAAAAATAACCATTGAATATTATTATTAATTTTTTGAACAAAATATATTATTATTAACTTTTATTAAAATTTTTTTGGTCAATTTATATGTAACATAACTAATTGAATAACTTATAGTTAATATCATTAAAATTTCAGATATATAGGTAAGCCGTATTTATTTTCCAGAAAAAAATTCATAAAGTTAAGTACCTATACGTAGACTCTTTTGGAGCTTTCTTTCAAAACTGACATTTTTATTAATATCTTTAACAATTTTCAATGGATTTTTGAAAAAAACTAATATGTTATTCAATTTGGTGAGCAAAATAACATAGATAAAATTCCAAAAGACAAGCGGTATTCGATTTTAAGTATTAGGCGTTCAAAGTTTGAAGTTAACGTTATTAGTATATTTATATCGAGGTACAGTATCCTTTAAAAAGTTGGACAACTTCTCCTTTTTCGCAATTTCCTCAAGATTTTCTAGATTCTATCACCATTAATTACTACAAAACAGGATATTTTTTAGAGTTATAGAACATTTCTAGTAAAAACTACTGATTAAATAATAAAATTAACTTTTGATTTTGATTGTACACTTTTGATTTTGATTAACCACTTAATCGAATAGGCTCAAATTTTAAGAGTAATAGCAAAACTTGATTTAAATTCACTTAAATTAAACAGTATTTCAATAAAAGTCTAAATTTTTATTTAAACAAAATATATAGCTATTTCTTTACATAAGTTAAACATTTTTAAAGATTTACATAATTATAATTATTATTTAAAATAAAATACAAACATCTTGAAAAACTATTAAAATAACATATAAATATTATGAAATATAAAAGATATTATAATCTTTTTATTTTTAATTTCCTTAATTTCAGTGGTCTGATGTATTGGGTATTTCTTCAAATTCTTAATTCAGCTTTGCTCTATTCTAACGGATTTTAGCGTACTTTTTTAAATTCTATCTATTTTATCTCAGCTTTTTATTAAACTTTAATTCAAGTTTTAATATTTGATAGTTTACAAGTTACAAGCATTTTAAGTGAAGCATTTTTTTTGTAAATTTTTCTATAACATCGCATAACTTTTGAAAAACGATTGTTAGGATTGCGGCTCTGGCTTTTTTCATATTTTTATATTAGGAAACATACTACAAGCTGGGCACGATCCGTTTCCCAAACATATCAGAGTCTCCTTGTTAGTATTCAAAACAAAAAAGAGGGTCTACGATGAATAAAATGTGTCTTTACGAATAAAAAATAAATACGGGGAATAAAGTGATCGAAGGAAAAAAAATGCAATTATACTCCACTCGTATAAATTTATAAAGTAGACTTCAGATGATCAGGGTAAAAAAAAATTCAGCACTTTAGACATGAAGAACAACAATATTTAAAGAAACAGCGCATGTGATTTTAAGATTTATATATTATATATCTGAAATCAAAGATGAAAAAAATCATTATTACTTTAACTGTGGGAATATGTTTCAGAGGTGTCTAGTAGTTCTCCTGAATTTTTTCAGATTTTTTGGGGCCATTATTTTAAGTTACAGAGAGTCAAAATTGACATTTTAGCACTTTTTTACATTATACGCCCATTTTCACGAATTTGTAGCTCTCAGGGGATGCATTTTTTACTATAAACATAAAAAAGACTTATTTTTATAAAATTTTCTGAATATTTCATTAAAAACACTTTTAAAGTCATACATGTTTGCTGTCACACTCTTGTAAGCCATTTAAACCTTAAATAGTGAAAATCAGCAATTCTGCTCCGAACTCTGGAAACCTAATGCTGTCTAAAAGATATCTTATTATAGTCAAAAACTGCCTATAAATTTCCAGAGTGGATCTAAATCATTAAAATCACTTATGGTCAAAATATCTGGGAAAAGTGCCCGAAATATTAATAGAAATGTAAATTTGTTGCCTTATAGCGATGAATCTTTTAGCATGATCATTGCAAAAAAATTTATGCACTTACCTTGGAGTGGTAGAAAAGTATCTCCACTTGTTTCAGTATCCATCTAATCCCCTGTAAGCTGCTAAAAATACAAATATTACAATATGATAAATATATAAACGTTATTTAATACAAAAAATATATCAACAAATCCATTCTGAGAATATAATGATTAATATGATTAATTGACAGTGACAAGTTTGTGAAATTTAAACAATGTATGGCAGAATAATAATAATAATATAATGTTGATACTTTTATAGTAATCCTTCAGATTAGTATTATAATTCTTGTAAAGGTTGTAAAACTAAAAATCCAGTATTAGAAATGTTTAAAAATTATTTTTTTATAATTGTATAATAATATTTGTATTTTTAGCAGCTTACAGGGGATTAGATGGATACTGAAACAAGTGGAGATACTTTTCTACCACTCCAAGGTAAGTGCATAAATTTTTTTGCAATGATCATGCTAAAAGATTCATCGCTATAAGGCAACAAATTTACATTTCTATTAATATTTCGGGCACTTTTCCCAGATATTTTGACCATAAGTGATTTTAATGATTTAGATCCACTCTGGAAATTTATAGGCAGTTTTTGACTATAATAAGATATCTTTTAGACAGCATTAGGTTTCCAGAGTTCGGAGCAGAATTGCTGATTTTCACTATTTAAGGTTTAAATGGCTTACAAGAGTGTGACAGCAAACATGTATGACTTTAAAAGTGTTTTTAATGAAATATTCAGAAAATTTTATAAAAATAAGTCTTTTTTATGTTTATAGTAAAAAATGCATCCCCTGAGAGCTACAAATTCGTGAAAATGGGCGTATAATGTAAAAAAGTGCTAAAATGTCAATTTTGACTCTCTGTAACTTAAAATAATGGCCCCAAAAAATCTGAAAAAATTCAGGAGAACTACTAGACACCTCTGAAACATATTCCCACAGTTAAAGTAATAATGATTTTTTTCATCTTTGATTTCAGATATATAATATATAAATCTTAAAATCACATGCGCTGTTTCTTTAAATATTGTTGTTCTTCATGTCTAAAGTGCTGAATTTTTTTTTACCCTGATCATCTGAAGTCTACTTTATAAATTTATACGAGTGGAGTATAATTGCATTTTTTTTCCTTCGATCACTTTATTCCCCGTATTTATTTTTTATTCGTAAAGACACATTTTATTCATCGTAGACCCTCTTTTTTGTTTTGAATACTAACAAGGAGACTCTGATATGTTTGGGAAACGGATCGTGCCCAGCTTGTAGTATGTTTCCTAATATAAAAATATGAAAAAAGCCAGAGCCGCAATCCTAACAATCGTTTTTCAAAAGTTATGCGATGTTATAGAAAAATTTACAAAAAAAATGCTTCACTTAAAATGCTTGTAACTTGTAAACTATCAAATATTAAAACTTGAATTAAAGTTTAATAAAAAGCTGAGATAAAATAGATAGAATTTAAAAAAGTACGCTAAAATCCGTTAGAATAGAGCAAAGCTGAATTAAGAATTTGAAGAAATACCCAATACATCAGACCACTGAAATTAAGGAAATTAAAAATAAAAAGATTATAATATCTTTTATATTTCATAATATTTATATGTTATTTTAATAGTTTTTCAAGATGTTTGTATTTTATTTTAAATAATAATTATAATTATGTAAATCTTTAAAAATGTTTAACTTATGTAAAGAAATAGCTATATATTTTGTTTAAATAAAAATTTAGACTTTTATTGAAATACTGTTTAATTTAAGTGAATTTAAATCAAGTTTTGCTATTACTCTTAAAATTTGAGCCTATTCGATTAAGTGGTTAATCAAAATCAAAAGTGTACAATCAAAATCAAAAGTTAATTTTATTATTTAATCAGTAGTTTTTACTAGAAATGTTCTATAACTCTAAAAAATATCCTGTTTTGTAGTAATTAATGGTGATAGAATCTAGAAAATCTTGAGGAAATTGCGAAAAAGGAGAAGTTGTCCAACTTTTTAAAGGATACTGTACCTCGATATAAATATACTAATAACGTTAACTTCAAACTTTGAACGCCTAATACTTAAAATCGAATACCGCTTGTCTTTTGGAATTTTATCTATGTTATTTTGCTCACCAAATTGAATAACATATTAGTTTTTTTCAAAAATCCATTGAAAATTGTTAAAGATATTAATAAAAATGTCAGTTTTGAAAGAAAGCTCCAAAAGAGTCTACGTATAGGTACTTAACTTTATGAATTTTTTTCTGGAAAATAAATACGGCTTACCTATATATCTGAAATTTTAATGATATTAACTATAAGTTATTCAATTAGTTATGTTACATATAAATTGACCAAAAAAATTTTAATAAAAGTTAATAATAATATATTTTGTTCAAAAAATTAATAATAATATTCAATGGTTATTTTTCAATTTTAACCTAGGCTTATCCCCTTAAGGAGATGCAAAATCTAAAAATTGGGAATCCCTATTTATTTTTTACTTAACTACGGTTTAACGTATTCCAAAAATATGTCTGTTGCGCTCTCCTACTTGCTGTGAATAGTACGAATAATTTTTTTTAACACTATTCACAACTAGATGATCGAGATTTTCGAGCAGCTGCAAAGATAAATTTTACACCTTATCATTACCGACCAAAAGTCATTATTAATTATATTAAGGAGATGTGAGACTCTAATGTGAGAAAGTGTAATACTGAACTGTAAAGAAGATAATAATAAATCATTTATTTAAAACATAAAAGATTTTGTGAGTATTATTGAAAAACGTAATTTTTTCAATTTTCTTAATGAAAGTAAAGAGTTAAAAAAGAAAAAGCTTAGTATATATTTTTATACATACATACACACACGTACACACACACACATATATATATATATATATATATATATATATATATGTGTGTGTGTGTGTGTTTTTATAATTTTACCTGTTTTTATAATTGAAATTTCATATATTTTGCTTAAACTTCATAAGAAAATAGATGTGTTAACAAAACACAAATTTATGGTATGGTAAAGAATACTTGTCGATTATTCCGCTTTGATTTCAATACTTTCAATAGCAGAAACTTCTTGTTCTCTGCTAAACAGGTACGTTACTTGGAGATGCTGCATTAAATTTGGACACCAAAATGAAGATTATAAATATATAAATTCAAATCTGAATATTAATTGTACTAACGTAAGCGTGTTAATCGATCTAAAAAATAGAATTTTTATAAAGAATTATAATAATTTATTAAGAACTTATAATAATTTATTAGTATAAATGAAACCTTCAATTTCCCTATTGAGAAGTACAAAATATTTATTACACTACTTAACAAATAAACATCATACTATTCCGTGTTAATTTATATTTATTGAACAGCATATTTTTCTTTAAATTGATTTTCGACGATCCATTAATCTATTTAAAGCACACTAATTATATTCAAGTAAATCTATATTATATCACTACAGACTTTTTGTCGAATACTTTTTTAAATTGCTTTAATGGTCTTACATATTGTTTAATAGCGTAAATATCACTTTTTCTGTTTTATACCTATTTTCATTTAATTTTTAAAAAGTATCGACGAAAAGTTGCGGTCGAATACTTGCCGAGTTCTGTTTGAAACTACAATTGAATTATAAGTAACTTAAATAATTAACTTAATAGAACCTCTTATTTATTGTAGTTTTACTATATTTCTACATAATTTGCATTTTTTTAAACTATACAAAATACGAAAAATTACCCTTTTATTAAACTTCATTGTTAAATTAATTATATTTAATATTTTAATTTTAATTAATATTAAATAATACATTTACTAATTTTTACAAGTTTAAAAATTGTGTTATTAATATTTTTATATTTATAATTAATTATGAAATAGGTTTTACATAATTAATTAAATAATATAAAAGTTATTATTAACCAGTGGATTTAAGTATTAAAAATGTATTGAATAATTAAATAAATAAAAAAAAAAGTGAAACTTTCGAGAGATTTGAACCCGAGACCGCTTGGGTAACCGTCTGCAGACACGCGCCTTAACGCTCACGGCTACCGTGTCTATGAAATGCCAAAATGTTAGAACATATATTTAAATTGTGCCCCTGGTTAGAGTTAAGGATTTTTTTAAATTATATTTTATATATATATATATATATATATATATATATATATATATATATATATATAGAGAGAGAGAGAGAGAGAGAGAGAGAGAGAGAGATACTCAGATACTCACGCACATACATAAACGTATGATGATGGCAAAATAGGAAGACGGAGACGTATAGACAGAGAGAATGTATGTTTGTCTCGTGTATATATATATATATATACCTATAAGTTTGTATGTATGTGTGTGTGTGTATATATGCAGTACAGGTACGAACGTATGGCATAATAGACGGAGAAAACAAAAAGCGAAAGAGAGAGGGTGAGTGAGATAGAGTGAGTAAGAGAGAGAGAGAGAAGCGAGAAGCCTAATTGGGCAAGTCTGTCAATGTTATTGTTTTAGACGTTGTCCGTGATTGGTGGAAGGCGTGGCTAAAATAGCCGAACTTATATGCGCGCTTCCCTTTTTCTCCTTTTCTCAGAATTGTGCTCAGTGTCCGATTGTGCTCAGTGTGGTAGTCCCGCCGGGTGGATTGAATTAACATGCATTTTTACACGTTTATACACGCATAAACCGTCTATGAAGTCAAAATTTTCAAATATTTAGATTTCGTTCCGTTGCGGGGTGGAATGAGTTAACATGCAATATTACACGTATATACACGCATAAACCGGCTAAGAAGTCGAAATTTTCAAATTTTTAGATTTCGTTCCATAGCCGGGTGCTTTGAATTGAAATGCTTTTTTCTCGTATAAACACATATAAACCGGATTGAATTAACATGCATTTTTACACGTATATACACACATAAACCGGCAAAGAAGGCCAAATTTTCAAATATTTAGATTTCGTTCCGTTGCCGGGTGGATTGAGTTATCATGCATTTTTACACGTATATACACACATAACCCGGCAAAGAAGTCGAAATTTTCAAATTTTTAGATTTCGTTCCATAGCCGGGTGCATTGAATTCAAATGCTTTTTTCTCGTATATACACGCATAAACCGGCTATGAAGTCGATATTTTCAAATTTTTAGATTTCGTTCCACTGCCGGGTGGAATGAATTAACATGCATTTTTACACGTATATACACACCTAAACTGGCAAGGAAGGCCAAATTTTCAAATTTTTAGATTTCGTTCCGTTGCCGGGTGGATTGAGTAAACATGCAATATTACACGTATATACACGCATAAACCGGCTATGAAGTCGAAATTTTCAAATTTTTAGATTTCGTTCCACTGCCGGGTGGATTGAATTAACATGCATTTTTACACGTTTATACACGCAGAAACCGTCTATGAAGTCATAATTTTCAAATTTTTAGATTTCGTTCCGTTGCGGGGTGGATTGAATTAACAAGCAATATTACACGTATATATACACATAAACCAGCTAGGAAGTCCAAATTTTCAAATTTTTAGATTTCGTTCCGTTGCTGGGTGCATTGAGTTAACATGCAATATTACATGTATATACGCACATAAACCGGCTATGAAGTCGAAATTTCAAATTTTTAGATTTCGTTCCATTGCCGCGTGGATTGAATTAAAATGCATTTTTACATGTATATACACACCTAACCTAAACTGGCTATGAAGTCGAAATTTTCAAATTTTTAGATTTCGTTCCATTGCCGCGTGGATTGAATTAAAATGCATTTTTACATGTATATACACACATAAACCGGCAAAGAAGGCCAAATTTTCAAATATTTAGATTTCGTTCCGTTGCGGGGTGGATTGAGTTAACATGCAATATTACACGTATATACACGCATAAACCGCTAAGAAGTCGAAATTTTCAAATTTTTAGATTTCGTTCCACAGCCGGGTGCTTTGAATTGAAATGCTTTTTTCTCGTATAACACATATAAACCGGATTGAATTAACATGCATTTTTACACGTTATACACACATAAACCGGCAAAGAAGGCCAAATTTTCAAATATTTAGATTTCGTTCCGTTGCCGGGTGGATTGAGTTATCATGCATTTTTACACGTATATACACACATAACCCGGCAAAGAAGTCGAAATTTTCAAATTTTTAGATTTCGTTCCATAGCCGGGTGCTTTGAATTCAAATGCATTTTTACACGTATATACACACAAAAAACCAGCTAGGAAGTCCAAATTTTCAAATTTTTAGATTTCGTTCCGTTGCCGGGTGCATTGAGTTAACATGCAATATTACATGTATATACACACATAAACCGGCTATGAAGTCGAAATTTTCAAATTTTTAGATTTCGTTCCTTAGCCGCGTGGATTGAATTAAAATGCATTTTTACATGTATATACACACATAAACCGGCAAAGAAGGCCAAATTTTCAAATATTTAGATTTCGTTCCGTTGCGGGGTGGATTGAGTTAACATGCAATATTACACGTATATACACGCATAAACCGGCTAAGAAGTCGAAATTTTCAAATTTTTAGATTTCGTTCCACAGCCGGGTGCTTTGAATTGAAATGCTTTTTTCTCGTATAAACACATATAAACCGGATTGAATTAACATGCATTTTTACACGTATATACACACATAAACCGGCAAAGAAGGCCAAATTTTCAAATATTTAGATTTCGTTCCGTTGCCGGGTGGATTGAGTTATCATGCATTTTTACACGTATATACACACATAACCCGGCAAAGAAGTCGAAATTTCAAATTTTTAGATTCGTTCCATAGCCGGGTGCTTTGAATTCAAATGCATTTTTACACGTATATACACACAAAAACCAGCTAGGAAGTCCAAATTTTCAAATTTTTAGATTTCGTTCCGTTGCCGGGTGCATTGAGTTAACATGCAATATTACATGTATATACACACATAAACCGGCTATGAAGTCGAAATTTCAAATTTTTAGATTTCGTTCCTTAGCCGGATGCTTTGAATTCAAATGCTTTTTTTCACGTATATACACGTATAAACCGGCTATGAAGTCGAATTTTCCAATTTTTAGATTTCGTTCCATTGCCGGGTGAATTGAATTAACATGCATTTTTACATGTATATACACACATAAACCGGCAAAGAAGGCCAATTATTCAAATATTTAGATTTCGTTCCGTTGCGGGGTGGATTGAGTTAACATGCAATATTACACGTATATACACACATAAACCAGCTAGGAAGTCCAAACTTTCAAATTTTTAGATTCTTTCCGTTGCCGGGTGCATTGAGTTAACATACAATATTACATGTAAATACACACATAAACCGGCTATGAAGTCGAAATTTTCAAATTTTTAGATTTCGTTCCATTGCCGCGTGGATTGAATTAAAATGCATTTTTACATGTATATACACACCTAAACTGGCAAGGAAGGCCAAATTTTCAAATTTTTAGATTTCGTTCCGTTGCCGGGTGGATTGAGTAAACATGCAATATTACACGTATATACACGCATAAACCGGCTATGAAGTCGAAATTTTCAAATTTTTAGATTTCGTTCCACTGCCGGGTGGATTGAATTAACATGCATTTTTACACGTTTATACACGCATAAACCGTCTATGAAGTCAAAATTTTCAAATTTTTAGATTTCGTTCCGTTGGGGGGTGGATTGAATTAACAAGCAATATTACACGTATATATACACATAAACCAGCTAGGAAGTCCAAATTTTCAAATTTTTAGATTTCGTTCCGTTGCTGGGTGCATTGAGTTAACATGCAATATTACATGTATATACACACATAAACCGGCTATGAAGTCGAAATTTTCAAATTTTTAGATTTCGTTCCATTGCCGCGTGGATTGAATTAAAATGCATTTTTACATGTATATACACACATAAACCGGCAAAGAAGGCCAAATTTTCAAATATTTAGATTTCGTTCCGTTGCCGGGTGGATTGAGTTAACATGCAATATTACACGTATATACACGCATAAACCGTCTATGAAGTCAAAATTTTCAAATTTTTAGATTTCGTTCCATTGCCGGGTGGATTGAATTAACATGCAATATTACACGAATATACACACATAAACCAGCTAGGAAGTCCAAATTTTCATATTTTTAGATTTCGTTCCATAGCCGGGTGCTTTGAATTCAAATGCTTTTTTTTACGTATATACACGCATAAACCGGCTATGAATTCGATATTTTCAAATTTTTAGATTTCTTTCTGTTGCCGGGTGGATTGAATTAACATGCATTTTTACATGTATATACACACATAAACCGGCAAAGAAGGCCAAATTTTCAAATATTTAGATTTCGTTCCGTTGCCGGGTGGATTGAGTTAACATGCAATATTACACGTATATACACGCATAAACCGTCTATGAAGTCAAAATTTTCAAATTTTTAGATTTCGTTCCATTGCCGGGTGGATTGAATTAACATGCAATATTACACGTATATATACACATAAACCAGCTAGGAAGTCCAAATTTTCAAATTTTTAGATTTCGTTCCGTTGCCGGGTGCATTGAGTTAACATGCAATATTACTTGTATATACACACATAAACCGGCTATGAAGTCTAAATTTTCAAATTTTTAGAGTTCGTTTCCTTGCCGCGTGGATTGAATTAAAATGCATTTTTACATGTATATACACACATAAACTGGCAAGGAAGGCCAAATTTTCAATTTTTTAGATTTCGTTCCATTGCCGGGTGGATTGAGTTAACATGCAATATTACACGTATATACACGCATAAACCGGCTATGAAGTCGAAATTTTCAAATTTTTAGATTTCGTTCCACTGCCGGGTGGATTGAATTAACATGCATTTTTACACGTCTATACACACATAAACCAGCTTAGAAGTCCAAATTTTCAAATTTTTAGATTTCGTTCCGTTGCGGGGTGGATTGAATTAACATGCATTTTTACACGTATATACACACAAAAACCGGCTAAGAAGTCGTAATTTTCTAATTTTTAGATTTCGTTCCATAGCCGGGTGCTTTGAATTCAAATGCTTTTTTCTCGTATAAACACATAGAAACCGGCTAAGAAGTCAAAATTTTCAAATTTTTAGATTTCGTTCCATTGCCGGGTGGATTGTATTAACATGCAATATTACACGTATATACACACATAAACCAGCTAGGAAGACCAAACTTTCAAATTTTTAGATTTCTTTCCGTTGCCGGGTGCATTGAGTTAACATACAATATTACATGTAAATACACACATAAACCGGCTATGAAGTCGAAATTTTCAAATTTTTAGATTTCGTTCCATTGCCGCGTGGATTGAATTAAAATGCATTTTTACATGTATATACACACCTAAACTGGCAAGGAAGGCCAAATTTTCAAATTTTTAGATTTCGTTCCGTTGCCGGGTGGATTGAGTTAACATGCAATATTACACGTATATACACGCATAAACCGGCTGTAAAGTCGAAATTTTCAAATTTTTAGATTTCGTTCCATTGCCGCGTGGATTGAATTAAAGTGCGTTTTTACATGCACATACACACCTAAACTGGCAAGGAAGGCCAAATTTTCAAATATTTAGATTTCGTTCCGTTGCCGGGTGGATTGAGTTAACATGCAATATTACACGTATATACACGCATAAACCGGCTATGAAGTCGAAATTTTCAAATTTTTAGATTTCGTTCCATAGCCGGGTGCTTTGAATTCAAATGCATTTTTACACGTATATACACACAAAAACCAGCTAGGAAGTCCAAATTTTCAAATTTTTACATTTCGTTCCGTTGCCGGGTGGATTGAATTAACATGCATTTGTTAAAGATTATTTAAACTAATTATGATGACGCTGGGATTTTAGGAATAAAGACGGATTTCACAAAGAATTAAAAGAAAAATGAGTGGAAGTTCGTAATTAATATAAATGTATTGATTTAAAACCAAAGTACAAATAAATAAACTGGACTTATTATTAAACAATTGATAATCAAATTTCAAACTAATAACTCTACTCGTAAGTTTTACAATTCGCAGCTAGCTGCCCACAACCGTTACGATCGCTTCGCTCCGTCGAACTCTGAGTCTTTCTCCCCGCACGGGCCCGTCGACCGACTCTCTCCCCTTCCCTACGCATGCGTACTAAGCGAATCTAGAACTTTCGAGTAGGAATCGTCACACATTTTTACACGTATATACACACATAACCCGGCAAAGAAGTCGAAATTTTCAAATTTTTAGATTTCGTTCCTTAGCCGGGTGCTTTGAATTCAAATGCTTTTTTTCACGTATATACACGCATAAACCGGCTATGAATTCGATATTTTCAAATTTTTAGATTTCGATCCATTGTCGGGTGGATTGAATTAACATGCAATATTACACGTATATACACATAAACCAGCTAGGAAGTCAAAATTTTCCAATTTTTAGATTTCGTTCCATTGCCGGGTGAATTGAATTAACATGCATTTTTACATGTATATACACACATAACCCGGCAAAGAAGTCGAAATTTTCAAATTTTTAGATTTCGTTCCATAGCCGGGTGCTTTGAATTCAAATGCTTTTTTCTCGTATAAACACATATGAACCGGCTAAGAAGTCCAAATTTTCAAATTTTTAGATTTCGTTCCATTGCCGGGTGGATTCAATTAACATGCAATATTACACGTATATACACACATAAACCAGCTAGGAAGTCCAAATTTTCATATTTTTAGATTTCGTTCCATAGCCGGGTGCTTTGAATTCAAATGCTTTTTTTCACGTATATACACGCATAAACCGGCTATGAATTCGATATTTCAAATTTTTAGATTTCGTTCCACTGCCGGGTTGATTGAATTAACCTGCATTTTTACACGTTTATATGCACATAAATCAGCTTAGAATTCCAAATTTTCAAATTTTTAGATTTCGTTCCGTTGCGGGGTGGATTGAATTAACATGCATTTTTACACGTATATACACACATAACCCGGCAAAAAAGTCGAAATTTTCAAATTTTAGATTTCGTTCCATAGCCGGCTGCTTTGAATTCAAATGCTTTTTTCTCGTATAAACACATATAAACCGGCTAAGAAGTCCAAATTTTCAAATTTTTAGATTTCGTTCCATTGCCGGGTGGATTGAATTAACATGCAATATTACACGTATATTACACATAGACCAGCTAGGAAGTCCAAATTTTCAAATTTTTAGATTTCGTTCCGTTGCCGGGTGCATTGAGTTAACATGCAAATTACACGTATATACACGCATAAACCGGCTAAGAAGTCGAAATTTTCAAATTTTTAGATTTCGTTCCACAGCCGGGTGAATTGAATTAACCTGCATTTTTACACGTTTATATGCACATAAATCAGCTTAGAATTCCAAATTTTCAAATTTTTAGATTTCGTTCCGTTGCGGGGTGGATTGAATTAACATGCATTTTTACACGTATATACACACATAACCCGGCAAAAAAGTCGAAATTTTCAAATTTTAGATTTCGTTCCATAGCCGGCTGCTTTGAATTCAAATGCTTTTTTCTCGTATAAACACATAAACCGGCTAAGAAGTCCAAATTTTCAAATTTTTAGATTTCGTTCCATTGCCGGGTGGATTGAATTAACATGCAATATACACGTATATTACACATAGACCAGCTAGGAAGTCCAATTTTCAAATTTTTAGATTTCGTTCCGTTGCCGGGAGTTAAACAACAAACCAGCTTAGAAGTCCAAATTTTTCAATTTTTAGATTCGTTCCGTTGCGGGGTGGATTGAATAACATGCAATATTACGTATATATACACATAAACCAGCTAGGAAGTCCAAATTTTCAAATTTTTAGATTTCGTTCCACTGACGGGTGGTTTGAATTAACATGCATTTTTACACGTATATACACACATAACCCGGCAAAGAAGTCGAAATTTTCAAATTTTTAGATTTCGATCCATTGTCGGGTGGATTGAATTAACATGCAATATTACACGTATATACACATAAACCAGCTAGGAAGTCCAAATTTTCAAATTTTTAGATTTCGTTCCGTTGCCGGGTGCATTGAGTTAACATGCAAATTACACGTATATACACGCATAAACCGGCTAAGAAGTCGAAATTTTCAAATTTTTAGATTTCGTTCCATTGCCGGGTGGATTGAATTAACATGCAATATTACACGTATATTACACATAGACCAGCTAGGAAGTCCAAATTTTCAAATTTTTAGATTTCGTTCCGTTGCCGGGTGCATTGAGTTAACATGCAAATTACACGTATATACACGCATAAACCGGCTAAGAAGTCGAAATTTTCAAATTTTTAGATTTCGTTCCACTGCCGGGTGGAATGAATTAACATGCATTTTTACACGTATATACACACATAACCCGGCAAAGAAGTCGAAATTTTCAAATTTTTAGATTTCGTTCCATAGCCGGGTGCATTGAATTCAAATGCTTTTTTCTCGTATATACACGCATAAACCGGCTATGAAGTCGATATTTTCAAATTTTAGATTTCGTTCCACTGCCGGGTGGAATGAATTAACATGCATTTTTACACGTATATACACACATAACCCGGCAAAGAAGTCGAAATTTTCAAATTTTTAGATTTCGTTCCATTGCCGGGTGGATAGAATTAACATGCATTTTTACATGTATATACACACATAAACCGGCAAAGAAGGCCAAATTTTCAAATTTTTAGTTTTCGTTCCATAGCCGGGTGGTTTGAATTCAAATGCTTTTTTTCACGTATATACACATATAAACCGGCTAAGAAGTCAAATTTTTCAAATTTTTAGATTTCGTTCCATTGCCGGGTGGATTGAATTAACATGCAATATTACACGTATATACACACATAAACCAGCATAGAAGTCCAAATTTTCAAATTTTTAGATTTCGTTCCACTGCCGGGTGGTTTGAATTAACATGCATTTTTACACGTATATACACACATAAACCAGCTAGGAAGTCCAAATTTTCATATTTTTAGATTTCGTTCCATAGCCGGGTGGTTTGAATTCAAATGCTTTTTTTCACGTATATACACGCATAAACCGGCTATGAAGTCGATATTTTCAAATTTTTAGATTTCGTTCCATTGCCGCGTGAATTGAATTAACATGCATTTTTACATGTATGTACACACATAAACCGGCAAAGAAGGCCAAATTTTCAAATATTTATATTTCGTTCCGTTGCCGGGTGGATTGAGTTAACATGCATTTTTACACGTATATACACACATAACCCGGCAAAGAAGTCGAAATTTTCAAATTTTTAGATTTCGTTCCATAGCCGGGTGCTTTGAATTCAAATGCTTTTTTCTCGTATAAACACATATAAACCGGCTAAGAAGTCAAAATTTTCAAATATTTAGATTTCGTTCCATTGCCGGGTGGATTGAATTAACATGCAATATTACACGAATATACACACATAAACCAGCTAGGAAGTCCAAATTTTCATATTTTTAGATTTCGTTCCATAGCCGGGTGCTTTGAATTCAAATGCTTTTTCTCACGTATATACCCGCATAAACCGGCTATGAATTCGATATTTTCAAATTTTTAGATTTCGTTCTGTTGCCGGGTGGATTGAATTAACATGGATTTTTACATGTATATACACACATAAACCGGCAAAGAAGGCCAAATTTTCAAATATTTAGATTTCGTTCCGTTGCCGGGTGGATTGAGTTAACATGCAATATTACACGTCTATACACGCATAAACCGTCTATGAAGTCAAAATTTTCAAATTTTTAGATTTCGTTCCATTGCTGGGTGGATTGAATTAACATGCAATATTACACGTATATATACACATAAACCAGCTAGGAAGTCCAAATTTTCAAATTTTTAGATTTTGTTCCGTTGCCGGGTGCATTGAGTTAACATGCAATATTACTTGTATATACACACATAAACCGGCTATGAAGTCTAAATTTTCAAATTTTTAGAGTTCGTTTCATTGCCGCGTGGATTGAATTAAAATGCATTTTTACATGTATATACACACCTAAACTGGCTATGAAGTCGAATTTTCAAATTTTTAGATTTCGGTCCATTGCCGCGTGGATTGAATTAAAATGCATTTTTACATGTATATACACACATAAACCGGCAAAGAAGGCCAAATATTTAAATATTTAGATTTCGTTCCGTTGCGGGGTGGATTGAGTTATCATGCATTTTTACACGTATATACACACATAACCCGGCAAAGAAGGCCAAATATTCAAATATTTAGATTTCGATCCGTTGCCGGGTGGATTGAGTTATCATGCATTTTTACACGTATATACACACATAACCCGGCAAAGAAGTCGAAATTTTCAAATTTTTAGATTTCGTTCCATAGCCGGGTGCTTTGAATTCAAATGCATTTTTACACGTATATACACACAAAAACCAGCTAGGAAGTCCAAATTTTCAAATTTTTAGATTTCGTTCCGTTGCCGGGTGCATTGAGTTAACATGCAATATTACATGTATATACACACATAAACCGGCTATGAAGTCGAAATTTTCAAATTTTTAGATTTCGTTCCTTAGCCGGGTGCTTTGAATTCAAATGCTTTTTTTCACGTATATACACGTATAAACCGGCTATGAAGTCGAAATTTTCCAATTTTTAGATTTCGTTCCATTGCCGGGTGAATTGAATTAACATGCATTTTTACATGTATATACACACATAAACCGGCAAAGAAGGCCAAATATTCAAATATTTAGATTTCGTTCCGTTGCGGGGTGGATTGAGTTAACATGCAATATTACACGTATATACACACATAAACCAGCTAGGAAGTCCAAACTTTCAAATTTTTAGATTTCTTTCCGTTGCCGGGTGCATTGAGTTAACATACAATATTACATGTAAATACACACATAAACCGGCTATGAAGTCGAAATTTTCAAATTTTTAGATTTCGTTCCATTGCCGCGTGGATTGAATTAAAATGCATTTTTACATGTATATACACACCTGAACTGGCAAGGAAGGCCAAATTTTCAAATTTTTAGATTTCGTTCCGTTGCCGGGTGGATTGAGTAAACATGCAATATTACACGAATATACACACATAAACTAGCTAGGAAGTCCAAATTTTCATATTTTTAGATTTCGTTCCATAGCCGGGTGCTTTGAATTCAAATGCTTTTTCTCACGTATATACACGCATAAACCGGCTATGAATTCGATATTTTCAAATTTTTAGATTTCGTTCCACTGCCGGGTGGATTGAATTAACATGCATTTTTACACGTTTATACACGCATAAACCGTCTATGAAGTCAAATTTTCAAATTTTTAGATTTCGTTCCGTTGGGGGGTGGATTGAATTAACAAGCAATATTACACGTATATATACACATAAACCAGCTAGGAAGTCCAAATTTTCAAATTTTTTAGATTTCGTTCCGTTGCTGGGTGCTTGAGTTAACATGCAATATACATGTATATACACACATAAACCGTCTATGAGAGTAGAAATTTCAAATTTCCAAATTTTCAAATTTTTAGATTTCGTTCCGTTGCTGGGTGCATTGAGTTAACATGCAATATTACATGTATATACACACATAAACCGGCTATGAAGTCGAAATTTTCAAATTTTTAGATTTCGTTCCATTGCCGCGTGGATTGAATTAAAATGCATTTTTACATGTATATACACACATAAACCGGCAAAGAAGGCCAAATATTTAAATATTTAGATTTCGTTCCGTTGCGGGGTGGAATGAGTTAACATGCAATATTACACGTATATACACGCATAAACCGGCTAAGAAGTCGAAATTTTCAAATTTTTAGATTTCGTTCCATAGCCGGGTGCTTTGAATTGAAATGCTTTTTTCTCGTATAAACACATATAAACCGGATTGAATTAACATGCATTTTTACACGTATAGACACACATAAACCGGCAAAGAAGGCCAAATTTTCAAATATTTAGATTTCGTTCCGTTGCCGGGTGGATTGAGTTATCATGCATTTTTACACGTATATACACACATAACCCGGCAAAGAAGTCGAAATTTTCAAATTTTTAGATTTCGTTCCATAGCCGGGTGCATTGAAATCAAATGCTTTTTTCTCGTATATACACGCATAAACCGGCTATGAAGTCGATATTTTCAAATTTTTAGATTTCGTTGCACTGCCGGGTGGAATGAATTAACATGCATTTTTACACGTATATACACACATAACCCGGCAAAGAAGTCGAAATTTTCAAATTTTTAGATTTCGTTCCATTGCCGGGTGGATTGAATTAACATGCATTTTTACATGTATATACACTCATAAACCGGCAAAGAAGGCCAAATTTTCAAATTTTTAGATTTCGTTCCATAGCCGGGTGCTTTGAATTGAAATGCTTTTTTCTCGTATAAACACATATAAACCGGATTGAATTAACATTCATTTTTACACGTATATACACACATAAACCGGCAAAGAAGTCGAAATTTTCAAATTTTTAGATTTCGTTCCATAGCCGGGTGCTTTGAATTCAAATGCATTTTTACACGTATATACACACAAAAACCAGCTAGGAAGTCCAAATTTTCAAATTTTTAGATTTCGTTCCGTTGCCGGGTGCATTGAGTTAACATGCAATATTACATGTATATACACACATAAACCGGCTATGAAGTCGAAATTTTCAAATTTTTAGATTTCGTTCCTTAGCCGGGTGCTTTGAATTCAAATGCTTTTTTTCACGTATATACACGTATGAACCGGCTATGAAGTCGAAATTTTCCAATTTTTAGATTTCGTTCCATTGCCGGGTGAATTGAATTAACATGCATTTTTACATGTATATACACACATAAACCGGCAAAGATGGCCAAATATTCAAATATTTAGATTTCGTTCCGTTGCGGGGTGGATTGAGTTAACATGCATTTTTACACGTATATACACACAAAAACCAGCTAGGAAGTCCAAATTTTCAAATTTTTAGATTTCGTTCCGTTGCCGGGTGCATTGAGTTAACATGCAATATTACATGTATATACACACATAAACCGGCTATGAAGTCGAAATTTTCAAATTTTTAGATTTCGTTCCTTAGCCGGGTGCTTTGAATTCAAATGCTTTTTTTCACGTATATACACGTATGAACCGGCTATGAAGTCGAAATTTTCCAATTTTTAGATTTCGTTCCATTGCCGGGTGAATTGAATTAACATGCATTTTTACATGTATATACACACATAAACCGGCAAAGATGGCCAAATATTCAAATATTTAGATTTCGTTCCGTTGCGGGGTGGATTGAGTTAACATGCAATATTACACGTATATACACACATAAACCAGCTAGGAAGTCCAAACTTTCAAATTTTTAGATTTCTTTCCGTTGCCGGGTGCATTGAGTTAACATACAATATTACATGTAAATACACACATATACCGGCTATGAAGTCGAAATTTTCAAATTTTTAGATTTCGTTCCATTGCCGCGTGGATTGAATTAAAATGCATTTTTACATGTATATACACACCTAAACTGGCAAGGAAGGCCAAATTTTCAAATTTTTAGATTTCGTTCCGTTGCCGGGTGGATTGAGTAAACATGCAATATTACACGTATATACACGCATAAACCGGCTATGAAGTCGAAATTTTCAAATTTTTAGATTTCGTTCCACTGCCAGGTGGATTGAATTAACATGCATTTTTACACGTTTATACATGCATAAACCGTCTATGAAGTCAAAATTTTCAAATTTTTAGATTTCGTTCCGTTGGGGGGTGGATTGAATTAACAAGCAATATTACACGTATATATACACATAAACCAGCTAGGAAGTCCAAATTTTCAAATTTTTAGATTTCGTTCCGTTGCTGGGTGCATTGAGTTAACATGCAATATTACATGTATATACACACATAAACCGGCTATGAAGTCGAAATTTTCAAATTTTTAGATTTCGTTCCATTGCCGCGTGGATTGAATTAAAATGCATTTTTACATGTATATACACACATAAACCGGCAAAGAAGGCCAAATATTTAAATATTTAGATTTCGTTCCGTTGCGGGGTGGAATGAGTTAACATGCAATATTACATGTATATACACGCATAAACCGGCTAAGAAGTCGAAATTTTCAAATTTTTAGATTTCGTTCCATAGCCGGGTGCTTTGAATTGAAATGCTTTTTTCTCGTATAAACACATATAAACCGGATTGAATTAACATGCATTTTTACACGTATATACACACATAAACCGGCAAAGAAGGCCAAATTTTCAAATATTTAGATTTCGTTCCGTTGCCGGGTGGATTGAGTTATCATGCATTTTTACACGTATATACACACATAACCCGGCAAAGAAGTCGAAATTTTCAAATTTTTAGATTTCGTTCCATAGCCGGGTGCATTGAATTCAAATGCTTTTTTCTCGTATATACACGCATAAACCGGCTATGAAGTCGATATTTTCAAATTTTTAGATTTCGTTCCACTGCCGGGTGGAATGAATTAACATGCATTTTTACACGTATATACACACATAACCCGGCAAAGAAGTCGAAATTTTCAAATTTTTAGATTTCGTTCCATTGCCGGGTGGATTGAATTAACATGCATTTTTACATGTATATACACTCATAAACCGGCAAAGAAGGCCAAATTTTCAAATTTTTAGTTTTCGTTCCATAGCCGGGTGGTTTGAATTCAAATGCTTTTTTTCACGTATATACACACCTAAACTGGCAAGGAAGGCCAAATTTTCAAATTTTTAGATTTCGTTCCGTTGCCGGGTGGATTGAGTAAACATGCAATATTACACGTATATACACGCATAAACCGGCTATGAAGTCGAAATTTTCAAATTTTTAGATTTCGTTCCACTGCCGGGTGGATTGAATTAACATGCATTTTTACACGTTTATACACGCAGAAACCGTCTATGAAGTCAAAATTTTCAAATTTTTAGATTTCGTTCCGTTGCGGGGTGGATTGAATTAACAAGCAATATTACACGTATATATACACATAAACCAGCTAGGAAGTCCAAATTTTCAAATTTTTAGATTTCGTTCCGTTGCTGGGTGCATTGAGTTAACATGCAATATTACATGTATATACGCACATAAACCGGCTATGAAGTCGAAATTTTCAAATTTTTAGATTTCGTTCCATTGCCGCGTGGATTGAATTAAAATACATTTTTACATGTATATACACACCTAAACTGGCTATGAAGTCGAATTTTCAAATTTTTAGATTTCGTTCCATTGCCGCGTGGATTGAATTAAAATGCATTTTTACATGTATATACACACATAAACCGGCAAAGAAGGCCAAATTTTCAAATATTTAGATTTCGTTCCGTTGCCGGGTGGATTGAGTTATCATGCATTTTTACACGTATATACACACATAACCCGGCAAAGAAGTCGAAATTTTCAAATTTTTAGATTTCGTTCCATAGCCGGGTGCTTTGAATTGAAATGCTTTTTTCTCGTATAAACACATATAAACCGGATTGAATTACCGGCAAAGAAGGCCAAATTTTCAATATTTAGATTTCGTTTCCGTTGCGGGTGGATTGAGTTATCATGCATTTTTTACCACGTATATACACACATAAACCCGGCAAAGAAGGTCGAAATTTTCCAATTTTTAGATTTCGTTCCATAGCCGGGTTGCTTTGAATTGAATGCTTTTTTCTCGTCTAAAACACATATAAACCGTGATTGAAATTAACATGCATTTTTACACGTTCTACTACACATTAAACCGGCAAAGAAGGCCAAATTTTCAAATATTTTAAGATTTCGTTCCTGTTGGCCGGGGTGGATGTAGGTTATCATGCATTTTACCACTTATATACACACTAACCCGGCACAGAAGGTCGAAATTTTCAAATTTTTAGATTTCGTTCCATAGCCGGGTGCTTTGAATTCAAATGCATTTTACACGTATATACACACAAAAACCAGCTAGGAAGGCCAAATATTCAAATATTTAGATTTCGTTCCGTTGCGGGGTGGATTGAGTTAACATTCAATATTACACGTATATACACACATAAACCAGCTAGGAAGTCCAAACTTTCAAATTTTTAGATTTCTTTCCGTTGCCGGGTGCATTGAGTTAACATACAATATTACATGTAAATATACACATAAACCGGCTATGAAGTCGAAATTTTCAAATTCTTAGATTTCGTTCCATTGCCGCGTGGATTGAATTAAAATGCATTTTTACATGTATATACACACCTAAACTGGCAAGGAAGGCCAAATTTTCAAATTTTTAGATTTCGTTCCGTTGCCGGGTGGATTGAGTAAACATGCAATATTACACGTATATACACGCATAAACCGGCTATGAAGTCGAAATTTTCAAATTTTTAGATTTCGTTCCACTGCCGGGTGGATTGAATTAACATGCATTTTTACACGTTTATACACGCAGAAACCGTCTATGAAGTCAAAATTTTCAAATTTTTAGATTTCGTTCCGTTGCGGGGTGGATTGAATTAACAAGCAATATTACACGTATCTATACACATAAACCAGCTAGGAAGTCCAAATTTTCAAATTTTTAGATTTCGTTCCGTTGCTGGGTGCATTGAGTTAACATGCAATATTACATGTATATACGCACATAAACCGGCTATGAAGTCGAAATTTTCAAATTTTTAGATTTCGTTCCATTGCCGCGTGGATTGAATTAAAATGCATTTTTACATGTATATACACACCTTAACTGGCTATGAAGTCGAATTTTCAAATTTTTAGATTTCGTTCCATTGCCGCGTGGATTGAATTAAAATGCATTTTTACATGTATATACACACATAAACCGGCAAAGAAGGCCAAATTTTCAAATATTTAGATTTCGTTCCTTAGCCGGGTGCTTTGAATTCAAATGCTTTTTTTCACGTATATACACGTATAAACCGGCTATGAAGTCGAAATTTTCCAATTTTTAGATTTCGTTCCATTGCCGGGTGAATTGAATTAACATGCATTTTTACATGTATATACACACATAAACCGGCAAAGAAGGCCAAATATTCAAATATTTAGATTTCGTTCCGTTGCGGGGTGGATTGAGTTAACATGCAATATTACACGTATATACACACATAAACCAGCTAGGAAGTCCAAACTTTCAAATTTTTAGATTTCTTTCCGTTGCCGGGTGGATTGAGTTAACATACAATATTACATGTAAATACACACATAAACCGGCTATGAAGTCGAAATTTTCAAATTTTTAGATTTCGTTCCATTGCCGCGTGGATTGAATTAAAATGCATTTTTACATGTATATACACACCTAAACTGGCAAGGAAGGTCAAATTTTCAAATTTTTAGATTTCGTTCCGTTGCCGGGTGGATTGAGTAAACATGCAATATTACACGTATGTACACGCATAAACCGGCTATGAAATCGAAATTTTCAAATTTTTAGATTTCGTTCCACTGCCGGGTGGATTGAATTAACATGCATTTTTACACGTTTATACACGCATAAACCGTCTATGAAGTCAAAATTTTCAAATTTTTAGATTTCGTTCCGTTGGGGGGTGGATTGAATTAACAAGCAATATTACACGTATATATACACATAAACCAGCTAGGAAGTCCAAATTTTCAAATTTTTAGATTTCGTTCCGTTGCTGGGTGCATTGAGTTAACATGCAATATTACATGTATATACACACATAAACCGGCTATGAAGTCGAAATTTTCAAATTTTTAGATTTCGTTCCATTGCCGCGTGGATTGAATTAAAATGCATTTTTACATGTATATACACACATAAACCGGCAAAGAAGGCCAAATTTTCAAATATTTAGATTTCGTTCCGTTGCCGGGTGGATTGAGTTAACATGCAATATTACACGTATATACACGCATAAACCGTCTATGAAGTCAAAATTTTCAAATTTTTAGATTTCGTTCCATTGCCGGGTGGATTAAATTAACATGCAATATTACACGAATATACACACATAAACCAGCTAGGAAGTCCAAATTTTCATATTTTTAGATTTCGTTCCATAGCCGGGTGCTTTGAATTCAAATGATTTTTTTACGTATATACACGCATAAACCGGCTATGAATTCGATATTTTCAAATTATTAGATTTCTTTCTGTTGCCGGGTGGATTGAATTAACATGCATTTTTACATGTATATACACACATAAACCGGCAAAGAAGGCCAAATTTTCAAATATTTAGATTTCGTTCCGTTGCCGGGTGGATTGATTTATCATGCATTTTTACACGTATATACACACATAAACCGGCAAAGAAGTCGAAATTTTCAAATTTTTAGATTTCGTTCCATAGCCGGGTGCATTGAATTCAAATGCTTTTTTCTCGTATATACACGCATAAACCGGCTATGAAGTCGATATTTTCAAATTTTTAGATTTCGTTCCACTGCCGGGTGGAATGAATTAACATGCATTTTTACACGTTATACACACATAACCCGGCAAAGAAGTCGAAATTTTCAAATTTTTAGATTTCGTTCCATTGCCGGGTGGATTGAATTAACATGCATTTTTACATGTATATACACTCATAAACCGGCAAAGAAGGCCAAATTTTCAAATTTTTAGATTTCGTTCCACTGCCGGGTGGATTGAATTAACATGCATTTTTACACGTTTATACACGCAGAAACCGTCTATGAAGTCAAAATTTTCAAATTTTTAGATTTCGTTCCGTTGCGGGGTGGATTGAATTAACAAGCAATATTACACGTATATATACACATAAACCAGCTAGGAAGTCCAAATTTTCAAATTTTTAGATTTCGTTCCGTTGCTGGGTGCATTGAGTTAACATGCAATATTACATGTATATACGCACATAAACCGGCTATGAAGTCGAAATTTTCAAATTTTTAGATTTCGTTCCATTGCCGCGTGGATTGAATTAAAATACATTTTTACATGTATATACACACCTAAACTGGCTATGAAGTCGAATTTTCAAATTTTTAGATTTCGTTCCATTGCCGCGTGGATTGAATTAAAATGCATTTTTACATGTATATACACACCTAAACTGGCAAGGAAGGCCAAATTTTCAAATTTTTAGATTTCGTTCCGTTGCCGGGTGGATTGAGTAAACATGCAATATTACACGTATATACACGCATAAACCGGCTATGAAGTCGAAATTTTCAAATTTTTAGATTTCGTTCCACTGCCGGGTGGATTGAGTTAACATGCAATATTACACGTATATACACACATAAACCAGCTAGGAAGTCCAAATTTTCAAATTTTTAGATTTCGTTCCGTTGGGGGGTGGATTGAATTAACAAGCAATATTACACGTATATACACACATAACCCGGCAAAGAAGTCGAAATTTTCAAATTTTTAGATTTCGTTCCTTAGCCGGGTGCTTTGAATTCAAATGCTTTTTTTCACGTATATACACGTATAAACCGGCTATGAAGTCGAAATTTTCCAATTTTTAGATTTCGTTCCGTTGCCGGGTGAATTGAATTAACATGCATTTTTACATGTATATACGCACATAAACCGGCTATGAAGTCGAAATTTTCAAATTTTTAGATTTCGTTCCATTGCCGCGTGGATTGAATTAAAATACATTTTTACATGTATATACACGCATAAACCGGCTATGAAGTCGAAATTTTCAAATTTTTAGATTTCGTTCCACTGCCGGGTGGATTGAGTTAACATGCAATATTACACGTATATACACACATAACCCGGCAAAGAAGTCGAAATTTTCAAATTTTTAGATTTCGTTCCTTAGCCGGGTGCTTTGAATTCAAATGCTTTTTTTCACGTATATACACGTATAAACCGGCTATGAAGTCGAAATTTTCCAATTTTTAGATTTCGTTCCGTTGCCGGGTGAATTGAATTAACATGCATTTTTACATGTATATACACACATAAACCGGCAAAGAAGGCCAAATATTCAAATATTTAGATTTCGTTCCGTTGCGGGGTGGATTGAGTTAACATGCAATATTACACGTATATACACACATAAACCAGCTAGGAAGTCCAAACTTTCAAATTTTTAGATTTCTTTCCGTTGCCGGGTGCATTGAGTTAACATACAATATTACATGTAAATACACACATAAACCGGCTATGAAGTCGAAATTTTCAAATTTTTAGATTTCGTTCCATTGCCGCGTGGATTGAATTAAAATGCATTTTTACATGTATATACACACCTAAACTGGCAAGGAAGGCCAAATTTTCAAATTTTTAGATTTCGTTCCGTTGCCGGGTGGATTGAGTAAACATGCAATATTACACGTATATACACGCATAAACCGGCTATGAAGTCGAAATTTTCAAATTTTTAGATTTCGTTCCACTGCCGGGTGGATTGAATTAACATGCATTTTTACACGTTTATACACGCATAAACCGTCTATGAAGTCAAAATTTTCAAATTTTTAGATTTCGTTCCATAGCCGGGTGCTTTGAATTGAAATGCTTTTTTCTCGTATAAACACATATAAACCGGATTGAATTAACATGCATTTTTACACGTATAGACACACATAAACCGGCAAAGAAGGCCAAATTTTCAAATATTTAGATTTCGTTCCGTTGCCGGGTGGATTGAGTTATCATGCATTTTTACACGTATATACACACATAACCCGGCAAAGAAGTCGAAATTTTCAAATTTTTAGATTTCGTTCCGTAGCCGGGTGCTTTGAATTCAAATGCATTTTTACACGTATATACACACAAAAACCAGCTAGGAAGTCCAAATTTTCAAATTTTTAGATTTCGTTCCGTTGCCGGGTGCATTGAGTTAACATGCAATATTACATGTATATACACACATAAACCGGCTATGAAGTCGAAATTTTCAAATTTTTAGATTTCGTTCCTTAGCCGGGTGCTTTGAATTCAAATGCTTTTTTCTCGTATAAACACATATAAACCGGATTGAATTAACATGCATTTTTACACGTATATACACACATAAACCGGCAAAGAAGGCCAAATTTTCAAATATTTAGATTTCGTTCCGTTGCCGGGTGGATTGAGTTATCATGCATTTTTACACGTATATACACACATAACCCGGCAAAGAAGTCGAAATTTTCAAATTTTTAGATTTCGTTCCGTAGCCGGGTGCTTTGAATTCAAATGCATTTTTACACGTATATACACACAAAAACCAGCTAGGAAGTCCAAATTTTCAAATTTTAGATTTCGTTCCGTTGCCGGGTGCATTGAGTTAACATGCAATATTACATGTATATACACACATAAACCGGCTATGAAGTCGAAATTTTCAAATTTTAGATTTCGTTCCTTAGCCGGGTGCTTTGAATTCAAATGCTTTTTTTCACGTATATACACGTATAAACCGGCTATGAAGTCGAAATTTTCCAATTTTTAGATTTCGTTCCATTGCCGGGTGAATTGAATTAACATGCATTTTTACATGTATATACACACATAAACCGGCAAAGAAGGCCAAATATTCAAATATTTAGATTTCGTTCCGTTGCGGGGTGGATTGAGTTAACATGCAATATTACACGTATATACACACATAAACCAGCTAGGAAGTCCAAACTTTCAAATTTTTAGATTTCTTTCCGTTGCCGGGTGCATTGAGTTAACATACAATATTACATGTAAATACACACATAAACCGGCTATGAAGTCGAAATTTTCAAATTTTTAGATTTCGTTCCATTGCCGCGTGGATTGAATTAAAATGCATTTTTACATGTATATACACACCTAAACTGGCAAGGAAGGCCAAATTTTCAAATTTTTAGATTTCGTTCCGTTGCCGGGTGGATTGAGTAAACATGCAATATTACACGTATATACACGCATAAACCGGCTATGAAGTCGAAATTTTCAAATTCTTAGATTTCGTTCCACTGCCGGGTGGATTGAATTAACATGCATTTTTACACGTTTATACACGCATAAACCGTCTATGAAGTCAAATTTTCAAATTTTTAGATTTCGTTCCATAGCCGGGTGCTTTGAATTGAAATGCTTTTTTCTCGTATAAACACATATAAACCGGATTGAATTAACATGCATTTTTACACGTATAGACACACATAAACCGGCAAAGAAGGCCAAATTTTCAAATATTTAGATTTCGTTCCGTTGCCGGGTGGATTGAGTTATCATGCATTTTTACACGTATATACACACATAACCCGGCAAAGAAGTCGAAATTTTCAAATTTTTAGATTTCGTTCCGTAGCCGGGTGCTTTGAATTCAAATGCATTTTTACACGTATATACACACAAAAACCAGCTAGGAAGTCCAAATTTTCAAATTTTTAGATTTCGTTCCGTTGCCGGGTGCATTGAGTTAACATGCAATATTACATGTATATACACACATAAACCGGCTATGAAGTCGAAATTTTCAAATTTTTAGATTTCGTTCCTTAGCCGGGTGCTTTGAATTCAAATGCTTTTTTCACGTATATACACGTATAAACCGGCTATGAAGTCGAAATTTTCCAATTTTTAGATTTCGTTCCATTGCCGGGTGAATTGAATTAACATGCATTTTTACATGTATATACACACATAAACCGGCAAAGAAGGCCAAATATTCAAATATTTAGATTTCGTTCCGTTGCGGGGTGGATTGAGTTAACATGCAATATTACACGTATATACACACATAAACCAGCTAGGAAGTCCAAACTTTCAAATTTTTAGATTTCTTTCCGTTGCCGGGTGCATTGAGTTAACATACAATATTACATGTAAATACACACATAAACCGGCTATGAAGTCGAAATTTTCAAATTTTTAGATTTCGTTCCATTGCCGCGTGGATTGAATTAAAATGCATTTTTACATGTATATACACACCTAAACTGGCAAGGAAGGCCAAATTTTCAAATTTTTAGATTTCGTTCCGTTGCCGGGTGGATTGAATTCAAATGCTTTTTTTCACGTATATACACGTATAAACCGGCTATGAAGTCGAAATTTTCCAATTTTTAGATTTCGTTCCATTGCCGGGTGAATTGAATTAACATGCATTTTTACACGTATATATACACATAAACCAGCTAGGAAGTCCAAATTTTCAAATTTTTAGATTTCGTTCCGTTGCTGGGTGCATTGAGTTAACATGCAATATTACATGTATATACACACATAAACCGGCTATGAAGTCGAAATTTTCAAATTTTAGATTTCTTTCCGTTGCCGGGTGCATTGAGTTAACATACAATATTACATGTAAATACACGCATAAACCGGCTATGAAGTCGAAATTTTCAAATTCTTAGATTTCGTTCCACTGCCGGGTGGATTGAATTAACATGCATTTTTACACGTTTATACACGCATAAACCGTCTATGAAGTCAAAATTTTCAAATTTTTAGATTTCGTTCCGTTGGGGGGTGGATTGAATTAACAAGCAATATTACACGTATATATACACATAAACCAGCTAGGAAGTCCAAATTTTCAAATTTTTAGATTTCGTTCCGTTGCTGGGTGCATTGAGTTAACATGCAATATTACATGTATATACACACATAAACCGGCTATGAAGTCGAAATTTTCAAATTTTTAGATTTCGTTCCATTGCCGCGTGGATTGAATTAAAATGCATTTTTACATGTATATACACACATAAACCGGCAAAGAAGGCCAAATATTTAAATATTTAGATTTCGTTCCGTTGCGGGGTGGAATGAGTTAACATGCAATATTACACGTATATACACGCATAAACCGGCTAAGAAGTCGAAATTTTCAAATTTTTAGATTTCGTTCCATAGCCGGGTGCTTTGAATTGAAATGCTTTTTTCTCGTATAAACACATATAAACCGGATTGAATTAACATGCATTTTTACACGTATAGACACACATAAACCAGCTAGGAAGTCCAAATTTTCAAATTTTTAGATTTCGTTCCGTTGCTGGGTGCATTGAGTTAACATGCAATATTACATGTATATACACACATAAACCGGCTATGAAGTCGAAATTTTCAAATTTTTAGATTTCGTTCCATAGCCGGGTGCATTGAATTCAAATGCTTTTTTCTCGTATATACACGCATAAACCGGCTATGAAGTCGATATTTTCAAATTTTTAGATTTCGTTCCACTGCCGGGTGGAATGAATTAACATGCATTTTTACACGTATATACACACATAACCCGGCAAAGAAGTCGAAATTTTCCAATTTTTAGATTTCGTTCCATTGCCGGGTGAATTGAATTAACATGCATTTTTACATGTATATACACACATAAACCGGCAAAGAAGGCCAAATATTCAAATATTTAGATTTCGTTCCGTTGCGGGGTGGATTGAGTTAACATGCAATATTACACGTATATACACACATAAACCAGCTAGGAAGTCCAAACTTTCAAATTTTTAGATTTCTTTCCGTTGCCGGGTGCATTGAGTTAACATACAATATTACATGTAAATACACACATAAACCGGCTATGAAGTCGAAATTTTCAAATTTTTAGATTTCGTTCCATTGCCGCGTGGATTGAATTAAAATGCATTTTTACATGTATATACACACCTAAACTGGCAAGGAAGGCCAAATTTTCAAATTTTTAGATTTCGTTCCGTTGCCGGGTGGATTGAGTAAACATGCAATATTACACGTATATACACGCATAAACCGGCTATGAAGTCGAAATTTTCAAATTCTTAGATTTCGTTCCACTGCCGGGTGGATTGAATTAACATGCATTTTACACGTTTATACACGCATAAACCGTCTATGAAGTCAAAATTTTCAAATTTTTAGATTTCGTTCCGTTGGGGGGTGATTGAATTAACAAGCAATATTACACGTATATATACACATAAACCAGCTAGGAAGTCCAAATTTTCAAATTTTAGATTTCGTTCCGTTGCTGGGTGCATTGAGTTAACATGCAATATTACATGTATATACACACATAAACCGGCTATGAAGTCGAAATTTTCAAATTTTTAGATTTCGTTCCATTGCCGCGTGGATTGAATTAAAATGCATTTTTACATGTATATACACACATAAACCGGCAAAGAAGGCCAAATATTTAAATATTTAGATTTCGTTCCGTTGCGGGGTGGAATGAGTTAACATGCAATATTACACGTATATACACGCATAAACCGGCTAAGAAGTCGAAATTTTCAAATTTTTAGATTTCGTTCCATAGCCGGGTGCTTTGAATTGAAATGCTTTTTTCTCGTATAAACACATATAAACCGGATTGAATTAACATGCATTTTTACACGTATAGACACACATAAACCGGCAAAGAAGGCCAAATTTTCAAATATTTAGATTTCGTTCCGTTGCCGGGTGGATTGAGTTATCATGCATTTTTACACGTATATACACACATAACCCGGCAAAGAAGTCGAAATTTTCAAATTTTAGATTTCGTTCCGTAGCCGGGTGCTTTGAATTCAAATGCATTTTTACACGTATATACACACAAAAACCAGCTAGGAAGTCCAAATTTTCAAATTTTTAGATTTCGTTCCGTTGCCGGGTGCATTGAGTTAACATGCAATATTACATGTATATACACACATAAACCGGCTATGAAGTCGAAATTTTCAAATTTTTAGATTTCGTTCCTTAGCCGGGTGCTTTGAATTCAAATGCTTTTTTCACGTATATACACTCATAAACCGGCAAAGAAGGCCAAATTTTCAAATTTTTAGTTTTCGTTCCATAGCCGGGTGGTTTGAATTCAAATGCTTTTTTCACGTATTACACATATAAACCCGCAAAGAAGGGCCAAATATTCAAATATTTAGATTTCGTTCCGTTGCGGGTGATTGAGTTAACATAGGCAATATTACACGTATAGACACACATAAACCAGCTAGGAAGTCCAAACTTTCAAATTTTTATGATTTCTTTTCCGTTGCCGGTGCATTGAGTTAACATACAATATTACATGTAAATACACACATGAACCGGCTATGAAGTCGAAATTTTCAAATTTTAGATTTCGTTCCATTGCCGCGTGGATTGAATTAAAATGCATTTTTACATGGATATACACACCTAACTGGCAAGGAAGGCCAAAGTTTCAAATTTTTAGATTCGTTCCGTTGCCGGGTGGATTGAGTAAACATGCAGATATTATACTTATATACACGCATAACCGGCTATGAAGTCGAAATTTCAAATTCTTAGATTTCGTTCCACTGCCGGGTGATTGAATTAACATGCATTTTTACACGTTTATACACGCATAAACCAGCTAGGAAGTCCAAATTTTCAAATTTTTAGATTTCGTTCCGTTGCTGGGTGCATTGAGTTAACATGCATATTACATGTATATACACACATAAACCGGCTATGAAGTCGAAATTTTCAAATTTTTAGATTTCTTTCCGTTGCCGGGTGCATTGAGTTAACATACAATATTACATGTAAATACACGCATAAACCGGCTATGAAGTCGAAATTTTCAAATTCTTAGATTTCGTTCCACTGCCGGGTGGATTGAATTAACATGCATTTTTACACGTTTATACACGCATAAACCGTCTATGAAGTCAAAATTTTCAAATTTTTAGATTTCGTTCCGTTGGGGGGTGGATTGAATTAACAAGCAATATTACACGTATATACACATAAACCGGCTATGAAGTCGAAATTTTCAAATTTTTAGATTTCTTTCCGTTGCCGGGTGCATTGAGTTAACATACAATATTACATGTAAATACACGCATAAACCGGCTATGAAGTCGAAATTTTCAAATTCTTAGATTTCGTTCCACTGCCGGGTGGATTGAATTAACATGCATTTTTACACGTTTATACACGCATAAACCGTCTATGAAGTCAAAATTTTCAAATTTTTAGATTTCGTTCCGTTGGGGGGTGGATTGAATTAACAAGCAATATTACACGTATATACACATAAACCAGCTAGGAAGTCCAAATTTTCAAATTTTTAGATTTCGTTCCGTTGCTGGGTGCATTGAGTTAACATGCAATATACATGTATATACACACATAAACCGGCTATGAAGTCGAAATTTTCAAATTTTTAGATTTCGTTCCATTGCCGCGTGGATTGAATTAAAATGCATTTTTACATGTATATACACACATAACCGGCAAAGAAGGCCAAATATTTAAATATTTAGATTTCGTTCCGTTGCGGGGTGGAATGAGTTAACATGCATATTACACGTATATACACGCATAAACCGGCTAAGAAGTCGAAATTTTCAAATTTTTAGATTTCGTTCCATAGCCGGGTGCTTTGAATTGAAATGCTTTTTTCTCGTATAAACACATTTAAACCAGATTGAATTAACATGCATTTTTACACGTATAGACACACATAAACCAGCTAGGAAGTCCAAATTTTCAAATTTTTAGATTTCGTTCCGTTGCTGGGTGCATTGAGTTAACATGCAATATTACATGTATATACACACATAAACCGGCTATGAAGTCGAAATTTTCAAATTTTTAGATTTCGTTCCATAGCCGGGTGCATTGAATTCAAATGCTTTTTTCTCGTATATACACGCATAAACCGGCTATGAAGTCGATATTTTCAAATTTTTAGATTTCGTTCCACTGCCGGGTGGAATGAATTAACATGCATTTTTACACGTATATACACACATAACCCGGCAAAGAAGTCGAAATTTTCCAATTTTTAGATTTCGTTCCATTGCCGGGTGAATTGAATTAACATGCATTTTTACATGTATATACACACATAAACCGGCAAAGAAGGCCAAATATTCAAATATTTAGATTTCGTTCCGTTGCGGGGTGGATTGAGTTAACATGCAATATTACACGTATATACACACATAAACCAGCTAGGAAGTCCAAACTTTCAAATTTTTAGATTTCTTTCCGTTGCCGGGTGCATTGAGTTAACATACAATATTACATGTAAATACACACATATACCGGCTATGAAGTCGAAATTTTCAAATTTTTAGATTTCGTTCCATTGCCGCGTGGATTGAATTAAAATGCATTTTTACATGTATATACACACCTAAACTGGCAAGGAAGGCCAAATTTTCAAATTTTTAGATTTCGTTCCGTTGCCGGGTGGATTGAGTAAACATGCAATATTACACGTATATACACGCATAAACCGGCTATGAAGTCGAATTTTCAAATTTTTAGATTTCGTTCCACTTCCAGGTGATTGAATTAACATGCATTTTTACACGTTTATACACGCATAAACCGTCTATGAAGTCAAAATTTTCAAATTTTTAGATTTCGTTCCGTTGGGGGTGGATTGAATTAACAAGCAATATTACACGTATATATACACATAAACCAGCTAGGAAGTCCAAATTTTCAAATTTTTAGATTTCGTTCCGTTGCTGGGTGCATTGAGTTAACATGCAATATTACATGTATATACACACATAAACCGGCTATGAAGTCGAAATTTTCAAATTTTTAGATTTCGTTCCATTGCCGCGTGGATTGAATTAAAATGCATTTTTACATGTATATACACACATAAACCGGCAAAGAAGGCCAAATATTTAAATATTTAGATTTCGTTCCGTTGCGGGGTGGAATGAGTTAACATGCAATATTACACGTATATACACGCATAAACCGGCTAAGAAGTCGAAATTTTCAAATTTTTAGATTTCGTTCCATAGCCGGGTGCTTTGAATTGAAATGCTTTTTTCTCGTATAAACACATATAAACCGGATTGAATTAACATGCATTTTTACACGTATAGACACACATAAACCAGCTAGGAAGTCCAAATTTTCAAATTTTTAGATTTCGTTCCGTTGCTGGGTGCATTGAGTTAACATGCAATATTACATGTATATACACACATAAACCGGCTATGAAGTCGAAATTTTCAAATTTTTAGATTTCGTTCCATAGCCGGGTGCATTGAATTCAAATGCTTTTTTCTCGTATATACACGCATAAACCGGCTATGAAGTCGATATTTTCAAATTTTTAGATTTCGTTCCACTGCCGGGTGGAATGAATTAACATGCATTTTTACACGTATATACACACATAACCCGGCAAAGAAGTCGAAATTTTCCAATTTTTAGATTTCGTTCCATTGCCGGGTGAATTGAATTAACATGCATTTTTACATGTATATACACACATAAACCGGCAAAGAAGGCCAAATATTCAAATATTTAGATTTCGTTCCGTTGCGGGGTGGATTGAGTTAACATGCAATATTACACGTATATACACACATAAACCAGCTAGGAAGTCCAAACTTTCAAATTTTTAGATTTCTTTCCGTTGCCGGGTGCATTGAGTTAACATACAATATTACATGTAAATACACACATAAACCGGCTATGAAGTCGAAATTTTCAAATTTTTAGATTTCGTTCCATTGCCGCGTGGATTGAATTAAAATGCATTTTTACATGTATATACACACCTAAACTGGCAAGGAAGGCCAAATTTTCAAATTTTTAGATTTCGTTCCGTTGCCGGGTGGATTGAGTAAACATGCAATATTACACGTATATACACGCATAAACCGGCTATGAAGTCGAAATTTTCAAATTCTTAGATTTCGTTCCACTGCCGGGTGGATTGAATTAACATGCATTTTTACACGTTTATACACGCATAAACCGTCTATGAAGTCAAAATTTTCAAATTTTTAGATTTCGTTCCGTTGGGGGGTGGATTGAATTAACAAGCAATATTACACGTATATATACACATAAACCAGCTAGGAAGTCCAAATTTTCAAATTTTTAGATTTCGTTCCGTTGCTGGGTGCATTGAGTTAACATGCAATATTACATGTATATACACACATAAACCGGCTATGAAGTCGAAATTTTCAAATTTTTAGATTTCGTTCCATTGCCGCGTGGATTGAATTAAAATGCATTTTTACATGTATATACACACATAAACCGGCAAAGAAGGCCAAATATTTAAATATTTAGATTTCGTTCCGTTGCGGGGTGGAATGAGTTAACATGCAATATTACACGTATATACACGCATAAACCGGCTAAGAAGTCGAAATTTTCAAATTTTTAGATTTCGTTCCATAGCCGGGTGCTTTGAATTGAAATGCTTTTTTCTCGTATAAACACATATAAACCGGATTGAATTAACATGCATTTTTACACGTATAGACACACATAAACCGGCAAAGAAGGCCAAATTTTCAAATATTTAGATTTCGTTCCGTTGCCGGGTGGATTGAGTTATCATGCATTTTTACACGTATATACACACATAACCCGGCAAAGAAGTCGAAATTTTCAAATTTTTAGATTTCGTTCCGTAGCCGGGTGCTTTGAATTCAAATGCATTTTTACACGTATACACACAAAAACCAGCTAGGAAGTCCAAATTTTCAAATTTTTAGATTTCGTTCCGTTGCCGGGTGCATTGAGTTAACATGCAATATTACATGTATATACACACATAAACCGGCTATGAAGTCGAAATTTTCAAATTTTTAGATTTCGTTCCTTAGCCGGGTGCTTTGAATTCAAATGCTTTTTTTCACGTATATACACTCATAAACCGGCAAAGAAGGCCAAATTTTCAAATTTTTAGTTTTCGTTCCATAGCCGGGTGGTTTGAATTCAAATGCTTTTTTTCACGTATATACACATATAAACCGGCAAAGAAGGCCAAATATTCAAATATTTAGATTTCGTTCCGTTGCGGGGTGGATTGAGTTAACATGCAATATTACACGTATATACACACATAAACCAGCTAGGAAGTCCAAACTTTCAAATTTTTAGATTTCTTTCCGTTGCCGGGTGCATTGAGTTAACATACAATATTACATGTAAATACACACATGAACCGGCTATGAAGTCGAAATTTTCAAATTTTTAGATTTCGTTCCATTGCCGCGTGGATTGAATTAAAATGCATTTTTACATGTATATACACACCTAAACTGGCAAGGAAGGCCAAATTTTCAAATTTTTAGATTTCGTTCCGTTGCCGGGTGGATTGAGTAAACATGCAATATTATACGTATATACACGCATAAACCGGCTATGAAGTCGAAATTTTCAAATTCTTAGATTTCGTTCCACTGCCGGGTGGATTGAATTAACATGCATTTTTACACGTTTATACACGCATAAACCGTCTATGAAGTCAAAATTTTCAAATTTTTAGATTTCGTTCCGTTGGGGGGTGGATTGAATTAACAAGCAATATTACACGTATATATACACATAAACCAGCTAGGAAGTCCAAATTTTCAAATTTTTAGATTTCGTTCCGTTGCTGGGTGCATTGAGTTAACATGCAATATTACATGTATATACACACATAAACCGGCTATGAAGTCGAAATTTTCAAATTTTTAGATTTCGTTCCATTGCCGCGTGGATTGAATTAAAATGCATTTTTACTTGTATATACACACATAAACCGGCAAAGAAGGCCAAATATTTAAATATTTAGATTTCGTTCCGTTGCGGGTGGAATGAGTTAACATGCAATATTACACGTATATACACGCATAAACCGGCTAAGAAGTCGAAATTTTCAAATTTTAGATTTCGTTCCATAGCCGGGTGCTTTGAATTGAAATGCTTTTTTCTCGTATAAACACATATAAACCGGATTGAATTAACATGCATTTTTACACGTATAGACACACATAAACCGGCAAAGAAGGCCAAATTTTCAAATATTTAGATTTCGTTCCGTTGCCGGGTGGATTGAGTTATCATGCATTTTTACACGTATATACACACATAACCCGGCAAAGAAGTCGAAATTTTCAAATTTTTAGATTTCGTTCCATAGCCGGGTGCATTGAATTCAAATGCTTTTTTCTCGTATATACACGCATAAACCGGCTATGAAGTCGATAATTTCAAATTTTTAGATTTCGTTCCATTGCCGCGTGGATTGAATTAAAATGCATTTTTACATGTATATACACACCTAAACTGGCAAGGAAGGCCAAATTTTCAAATTTTTAGATTTCGTTCCGTTGCCGGGTGGATTGAGTAAACATGCAATATTACACGTATATACACGCATAAACCGGCTATGAAGTCGAAATTTTCAAATTTTTAGATTTCGTTCCGTTGCCGGTGCATTGAGTTAACATACAATATTACATGTAAATACACACATAAACCGGCAAAGAAGGCCAAATTTTCAAATATTTAGATTTCGTTCCGTTGCCGGGTGGATTGAGTTATCATGCATTTTTACACGTATATACACACATAACCCGGCAAAGAAGTCGAAATTTTCAAATTTTTAGATTTCGTTCCATAGCCGGGTGCATTGAATTCAAATGCTTTTTTCTCGTATATACACGCATAAACCGGCTATGAAGTCGATAATTTCAAATTTTTAGATTTCGTTCCATTGCCGCGTGGATTGAATTAAAATGCATTTTTACATGTATATACACACCTAAACTGGCAAGGAAGGCCAAATTTTCAAATTTTTAGATTTCGTTCCGTTGCCGGGTGGATTGAGTAAACATGCAATATTACACGTATATACACGCATAAACCGGCTATGAAGTCGAAATTTTCAAATTTTTAGATTTCGTTCCACTGCCGGGTGCATTGAGTTAACATACAATATTACATGTAAATACACACATATACCGGCTATGAAGTCGAAATTTTCAAATTTTTAGATTTCGTTCCATTGCCGCGTGGATTGAATTAAAATGCATTTTTACATGTATATACACACCTAAACTGGCAAGGAAGGCCAAATTTTCAAATTTTTAGATTTCGTTCCGTTGCCGGGTGCTTTGAATTGAAATGCTTTTTTCTCGTATAAACACATATAAACCGGATTGAATTAACATGCATTTTTACACGTATAGACACACATAACCCGGCAAAGAAGTCGAAATTTTCAAATTTTTAGATTTCGTTCCATAGCCGGGTGCTTTGAATTCAAATGCATTTTTACACGTATATACACACAAAAACCAGCTAGGAAGTCCAAATTTTCAAATTTTTAGATTTCGTTCCGTTGCCGGGTGCATTGAGTTAACATGCAATATTACATGTATATACACTCATAAACCGGCAAAGAAGGCCAAATTTTCAAATTTTTAGATTTCGTTCCATAGCCGGGTGCTTTGAATTTAAATGCTTTTTTCTCGTATAAACACATATAAACCGGATTGAATTAACATGCATTTTTACACGTATATACACACATAAACCGGCAAAGAAGGCCAAATTTTCAAGTATTTAGATTTCGTTCCGTTGCCGGGTGGATTGAGTTATCATGCATTTTTACACGTATATACACACATAACCCGGCAAAGAAGTCGAAATTTTCAAATTTTTAGATTTCGTTCCATAGCCGGGTGCTTTGAATTCAAATGCATTTTTACACGTATATACACACAAAAACCAGCTAGGAAGTCCAAATTTTCAAATTTTTAGATTTCGTTCCGTTGCCGGGTGCTTTGAATTCAAATGCATTTTTACATGTATATACACACATAAACCGGCAAAGAAGGCCAAATATTCAAATATTTAGATTTCGTTCCGTTGCGGGGTGGATTGAGTTAACATGCAATATTACACGTATATACACACATAAACCAGCTAGGAAGTCCAAACTTTCAAATTTTTAGATTTCTTTCCGTTGCCGGGTGCATTGAGTTAACATACAATATTACATGTAAATACACACATATACCGGCTATGAAGTCGAAATTTTCAAATTTTTAGATTTCGTTCCATTGCCGCGTGGATTGAATTAAAATGCATTTTTACATGTATATACACACCTAAACTGGCAAGGAAGGCCAAATTTTCAAATTTTTAGATTTCGTTCCGTTGCCGGGTGGATTGAGTAAACATGCAATATTACACGTATATACACGCATAAACCGGCTATGAAGTCGAAATTTTCAAATTTTTAGATTTCGTTCCACTTCCAGGTGGATTGAATTAACATGCATTTTTACACGTTTATACACGCATAAACCGTCTATGAAGTCAAAATTTTCAAATTTTTAGATTTCGTTCCGTTGGGGGGTGGATTGAATTAACAAGCAATATTACACGTATATATACACATAAACCAGCTAGGAAGTCCAAACTTTCAAATTTTTAGATTTCTTTCCGTTGCCGGGTGCATTGAGTTAACATACAATATTACATGTAAATACACACATATACCGGCTATGAAGTCGAAATTTTCAAATTTTTAGATTTCGTTCCATTGCCGCGTGGATTGAATTAAAATGCATTTTTACATGTATATACACACCTAAACTGGCAAGGAAGGCCAAATTTTCAAATTTTTAGATTTCGTTCCGTTGCCGGGTGGATTGAGTAAACATGCAATATTACACGTATATACACGCATAAACCGGCTATGAAGTCGAAATTTTCAAATTTTTAGATTTCGTTCCACTGCCAGGTGGATTGAATTAACATGCATTTTTACACGTTTATACACGCATAAACCGTCTATGAAGTCAAAATTTTCAAATTTTTAGATTTCGTTCCGTTGGGGGGTGGATTGAATTAACAAGCAATATTACACGTATATATACACATAAACCAGCTAGGAAGTCCAAATTTTCAAATTTTTAGATTTCGTTCCGTTGCTGGGTGCATTGAGTTAACATGCAATATTACATGTATATACACACATAAACCGGCTATGAAGTCGAAATTTTCAAATTTTTAGATTTCGTTCCATTGCCGCGTGGATTGAATTAAAATGCATTTTTACATGTATATACACACATAAACCGGCAAAGAAGGCCAAATATTTAAATATTTAGATTTCGTTCCGTTGCGGGGTGGAATGAGTTAACATGCAATATTACACGTATATACACGCATAAACCGGCTAAGAAGTCGAAATTTTCAAATTTTTAGATTTCGTTCCATAGCCGGGTGCTTTGAATTGAAATGCTTTTTTCTCGTATAAACACATATAAACCGGATTGAATTAACATGCATTTTTACACGTATATACACACATAAACCGGCAAAGAAGGCCAAATCTTCAAATATTTAGATTTCGTTCCGTTGCCGGGTGGATTGAGTTATCATGCATTTTTACACGTATATACACACATAACCCGGCAAAGAAGTCGAAATTTTCAAATTTTTAGATTTCGTTCCATAGCCGGGTGCATTGAATTCAAATGCTTTTTTCTCGTATATACACGCATAAACCGGCTATGAAGTCGATATTTTCAAATTTTTAGATTTCGTTCCACTGCCGGGTGGAATGAATTAACATGCATTTTTACACGTATATACACACATAACCCGGCAAAGAAGTCGAAATTTTCAAATTTTTAGATTTCGTTCCATTGCCGGGTGGATTGAATTAACATGCATTTTTACATGTATATACACTCATAAACCGGCAAAGAAGGCCAAATTTTCAAATTTTTAGTTTTCGTTCCATAGCCGGGTGGTTTGAATTCAAATGCTTTTTTTCACGTATATACACATATAAACCGGCAAAGAAGGCCAAATATTCAAATATTTAGATTTCGTTCCGTTGCGGGGTGGATTGAGTTAACATGCAATATTACACGTATATACACACATAAACCAGCTAGGAAGTCCAAACTTTCAAATTTTTAGATTTCTTTCCGTTGCCGGGTGCATTGAGTTAACATACAATATTACATGTAAATATACACATAAACCGGCTATGAAGTCGAAATTTTCAAATATTTAGATTTCGTTCGATTGCCGCGTGGATTGAATTAAAATGCATTTTTACATGTATATACACACCTAAACTGGCAAGGAAGGCCAAATTTTCAAATTTTTAGATTTCGTTCCGTTGCCGGGTGGATTGAGTAAACATGCAATATTACACGTATATACACGCATAAACCGGCTATGAAGTCGAAATTTTCAAATTTTTAGATTTCGTTCCACTGCCGGGTGGATTGAATTAACATGCATTTTTACACGTTTATACACGCAGAAACCGTCTATGAAGTCAAAATTTTCAAATTTTTAGATTTCGTTCCGTTGCGGGGTGGATTGAATTAACAAGCAATATTACACGTATATATACACATAAACCAGCTAGGAAGTCCAAATTTTCAAATTTTTAGATTTCGTTCCGTTGCTGGGTGCATTGAGTTAACATGCAATATTACATGTATATACGCACATAAACCGGCTATGAAGTCGAAATTTTCAAATTTTTAGATTTCGTTCCATTGCAGCGTGGATTGAATTAAAATGCATTTTTACATGTATATACACACCTAAACTGGCTATGAAGTCGAATTTTCAAATTTTTAGATTTCGTTCCATTGCCGCGTGGATTGAATTAAAATGCATTTTTACATGTATATACACACATAAACCGGCAAAGAAGGCCAAATTTTCAAATATTTAGATTTCGTTCCGTTGCCGGGTGGATTGAGTTATCATGCATTTTTACACGTATATACACACATAACCCGGCAAAGAAGTCGAAATTTTCAAATTTTTAGATTTCGTTCCTTAGCCGGGTGCTTTGAATTCAAATGCTTTTTTTCACGTATATACACGTATAAACCGGCTATGAAGTCGAAATTTTCCAATTTTTAGATTTCGTTCCATTGCCGGGTGAATTGAATTAACATGCATTTTTACATGTATATACACACATAAACCGGCAAAGAAGGCCAAATATTCAAATATTTAGATTTCGTTCCGTTGCGGGGTGGATTGAGTTAACATGCAATATTACACGTATATACACACATAAACCAGCTAGGAAGTCCAAACTTTCAAATTTTTAGATTTCTTTCCGTTGCCGGGTGCATTGAGTTAACATACAATATTACATGTAAATACACACATAAACCGGCTATGAAGTCGAAATTTTCAAATTTTTAGATTTCGTTCCATTGCCGCGTGGATTGAATTAAAATGCATTTTTACATGTATATACACACCTAAACTGGCAAGGAAGGTCAAATTTTCAAATTTTTAGATTTCGTTCCGTTGCCGGGTGGATTGAGTAAACATGCAATATTACACGTATATACACGCATAAACCGGCTATGAAGTCGAAATTTTCAAATTTTTAGATTTCGTTCCACTGCCGGGTGGATTGAATTAACATGCATTTTTACACGTTTATACACGCATAAACCGTCTATGAAGTCAAAATTTTCAAATTTTTAGATTTCGTTCCGTTGGGGGGTGGATTGAATTAACAAGCAATATTACACGTATATATACACATAAACCAGCTAGGAAGTCCAAATTTTCAAATTTTTAGATTTCGTTCCGTTGCTGGGTGCATTGAGTTAACATGCAATATCACATGTATATACACACATAAACCGGCTATGAAGCCGAAATTTTCAAATTTTTAGATTTCGTTCCATTGCCGCGTGGATTGAATTAAAATGCATTTTTACATGTATATACACACATAAACCGGCAAAGAAGGCCAAATTTTCAAATATTTAGATTTCGTTCCGTTGCCGGGTGGATTGAGTTAACATGCAATATTACACGTATATACACGCATAAACCGTCTATGAAGTCAAAATTTTCAAATTTTTAGATTTCGTTCCATTGCCGGGTGGATTAAATTAACATGCAATATTACACGAATATACACACATAAACCAGCTAGGAAGTCCAAATTTTCATATTTTTAGATTTCGTTCCATAGCCGGGTGCTTTGAATTCAAATGCTTTTTTTTACGTATATACGCGCATAAACCGGCTATGAATTCGATATTTTCAAATTTTTAGATTTCTTTCTGTTGCCGGGTGGATTGAATTAACATGCATTTTTACATGTATATACACACATAAACCGGCAAAGAAGGCCAAATTTTCAAATATTTAGATTTCGTTCCGTTGCCGGGTGGATTGAGTTAACATGCAATATTACACGTATATACACGCATAAACCGTCTATGAAGTCAATATTTTCAAATTTTTAGATTTCGTTCCATTGCCACGTGGATTGAATTAAAATGCATTTTTACATGTATATACACACCTAAACTGGCAAGGAAGGCCAAATTTTCAAATTTTTAGATTTCGTTCCGTTGCCGGGTGGATTGAGTAAACATGCAATATTACACGTATATACACGCATAAACCGGCTATGAAGTCGAAATTTTCAAATTTTTAGATTTCGTTCCACTGCCGGGTGGATTGAATTAACATGCATTTTTACACGTTTATACACGCAGAAACCAGCTAGGAAGTCCAAATTTTCAAATTTTTAGATTTCGTTCCGTTGCTGGGTGCATTGAGTTAACATGCAATATTACATGTATATACGCACATAAACCGGCTATGAAGTCGAAATTTTCAAATTTTTAGATTTCGTTCCATTGCCGCGTGGATTGAATTAAAATGCATTTTTACATGTATATACACACCTAAACTGGCTATGAAGTCGAATTTTCAAATTTTTAGATTTCGTTCCATTGCCGCGTGGATTGAATTAAAATGCATTTTTACATGTATATACACACATAAACCGGCAAAGAAGGCCAAATTTTCAAATATTTAGATTTCGTTCCGTTGCCGGGTGGATTGAGTTATCATGCATTTTTACACGTATATACACACATAACCCGGCAAAGAAGTCGAAATTTTCAAATTTTTAGATTTCGTTCCTTAGCCGGGTGCTTTGAATTCAAATGCTTTTTTTCACGTATATACACGTATAAACCGGCGTTGAAGTCGAAATTTTCCAATTTTTAGATTTCGTTCCGTTGCCGGGTGAATTGAATTAACATGCATTTTTACATGTATATACACACATAAACCGGCAAAGAAGGCCAAATATTCAAATATTTAGATTTCGTTCCGTTGCGGGGTGGATTGAGTTAACATGCAATATTACACGTATATACACACATAAACCAGCTAGGAAGTCCAAACTTTCAAATTTTTAGATTTCTTTCCGTTGCCGGGTGCATTGAGTTAACATACAATATTACATGTAAATACACACATAAACCGGCTATGAAGTCGAAATTTTCAAATTTTTAGATTTCGTTCCATTGCCGCGTGGATTGAATTAAAATGCATTTTTACATGTATATACACACCTAAACTGGCAAGGAAGGCCAAATTTTCAAATTTTTAGATTTCGTTCCGTTGCCGGGTGGATTGAGTAAACATGCAATATTACACGTATATACACGCATAAACCGGCTATGAAGTCGAAATTTTCAAATTTTTAGATTTCGTTCCACTGCCGGGTGGATTGAATTAACATGCATTTTTACACGTTTATACACGCATAAACCGTCTATGAAGTCAAAATTTTCAAATTTTTAGATTTCGTTCCATTGCCGCGTGGATTGAATTAAAATGCATTTTTACATGTATATACACACATAAACCGGCAAAGAAGGCCAAATATTTAAATATTTAGATTTCGTTCCGTTGCGGGGTGGAATGAGTTAACATGCAATATTACACGTATATACACGCATAAACCGGCTAAGAAGTCGAAATTTTCAAATTTTTAGATTTCGTTCCATAGCCGGGTGCTTTGAATTGAAATGCTTTTTTCTCGTATAAACACATATAAACCGGATTGAATTAACATGCATTTTTACACGTATAGACACACATAAACCGGCAAAGAAGGCCAAATTTTCAAATATTTAGATTTCGTTCCGTTGCCGGGTGGATTGAGTTATCATGCATTTTTACACGTATATACACACATAACCCGGCAAAGAAGTCGAAATTTTCAAATTTTTAGATTTCGTTCCATAGCCGGGTGCATTGAATTCAAATGCTTTTTTCTCGTATATACACGCATAAACCGGCTATGAAGTCGATATTTTCAAATTTTTAGATTTCGTTCCACTGCCGGGTGGAATGAATTAACATGCATTTTTACACGTATATACACACATAACCCGGCAAAGAAGTCGAAATTTTCAAATTTTTAGATTTCGTTCCATTGCCGGGTGGATTGAATTAACATGCATTTTTACATGTATATACACTCATAAACCGGCAAAGAAGGCCAAATTTTCAAATTTTTAGATTTCGTTCCATAGCCGGGTGCTTTGAATTGAAATGCTTTTTTCTCGTATAAACACATATAAACCGGATTGAATTAACATGCATTTTTACACGTATATACACACATAAACCGGCAAAGAAGGCCAAATTTTCAAATATTTAGATTTCGTTCCGTTGCCGGGTGGATTGAGTTATCATGCATTTTTACACGTATATACACACATAACCCGGCAAAGAAGTCGAAATTTTCAAATTTTTAGATTTCGTTCCATAGCCGGGTGCTTTGAATTCAAATGCATTTTTACACGTATATACACACAAAAACCAGCTAGGAAGTCCAAATTTTCAAATTTTTAGATTTCGTTCCGTTGCCGGGTGCATTGAGTTAACATGCAATATTACATGTATATACACACATAAACCGGCTATGAAGTCGAAATTTTCAAATTTTTAGATTTCGTTCCTTAGCCGGGTGCTTTGAATTCAAATGCTTTTTTTCACGTATATACACGTATGAACCGGCTATGAAGTCGAAATTTTCCAATTTTTAGATTTCGTTCCATTGCCGGGTGAATTGAATTAACATGCATTTTTACATGTATATACACACATAAACCGGCAAAGAAGGCCAAATATTCAAATATTTAGATTTCGTTCCGTTGCGGGGTGGATTGAGTTAACATGCAATATTACACGTATATACACACATAAACCAGCTAGGAAGTCCAAACTTTCAAATTTTTAGATTTCTTTCCGTTGCCGGGTGCATTGAGTTAACATACAATATTACATGTAAATACACACATATACCGGCTATGAAGTCGAAATTTTCAAATTTTTAGATTTCGTTCCATTGCCGCGTGGATTGAATTAAAATGCATTTTTACATGTATATACACACCTAAACTGGCAAGGAAGGCCAAATTTTCAAATTTTTAGATTTCGTTCCGTTGCCGGGTGGATTGAGTAAACATGCAATATTACACGTATATACACGCATAAACCGGCTATGAAGTCGAAATTTTCAAATTTTTAGATTTCGTTCCACTGCCAGGTGGATTGAATTAACATGCATTTTTACACGTTTATACACGCATAAACCGTCTATGAAGTCAAAATTTTCAAATTTTTAGATTTCGTTCCGTTGGGGGGTGGATTGAATTAACAAGCAATATTACACGTATATATACACATAAACCAGCTAGGAAGTCCAAACTTTCAAATTTTTAGATTTCTTTCCGTTGCCGGGTGCATTGAGTTAACATACAATATTACATGTAAATACACACATATACCGGCTATGAAGTCGAAATTTTCAAATTTTTAGATTTCGTTCCATTGCCGCGTGGATTGAATTAAAATGCATTTTTACATGTATATACACACCTAAACTGGCAAGGAAGGCCAAATTTTCAAATTTTTAGATTTCGTTCCGTTGCCGGGTGGATTGAGTAAACATGCAATATTACACGTATATACACGCATAAACCGGCTATGAAGTCGAAATTTTCAAATTTTTAGATTTCGTTCCACTGCCAGGTGGATTGAATTAACATGCATTTTTACACGTTTATACACGCAGAAACCGTCTATGAAGTCAAAATTTTCAAATTTTTAGATTTCGTTCCGTTGCGGGGTGGATTGAATTAACAAGCAATATTACACGTATATATACACATAAACCAGCTAGGAAGTCCAAATTTTCAAATTTTTAGATTTCGTTCCGTTGCTGGGTGCATTGAGTTAACATGCAATATTACATGTATATACACACATAAACCGGCTATGAAGTCGAAATTTTCAAATTTTTAGATTTCGTTCCATTGCCGCGTGGATTGAATTAAAATGCATTTTTACATGTATATACACACATAAACCGGCAAAGAAGGCCAAATATTTAAATATTTAGATTTCGTTCCGTTGCGGGGTGGAATGAGTTAACATGCAATATTACACGTATATACACGCATAAACCGGCTAAGAAGTCGAAATTTTCAAATTTTTAGATTTCGTTCCATAGCCGGGTGCTTTGAATTGAAATGCTTTTTTCTCGTATAAACACATATAAACCGGATTGAATTAACATGCATTTTTACACGTATATACACACATAAACCGGCAAAGAAGGCCAAATTTTCAAATATTTAGATTTCGTTCCGTTGCCGGGTGGACTGAGTTATCATGCATTTTTACACGTATATACACACATAACCCGGCAAAGAAGTCGAAATTTTCAAATTTTTAGATTTCGTTCCATAGCCGGGTGCATTGAATTCAAATGCTTTTTTCTCGTATATACACGCATAAACCGGCTATGAAGTCGATATTTTCAAATTTTTAGATTTCGTTCCACTGCCGGGTGGAATGAATTAACATGCATTTTTACACGTATATACACACATAACCCGGCAAAGAAGTCGAAATTTTCAAATTTTTAGATTTCGTTCCATTGCCGGGTGGATTGAATTAACATGCATTTTTACATGTATATACACTCATAAACCGGCAAAGAAGGCCAAATTTTCAAATTTTTAGTTTTCGTTCCATAGCCGGGTGGTTTGAATTCAAATGCTTTTTTTCACGTATATACACATATAAACCGGCAAAGAAGGCCAAATATTCAAATATTTAGATTTCGTTCCGTTGCGGGGTGGATTGAGTTAACATGCAATATTACACGTATATACACACATAAACCAGCTAGGAAGTCCAAACTTTCAAATTTTTAGATTTCTTTCCGTTGCCGGGTGCATTGAGTTAACATACAATATTACATGTAAATATACACATAAACCGGCTATGAAGTCGAAATTTTCAAATATTTAGATTTCGTTCGATTGCCGCGTGGATTGAATTAAAATGCATTTTTACATGTATATACACACCTAAACTGGCAAGGAAGGCCAAATTTTCAAATTTTTAGATTTCGTTCCGTTGCCGGGTGGATTGAGTAAACATGCAATATTACACGTATATACACGCATAAACCGGCTATGAAGTCGAAATTTTCAAATTTTTAGATTTCGTTCCACTGCCGGGTGGATTGAATTAACATGCATTTTTACACGTTTATACACGCAGAAACCGTCTATGAAGTCAAAATTTTCAAATTTTTAGATTTCGTTCCGTTGCGGGGTGGATTGAATTAACAAGCAATATTACACGTATATATACACATAAACCAGCTAGGAAGTCCAAATTTTCAAATTTTTAGATTTCGTTCCGTTGCTGGGTGCATTGAGTTAACATGCAATATTACATGTATATACGCACATAAACCGGCTATGAAGTCGAAATTTTCAAATTTTTAGATTTCGTTCCATTGCAGCGTGGATTGAATTAAAATGCATTTTTACATGTATATACACACCTAAACTGGCTATGAAGTCGAATTTTCAAATTTTTAGATTTCGTTCCATTGCCGCGTGGATTGAATTAAAATGCATTTTTACATGTATATACACACATAAACCGGCAAAGAAGGCCAAATTTTCAAATATTTAGATTTCGTTCCGTTGCCGGGTGGATTGAGTTATCATGCATTTTTACACGTATATACACACATAACCCGGCAAAGAAGTCGAAATTTTCAAATTTTTAGATTTCGTTCCTTAGCCGGGTGCTTTGAATTCAAATGCTTTTTTTCACGTATATACACGTATAAACCGGCTATGAAGTCGAAATTTTCCAATTTTTAGATTTCGTTCCATTGCCGGGTGAATTGAATTAACATGCATTTTTACATGTATATACACACATAAACCGGCAAAGAAGGCCAAATATTCAAATATTTAGATTTCGTTCCGTTGCGGGGTGGATTGAGTTAACATGCAATATTACACGTATATACACACATAAACCAGCTAGGAAGTCCAAACTTTCAAATTTTTAGATTTCTTTCCGTTGCCGGGTGCATTGAGTTAACATACAATATTACATGTAAATACACACATAAACCGGCTATGAAGTCGAAATTTTCAAATTTTTAGATTTCGTTCCATTGCCGCGTGGATTGAATTAAAATGCATTTTTACATGTATATACACACCTAAACTGGCAAGGAAGGTCAAATTTTCAAATTTTTAGATTTCGTTCCGTTGCCGGGTGGATTGAGTTAACATGCAATATTACACGTATATACACGCATAAACCGGCTATGAAGTCGAAATTTTCAAATTTTTAGATTTCGTTCCACTGCCGGGTGGATTGAATTAACATGCATTTTTACACGTTTATACACGCATAAACCGTCTATGAAGTCAAATTTTCAAATTTTTAGATTTCGTTCCGTTGGGGGGTGGATTGAATTAACAAGCAATATTACACGTATATATACACATAAACCAGCTAGGAAGTCCAAATTTTCAAATTTTTATATTTCGTTCCGTTGCTGGGTGCATTGAGTTAACATGCAATATTACATGTATATACACACATAAACCGGCTATGAAGCCGAAATTTTCAAATTTTTAGATTTCGTTCCATTGCCGCGTGGATTGAATTAAAATGCATTTTTACATGTATATACACACATAAACCGGCAAAGAAGGCCAAATTTTCAAATATTTAGATTTCGTTCCGTTGCCGGGTGGATTGAGTTAACATGCAATATTACACGTATATACACGCATAAACCGTCTATGAAGTCAAAATTTTCAAATTTTTAGATTTCGTTCCATTGCCGGGTGGATTAAATTAACATGCAATATTACACGAATATACACACATAAACCAGCTAGGAAGTCCAAATTTTCATATTTTTAGATTTCCTTCCATAGCCGGGTGCTTTGAATTCAAATGCTTTTTTTTACGTATATACGCGCATAAACCGGCTATGAATTCGATATTTTCAAATTTTTAGATTTCTTTCTGTTGCCGGGTGGATTGAATTAACATGCATTTTTACATGTATATACACACATAAACCGGCAAAGAAGGCCAAATTTTCAAATATTTAGATTTCGTTCCGTTGCCGGGTGGATTGAGTTAACATGCAATATTACACGTATATACACGCATAAACCGTCTATGAAGTCAATATTTTCAAATTTTTAGATTTCGTTCCATTGCCACGTGGATTGAATTAAAATGCATTTTTACATGTATATACACACCTAAACTGGCAAGGAAGGCCAAATTTTCAAATTTTTAGATTTCGTTCCGTTGCCGGGTGGATTGAGTAAACATGCAATATTACACGTATATACACGCATAAACCGGCTATGAAGTCGAAATTTTCAAATTTTTAGATTTCGTTCCACTGCCGGGTGGATTGAATTAACATGCATTTTTACACGTTTATACACGCAGAAACCAGCTAGGAAGTCCAAATTTTCAAATTTTTAGATTTCGTTCCGTTGCTGGGTGCATTGAGTTAACATGCAATATTACATGTATATACGCACATAAACCGGCTATGAAGTCGAAATTTTCAAATTTTTAGATTTCGTTCCATTGCCGCGTGGATTGAATTAAAATGCATTTTTACATGTATATACACACCTAAACTGGCTATGAAGTCGAATTTTCAAATTTTTAGATTTCGTTCCATTGCCGCGTGGATTGAATTAAAATGCATTTTTACATGTATATACACACATAAACCGGCAAAGAAGGCCAAATTTTCAAATATTTAGATTTCGTTCCGTTGCCGGGTGGATTGAGTTATCATGCATTTTTACACGTATATACACACATAACCCGGCAAAGAAGTCGAAATTTTCAAATTTTTAGATTTCGTTCCTTAGCCGGGTGCTTTGAATTCAAATGCTTTTTTTCACGTATATACACGTATAAACCGGCGTTGAAGTCGAAATTTTCCAATTTTTAGATTTCGTTCCGTTGCCGGGTGAATTGAATTAACATGCATTTTTACATGTATATACACACATAAACCGGCAAAGAAGGCCAAATATTCAAATATTTAGATTTCGTTCCGTTGCGGGGTGGATTGAGTTAACATGCAATATTACACGTATATACACACATAAACCAGCTAGGAAGTCCAAACTTTCAAATTTTTAGATTTCTTTCCGTTGCCGGGTGCATTGAGTTAACATACAATATTACATGTAAATACACACATAAACCGGCTATGAAGTCGAAATTTTCAAATTTTTAGATTTCGTTCCATTGCCGCGTGGATTGAATTAAAATGCATTTTTACATGTATATACACACCTAAACTGGCAAGGAAGGCCAAATTTTCAAATTTTTAGATTTCGTTCCGTTGCCGGGTGGATTGAGTAAACATGCAATATTACACGTATATACACGCATAAACCGGCTATGAAGTCGAAATTTTCAAATTTTTAGATTTCGTTCCACTGCCGGGTGGATTGAATTAACATGCATTTTTACACGTTTATACACGCATAAACCGTCTATGAAGTCAAAATTTTCAAATTTTTAGATTTCGTTCCATTGCCGCGTGGATTGAATTAAAATGCATTTTTACATGTATATACACACATAAACCGGCAAAGAAGGCCAAATATTTAAATATTTAGATTTCGTTCCGTTGCGGGGTGGAATGAGTTAACATGCAATATTACACGTATATACACGCATAAACCGGCTAAGAAGTCGAAATTTTCAAATTTTTAGATTTCGTTCCATAGCCGGGTGCTTTGAATTGAAATGCTTTTTTCTCGTATAAACACATATAAACCGGATTGAATTAACATGCATTTTTACACGTATAGACACACATAAACCGGCAAAGAAGGCCAAATTTTCAAATATTTAGATTTCGTTCCGTTGCCGGGTGGATTGAGTTATCATGCATTTTTACACGTATATACACACATAACCCGGCAAAGAAGTCGAAATTTTCAAATTTTTAGATTTCGTTCCATAGCCGGGTGCATTGAATTCAAATGCTTTTTTCTCGTATATACACGCATAAACCGGCTATGAAGTCGATATTTTCAAATTTTTAGATTTCGTTCCACTGCCGGGTGGAATGAATTAACATGCATTTTTACACGTATATACACACATAACCCGGCAAAGAAGTCGAAATTTTCAAATTTTTAGATTTCGTTCCATTGCCGGGTGGATTGAATTAACATGCATTTTTACATGTATATACACTCATAAACCGGCAAAGAAGGCCAAATTTTCAAATTTTTAGATTTCGTTCCATAGCCGGGTGCTTTGAATTGAAATGCTTTTTTCTCGTATAAACACATATAAACCGGATTGAATTAACATGCATTTTTACACGTATATACACACATAAACCGGCAAAGAAGGCCAAATTTTCAAATATTTAGATTTCGTTCCGTTGCCGGGTGGATTGAGTTATCATGCATTTTTACACGTATATACACACATAACCCGGCAAAGAAGTCGAAATTTTCAAATTTTTAGATTTCGTTCCATAGCCGGGTGCTTTGAATTCAAATGCATTTTTACACGTATATACACACAAAAACCAGCTAGGAAGTCCAAATTTTCAAATTTTTAGATTTCGTTCCGTTGCCGGGTGCATTGAGTTAACATGCAATATTACATGTATATACACACATAAACCGGCTATGAAGTCGAAATTTTCAAATTTTTAGATTTCGTTCCATTGCCGCGTGGATTGAATTAAAATGCATTTTTACATGTATATACACACATAAACTGGCAAGGAAGGCCAAATTTTCAAATTTTTAGATTTCGTTCCGTTGCCGGGTGGATTGAGTTAACATGCAATATTACACGTATATACACGCATAAACCGGCTATGAAGTCGAAATTTTCAAATTTTTAGATTTCGTTCCACTGCCGGGTGGATTGAATTAACATGCATTTTTACACGTTTATACACGCATAAACCGTCTATGAAGTCAAAATTTTCAAATTTTTAGATTTCGTTCCATTGCCGCGTGGATTGAATTAAAATGCATTTTTACATGTATATACACACATAAACCGGCAAAGAAGGCCAAATATTTAAATATTTAGATTTCGTTCCGTTGCGGGGTGGAATGAGTTAACATGCAATATTACACGTATATACACGCATAAACCGGCTAAGAAGTCGAAATTTTCAAATTTTTAGATTTCGTTCCATAGCCGGGTGCTTTGAATTGAAATGCTTTTTTCTCGTATAAACACATATAAACCGGATTGAATTAACATGCATTTTTACACGTATAGACACACATAAACCGGCAAAGAAGGCCAAATTTTCAAATATTTAGATTTCGTTCCGTTGCCGGGTGGATTGAGTTATCATGCATTTTTACACGTATATACACACATAACCCGGCAAAGAAGTCGAAATTTTCAAATTTTTAGATTTCGTTCCATAGCCGGGTGCATTGAATTCAAATGCTTTTTTCTCGTATATACACGCATAAACCGGCTATGAAGTCGATATTTTCAAATTTTTAGATTTCGTTCCACTGCCGGGTGGAATGAATTAACATGCATTTTTACACGTATATACACACATAACCCGGCAAAGAAGTCGAAATTTTCAAATTTTTAGATTTCGTTCCATTGCCGGGTGGATTGAATTAACATGCATTTTTACATGTATATACACTCATAAACCGGCAAAGAAGGCCAAATTTTCAAATTTTTAGATTTCGTTCCATAGCCGGGTGCTTTGAATTGAAATGCTTTTTTCTCGTATAAACACATATAAACCGGATTGAATTAACATGCATTTTTACACGTATATACACACATAAACCGGCAAAGAAGGCCAAATTTTCAAATATTTAGATTTCGTTCCGTTGCCGGGTGGATTGAGTTATCATGCATTTTTACACGTATATACACACATAACCCGGCAAAGAAGTCGAAATTTTCAAATTTTTAGATTTCGTTCCATAGCCGGGTGCTTTGAATTCAAATGCATTTTTACACGTATATACACACAAAAACCAGCTAGGAAGTCCAAATTTTCAAATTTTTAGATTTCGTTCCGTTGCCGGGTGCATTGAGTTAACATGCAATATTACATGTATATACACACATAAACCGGCTATGAAGTCGAAATTTTCAAATTTTTAGATTTCGTTCCTTAGCCGGGTGCTTTGAATTCAAATGCTTTTTTTCACGTATATACACGTATGAACCGGCTATGAAGTCGAAATTTTCCAATTTTTAGATTTCGTTCCATTGCCGGGTGAATTGAATTAACATGCATTTTTACATGTATATACACACATAAACCGGCAAAGAAGGCCAAATATTCAAATATTTAGATTTCGTTCCGTTGCGGGGTGGATTGAGTTAACATGCAATATTACACGTATATACACACATAAACCAGCTAGGAAGTCCAAACTTTCAAATTTTTAGATTTCTTTCCGTTGCCGGGTGCATTGAGTTAACATACAATATTACATGTAAATACACACATATACCGGCTATGAAGTCGAAATTTTCAAATTTTTAGATTTCGTTCCATTGCCGCGTGGATTGAATTAAAATGCATTTTTACATGTATATACACACCTAAACTGGCAAGGAAGGCCAAATTTTCAAATTTTTAGATTTCGTTCCGTTGCCGGGTGGATTGAGTAAACATGCAATATTACACGTATATACACGCATAAACCGGCTATGAAGTCGAAATTTTCAAATTTTTAGATTTCGTTCCACTGCCAGGTGGATTGAATTAACATGCATTTTTACACGTTTATACACGCATAAACCGTCTATGAAGTCAAAATTTTCAAATTTTTAGATTTCGTTCCGTTGGGGGGTGGATTGAATTAACAAGCAATATTACACGTATATATACACATAAACCAGCTAGGAAGTCCAAACTTTCAAATTTTTAGATTTCTTTCCGTTGCCGGGTGCATTGAGTTAACATACAATATTACATGTAAATACACACATATACCGGCTATGAAGTCGAAATTTTCAAATTTTTAGATTTCGTTCCATTGCCGCGTGGATTGAATTAAAATGCATTTTTACATGTATATACACGCATAAACCGGCTATGAAGTCGAAATTTTCAAATTTTTAGATTTCGTTCCACTGCCGGGTGGATTGAATTAACATGCATTTTTACACGTTTATACACGCAGAAACCGTCTATGAAGTCAAAATTTTCAAATTTTTAGATTTCGTTCCGTTGCGGGGTGGATTGAATTAACAAGCAATATTACACGTATATATACACATAAACCAGCTAGGAAGTCCAAATTTTCAAATTTTTAGATTTCGTTCCGTTGATGGGTGCATTGAGTTAACATGCAATATTACATGTATATATACACATAAACCAGCTAGGAAGTCCAAATTTTCAAATTTTTAGATTTCGTTCCGTTGCTGGGTGCATTGAGTTAACATGCAATATTACATGTATATACACACATAAACCGGCTATGAAGTCGAAATTTTCAAATTTTTAGATTTCGTTCCATTGCCGCGTGGATTGAATTAAAATGCATTTTTACATGTATATACACACATAAACCGGCAAAGAAGGCCAAATATTTAAATATTTAGATTTCGTTCCGTTGCGGGGTGGAATGAGTTAACATGCAATATTACACGTATATACACGCATAAACCGGCTAAGAAGTCGAAATTTTCAAATTTTTAGATTTCGTTCCATAGCCGGGTGCTTTGAATTGAAATGCTTTTTTCTCGTATAAACACATATAAACCGGATTGAATTAACATGCATTTTTACACGTATATACACACATAAACCGGCAAAGAAGGCCAAATTTTCAAATATTTAGATTTCGTTCCGTTGCCGGGTGGATTGAGTTATCATGCATTTTTACACGTATATACACACATAACCCGGCAAAGAAGTCGAAATTTTCAAATTTTTAGATTTCGTTCCATAGCCGGGTGCATTGAATTCAAATGCTTTTTTCTCGTATATACACGCATAAACCGGCAAAGAAGGCCAAATTTTCAAATTTTTAGTTTTCGTTCCATAGCCGGGTGGTTTGAATTCAAATGCTTTTTTTCACGTATATACACATATAAACCGGCAAAGAAGGCCAAATATTCAAATATTTAGATTTCGTTCCGTTGCGGGGTGGATTGAGTTAACATGCAATATTACACGTATATACACACATAAACCAGCTAGTAAGTCCAAACTTTCAAATTTTTAGATTTCTTTCCGTTGCCGGGTGCATTGAGTTAACATACAATATTACATGTAAATATACACATAAACCGGCTCTGAAGTCGAAATTTTCAAATTTTTAGATTTCGTTCCATTGCCGCGTGGATTGAATTAAAATGCATTTTTACATGTATATACACACCTAAACTGGCAAGGAAGGCCAAATTTTCAAATTTTTAGATTTCGTTCCGTTGCCGGGTGGATTGAGTAAACATGCAATATTACACGTATATACACGCATAAACCGGCTATGAAGTCGAAATTTTCAAATTTTTAGATTTCGTTCCACTGCCGGGTGGATTGAATTAACATGCATTTTACACGTTTATACACGCAGAAACCGTCTATGAAGTCAAAATTTTCAAATTTTTAGATTTCGTTCCGTTGCGGGGTGGATTGAATTAACAAGCAATATTACACGTATATATACACATAAACCAGCTAGGAAGTCCAAATTTTCAAATTTTTAGATTTCGTTCCGTTGATGGGTGCATTGAGTTAACATGCAATATTACATGTATATACGCACATAAACCGGCTATGAAGTCGAAATTTTCAAATTTTTAGATTTCGTTCCATTCCCGCGTGGAATGAATTAAAATGCATTTTTACATGTATATACACACCTAAACTGGCTATGAAGTCGAATTTTCAAATTTTTAGATTTCGTTCCATTGCCGCGTGGATTGAATTAAAATGCATTTTTACATGTATATACACACATAAACCGGCAAAGAAGGCCAAATTTTCAAATATTTAGATTTCGTTCCGTTGCCGGGTGGATTGAGTTATCATGCATTTTTACACGTATATACACACATAACCCGGCAAAGAAGTCGAAATTTTCAAATTTTTAGATTTCGTTCCTTAGCCGGGTGCTTGAATTCAAATGCTTTTTTTCACGTATATACACGTATAAACCGGCTAATGAAGGCCGAAATTTTCCAATTTTTAGATTTCGTTCCATTGCCGGGTGGAATTGAATTAACATGCATTTTTTACATGTATATACACACATAAACCGGCAAAGAAGGCCAAATATTCAAATATTTAGATTTCGTTCCGTTGCTGGGTGGATTGAGTTAACATGCAATATTACACGTATATACACACATAAACCAGCTAGGAAGTTCAAACTTTCAAATTTTTAGATTTCTTTCCGTTGCCGGGTGCATTGAGTTAACATACAATATTACATGTAAATACACACATAAACCGGCTATGAAGTCGAAATTTTCAAATTTTTAGATTTCGTTCCATTGCCGCGTCGGATTGAATTAAAATGCATTTTTACATGTATATACACACCTAAACTGGCAAGGAAGGTCCAAATTTCAAATTTTTAGATTTCGTTCCGTTGCCGGGTGGATTGAGTAAACATGCAATATTACAGTATATACACGCATAAACCGGCTATGAAGTCGAAATTTTCAAATTTTTAGATTTCGTTCCACTGCCGGGTGGATTGAATTAACATGCATTTTTACACGTTTATACACGCAGAAACCGTCTATGAAGTCAAAATTTTCAAATTTTTAGATTTCGTTCCGTTGCGGGGTGGCTGAATTAACAAGCAATATACACGTATATATACACATAAACCAGCTAGGAAGTCCAAATTTTCAAATTTTTAGATTTCGTTCCGTTGATGGGTGCATTGAGTTAACATGCAATATTACATGTATATACGCACATAAACCGGCTATGAAGTTCGAAATTTTCAAATTTTAGATTTCGTTCCATTCCCGCGTGGAATGAATTAAAATGCATTTTTACATGTATATACACACCTAAACTGGCTATGAAGTCGAATTTTCAAATTTTTTAGATTTCGTTCCATTGCCGCGTGGATTGAATTAAATGCATTTTTACATGTATATACACACATAAACCGGCAAAGAAGGCCAAATTTTCAAATATTTAGATTTCGTTCCGTTGCCGGGTGGATTGAGTTATCATGCATTTTTACACGTATATACACCACATAACCCGGCAAAGAAGTCGAAATTTTCAAATTTTTAGATTTCGTTCCTTAGCCGGGTGCTTTGAATTCAAATGCTTTTTTTCACGTATATACACGTATAAACCGGCTATGAAGTCGAAATTTCCAATTTTTAGATTTCGTTCCATTGCCGGGTGAATTGAATTAACATGCATTTTTACATGTATATACACACATAAACCGGCAAAGAAGGCCCAAATATTCAAATATTTAGATTTCGTTCCGTTGCTGGGTGGATTGAGTTAACATGCAATATTACACGTATATACACACATAAACCAGCTAGGAAGTTCAAACTTTCAAATTTTTAGATTTCTTTCCGTTGCCGGGTGCATTGAGTTAACATACAATATTACATGTAATACACACATAAACCGGCTATGAAGTCGAAATTTTCAAATTTTTAGATTTCGTTCCATTGCCGCGTCGATTGAATTAAAATGCATTTTTACATGTATATACACACCTAAACTGGCAAGGAAGGTCAAATTTTCAAATTTTTAGATTTCGTTCCGTTGCCGGGTGGATTGAGTAAACATGCAATATTACACGTATATACACGCATAAACCGGCTATGAAGTCGAAATTTTCATATTTTTAGATTTCGTTCCATTGCCGGGTGGATTAAATTAACATGCAATATTACACGAATATACACACATAAACCAGCTAGGAAGTCCAAATTTTCATATTTTTAGATTTCGTTCCATAGCCGGGTGCTTTGAATTCAAATGCTTTTTTTTTACGTATATACACGCATAAACCGGCTATGAATTCGATATTTTCAAATTTTTAGATTTCTTTCTGTTGCCGGGTGGATTGAATTAACATGCATTTTTACATGTATATACACACATAAACCGGCAAAGAAGGCCAAATTTTCAAATATTTAGATTTCGTTCCGTTGCCGGGTGGATTGAGTTAACATGCAATATTACACGTATATACACGCATAAACCGGCTATGAAGTCGAAATTTTCATATTTTTAGATTTCGTTCCATTGCCGGGTGGATTAAATTAACATGCAATATTACACGAATATACACACATAAACCAGCTAGGAAGGCCAAATTTTCATATTTTTAGATTTCGTTCCATAGCCGGGTGCTTTGAATTCAAATGCTTTTTTTTACGTATATACACGCATAAACCGGCTATGAATTCGATATTTTCAAATTTTTAGATTTCTTTCTGTTGCCGGGTGGATTGAATTAACATGCATTTTTACATGTATATACACACATAAACCGGCAAAGAAGGCCAAATTTTCAAATATTTAGATTTCGTTCCGTTGCCGGGTGGATTGAGTTAACATGCAATATTACACGTATATACACGCATAAACCCGCTATGAAGTCGAAATTTCATATTTTTAGATTTCGTTCCATTGCCGGGTGGATTAAATTAACATGCAATATTACACGAATATACACACATAAACCAGCTAGGAAGTCCAAATTTTCATATTTTAGATTTCGTTCCATAGCCGGGTGCTTGAATTCAAATGCTTTTTTTTACGTATATACACGCATAAACCGGCTATGAATTCGATATTTTCAAATTTTTAGATTTCTTTCTGTTGCCGGGTGGATTGAATTAACATGCATTTTTACATGTATATACACACATAAACCGGCAAAGAAGGCCAAATTTTCAAAATATTTAGATTTCGTTCCGTTGCCGGGTGGATTGAGTTAACATGCAATATTACACGTATATACACGCATAAACCGGCTATGAAGTCGAAATTTTCATATTTTTAGATTTCGTTCCATTGCGGGTGGATTAAATTAACATGCAATATTACACGAATATACACACATAAACCAGCTAGGAAGGCCAAATTTTCATATTTTTAGATTTCGTTCCATAGCCGGGTGCTTTGAATTTCAAATGCTTTTTTTTACGTATATACACGCATAAACCGGCTATGAATTCGATATTTTCAAATTTTTAGATTTCTTTCTGTTGCCGGGTGGATTGAATTAACATGCATTTTTACATGTATATACACACATAAACCGGCAAAGAAGGCCAAATTTTCAAATATTTAGATTTCGTTCCGTTGCCGGGTGGATTGAGTTAACATGCAATATTACACGTATATACACGCATAAACCCGCTATGAAGTCGAAATTTCATATTTTTAGATTTCGTTCCATTGCCGGGTGGATTAAATTAACATGCAATATTACACGAATATACACACATAAACCAGCTAGGAAGTCCAAATTTTCATATTTTTAGATTTCGTTCCGTTGCCGGGTGCTTTGAATTCAAATGCTTTTTTTTACGTATATACACGCATAAACCGGCTATGAATTCGATATTTTCAAATTTTTAGATTTCTTTCTGTTGCCGGGTGGATTGAATTAACATGCATTTTTACATGTATATACACACATAAACCGGCAAAGAAGTCCAAATTTTCAAATATTTAGATTTCGTTCCCGTTGCCGGGTGGATTGAGTTAACATGCAATATTAACGTATATACACGCATAAACCGTCTATGAAGTCAATATTTTCAAATTTTAGATTTCGTTCCAGTGCCGGGGTGGATTGAATTAACATGCAATATTACACGTATATATACACATAAACCGCTAGGAAGTCCAAATTTTCAAATTTTTAGATTTCGTTCCGTTGCCGGGTGCATTGAATTAACATGCAATATTACACGTATATACACACATAAACCAGCATAGAAGTCCAAATTTTCAAATTTTTAGATTTCGTTCCACTGCCGGGTGGATTGAATCAACATGCAATATTACACGTATATACACACATAAACCAGCATAGAAGTCCAAATTTTCAAATTTTTAGATTTCGTTCCACTGCCGGGAGGATTGAATTAACATGCATTTTTACACGTTTATACACGCATAAACCGTCTATGAAGTCAAAATTTTCAAATTTTTAGATTTCGTTCCATTGCTGGGTGGATTGAATTAACATGCAATATTACACGTATATATACACATAAACCAGCTAGGAAGTCCAAATTTTCAAATTTTTAGATTTTGTTCCGTTGCCGGGTGCATTGAGTTAACATGCAATATTACTTGTATATACACACATAACCGGCTATGAAGTCTAAATTTTCAAATTTTTAGAGTTCGTTTCATTGCCGCGTGGATTGAATTAAAATCCTTTTTTACATGTATATACACACATAAACTGGCAAGGAAGGCCAAATTTTCAATTTTTTAGATTTCGTTCCATTGCCGGGTGGATTGAGTTAACATGCAATATTACACGTATATACACGCATAAACCGGCTATGAAGTCGAAATTTTCAAATTTTTAGATTTCGTTCCACTGCCGGGTGGATTGAATTAACATGCATTTTTACACGTCTATACACACATAAACCAGCTTAGAAGTCAAATTTTCAAATTTTTAGATTTCGTTCCGTTGCGGGGTGGATTGAATTAACATGCATTTTTACACGTATATACACACAAAAACCGGCTAAGAAGTCGTAATTTTCAAATTTTTAGATTTCGTTCCATAGCCGGGTGCTTTGAATTCAAATGCTTTTTTCTCGTATAAACATATATAAACCGGCTAAGAAGTCAAAATTTTCAAATTTTTAGATTTCGTTCCGTTGCCGGGTGGATTGAGTTAACATGCAATATTACACGTATATACACGCATAAACCGGCTATGAAGTCGAAATTTCAAATTTTTAGATTTCGTTCCACTGCCGGGTGGATTGAATTAACATGCATTTTTACACGTTTATACACGCAGAAACCGTCTATGAAGTCAAAATTTTCAAATTTTTAGATTTCGTTCCGTTGCGGGGTGGATTGAATTAACAGCAATATTACACGTATATATACACATAAACCAGCTAGGAAGTCCAAATTTTCAAATTTTTAGATTTCGTTCCGTTGATGGGTGCATTGAGTTAACATGCAATATTACATGTATATACGCACATAAACCGGCTATGAAGTCGAAATTTTCAAATTTTTAGATTTCGTTCCATTCCCGCGTGGAATGAATTAAAATGCATTTTTACATGTATATACACACCTAAACTGGCTATGAAGTCGAATTTTCAAATTTTTAGATTTCGTTCCATTGCCGCGTGGATTGAATTAAAATGCATTTTTACATGTATATACACACATAAACCGGCAAAGAAGGCCAAATTTTCAAATATTTAGATTTCGTTCCGTTGCCGGGTGGATTGAGTTATCATGCATTTTTACACGTATATACACACATAACCCGGCAAAGAAGTCGAAATTTTCAAATTTTTAGATTTCGTTCCTTAGCCGGGTGCTTTGAATTCAAATGCTTTTTTTCACGTATATACACGTATAAACCGGCTATGAAGTCGAAATTTTCCAATTTTTAGATTTCGTTCCATTGCCGGGTGAATTGAATTAACATGCATTTTTACATGTATATACACACATAAACCGGCAAAGAAGGCCAAATATTCAAATATTTAGATTTCGTTCCGTTGCTGGGTGGATTGAGTTAACATGCAATATTACACGTATATACACACATAAACCAGCTAGGAAGTTCAAACTTTCAAATTTTTAGATTTCTTTCCGTTGCCGGGTGCATTGAGTTAACATACAATATTACATGTAAATACACACATAAACCGGCTATGAAGTCGAAATTTTCAAATTTTTAGATTTCGTTCCATTGCCGCGTCGATTGAATTAAAATGCATTTTTACATGTATATACACACCTAAACTGGCAAGGAAGGTCAAATTTTCAAATTTTTAGATTTCGTTCCGTTGCCGGGTGGATTGAGTAAACATGCAATATTACACGTATATACACGCATAAACCGGCTATGAAGTCGAAATTTTCATATTTTTAGATTTCGTTCCATTGCCGGGTGGATTAAATTAACATGCAATATTACACGAATATACACACATAAACCAGCTAGGAAGTCCAAATTTTCATATTTTTAGATTTCGTTCCATAGCCGGGTGCTTTGAATTCAAATGCTTTTTTTTACGTATATACACGCATAAACCGGCTATGAATTCGATATTTTCAAATTTTTAGATTTCTTTCTGTTGCCGGGTGGATTGAATTAACATGCATTTTTACATGTATATACACACATAAACCGGCAAAGAAGGCCAAATTTTCAAATATTTAGATTTCGTTCCGTTGCCGGGTGGATTGAGTTAACATGCAATATTACACGTATATACACGCATAAACCGGCTATGAAGTCGAAATTTTCATATTTTTAGATTTCGTTCCATTGCCGGGTGGATTAAATTAACATGCAATATTACACGAATATACACACATAAACCAGCTAGGAAGGCCAAATTTTCATATTTTTAGATTTCGTTCCATAGCCGGGTGCTTTGAATTCAAATGCTTTTTTTTACGTATATACACGCATAAACCGGCTATGAATTCGATATTTTCAAATTTTTAGATTTCTTTCTGTTGCCGGGTGGATTGAATTAACATGCATTTTTACATGTATATACACACATAAACCGGCAAAGAAGGCCAAATTTTCAAATATTTAGATTTCGTTCCGTTGCCGGGTGGATTGAGTTAACATGCAATATTACACGTATATACACGCATAAACCCGCTATGAAGTCGAAATTTTCATATTTTTAGATTTCGTTCCATTGCCGGGTGGATTAAATTAACATGCAATATTACACGAATATACACACATAAACCAGCTAGGAAGTCCAAATTTTCATATTTTTAGATTTCGTTCCATAGCCGGGTGCTTTGAATTCAAATGCTTTTTTTTACGTATATACACGCATAAACCGGCTATGAATTCGATATTTTCAAATTTTTAGATTTCTTTCTGTTGCCGGGTGGATTGAATTAACATGCATTTTTACATGTATATACACACATAAACCGGCAAAGAAGGCCAAATTTTCAAATATTTAGATTTCGTTCCGTTGCCGGGTGGATTGAGTTAACATGCAATATTACACGTATATACACGCATAAACCGGCTATGAAGTCGAAATTTTCATATTTTTAGATTTCGTTCCATTGCCGGGTGGATTAAATTAACATGCAATATTACACGAATATACACACATAAACCAGCTAGGAAGGCCAAATTTTCATATTTTTAGATTTCGTTCCATAGCCGGGTGCTTTGAATTCAAATGCTTTTTTTTACGTATATACACGCATAAACCGGCTATGAATTCGATATTTTCAAATTTTTAGATTTCTTTCTGTTGCCGGGTGGATTGAATTAACATGCATTTTTACATGTATATACACACATAAACCGGCAAAGAAGGCCAAATTTTCAAATATTTAGATTTCGTTCCGTTGCCGGGTGGATTGAGTTAACATGCAATATTACACGTATATACACGCATAAACCCGCTATGAAGTCGAAATTTTCATATTTTTAGATTTCGTTCCATTGCCGGGTGGATTAAATTAACATGCAATATTACACGAATATACACACATAAACCAGCTAGGAAGTCCAAATTTTCATATTTTTAGATTTCGTTCCGTTGCCGGGTGCTTTGAATTCAAATGCTTTTTTTTACGTATATACACGCATAAACCGGCTATGAATTCGATATTTTCAAATTTTTAGATTTCTTTCTGTTGCCGGGTGGATTGAATTAACATGCATTTTTACATGTATATACACACATAAACCGGCAAAGAAGTCCAAATTTTCAAATATTTAGATTTCGTTCCGTTGCCGGGTGGATTGAGTTAACATGCAATATTACACGTATATACACGCATAAACCGTCTATGAAGTCAATATTTTCAAATTTTTAGATTTCGTTCCAGTGCCGGGTGGATTGAATTAACATGCAATATTACACGTAATATACACATAAACCAGCTAGGAAGTCCAATTTTCAAATTTTTAGTTTCGTTCCGTTGCCGGGTGCATTGAATTAACATGCAATATTACACGTATATACACACATAAACCCGCATAGAAGTCCAAATTTTCAAATTTTTAGATTTCGGTTCCACTGCGGGTGGATTGACTAACATGCAATATTACACGTATATACACACATAAACCAGATAGAAGTCCAAATTTTCAAATTTTTAGATTTCGTTCCACTGCCGGGTGGATTGAATCAACATGCAATATTACACGTATATACACACATAAACCAGCATAGAAGTCCAAATTTTCAAATTTTAGATTTCGTTCCACTGCCGGGAGGATTGAATTAACATGCATTTTTACACGTTTATACACGCATAAACCGTCTATGAAGTCAAAATTTTCAAATTTTTAGATTTCGTTCCATTGCTGGGTGGATTGAATTAACATGCAATATTACACGTATATATACACATAAACCAGCTAGGAAGTCCAAATTTCAAATTTTTAGATTTTGTTCCGTTGCCGGGTGCATTGAGTTAACATGCAATATTACTGTATATACACACATAACCGGCTATGAAGTCTAAATTTTCAAATTTTTAGAGTTCGTTTCATTGCCGCGTGGATTGAATTAAAATCCTTTTTTACATGTATATACACACATAAACTGGCAAGGAAGGCCAAATTTTCAATTTTTTAGATTTCGTTCCATTGCCGGGTGGATTGAGTTAACATGCAATATTACACGTATATACACGCATAAACCGGCTTAGAAGTCGAAATTTTCAAATTTTTAGATTTCGTTCCACTGCCGGGTGGATTGAATTAACATGCATTTTTACACGTCTATACACACATAAACCAGCTTAGAAGTCCAAATTTTCAAATTTTTAGATTTCGTTCCGTTGCGGGGTGGATTGAATTAACATGCATTTTTACACGTATATACACACAAAAACCGGCTAAGAAGTCGTAATTTTCAAATTTTTAGATTTCGTTCCATAGCCGGGTGCTTTGAATTCAAATGCTTTTTTCTCGTATAAACATATATAAACCGGCTAAGAAGTCAAAATTTTCAAATTTTTAGATTTCGTTCCGTTGCCGGGTGGATTGAGTAAACATGCAATATTACACGTATATACACGCATAAACCGGCTATGAAGTCGAAATTTTCAAATTTTTAGATTTCGTTCCACTGCCGGGTGGATTGAATTAACATGCATTTTTACACGTTTATACACGCAGAAACCGTCTATGAAGTCAAAATTTTCAAATTTTTAGATTTCGTTCCGTTGCGGGGTGGATTGAATTAACAAGCAATATTACACGTATATATACACATAAACCAGCTAGGAAGTCCAAATTTTCAAATTTTTAGATTTCGTTCCGTTGATGGGTGCATTGAGTTAACATGCAATATTACATGTATATACGCACATAAACCGGCTATGAAGTCGAAATTTTCAAATTTTTAGATTTCGTTCCATTCCCGCGTGGAATGAATTAAAATGCATTTTTACATGTATATACACACCTAAACTGGCTATGAAGTCGAATTTTCAAATTTTTAGATTTCGTTCCATTGCCGCGTGGATTGAATTAAAATGCATTTTTACATGTATATACACACATAAACCGGCAAAGAAGGCCAAATTTTCAAATATTTAGATTTCGTTCCGTTGCCGGGTGGATTGAGTTATCATGCATTTTTACACGTATATACACACATAACCCGGCAAAGAAGTCGAAATTTTCAAATTTTTAGATTTCGTTCCTTAGCCGGGTGCTTTGAATTCAAATGCTTTTTTTCACGTATATACACGTATAAACCGGCTATGAAGTCGAAATTTTCCAATTTTTAGATTTCGTTCCATTGCCGGGTGAATTGAATTAACATGCATTTTTACATGTATATACACACATAAACCGGCAAAGAAGGCCAAATATTCAAATATTTAGATTTCGTTCCGTTGCTGGGTGGATTGAGTTAACATGCAATATTACACGTATATACACACATAAACCAGCTAGGAAGTTCAAACTTTCAAATTTTAGATTTCTTTCCGTTGCCGGGTGCATTGAGTTAACATACAATATTACATGTAAATACACACATAAACCGGCTATGAAGTCGAAATTTTCAAATTTTTAGATTTCGTTCCATTGCCGCGTCGATTGAATTAAAATGCATTTTTACATGTATATACACACCTAAACTGGCAAGGAAGGTCAAATTTTCAAATTTTTAGATTTCGTTCCGTTGCCGGGTGGATTGAGTAAACATGCAATATTACACGTATATACACGCATAAACCGGCTATGAAGTCGAAATTTTCATATTTTTAGATTTCGTTCCATTGCCGGGTGGATTAAATTAACATGCAATATTACACGAATATACACACATAAACCAGCTAGGAAGTCCAAATTTTCATATTTTTAGATTTCGTTCCATAGCCGGGTGCTTTGAATTCAAATGCTTTTTTTTACGTATATACACGCATAAACCGGCTATGAATTCGATATTTTCAAATTTTTAGATTTCTTTCTGTTGCCGGGTGGATTGAATTAACATGCATTTTACATGTATATACACACATAAACCGGCAAAGAAGGCCAAATTTTCAAATATTTAGATTTCGTTCCGTTGCCGGGTGGATTGAGTTAACATGCAATATTACACGTATATACACGCATAAACCGGCTATGAAGTCGAAATTTTCATATTTTTAGATTTCGTTCCATTGCCGGGTGGATTAAATTAACATGCAATATTACACGAATATACACACATAAACCAGCTAGGAAGGCCAAATTTTCATATTTTTAGATTTCGTTCCATAGCCGGGTGCTTTGAATTCAAATGCTTTTTTTTACGTATATACACGCATAAACCGGCTATGAATTCGATATTTTCAAATTTTTAGATTTCTTTCTGTTGCCGGGTGGATTGAATTAACATGCATTTTTACATGTATATACACACATAAACCGGCAAAGAAGGCCAAATTTTCAAATATTTAGATTTCGTTCCGTTGCCGGGTGGATTGAGTTAACATGCAATATTACACGTATATACACGCATAAACCCGCTATGAAGTCGAAATTTTCATATTTTTAGATTTCGTTCCATTGCCGGGTGGATTAAATTAACATGCAATATTACACGAATATACACACATAAACCAGCTAGGAAGTCCAAATTTTCATATTTTTAGATTTCGTTCCATAGCCGGGTGCTTTGAATTCAAATGCTTTTTTTTACGTATATACACGCATAAACCGGCTATGAATTCGATATTTTCAAATTTTTAGATTTCTTTCTGTTGCCGGGTGGATTGAATTAACATGCATTTTTACATGTATATACACACATAAACCGGCAAAGAAGTCCAAATTTTCAAATATTTAGATTTCGTTCCGTTGCCGGGTGGATTGAGTTAACATGCAATATTACACGTATATACACGCATAAACCGGCTATGAAGTCGAAATTTTCATATTTTTAGATTTCGTTCCATTGCCGGGTGGATTAAATTAACATGCAATATTACACGAATATACACACATAAACCAGCTAGGAAGGCCAAATTTTCATATTTTTAGATTTCGTTCCATAGCCGGGTGCTTTGAATTCAAATGCTTTTTTTTACGTATATACACGCATAAACCGGCTATGAATTCGATATTTTCAAATTTTTAGATTTCTTTCTGTTGCCGGGTGGATTGAATTAACATGCATTTTTACATGTATATACACACATAAACCGGCAAAGAAGGCCAAATTTTCAAATATTTAGATTTCGTTCCGTTGCCGGGTGGATTGAGTTAACATGCAATATTACACGTATATACACGCATAAACCCGCTATGAAGTCGAAATTTTCATATTTTTAGATTTCGTTCCATTGCCGGGTGGATTAAATTAACATGCAATATTACACGAATATACACACATAAACCAGCTAGGAAGTCCAAATTTTCATATTTTTAGATTTCGTTCCGTTGCCGGGTGCTTTGAATTCAAATGCTTTTTTTTACGTATATACACGCATAAACCGGCTATGAATTCGATATTTTCAAATTTTTAGATTTCTTTCTGTTGCCGGGTGGATTGAATTAACATGCATTTTTACATGTATATACACACATAAACCGGCAAAGAAGTCCAAATTTTCAAATATTTAGATTTCGTTCCGTTGCCGGGTGGATTGAGTTAACATGCAATATTACACGTATATACACGCATAAACCGTCTATGAAGTCAATATTTTCAAATTTTTAGATTTCGTTCCAGTGCCGGGTGGATTGAATTAACATGCAATATTACACGTATATATACACATAAACCAGCTAGGAAGTCCAAATTTTCAAATTTTTAGATTTCGTTCCGTTGCCGGGTGCATTGAATTAACATGCAATATTACACGTACATACACACATAAACCAGCATAGAAGTCCAAATTTTCAAATTTTTAGATTTCGTTCCACTGCCGGGTGGATTGAATCAACATGCAATATTACACGTATATACACACATAAACCAGCATAGAAGTCCAAATTTTCAAATTTTTAGATTTCGTTCCACTGCCGGGAGGATTGAATTAACATGCATTTTTACACGTTTATACACGCATAAACCGTCTATGAAGTCAAAATTTTCAAATTTTTAGATTTCGTTCCATTGCTGGGTGGATTGAATTAACATGCAATATTACACGTATATATACACATAAACCAGCTAGGAAGTCCAAATTTTCAAATTTTTAGATTTTGTTCCGTTGCCGGGTGCATTGAGTTAACATGCAATATTACTTGTATATACACACATAAACCGGCTATGAAGTCTAAATTTTCAAATTTTTAGAGTTCGTTTCATTGCCGCGTGGATTGAATTAAAATCCTTTTTTACATGTATATACACACATAAACTGGCAAGGAAGGCCAAATTTTCAATTTTTTAGATTTCGTTCCATTGCCGGGTGGATTGAGTTAACATGCAATATTACACGTATATACACGCATAAACCGGCTTAGAAGTCGAAATTTTCAAATTTTTAGATTTCGTTCCACTGCCGGGTGGATTGAATTAACATGCATTTTTACACGTCTATACACACATAAACCAGCTTAGAAGTCCAAATTTTCAAATTTTTAGATTTCGTTCCGTTGCGGGGTGGATTGAATTAACATGCATTTTTACACGTATATACACACAAAACCGGCTAAGAAGTCGTAATTTTCAAATTTTTAGATTTCGTTCCATAGCCGGGTGCTTTGATTCAAATGCTTTTTTCTCGTATAAACATATATAAACCGGCTAAGAAGTCAAAATTTTCAAATTTTTAGATTTCGTTCCATTGCCGGGTGGATTGTATTAACATGCAATATTACACGTATATACACACATAAACCAGCTAGGAAGTCCAAACTTTCAAATTTTAGATTTCTTTCCGTTGCCGGGTGCATTGAGTTAACATACAATATTACATGAATATACACACATAAACCGGCTATGAAGTCGAAATTTTCAAATTTTTAGATTTCGTTCCATTGCCGCGTGGATTGAATTAAAATGCATTTTTACATGTATATACACACCTAAACTGGCAAGGAAGGCCAAATTTTCAAATTTTTAGATTTCGTTCCGTTGCCGGGTGGATTGAGTAAACATGCAATATTACACGTATATACACGCATAAACCGGCTATGAAGTCGAAATTTTCAAATTTTTAGATTTCGTTCCACTGCCGGGTGGATTGAATTAACATGCATTTTTACACGTTTATACACGCATAAACCGTCTAAGAAGTCAAAATTTTCAAATTTTTAGATTTCGTTCCGTTGGGGGTGGATTGAATTAACAAGCAATATTACACGTATATACACATAAACCAGCTAGGAAGTCCAAATTTTCAAATTTTTAGATTCGTTCCGTTGCCGGGTGCATTGAGTTAACATGCAATATTACACGTATATACACACATAAACCAGCTAGGAAGGCCAAATTTTCAAATTTTTAGATTTCGTTCCGTTGCCGGGTGGATTGAGTAAACATGCAATATTACACGTATATACACGCATAAACCGGCTATGAAGTCGAAATTTTCAAATTTTTAGATTTCGTTCCACTGCCGGGTGGATTGAATTAACATGCATTTTTACACGTTTATACACGCATAAACCGTCTAAGAAGTCAAAATTTTCAAATTTTTAGATTTCGTTCCGTTGGGGGGTGGATTGAATTAACAAGCAATATTACACGTATATATACACATAAACCAGCTAGGAAGTCCAAATTTTCAAATTTTTAGATTTCGTTCCGTTGCTGGGTGCATTGAGTTAACATGCAATATTACACGTATATACACACATAAACCAGCTAGGAAGTTCAAACTTTCAAATTTTTAGATTTCTTTCCGTTGCCGGGTGCATTGAGTTAACATACAATATTACATGTAAATACACACATAAACCGGCTATGAAGTCGAAATTTTCAAATTTTTAGATTTCGTTCCATTGCCGCGTCGATTGAATTAAAATGCATTTTTACATGTATATACACACCTAAACTGGCAAGGAAGGTCAAATTTTCAAATTTTTAGATTTCGTTCCGTTGCCGGGTGGATTGAGTAAACATGCAATATTACACGTATATACACGCATAAACCGGCTATGAAGAACGAAATTTTCATATTTTTAGATTTCGTTCCATTGCCGGGTGGATTAAATTAACATGCAATATTACACGAATATACACACATAAACCAGCTAGGAAGTCCAAATTTTCATATTTTTAGATTTCGTTCCATAGCCGGGTGCTTTGAATTCAAATGCTTTTTTTTACGTATATACACGCATAAACCGGCTATGAATTCGATATTTTCAAATTTTAGATTTCTTTCTGTTGCCGGGTGGATTGAATTAACATGCATTTTTACATGTATATACACACATAAACCGGCAAAGAAGGCCAAATTTTCAAATATTTAGATTTCGTTCCGTTGCCGGGTGGATTGAGTTAACATGCAATATTACACGTATATACACGCATAAACCGGCTATGAAGTCGAAATTTTCATATTTTTAGATTTCGTTCCATTGCCGGGTGGATTAAATTAACATGCAATATTACACGAATATACACACATAAACCAGCTAGGAAGGCCAAATTTTCATATTTTTAGATTTCGTTCCATAGCCGGGTGCTTTGAATTCAAATGCTTTTTTTTACGTATATACACGCATAAACCGGCTATGAATTCGATATTTTCAAATTTTTAGATTTCTTTCTGTTGCCGGGTGGATTGAATTAACATGCATTTTTACATGTATATACACACATAAACCGGCAAAGAAGGCCAAATTTTCAAATATTTAGATTTCGTTCCGTTGCCGGGTGGATTGAGTTAACATGCAATATTACACGTATATACACGCATAAACCCGCTATGAAGTCGAAATTTTCATATTTTTAGATTTCGTTCCATTGCCGGGTGGATTAAATTAACATGCAATATTACACGAATATACACACATAAACCAGCTAGGAAGTCCAAATTTTCATATTTTTAGATTTCGTTCCGTTGCCGGGTGCTTTGAATTCAAATGCTTTTTTTTACGTATATACACGCATAAACCGGCTATGAATTCGATATTTTCAAATTTTTAGATTTCTTTCTGTTGCCGGGTGGATTGAATTAACATGCATTTTTACATGTATATACACACATAAACCGGCAAAGAAGTCCAAATTTTCAAATATTTAGATTTCGTTCCGTTGCCGGGTGGATTGAGTTAACATGCAATATTACACGTATATACACGCATAAACCGTCTATGAAGTCAATATTTTCAAATTTTTAGATTTCGTTCCAGTGCCGGGTGGATTGAATTAACATGCAATATTACACGTATATATACACATAAACCAGCTAGGAAGTCCAAATTTTCAAATTTTTAGATTTCGTTCCGTTGCCGGGTGCATTGAATTAACATGCAATATTACACGTATATACACACATAAACCAGCATAGAAGTCCAAATTTTCAAATTTTTAGATTTCGTTCCACTGCCGGGTGGATTGAATCAACATGCAATATTACACGTATATACACACATAAACCAGCATAGAAGTCCAAATTTTCAAATTTTTAGATTTCGTTCCACTGCCGGGTGGATTGAATTAACATGCATTTTTACACGTTTATACACGCATAAACCGTCTATGAAGTCAAAATTTTCAAATTTTTAGATTTCGTTCCATTGCTGGGTGGATTGAATTAACATGCAATATTACACGTATATATACACATAAACCAGCTAGGAAGTCCAAATTTTCAAATTTTTAGATTTTGTTCCGTTGCCGGGTGCATTGAGTTAACATGCAATATTACTTGTATATACACACATAAACCGGCTATGAAGTCTAAATTTTCAAATTTTTAGAGTTCGTTTCATTGCCGCGTGGATTGAATTAAAATCCTTTTTTACATGTATATACACACATAAACTGGCAAGGAAGGCCAAATTTTCAATTTTTTAGATTTCGTTCCATTGCCGGGTGGATTGAGTTAACATGCAATATTACACGTATATACACGCATAAACCGGCTTAGAAGTCGAAATTTTCAAATTTTTAGATTTCGTTCCACTGCCGGGTGGATTGAATTAACATGCATTTTTACACGTCTATACACACATAAACCAGCTTAGAAGTCCAAATTTTCAAATTTTTAGATTTCGTTCCGTTGCGGGGTGGATTGAATTAACATGCATTTTTACACGTATATACACACAAAAACCGGCTAAGAAGTCGTAATTTTCAAATTTTTAGATTTCGTTCCATAGCCGGGTGCTTTGAATTCAAATGCTTTTTTCTCGTATAAACATATATAAACCGGCTAAGAAGTCAAAATTTTCAAATTTTTAGATTTCGTTCCATTGCCGGGTGGATTGTATTAACATGCAATATTACACGTATATACACACATAAACCAGCTAGGAAGTCCAAACTTTCAAATTTTTAGATTTCTTTCCGTTGCCGGGTGCATTGAGTTAACATACAATATTACATGAATATACACACATAAACCGGCTATGAAGTCGAAATTTTCAAATTTTTAGATTTCGTTCCATTGCCGCGTGGATTGAATTAAAATGCATTTTTACATGTATATACACACCTAAACTGGCAAGGAAGGCCAAATTTTCAAATTTTTAGATTTCGTTCCGTTGCCGGGTGGATTGAGTAAACATGCAATATTACACGTATATACACGCATAAACCGGCTATGAAGTCGAAATTTTCAAATTTTTAGATTTCGTTCCACTGCCGGGTGGATTGAATTAACATGCATTTTTACACGTTTATACACGCATAAACCGTCTAAGAAGTCAAAATTTTCAAATTTTTAGATTTCGTTCCGTTGGGGGGTGGATTGAATTAACAAGCAATATTACACGTATATATACACATAAACCAGCTAGGAAGTCCAAATTTTCAAATTTTTAGATTTCGATCCGTTGCTGGGTGCATTGAGTTAACATGCAATATTACATGTATATACACACATAAACCGGCTATGAAGTCGAAATTTTCAAATTTTTAGATTTCGTTCCATTGCCGCGTGGATTGAATTAAAATGCATTTTTACATGTATATACACACCTAAACTGGCAAGGAAGGCCAAATTTTCAAATATTTAGATTTCGTTCCGTTGCCGGGTGGATTGAGTTATCATGCAATATTACACGTATATACACGCATAAACCGGCTATGAAGTCGAAATTTTCTAATTTTTAGATTTCGTTCCATAGCCGGGTGCTTTGAATTCAAATGCATTTTTACACGTATATACACACAAAAACCAGCTAGGAAGTCCAAATTTTCAAATTTTTAGATTTCGTTCCGTTGCCGGGTGCATTGAGTTAACATGCAATATTACATGTATATACACACATAAACCGGCTATGAAGTCGAAATTTTCAAATTTTTAGATTTCGTTCCTTAGCCGGGTGCTTTGAATTCAAATGCTTTTTTTCACGTATATACACGTATAAACCGGCTATGAAGTCGAAATTTTCCAATTTTTAGATTTCGTTCCATTGCCGGGTGAATTGAATTAACATGCATTTTTACATGTATATACACACATAAACCGGCAAAGAAGGCCAAATATTCAAATATTTAGATTTCGTTCCGTTGCGGGGTGGATTGAGTTAACATGCAATATTACACGTATATACACACATAAACCAGCTAGGAAGTCCAAACTTTCAAATTTTTAGATTTCTTTCCGTTGCCGGGTGCATTGAGTTAACATACAATATTACATGTAAATATACACATAAACCGGCTATGAAGTCGAAATTTTCAAATTTTTAGATTTCGTTCCATTGCCGCGTGGATTGAATTAAAATGCATTTTTACATGTATATACACACCTAAACTGGCAAGGAAGGCCAAATTTTCAAATTTTTAGATTTCGTTCCGTTGCCGGGTGGATTGAGTAAACATGCAATATTACACGTATATACACGCATAAACCGGCTATGAAGTCGAAATTTTCAAATTTTTAGATTTTGTTCCACTGCCGGGTGGATTGAATTAACATGCATTTTTACACGTTTATACACGCATAAACCGTCTATGAAGTCAAAATTTTCAAATTTTTAGATTTCGTTCCGTTGCGGGGTGGATTGAATTAACATGCATTTTTACACGTATATACACACATACACCGGCTAGGAAGTCCAAATTTTCAAATTTTTAGATTTCGTTCCATAGCCGGGTGCTTTGAAATCAAATGCTTTTTTTCACGTATATATACGCATAAACCGACTATGAATTCAATATTTTCAAATTTTTAGATTTCGTTCTGTTGCCGGGTGGATTGAATTAACATGCATTTTTACACGTATATACACACATAAACCAGCTAGGAAGTCCAAATTTTCAAATTTTTAGATTTCGTTCCATAGCCGGGTGCTTTGAATTCAAATGCTTTTTTTCACGTATATCACGCATAAACCGGCTAAGAAGTCAAAATTTTCAAATTTTTAGATTTCGTTCCGTTGCGGGGTGGATTGAATTAACAAGCAATATTACACGTATATATACACATAAACCAGCTAGGAAGTCCAAATTTTCAAATTTTTAGATTCGTTCCGTTGCTGGGTGCATTGAGTTAACATGCAATATTACCTGTATATACGCACATAAACCGGCTAGGAAATCCAAACTTTCAAATTTTTAGATTTCGTTCCATTGCCGCGTGGATTGAATTAAAATGCATTTTTACATGTATATACACACCTAAAACTGGCTATGAAGTCGAGTTTTCAAATTTTAGGATTTCGGTCCATTGTCGCGTGGATTGAATTAAAATGCTTTTTACATGTATATACACCATAAACCGGCAAAGAAGGCCAAATATTAAATATTAGATTTCGTTACGTTGCGGGGTGGGAATGAGTTAACATGCAATATTACACGTATATACACGCAGAAACCGGCTAAGAAGTCGAAATTTTCAAATTTTAGATTTCGTTCCATAGCCGGGTGCTTTGAATTGAAATGCTTTTTCTCGGTATAACACATATAAACCGGATTGACTTAACATGCATTTTTACACGTATATACACACATAAACGTGCAAAGAAGGCCAAATTTTCAAATATTTAGATTTCGTTCCATAGCCGGGTGCTTTGAATTCAAATGCTTTTTTTCACGTATATACACGCATAAACCGGCTAAGAAGTCAAAATTTTCAAATTTTTAGATTTCGTTCCGTTGCGGGGTGGATTGAATTAACAAGCAATATTACACGTATATACACATAAACCAGCTAGGAAGTCCAAATTTTCAAATTTTTAGATTTCGTTCCGTTGCTGGGTGCATTGAGTTAACATGCAATATTACCTGTATATACGCACATAACCGGCTAGGAAATCCAAACTTTCAAATTTTTAGATTTCGTTCCATTGCCGCGTGGATTGAATTAAAATGCATTTTTACATGTATATACACACCTAAACTGGCTATGAAGTCGAATTTTCAAATTTTTAGATTTCGGTCCATTGTCGCGTGGATTGAATTAAAATGCATTTTTACATGTATATACACACATAAACCGGCAAAGAAGGCCAAATATTTAAATATTTAGATTTCGTTACGTTGCGGGGTGGAATGAGTTAACATGCAATATTACACGTATATACACGCATAAACCGGCTAAGAAGTCGAAATTTTCAAATTTTTAGATTTCGTTCCATAGCCGGGTGCTTTGAATTGAAATGCTTTTTTCTCGTATAAACACATATAAACCGGATTGACTTAACATGCATTTTTACACGTATATACACACATAAACCGGCAAAGAAGGCCAAATTTTCAAATATTTAGATTTCGTTCCGTTGCCGGGTGGATTGAGTTATCATGCATTTTTTACACGTATATACACACATAACCCGGCAAAGAAGTCGAAATTTTCAAATTTTTAGATTTCGTTCCATAGCCGGGTGCATTGAATTCAAATGCTTTTTTCTCGTATATACACGCATAAACCGGCTATGAAGTCGATATTTTCAAATTATAAGATTTCGTTCCACTGCCGGGTGGAATGAATTAACATGCATTTTTACACGTATATACACACATAACCCGGCAAAGAAGTCGAAATTTTCAAATTTTTAGATTTCGTTCCACTGCCGGGTGGAATGAATTAACATGCATTTTTTACACGTATATACACACATAACCCGGCAAAGAAGTCGAAATTTTCAATTTTAGATTTCGTTCCATTGCCGCGTGGATTGAATTAAAATGCATTTTTACATGTATATACACACCTAACTGGCAAGGAAGGTCAAATTTTCAAAATTTTAGATTTCGTTCCGTTGCCGGGTGGATTGAGTAACATGCAATATTACACGTATGTACACGCATAAACCGCTATGAAGTCGAAATTTTCAAATTTTAGATTTCGTTCCACTGCCGGGTGGATTGAATTAACATGCATTTTTACACGTTTATACACGCATAAACCGTCTATGAAGTCAAATTTCAAATTTTTAGATTTCGTTCCGTTGGGGGGTGGATGAATTAACAAGCAATATTACACGTATATATACACATAACCAGCTAGGAAGTCCAAATTTTCAAATTTTTAGATCGTTCGTTGCCGGGTGGATTGAGTAAACATGCAATATTACACGTATGTACACGCATAAACCGGCTATGAAGTCGAAATTTTCAAATTTTTAGATTTCGTTCCACTGCCGGGTGGATTGAATTAACATGCATTTTTACACGTTTATACACGCATAAACCGTCTATGAAGTCAAAATTTTCAAATTTTTAGATTTCGTTCCGTTGGGGGTGGATTGAATTAACAAGCAATATTACACGTATATATACACATAAACCAGCTAGGAAGTCCAAATTTTCAAATTTTTAGATTTCGTTCCGTTGCTGGGTGCATTGAGTTAACATGCAATATTACATGTATATACACACATAAACCGGCTATGAAGTCGAAATTTTCAAATTTTTAGATTTCGTTCCATTGCCGCGTGGATTGAATTAAAATGCATTTTTACATGTATATACACACATAAACCGGCAAAGAAGGCCAAATTTTCAAATATTTAGATTTCGTTCCGTTGCCGGGTGGATTGAGTTAACATGCAATATTACACGTATATACACGCATAAACCGTCTATGAAGTCAAAATTTTCAAATTTTTAGATTTCGTTCCATTGCCGGGTGGATTAAATTAACATGCAATATTACACGAATATACACACATAAACCAGCTAGGAAGTCCAAATTTTCATATTTTTAGATTTCGTTCCATAGCCGGGTGCTTTGAATTCAAATGCTTTTTTTTACGTATATACACGCATAAACCGGCTATGAATTCGATATTTCAAATTATTAGATTTCTTTCTGTTGCCGGGTGGATTGAATTAACATGCATTTTTACATGTATATACACACATAAACCGGCAAAGAAGGCCAAATTTTCAAATATTTAGATTTCGTTCCGTTGCCGGGTGGATTGAGTTAACATGCAATATTACACGTATATACACGCATAAACCGTCTATGAAGTCAAAATTTTCAAATTTTTAGATTTCGTTCCATTGCCGGGTGGATTGAATTAACATGCAATATTACACGTATATATACACATAAACCAGCTAGGAAGTCCAAATTTTCAAATTTTTAGATTTCGTTCCGTTGCCGGGTGCATTGAATTAACATGCAATATTACACGTATATACACACATAAACCAGCATAGAAGTCCAAATTTTCAAATTTTTAGATTTCGTTCCACTGCCGGGTGGATTGAATTAACATGCAATATTACACGTATATACACACATAAACCAGCATAGAAGTCCAAATTTTCAAATTTTTAGATTTCGTTCCACTGCCGGGTGGATTGAATTAACATGCATTTGACACGTATATACACACATAAACCAGCTAGGAAGTCCAAATTTACATATTTTTAGATTTCGTTCCATAGCCGGGTGGTTTGAATTCAAATGCTTTTTTTCACGTATATACACGCATAAACCGGCTATGAAGTCGATATTTTCAAATTTTTAGATTTCGTTCCATTGCCGGGTGGATTGAATTAACATGCATTTTTACATGTATATACACACATAAACCGGCAAAGAAGGCCAAATTTTCAAATTTTTAGTTTTCGTTCCATAGCCGGGTGGTTTGAATTCAAATGCTTTTTTTCACGTATGTACACGTATATACCGGCTATGAAGTCGAAATTTTCAAATTTTTAGAGTCCATTTCATTGCCGCGTGAATTGAATTAACATGCATTTTTACATGTATGTACACACATAAACCGGCAAAGAAGGCCAAATTTTCAAATATTTAGATTTCGTTCCGTTGCGGGGTGGATTGAGTTAACATGCAATATTACACGTATATACACACATAAACCAGCTAGGAAGTCCAAACTTTCAAATTTTTAGATTTCTTTCCGTTGCCGGGTGCATTGAATTGAAATGCTTTTTTCTCGTATAAACACATATAAACCGGATTGAATTAACATGCATTTTTACACGTATATACACACATAAACCGGCAAAGAAGGCCAAATTTTCAAATATTTAGATTTCGTTCCGTTGCCGGGTGGATTGAGTTATCATGCATTTTTACACGTATATACACACATAACCCGGCTAAGAAGTCAAAATTTTCAAATATTTAGATTTCGTTCCATTGCCGGGTGGATTGAATTAACATGCAATATTACACGAATATACACACATAAACTAGCTAGGAAGTCCAAATTTTCATATTTTTAGATTTCGTTCCATAGCCGGGTGCTTTGAATTCAAATGCTTTTTCTCACGTATATACACGCATAAACCGGCTATGAATTCGATATTTTCAAATTTTTAGATTTCGTTCTGTTGCCGGGTGGATTGAATTAACATGTATTTTTACATGTATATACACACATAAACCGGCAAAGAAGGCCAAATTTTCAAATATTTAGATTTCGTTCCGTTGCCGGGTGGATTGAGTTAACATGCAATATTACACGTATATACACGCATAAACCGTCTATGAAGTCAAAATTTTCAAATTTTTAGATTTCGTTCCATTGCTGGGTGGATTGAATTAACATGCAATATTACACGTATATACACATAAACCAGCTAGGAAGTCCAAATTTTCAAATTTTTAGATTTTGTTCCGTTGCCGGGTGCATTGAGTTAACATGCAATATTACTTGTATATACACATAAACCGGCTATGAAGTCTAAATTTTCAAATTTTTAGAGTTCGTTTCATTGCCGCGTGGATTGAATTAAAATCCTTTTTTACATGTATATACACACATAAACTGGCAAGGAAGGCCAAATTTTCAATTTTTAGATTTCGTTCCATTGCCGGGTGGATTGAGTTAACATGCAATATTACACGTATATACACGCATAAACCGGCTTAGAAGTCGAAATTTTCAAATTTTTAGATTTCGTACCACTGCCGGGTGGATTGAATTAACATGCATTTTTACACGTCTATACACACATAAACCAGCTTAGAAGTCCAAATTTTCAAATTTTTAGATTTTGTTCCGTTGCCGGGTGCATTGAGTTAACATGCAATATTACTTGTATATACACACATAAACCGGCTATGAAGTCTAAATTTTCAAATTTTTAGAGTTCGTTTCATTGCCGCGTGGATTGAATTAAAATCCTTTTTTACATGTATATACACACATAAACTGGCAAGGAAGGCCAAATTTTCAATTTTTAGATTTCGTTCCATTGCCGGGTGGATTGAGTTAACATGCAATATTACACGTATATACACGCATAAACCGGCTTAGAAGTCGAAATTTTCAAATTTTTAGATTTCGTACCACTGCCGGGTGGATTGAATTAACATGCATTTTTACACGTCTATACACACATAAACCAGCTTAGAAGTCCAAATTTTCAAATTTTTAGATTTCGTTCCGTTGCGGGGTGGATTGAATTAACATGCATTTTTACACGTATATACACACAAAAACCGGCTAAGAAGTCGTAATTTTCAAATTTTTAGATTCGTTCCATAGCCGGGTGCTTTGAATTCAAATGCTTTTTTCTCGTATAAACATATATAAACCGGCTAAGAAGTCAAAATTTTCAAATTTTAGATTTCGTTCCATTGCCGGGTGGATTGTATTAACATGCAATATTACACGTATATACACACATAAACCAGCTAGGAAGTCCAAACTTTCAAATTTTTAGATTTCTTTCCGTTGCCGGGTGCATTGAGTTAACATACAATATTACATGAATATACACACATAAACCGGCTATGAAGTCGAAATTTTCAAATTTTTAGTTTTCGTTCCATTGCCGCGTGGATTGAATTAAAATGCATTTTTACATGTATATACACACCTAAACTGGCAAGGAAGCCCAAATTTTCAAATTTTAGATTTCGTTCCGTTGCCGGGTGATTGAGTAAACATGCAATATTACACGTATATACATGCATAAACCGGCTATGAAGTCGAAATTTTCAAATTTTTAGATTTCGTTCCACTGCCGGGTGGATTGAATTAACATGCATTTTTACACGTTTATACACGCAGAAACCGTCTATGAAGTCAAATTTTCAAATTTTTAGATTTCGTTCCGTTGCGGGGTGGATTGAATTAACAAGCAATATTACACGTATATATACACATAAACCAGCTAGGAAGTCCAAATTTTCAAATTTTAGATTTCGTTCCGTTGCTGGGTGCATTGAGTTAACATGCAATATTACTGTATATACGCACATAACCGCTAGGAAGTCGAATTTTCAAATTTTTAGATTTCGTTCCATTCCCGCGTGGATGAATTAAAATGCATTTTTACATGTATATACACACCTAAACTGGCTATGAAGTCGAATTTTCAAATTTTTAGATTCGTTCCATTGCCGCGTGGAATTGAATTAAAATCATTTTTAACATGATATATCACAACATAAGCCGTCAAAGAAGGCCAATTTTCAAATATTTATTTCGTTCGCGTTTGCCGGTGGATTGAGTTATCAGCATTTTTACATCGTATATACACACATAACCGGCAAAGAAGTCGAAATTTTCAATTTTTAGATTTCGTTCCTTAGCCGGGTGCTTTGAATTCATGCTTTTTACACGTATATACACTAAACCGGCTATGAAGTCAAATTTTCCAATTTTTAGATTTCGTTCCATGCCGGTGAATTGAATTAACATGCATTTTTACATCTATATACACACATAAACCGGCAAGAAGGCAATATTCAAATATTTAGATTTCGTTCCGTTGCGGGTGAATGGATTGAGTTAACATGCATATTACCGTATATACACACATAAACCCTAGGAAGTTCAAACTTTCAAATTTTTAGATTTCTTTCCGTTGCCGGTGTGGCATTGAGTTAACATACATAATACGTAATACACACATAAACCGCTATGGAAGTCGAAATTTTCAAATTTTTAGATTTCGTTCATTGCCGGCGTCGATTAGAATTAAAATGCATTTTTACATGTATATACACACCTAAACCTGGCAAGTAAGTCAAAATTTTCAAATTTTTAGATTTCGTTCCTGTGCCCGGGTGATTGAGTAAACTGCATATATTCACGTATATACACCATAAACGGCTATGAAGTCGAAATAAATTTCATATTTTTAGATTTCGTTCCGCATTGCGGGTGGATTAATTAACATGCAATATTACACCGAATATCACCAATAAACCGCTAGAAGTCCAAATTTTCATATTTTTAGATTTCGTTCCATGTAATCCGGTGCATTGAATTCAATAGCTTTATTGTGGGTTTTTGTGTCAGGGCGAGAGTATATACACGCTAAAACCGGCTATAATCGATATTTTCAATTTTTAGATTTCTTTCTGTTGCCGGGTGGATTGAATTAACATGCATTTTTACATGTATATACACACATAACCGGCAAAGAAGGCCAATTTTCAAATATTTAGATTTCGTTCCGTTGCCGGGTGGATTGAGTTAACATGCAATATTACGTACTATACACGCATAAACCGGCTATGAAGTCGAAAGTTTCATTATTTTTAGATTCGTTCCATTGCCGGGTGGATTAAATTAACATGCAATATTACACGAATATACACACATAAACCAGCTATGGAAGGGCCAAATTTTCATATTTTTAGATTTCGTTCCATAGCGGGTGCTTTGTGAATTCAAATGCTTTTTTTTACGTAATACACCATAAACCGGCTATGAATTCGATATTTTCAAATTTTTAGATTTCTTTCTGTTGCCGGGTGGATTGAATTAACATTCATTTTACATGTATATACACACATAAACCGGCAAAGAAGGCCAAATTTTCAAATTTTTAGATTTCGTTCCGTTGCAGCGGTGGATTGAGTTAACATGCAATTACACGTATACACGCATAACCCGCATGAAGTCGAAATTTTCAGATTTTAGATTTCGTTCCCTTGCCGGGTGATTAAATAACATCAAATTACACGAAGATACACACATAAACCAGCTAGGAAGTCCAAATTTTCATATTTTTAGATTTCGTTCCATAGCCGGTGCTTTGAATTCAAATGCTTTTTTTTACGTATATACAGCATAAAACCGGCTATGAAGTCGATAATTTTCAAATTTTTAAGATTTCTTTCTGTTGCCGGGTGGATTGAAATACATGCATTTTTACCCATGTATAACACATAAACCGGCAAAGAAGTCCAATTTTCAATATTACTCTATTTCGTTTCCGTTGCCGGGTGGATTGAGTTAACTGCAATATACACGTATATACACGCTAAACCGGCTATGAGTCGAAATTTTCATATGTTTAGATTTCGTTCTCATTGCCGGGTGGATTAAATTAACATGCATATTACACGGACTATACACACATAAACCAGCTAGGAAGGCCAAATTTTCATATTTTTAGATTTCGTCCATAGCCGGGTGCTTTGAATTCACAAATGCTTTTTTTTACGTATATACACGCATAAACCGCTAGGAATTCGATATTTTCAAATTTTTAGATTTCTTTCTGTTGCCGTGTTGATTGAATTAACATGCATTTTTACATGTATATACACACATAAACCGGCAAAGAAGGCCAAATTTTCAAATATTAGATTTCGTTCCGTTGCCGGGTGGATTGAGTTAACATGCAATATTACTATACACGCATAAACCCGCTATGAAGGTCGAAATTTTCATATTTTTAGATTTCGTTCCATGCCGGGTGATTAATTAACAGCAAATTACCACGAATATACACACATAACAAGCTAGGAAGTCCAAATTTTCATATTTTTAGATTCGTTCCGTTGCCGGGCTTTGAATTCAAATGCTTTTTTTTACGTATATACACGCATAACCGGCTATGAATTCGATATTTTCAAATTTTTAGATTTCTTCTGTTGCCGGGATTGAATTAACATGCATTTTTACATGTATATACCACACATAAACCGGCAAAGAAGTCCAAATTTTCAAATATTTAGATTTCGTTCGTTTGCCGGGTGGATTGAGTTAACATGCAATATTACACGTATCTACACCATAAACCGTCTATGAAGTCAATATTTTCAAATTTTTAGATTTCGTTTCCAGTGCCGGTGGATTGAATTAACATGCAATATTACACGTATATATACACATAACCAGCTAGGAAGTCCAAATTTTCAAATTTTTAGATTTCGTTCCGTTGCCGGGTGCATTGAATTAACGATGCAATATTACCGTACATACACACATAACCAGCATAGAAGTCCAAATTTTCAATTTTTAGATTTCGTTCCACTGCCGGGTGGATTGAATCAACAGCAATATTACACGTATATACACATAAACCAGCATAGAAGTCCAAATTTTCAAATTTTTAGATTTCGTTCCACTGCGCGGAGGATTGAATTAACAGCATTTTTACACGTTTTACACGCATAACCGTCTATGAAGTCAAAATTTTCAAATTTTTAGATTTCGTTCCCTGCTGGGTGGATTGAATTAACATTCAATATTACACGTATATATACACATAAACCAGCTAGGAGTCCAAATTTTCAAATTTTTAGATTTTGTTCCGTTGCCGGGTGCATTGAGTTAACATGCAATATTACTTGTATATACACACATAAACCGGCTATGAAGTCTAAAATTTTCAAATTTTTAGAGTTCGTTTCATTGCCGCGTGGATTGAATTAAAATCCTTTTTTACATGTATATACACACATAAACTGGCAAGGAGAGGCCAAATTTTACAATTTTTAGATTTCGTTCCATTGCCGGGTGGATTGAGTTAACATGCAATATTACACGTATATACACGCATAAACCGGCTTAGAATTCGAAATTTTTCAAATTTTAGATTCGTTCCACTGCCGGGTGATTGATTAACAATGCATGCTTTACACGTCATACACACATAAACCAGCTTAGAATCCAAATTTTCAAATTTTTAGATTTCGTTCCGTTGCGGGGTGGATTGATTAACATGCATTCATTTTACACGTATATACACAAAAACCGGTAGAAGTCGTACTTTTCAATTTTTAGATTTCGTTCCATAGCCGGGTGCTTTGAATTCAATATGCTTTTTTCTCGTATAAATATAACCGCTAAGAAGTCAAAATTTTCAAATTTTTAGATTTCGTTCCATTGCCGGGTGATTGTATTAACATGCATATTACACGTATATACACACATAAACCAGCTAGGAAGTCCAAACTTTCAAATTTTTAGATTTCTTTCCGTTGCCGGGTGCATTGAGTTAACATACAATATTACATGAATATACACACATAAACCGGCTATGAAGTCGAAATTTTCAAATTTTTAGATTTCGTTCCATTGCCGCGTGGATTGAATTAAAATGCTTTTACATTATATACACACCTAAACTGGCAAGGAAGGCCAAATTTTCAAATTTTTAGATTTCGTTCCGTTGCCGGTGGATTGAGTAAATGCAATTACACGTATATCACGCATAAACCGGCTATGAAGTCGAAATTTTCAAATTTTTAGATTTCGTTCCACTGCCGGGTGGATTGAATTAACATGCATTTTTACGTTTATACACGCATAAACCGTCTAAGAAGTCAAAATTTTCAAATTTTTAGATTCGTTCCGTTGGGGGTGGATTGAATTAACAAGCAATATTACCGTATATATACCATAAACCAGCTAGGAAGTCCAAATTTTCAAATTTTTAGATTTCGTTCCGTTGCTGGTGCATTGAGTTAACATGCAATATTACACGTATATACACACATAAACCAGCTAGGAAGTTCAAACTTTCAAATTTTTAGATTTCTTTCCGTTGCCGGGGCATTGAGTTAACTACAATATTACATGTAAATACACATAACCGGCTATGAAGTCGAAATTTTCAAATTTTTAGATTTCGTTCCATTGCCGGTCGATTGAATTAAAATGCATTTTTACATGTATATACACACCTAAACTGGCAAGGAAGGTCAAATTTTCAAATTTTTAGATTTCGTTCCGTTGCCGGGTGGATTGAGTAAACATGCAATTACACGTATATACACGCATAAACCGGCTATGAAGAACGAAATTTTCATATTTTTAGATTTCGTTCCATTGCCGGGTGGATTAAATTAACATGCAATATACACGAATATACACACTAAACCAGCTAGGAAGTCCAAATTTTCATATTTTTAGATTTCGTTCCATAGCCGGGTGCTTTGAATTCAAATGCTTTTTTTTACGTATATACACGCATAAACCGGCTATGAATTCGATATTTTCAAATTTTTAGATTTCTTTCTGTTGCCGGGTGGATTGAATTAACATGCATTTTTACATGTATATACACACATAAACCGGCAAAGAAGCCAAATTTTCAAATATTTAGATTTCGTTCCGTGCCGGGTGGATTGAGTTAACATGCAATATTACACGTATATACCGCATAAACCGGCTATGAAGTCGAAATTTTCATATTTTTAGATTTCGTTCCATTGCCGGGTGGATTAAATTAACATGCATATTACACGAATATACACACATAAACCAGCTAGGAAGGCCAAATTTTCATATTTTTAGATTTCGTTCCATAGCCGGGGCTTTGAATTCAAATGCTTTTTTTTACGTATATACACGCATAAACCGGCTATGAATTCGATATTTTCAAATTTTTAGATTTCTTCTGTTGCCGGGTGGATTGAATAACATGCTTTTTACATGTATATACCACATAAACCGGCAAAGAAGGCCAAATTTTCAAATATTTAGATTTCGTTCCGTTGCCGGGTGGATTGAGTTAACATGCAATATTACACGTATATACACGCATAAACCCGCTATGAAGTCGAAATTTTCATATTTTTAGATTTCGTTCCATTGCCGGGTGGATTAAATTAACATGCAATATTACACGAATATACACACATAAACCAGCTAGGAAGTCCAAATTTTCATATTTTTAGATTTCGTTCCGTTGCCGGTGCTTTGAATTCAAATGCTTTTTTTTACGTATATACACGCATAAACCGGCTATGAATTCGATATTTTCAAATTTTTAGATTTCTTTCTGTTGCCGGGTGGATTGAATTAACATGCATTTTTACATGTATATACCACATAAACCGGCAAAGAAGTCCAAATTTTCAAATATTTAGATTTCGTTCCGTTGCCGGGTGGATTGAGTTAACATGCAATATTACACGTATATACACGCATAAACCGTCTATGAAGTCAATATTTTCAAATTTTTAGATTTCGTTCCAGTGCCGGGTGGATTGAATTAACATGCAATATTACACGTATATATACACATAAACCAGCTAGGAAGTCCAAATTTTCAAATTTTTAGATTTCGTTCCGTTGCCGGGTGCATTGAATTAACATGCAATATTACACGTATATACACACATAAACCAGCATAGAAGTCCAAATTTTCAAATTTTTAGATTTCGTTCCCTGCCGGGTGGATTGAATCAACATGCAATATTACACGTATATACACACATAAACCAGCATAGAAGTCCAAATTTTCAAATTTTTAGATTTCGTTCCACTGCCGGGTGGATTGAATTAACATGCATTTTTACACGTTTATACACGCATAAACCGTCTATGAAGTCAAAATTTTCAAATTTTTAGATTTCGTTCCTTGCTGGGTGGATTGAATTAACATGCAATATTACACGTATATATACACATAAACCAGCTAGGAAGTCCAAATTTTCAAATTTTTAGATTTTGTTCCGTTGCCGGGTGCATTTTTAACATGCAATATTACTTGTATATACACACATAAACCGGCTATGAAGTCTAAATTTTCAAATTTTTAGAGTTCGTTTCATTGCCGCGTGGATTGAATTAAAATCCTTTTTTACATGTATATACACACATAAACTGGCAAGGAAGGCCAAATTTTCAATTTTTAGATTTCGTTCCATTGCCGGGTGGATTGTTAACATGCAATATTACACGTATATACACGCATAAACCGGCTTAGAAGTCGAAATTTTCAAATTTTTAGATTTCGTTCCCTGCCGGGTGGATTGAATTAACATGCATTTTTACACGTCTATACCACATAAACCAGCTTAGAAGTCCAAATTTTCAAATTTTTAGATTTCGTTCCGTTGCGGGGTGGATTGAATTACATGCATTTTTACACGTATATACACACAAAACCGGCTAAGAAGTCGTAATTTTCAAATTTTTAGATTTCGTTCCATAGCCGGGTGCTTTGAATTCAATGCTTTTTTCTCGTATAAACATATATAACCGGCTAAGAAGTCAAAATTTTCAAATTTTTAGATTTCGTTCCATTGCCGGGTGGATTGTATTAACATGCAATATTACACGTATATACACACATAAACCAGCTAGAAGTCCAAACTTTCAAATTTTTAGATTTCTTTCCGTTGCCGGGTGCATTGAGTTAACATACAATATTACATGAATATACACACATAAACCGGCTATGAAGTCGAAATTTTCAAATTTTTAGATTTCGTTCCATTGCCGGTGGATTGAATTAAAATGCATTTTTACATGTATATACACACCTAAACTGGCAAGGAGGCCAATTTTCAAATTTTTAGATTTCGTTCCGTTGCCGGGTGGATTGAGTAAACATGCAATTTACACGTATATACACGCATAAACCGGCTATGAAGTCGAAATTTTCAAATTTTTAGATTTCGTTCCACTGCCGGTGGATTGAATTAACATGCATTTTTACACGTTTACACGCATAAACCGTCTAAGAATCAAATTTTCAAATTTTTAGATTTCGTTCCGTTGGGGGTGGATTGAATTAACAGCAATATTACACGTAATATACACATAACCAGCTAGGAAGTCCAAATTTTCAAATTTTTAGATTTCGATCCGTTGCTGGGTGCATTGAGTTAACATGCATATTACATGTATACACCACATAAACCGGCTATGAAGTCGAATTTTCAAATTTTTAGATTTCGTTCCATTGCCGCGTGGATTGATTAAATGCATTTTTACATGTATATACACACCTAAACTGGCAGGAAGGCCAAATTTTCAAATATTTAGATTTCGTTCCGTTGCCGGGTGGATTGATTATCATGCATATTACACGTATATACACGCATAAACCGGCAGAAGTCGAAATTTTCTAATTTTAGATTTCGTTCCATAGCCGGGTGCTTTGAATTCAATGCATTTTTACACGTATATACACACAAAACCAGCTAGGAAGTCCAAATTTTCAAATTTTTAGATTTCGTTCCGTTGCCGGGTGCATTGATTAACATGCAATATTACATGTATATACACACATAAACCGGCTATGAAGTCGAAATTTTCAAATTTTTAGATTTCGTTCCTTAGCCGGGTGCTTTGAATTCAAATGCTTTTTTTCACGTATATACACGTATAACCGGCTATGAAGTCGAAATTTTCCAATTTTTAGATTTCGTTCCATTGCCGGGTGAATTGAATTAACATGCATTTTTACATGTATATACACACATAAACCGGCAAAGAAGGCCAAATATTCAAATATTTAGATTTCGTTCCGTTGCGGGGTGGATTGAGTTAACATGCAATATTACACGTATACACGCATAAACCGGCTAAGAATCGAAATTTTCAAATTTTTAGATTTCGTTCCATAGCCGGGTGCTTTGAATTGAAATGCTTTTTCTCGTATAAACACATATAAACCGGATTGACTTAACATGCATTTTTACACGTATATACACACATAAACCGGCAAAGAAGGCCAAATTTTCAAATATTTAGATTTCGTTCCGTTGCCGGGTGGATTGAGTTATCATGCATTTTTACACGTATATACACACATAACCGGCAAAGAAGTCGAAATTTTCAAATTTTTAGATTTCGTTCCATAGCCGGGTGCATTGAATTCAAATGCTTTTTTCTCGTATATACACGCATAAACCGGCTATGAAGTCGATATTTTCAATTATAAGATTTCGTTCCACTGCCGGGTGGAATGAATTAACATGCATTTTTACACGTATATACACACATAACCGGCAAAGAAGTCGAAATTTTCAAATTTTTAGATTTCGTTCCATGCCGGGTGGAATGAATTAACATGCATTTTTACACGTATATACACACATAACCCGCAAAGAAGTCGAAATTTTCAAATTTTTAGATTTCGTTCCATTGCCGCGTGGATTGAATTAAAATGCATTTTTACATGTATATACACACCTAAACTGGCAAGGAAGGTCAAATTTTCAAATTTTTAGATTTCGTTCCGTGCCGGGTGGATTGTAAACATGCAATATTACACGTATGTACACGCATAAACCGGCTATGAAGTCGAAATTTTCAAATTTTTAGATTTCGTTCCACTGCCGGGTGGATTGAATTAACATGCATTTTTACACGTTATACACGCATAAACCGTCTATGAAGTCAAAATTTTCAATTTTTAGATTTCGTTCCGTTGGGGGTGGATTGAATTAACAAGCAATATTACACGTTATATACACATAAACCAGCTAGGAAGTCCAAATTTTCAAATTTTTAGATTTCGTTCCGTTGCTGGTGCATTGAGTTAACATGCAATATTACATGTATATACCACATAAACCGGCTATGAAGTCGAAATTTTCAAATTTTTAGATTTCGTTCCATTGCCGCGTGGATTGAATTAAAATGCATTTTTACATGTATATACCACATAAACCGGCAAAGAAGGCCAAATTTTCAAATATTTAGATTTCGTTCCGTTGCCGGGTGGATTGAGTTAACATGCAATATTACACGTATATACACGCCTAAACCGTCTATGAAGTCAAAAATTTTTCAAATTTTTAGATTTCGTTCCATTGCGGGTGAATTGAATTAACATGCATTTTTACATGTATATACACACATAAACCGGCAAAGAAGGCCAAATTTTCAAATATTTAGATTTCGTTCCGTTGCCGGGTGGATTGAGTTAACATGCAATATTACACGTATATACACGCATAACCGTCTATGAAGTCAAAATTTTCAAATTTTTAGATTTCGTTCCATTGCCGGGTGGATTGAATTAACATGCAATATTACACGTATATATACACATAAACCAGCTAGGAAGTCCAAATTTTCAAATTTTTAGATTTCGTTCCGTTGCCGGTGCATTGAATTAACATGCAATATTACACGTATATACACACATAAACCAGCATAGAAGTCCAAATTTTCAAATTTTTAGATTTCGTTCCACTGCGGGTGGATTGAATTAACATGCAATATTACACGTATATACACACATAAACCAGCATAGAAGTCCAAATTTTCAAATTTTTAGATTTCGTTCCACTGCCGGTGGATTGAATTAACATGCATTTGACACGTATATACACACATAACCAGCTAGGAAGTCCAAATTTACATATTTTTAGATTTCGTTCCATAGCCGGGTGGTTTGAATTCAAATGCTTTTTTTCACGTATATACACGCATAAACCGGCTATGAAGTCGATATTTTCAAATTTTTAGATTTCGTTCCATTGCCGGGTGGATTGAATTAACATGCATTTTTACATGTATATCACACATAAACCGCAAAGAAGGCCAATTTTCAAATTTTTAGTTTTCGTTCCATAGCCGGGTGGTTTGAATTCAAATGCTTTTTTTCACGTATGTACACGTATATACCGGCTATGAAGTCGAAATTTTCAAATTTTTAGAGTCCATTCATTGCCGCGTGAATTGAATTAACAGGCATTTTTACATGTATGTACACACATAAACCGCAAAGAAGGCCAATTTCAAATATTTAGATTTCGTTCCGTGCGGGGTGGATTGAGTTAACATGCAATATTACACGTATATACACACATAAACCAGCTAGGAAGTCCAACTTTCAAATTTTTAGATTTTTTCCGTTCCGGGTGCATTGAATTGAAATGCTTTTTTCTCGTATAAACACATATAAACCGGATTGAATTAACATGCATTTTTACACGTATATACACACATAAACCGGCAAAGAAGGCCAAATTTTCAAATATTTAGATTTCGTTCCGTTGCCGGGTGGATTGAGTTATCATGCATTTTTACACGTATATACACACATAACCCGGCTAAGAAGTCAAAATTTTCAAATATTTAGATTTCGTTCCATTGCCGGGTGGATTGAATAACATGCAATATTACACGAATACACACATAAACTAGCTAGGAAGTCCAATTTTCATATTTTTAGATTTCGTTCCATAGCCGGGTGCTTTGAATTCAAATGCTTTTTCTCACGTATATACACGCATAAACCGGCTATGAATTCGATATTTTCAAATTTTTAGATTTCGTTCTGTTGCCGGGTGGATTGAATTAACATGTATTTTTCATGTATATACACACATACCGGCAAAGAAGGCCAAATTTTCAAATATTTAGATTTCGTTCCGTTGCCGGGGGATTGAGTTAACATGCAATATTACACGTATATACACGCATAAACCGTCTATGAAGTCAAAATTTTCAAATTTTTAGATTTCGTTCCATTGCTGGGTGGATTGAATTAACATGCAATATTACACATATATACACATAAACCAGCTAGGAAGTCCAAATTTTCAAATTTTTAGATTTGTTCCGTTGCCGGGTGCATTGAGTTAACACATGCAATATTACTTGTATATACACACATAAACCGGCTATGAAGTCTAAATTTTCAAATTTTTAGAGTTCGTTTCATTGCCGCGTGGATTGAATTAAATCCTTTTTTACATGTATATACACACATAAACTGGCAAGGAAGGCCAAATTTTCAATTTTTAGATTTCGTTCCATTGCCGGGTGGATTGAGTTACATGCAATATTACACGTATATACACGCATAAACCGCTTAGAAGTCGAAATTTTCAAATTTTTAGATTTCGTACCACTGCCGGGTGGATTGAATTAACATGCATTTTTACACGTCTATACACACATAAACCAGCTTAGAAGTCCAAATTTTCAATTTTTAGATTTCGTTCCGTTGCGGGGTGGATTGAATTAACATGCATTTTTACACGTATATACACACAAAACCGGCTAAGAAGTCGTAATTTTCAAATTTTTAGATTTCGTTCCATAGCCGGGTGCTTTGAATTCAAATGCTTTTTCTCGTATAAACATATATAAACCGGCTAAGAAGTCAAAATTTTCAAATTTTTAGATTTCGTTCATTGCCGGGTGGATTGTATTAACATGCAATATTACAGTATACACACATAAACCAGCTAGGAAGTCCCAACTTTCAAATTTTTAGATTTCTTTCCGTTGCCGGTGCATTGAGTTACATACAATATTACATGAATATACACACATAAACCGCTATGAAGTCGAATTTTCAAATTTTTAGTTTTCGTTCCATTGCCGCGTGGATTGAATTAAAATGCATTTTTACATGTATATACACACCTAAACTGGCAAGGAAGCCCAAATTTTCAAATTTTTAGATTTCGTTCCGTTGCCGGGTGGATTGAGTAAACATGCAATATTACACGTATATACAGCATAAACCGGCTATGAAGTCGAAATTTTCAAATTTTTAGATTTCGTTCCACTGCCGGGTGGATTGAATTAACATGCATTTTTACACGTTTATACACGCAGAAACCGTCTATGAAGTCAAAATTTTCAAATTTTTAGATTTCGTTCCGTTGCGGGGTGGATTGAATTAACAAGCAATATTACACGTATATACACATAACCGCTAGAAGTCCAAATTTTCAAATTTTTAGATTTCGTTCCGTTGCTGGGTGCATTGAGTTACATGCAATATTACATGTATATACGCACATAAACCGGCTATGAAGTCGAAATTTTCAAATTTTTAGATTTCGTTCCATTGCCGCGTGGATTGAATTAAAATGCATTTTTACATGTATATACACACCTTAACTGCTATGAAGTCGAATTTTCAAATTTTTAGATTTCGTTCCATTGCCGCGTGGATTGAATTAAAATGCATTTTTACATGTATATACACACATAAACCGGCAAAGAAGGCCAAATTTTCAAATATTTAGATTTCGTTCCTTAGCCGGGTGCTTTGAATTCAATGCTTTTTTTCACGTATATACACGTATAAACCGGCTATGAAGTCGAAATTTTCCAATTTTTAGATTTCGTTCCATTGCCGGTGAATTGAATTAACATGCATTTTTACATGTATATACACACATAAACCGGCAAAGAAGGCCAAATATTCAAATATTTAGATTTCGTTCCGTTGCGGGGTGGATTGAGTTAACATGCAATATTACACGTATATACACACATAAACCAGCTAGGAAGTCCAAACTTTCAAATTTTTAGATTCTTTCCGTTGCCGGGTGGATTGAGTTAACATACAATATTACATGTAAATACACACATAAACCGGCTATGAAGTCGAAATTTTCAAATTTTTAGATTTCGTTCCATTGCCGCGTGGATTGAATTAAAATGCATTTTTACATGATATACACACCTAAACTGGCAAGGAAGGTCAATTTTCAAATTTTTAGATTTCGTTCCGTTGCCGGGTGGATTGAGTAAACATGCAATATTACACGTATGTACACGCATAAACCGGCTATGAAGTCGAAATTTTCAAATTTTTAGATTTCGTTCCACTGCCGGGTGGATTGAATTAACATGCATTTTTACATGTATATACACACAAAACCGGCAAAGAGGCCAAATTTTCAAGTATTTAGATTTCGTTCCGTTGCCGGGTGGATTTAAATGCAATATTACACGTATATACACGCATAAACCGTCTATGAAGTCAAAATTTTCAAATTTTTAGATTTCGTTCCATTGCCGGGTGGATAAATTAACATGCAATATTACACGAATATACACACATAAACCAGCTAGGAAGTCCAAATTTTCATATTTTTAGATTTCGTTCCATAGCCGGGTGCTTGAATTCAAATGCTTTTTTTTACGTATATCACGCATAAACCGGCTATGAATTCGATATTTTCAAATTATTAGATTTCTTTCTGTTGCCGGGTGGATTGAATTAACATGCATTTTTACATGTATATACACACATAAACCGGCAAAGAAGGCCAAATTTTCAATATTTAGATTTCGTTCCGTTGCGGGGTGGATTGAGTTAACATGCAATATTACACGTATATACACACATAAACCAGCTAGGAAGTCCAAACTTTCAAATTTTTAGATTTCTTTCCGTTGCCGGGTGGATTGAGTTAACATACAATATTACATGTAAATACACACATAAACCGGCTATGAAGTCGAAATTTTCAAATTTTTAGATTTCGTTCCATTGCCGCGTGGATTGAATTAAAATGCATTTTTACATGTATACACACCTAAACTGGCAAGGAAGGTCAAATTTTCAAATTTTTAGATTTCGTTCCGTTGCCGGGTGGATTGAGTAAACATGCAATATTACACGTATGTACACGCATAAACCGGCTATGAAGTCGAAATTTTCAAATTTTTAGATTTCGTTCCACTGCCGGTGGATTGAATTAACATGCATTTTTACATGTATATACACACATAAACCGGCAAAGAAGGCCAAATTTTCAAGTATTTAGATTTCGTTCCGTTGCCGGGTGGATTGAGTTAACATGCAATATTACACGTATATACACGCATAAACCGTCTATGAAGTCAAAATTTTCAAATTTTTAGATTTCGTTCCATTGCCGGGTGGATTAAATTAACATGCAATATTACACGAATATACACACATAAACCAGCTAGGAAGTCCAAATTTTCATATTTTTAGATTTCGTTCCATAGCCGGGTGCTTTGAATTCAAATGCTTTTTTTTACGTATATACACGCATAAACCGGCTATGAATTCGATATTTTCAAATTATTAGATTTCTTTCTGTTGCCGGGTGGATTGAATTAACATGCATTTTTACATGTATATACACATAAACCGGCAAAGAAGGCCAAATTTTCAAATATTTAGATTTCGTTCCGTTGCCGGGTGGATTGAGTTAACATGCAATATTACACGTATATACACGCATAAACCGTCTATGAAGTCAAAATTTTCAAATTTTTAGATTTCGTTCCATTGCCGGGTGGATTGAATTAACATGCAATATTACACGTATATATACACATAAACCAGCTAGGAAGTCCAAATTTTCAAATTTTTAGATTTCGTTCCGTTGCCGGGTGCATTGAATTAACATGCAATATTACACGTATATACACACATAAACCAGCATAGAAGTCCAAATTTTCAAATTTTTAGATTTCGTTCCACTGCCGGGTGGATTGAATTAACATGCAATATTACACGTATATACACACATAAACCAGCATAGAAGTCCAAATTTTCAAATTTTTAGATTTCGTTCCACTGCCGGGTGGATTGAATTAACATGCATTTTTACACGTATATACACACATAAACCAGCTAGGAAGTCCAAATTTTCATATTTTTAGATTTCGTTCCATAGCCGGGTGGTTTGAATTCAAATGCTTTTTTTCACGTATATACACGCATAAACCGGCTATGAAGTCGATATTTTCAAATTTTTAGATTTCGTTCCATTGCCGGGTGGATTGAATTAACATGCATTTTTACATGTATATACACACATAAACCGGCAAAGAAGGCCAAATTTTCAAATTTTTAGTTTTCGTTCCATAGCCGGGTGGTTTGAATTCAAATGCTTTTTTTCACGTATGTACAGGTATATACCGGCTATGAAGTCGAAATTTTCAAATTTTTAGAGTCCATTCCATTGCCGCGTGAATTGAATTAACATGCATTTTTACATGTATGTACACACATAAACCGGCAAAGAAGGCCAAATTTTCAAATATTTATATTTCGTTCCGTTGCCGGGTGGATTGAGTTAACATGCATTTTTACACGTATACACACATAACCCGGCAAAGAAGTCGAAATTTTCAAATTTTTAGATTTCGTTCCATAGCCGGGTGCTTTGAATTCAAATGCTTTTTTCTCGTATAACACATATAAACCGGCTAAGAAGTCAAAATTTTCAAATATTTAGATTTCGTTCCATTGCCGGGTGGATTGAATTAACATGCAATATTACACGAATATACACACATAAACTAGCTAGGAAGTCCAAATTTTCATATTTTTAGATTTCGTTCCATAGCCGGGTGCTTTGAATTCAAATGCTTTTTCTCACGTATATACACGCATAAACCGGCTATGAATTCGATATTTTCAAATTTTTAGATTTCGTTCTGTTGCCGGGTGGATTGAATTAACATGGATTTTTACATGTATATACACACATAAACCGGCAAAGAAGGCCAAATTTTCAAATATTTAGATTTCGTTCCGTTGCCGGGTGGATTGAGTTAACATGCAATATTACACGTATATACACGCATAAACCGTCTATGAAGTCAAAATTTTCAAATTTTTAGATTTCGTTCCATTGCTGGTGGATTGAATTAACATGCAATATTACACGTATATATACACATAAACCAGCTAGGAAGTCCAAATTTTCAAATTATTAGATTTTGTTCCGTTGCCGGGTGGATTGATTAACATGCAATATTACTTGTATATACACACATAAACCGGCTATGAAGTCTAAATTTTCAAATTTTTAGAGTTCGTTTCATTGCCGCGTGGATTGAATTAAAATCCTTTTTACATGTATATACACACATAAACTGGCAAGGAAGGCCAAATTTTCAATTTTTTAGATTTCGTTCCATTGCCGGGTGGATTGAGTTAACATGCAATATTACACGTATATACACGCATAAACCGGCTTAGAAGTCGAAATTTTCAAATTTTTAGATTTCGTTCCACTGCCGGGTGGATTGAATTAACATGCATTTTTACACGTCTATACACACATAAACCAGCTTAGAAGTCCAAATTTTCAAATTTTTAGATTTCGTTCCGTTGCGGGGTGGATTGAATTAACATGCATTTTTACACGTATATACACACAAAAACCGGCTAAGAAGTCGTAATTTTCAAATTTTTAGATTTCGTTCCATAGCCGGGTGCTTTGAATTCAAATGCTTTTTTCTCGTATAAACTATATAAACCGGCTAAGAAGTCAAAATTTTCAAATTTTTAGATTTCGTTCCATTGCCGGGTGGATTGTATTAACATGCAATATTACACGTATATACACACATAAACCAGCTAGGAAGTCCAAACTTTCAAATTTTTAGATTTCTTTCCGTTGCCGGGTGCATTGAGTTAACATACAATATTACATGATATACACACATAAACCGGCTATGAAGTCGAAATTTTCAAATTTTTAGATTTCGTTCCATTGCCGCGTGGATTGAATTAAAATGCATTTTTACATGTATATACACACCTAAACTGGCAAGGAAGGCCAAATTTTCAAATTTTTAGATTTCGTTCCGTTGCCGGGTGGATTGAGTAAACATGCAATATTACACGTATATACACGCATAAACCGGCTATGAAGTCGAAATTTTCAAATTTTTAGATTTCGTTCCACTGCCGGGTGGATTGAATTAACATGCATTTTTACACGTTTATACACGCATAAACCGTCTAAGAAGTCAAAATTTTCAAATTTTTAGATTTCGTTCCGTTGGGGGGTGGATTGAATTAACAAGCAATATTACACGTATATATACACATAAACCAGCTAGGAAGTCCAAATTTTCAAATTTTTAGATTTCGATCCGTTGCTGGGTGCATTGAGTTAACATGCAATATTACATGTATATACACACATAAACCGGCTATGAAGTCGAAATTTTCAAATTTTTAGATTTCGTTCCATTGCCGCGTGGATTGAATTAAAATGCATTTTTACATGTATATACACACCTAAACTGGCAAGGAAGGCCAAATTTTCAAAATTTAGATTTCGTTCCGTTGCCGGGTGGATTGAGTTATCATGCAATATTACACGTATATACACGCATAAACCGGCTATGAAGTCGAAATTTTCTAATTTTTAGATTTCGTTCCATAGCCGGGTGCTTTGAATTCAAATGCATTTTTACACGTATATACACACAAAAAAACCAGCTAGGAAGTCCAAATTTTCAAATTTTTAGATTTCGTTCCGTTGCCGGGTGCATTGATTAACATGCAATATTACATGTATATACACACATAAACCGGCTATGAAGTCGAAATTTTCAAATTTTTAGATTTCGTTCCTTAGCCGGGTGCTTTGAATTCAAATGCTTTTTTCACGTATATACACGTATAAACCGCTATGAAGTCGAAATTTTCCAATTTTTAGATTTCGTTCCATTGCCGGGTGAATTGAATTAACATGCATTTTTACATGTATATACACACATAAACCGGCAAAGAAGGCCAATATTCAAATATTTAGATTTCGTTCCGTTGCGGGGTGGATTGAGTTAACATGCAATATTACACGTATATACACACAAAAACCAGCTAGGAAGTCCAAACTTTCAAATTTTTAGATTTCTTTCCGTTGCCGGGTGCATTGAGTTAACATACAATATACATGTAAATATACACATAAACCGCTATGAGTCGAAATTTTCAAATTTTTAGATTTCGTTCCATTGCCGCGTGGATTGAATTAAAATGCATTTTTACATGTTATACACACCTAAACTGGCCAGGAAGGCCAAATTTTCAAATTTTTAGATTTCGTTCCGTTGCCGGGTGGATTGAGTAAACATGCAATATTACACGTATATACACGCATAAACCGGCTATGAAGTCGAAATTTTCAAATTTTTAGATTTCGTTCCCTGCCGGGTGGATTGAATTAACATGCATTTTTACACGTTTATACACGCATAAACCGTCTAAAGTCAAAATTTTCAAATTTTTAGATTTCGTTCCGTTGGGGGGTGGATTGAATTAACAAGCAATATTACACGTATATACACATAAACCATCTAGGAAGTCCAATTTTCAAATTTTTAGATTTCGTTCCGTTGCTGGGTGCATTGAGTTAACATGCAATATTACATGTATATACACACATAAACCGGCTATGAAGTCGAAATTCTCAAATTTTTAGATTTCGTTCCATTGCCGCGTGGATTGAATTAAAATGCATTTTTACATGTTATACACACCTAAACTGGCAAGGAAGGCCAAATTTTCAAATATTTAGATTTCGTTCCGTTGCCGGGTGGATTGAGTAAACATGCAATATACACGTATATACACGCATAAACCGGCTATGAAGTCGAAATTTTCTAATTTTTAGATTTCGTTCCATAGCCGGGTGCTTTGAATTCAAATGCATTTTTACACGTATATACACACAAAAACCAGCTAGGAAGTCCAAATTTTCAAATTTTTAGATTCGTTCCGTTGCGGGGTGGATTGAATTAACATGGCATTTTTACACTATATACACACATACACCGGCTAGGAAGTCCAAATTTTCAAATTTTTAGATTTCGTTCCATAGCCGGGTGCTTTGAAATCAAATGCTTTTTTCACGTATATATACGCATAAACCGACTATGAATTCAATATTTTCAAATTTTTAGATTTCGTTCTGTTGCCGGGTGGATTGAATTAACATGCATTTTTACACGTATATACACACATAAACCAGCTAGGAATCCAAATTTTCAAATTTTTAGATTTCGTTCCATAGCCGGGTGCTTTGAATTCAAATGCTTTTTTCACGTATATCACGCATAAACCGTCTATGAGTCAAAATTTTCAAATTTTAGATTCGTTCCGTTGCGGGGTGGATTGAATTAACAAGCAATATTACACGTATATATACACATAAACCAGCTAGGAAGTCCAAATTTTCAAATTTTTAGATTTCGTTCCGTTGCTGGGTGCATTGAGTTAATGCAATATTACCTGTATATACGCACATAAACCGGCTAGGAAATCCAAACTTTCAAATTTTTAGATTTCGTTCCATTGCCGCGTGGATTGAATTAAAATGCATTTTTACATGTATATACACACCTAAACTGGCTATGAAGTCGAATTTTCAAATTTTTAGATTTCGGTCCATTGTCGCGTGGATTGAATTAAAATGCATTTTTACATGTATATACACACATAAACCGGCAAAGAAGGCCAAATTTAAATATTTAGATTTCGTTACGTTGCGGGGTGGAATGAGTTAACATGCAATATTACACGTATATACACGCATAAACCGGCTAAGAAGTCGAAATTTTCAAATTTTTAGATTTCGTTCCATAGCCGGTGCTTTGAATTGAAATGCTTTTTTCTCGTATAACACATATAAACCGGATTGACTTAACATGCATTTTTACACGTATATACACACATAAACCGGCAAAGAAGGCCAAATTTTCAAATATTTAGATTTCGTTCCGTTGCCGGGTGGATTGAGTTATCATGCATTTTTACACGTATATACACACATAACCCGGCAAAGAAGTCGAAATTTTCAAATTTTTAGATTTCGTTCCATAGCCGGGTGCATTGAATTCAAATGCTTTTTTCTCGTATATACACGCATAACCGGCTATGAAGTCGATATTTTCAAATTATAAGATTTCGTTCCACTGCCGGGTGGAATGAATTAACATGCATTTTTACACGTATATACACACATAACCCGGCAAAGAAGTCGAAATTTTCAAATTTTTAGATTTCGTTCCACTGCCGGGTGGAATGAATTAACATGCATTTTTACACGTATATACACACATAACCCGGCAAAGAAGTCGAAATTTTCAAATTTTTAGATTTCGTTCCATTGCCGCGTGGATTGAATTAAAATGCATTTTTACATGTATATACACACCTAAACTGGCAAGGAAGGTCAAATTTTCAAATTTTTAGATTTCGTTCCGTTGCCGGGTGGATTGAGTAAACATGCAATATTACACGTATGTACACGCATAAACCGGCTATGAAGTCGAAATTTTCAAATTTTTAGATTTCGTTCCACTGCCGGGTGGATTGAATTAACATGCATTTTTACACGTTTATACACATAAACCGTCTATGAAGTCAAAATTTTCAAATTTTTAGATTTCGTTCCGTTGGGGGGTGGATTGAATTAACAAGCAATATTACACGTATATCACACTAAACCAGCTAGGAAGTCCAAATTTTCAAATTTTTAGATTTCGTTCCGTTGCTGGGTGCATTGAGTTAACATGCAATATTACATGTATACACACATAAACCGCAAAGAAGGCCAAATTTTCAAATATTTGATTTCGTTCCGTTGCGGGGTGGATTGAGTTAACATGCTCACTATTACACGTATATCACACATAAACCAGCTAGGAAGTCCAACTTTCAAATTTTTAGATTCTTTCCGTTGCGGGTGCATTGAATTGAAATGCTTTTTCCTCGTATAAACACATATAAACCGGGATTGAATTAACATGCATTTTTACACGTATATACACACATAAACCGGCAAAGTAAGGCCAAATTTTCAAATATTAGATTCGTTCCGTTGCCGGGTGGATTGAGTTATCATGACATTTTTACAAGTATATACACACAATAACCGGGCTAAGAAGTCAAAATTTCAAATATTTAGATTCGTTCCATTGCCGGGTGGATTGAATTAACATGCAATATTACACCGAATATACACACATAAACTAGCTAGGAAGTCCAAATTTTCATATTTTTAGATTTGTTCCATAGCCGGGTGCTTTGAATTCAAATGCTTTTTCTCACGTATATACACGCATAAACCGGCTATGAATTCGATATTTCAAATTTTTAGATTTCGTTCTGTTGCCGGGTGGATTGAATTAACATGTATTTTTACATGTATATACACACATAAACCGGCAAAGAAGGCCAAATTTTCAAATATTTAGATTTCGTTCCGTTGCCGGTGGATTGAGTTAACATGCAATATTACACGTATATACACGCATAAACCGTCTATGAAGTCAAAATTTTCAAATTTTAGATTTCGTTCCATTGCTGGGTGGATTGAATTAACATGCAATATTACACGTATATATACACATAAACCAGCTAGGAAGTCCAAATTTTCAAATTTTTAGATTTTGTTCCGTTGCCGGGTGCATTGAGTTAACATGCAATATTACTTGTATATACACACATAAACCGGCTTATGAAGTCTAAATTTTCAAATTTTTAGAGTTCGTTTCATTGCCGCGTGGATTGAATTAAAATCCTTTTTTACATGTATATACACACATAAACTGGCAAGGAAGGCCAAATTTTCAATTTTTTAGATTTCGTTCCATTGCCGGGTGGATTGAGTTAACATGCAATATTACACGTATATACACGCATAAACCGGCTTAGAAGGTCGAAATTTTCAAATTTTTAGATTTCGTACCACTGCCGGGTGGATTGAATTAACATGCATTTTTACACGTCTATACACACATAAACCAGCTTAGAAGTCCAAATTTTCAAATTTTTAGATTTCGTTCCGTTGCGGGGTGGATTGAATTAACATGCATTTTTTACACGTATATACACACAAAAACCGGCTAAGAAGTCGTAATTTTCAAATTTTTAGATTCGTTCCATAGCCGGGTGCTTTGAATTCAAATGCTTTTTTCTCGTATAACATATATAAACCGGCTAAGAAGTCAAAATTTTCAAATTTTTAGATTTCGTTCCATTGCCCGGGTGGATTGTATTAACATGCAATATTACACGTATATACACACATAAACCAGCTAGGAAGTCCAAACTTTCAAATTTTTAGATTTCTTTCCGTTGCCGGGTGCATTGAGTTAACATACAATATTACATGAATATACACACATAAACCGGCTATGAAGTCGAAATTTTCAAATTTTTAGTTTTCGTTCCATTGCCGCGTGGATTGAATTAAAATGCATTTTTACATGTATATACACACCTAAACTGGCAAGGAAGCCCAATTTTCAAATTTTAGATTTCGTTCCGTTGCCGGGTGGATTGAGTAAACATGCAATATTACACGTATATACATGCATAAACCGGCTATGAAGTCGAAATTTTCAAATTTTTAGATTTCGTTCCACTGCCGGGTGGATTGAATTAACATGCATTTTTACACGTTTATACACGCAGAAACCGTCTATGAAGTCAAAATTTTCAAATTTTTAGATTTCGTTCCGTTGCGGGGTGGATTTGAATTAACAAGCAATATTACACGTATATATACACATAACCAGCTAGGAAGTCCAAATTTTCAAATTTTTAGATTTCGTTCCGTTGCTGGGTGCATTGAGTTAACATGCAATATTACATGTATATACGCACATAAACCGGCTATGAAGTCGAAATTTTCAAATTTTAGATTTCGTTCCATTGCCGCGTGGATTGAATTAAATGCATTTTTACATGTATATACACACCTTAACTGGCTATGAAGTCGAATTTTCAAATTTTTAGATTTCGTTCCATTGCCGCGTGGATTGAATTAAAATGCATTTTTACATGTATATACACACATAAACCGGCAAAGAAGGCCAAATTTTCAAATATTTAGATTTCGTTCCTTAGCCGGTGCTTTGAATTCAAATGCTTTTTTTCACGTATATACACGTATAACCGGCTATGAAGTCGAAATTTTCCAATTTTTAGATTTCGTTCCATTGCCGGGTGAATTGAATTAACATGCATTTTTACATGTATATACACACATAAACCGGCAAAGAAGGCCAAATATTCAAATATTTAGATTTCGTTCCGTTGCGGGGTGGATTGAGTTAACATGCAATATTACACGTATATACACACATAAACCAGCTAGGAAGTCCAAACTTTCAAATTTTTAGATTTCTTTCCGTTGCCGGGTGGATTGAGTTAACATACAATATTACATGTAAATACACACATAAACCGGCTATGAAGTCGAAATTTTCAAATTTTTAGATTTCGTTCCATTGCCGCGTGGATTGAATTAAAATGCATTTTTACATGTATATACACACCTAAACTGGCAAGGAAGGTCAAATTTTCAAATTTTTAGATTTCGTTCCGTTGCCGGGTGGATTGAGTAAACATGCAATATTACACGTATGTACACGCATAAACCGGCTATGAAGTCGAAATTTTCAAATTTTTAGATTTCGTTCCACTGGCCGGGTGGATTGAATTAACATGCATTTTTACATGTATATACACACATAAACCGGCAAAGAAGGCCAAATTTTCAAGTATTTAGATTTCGTTCCGTTGCCGGGTGGATTGAGTTAACATGCAATATTACACGTATATACACGCATAAACCGTCTATGAAGTCAAAATTTTCAAATTTTAGATTTCGTTCCATTGCCGGGTGGATTAAATTAACATGCAATTACACGAATATACACACATAAACCAGCTAGGAAGTCCAAATTTTCATATTTTTAGATTTCGTTCCATAGCCGGGTGCTTTGAATTCAAATGCTTTTTTTACGTATATACACGCATAAACCGGCTATGAATTCGATATTTTCAAATTATTAGATTTCTTTCTGTTGCCGGGTGGATTGAATTAACATGCATTTTTACATGTATATACACACATAAACCGGCAAAGAAGGCCAAATTTTCAAATATTTAGATTTCGTTCCGTTGCCGGGTGGATTGAGTTAACATGCAATATTACACGTATATACACGCATAAACCGTCTATGAAGTCAAATTTTCAAATTTTTAGATTTCGTTCCATTGCCGGGTGGATTGAATTAACATGCAATATTACACGTATATATACACATAAACCGGCTAGGAAGTCCAAATTTTCAAATTTTTAGATTTCGTTCCGTTGCCGGGTGCATTGAATTAACATGCAATATTACACGTATATACACACATAAACCAGCATAGAAGTCCAAATTTTCAAATTTTTAGATTTCGTTCCACTGCCGGGTGGATTGAATTAACATGCAATATTACACGTATATACACACATAAACCAGCATAGAAGTCCAAATTTTCAAATTTTTAGATTTCGTTCCACTGCCGGGTGGATTGAATTAACATGCATTTTTACACGTATATACACACATAAACCAGCTAGGAAGTCCAAATTTTCATATTTTAGATTTCGTTCCATAGCCGGGTGGTTTGAATTCAAATGCTTTTTTTCACGTATATACACGCATAAACCGGCTATGAAGTCGATATTTTCAAATTTTTAGATTTCGTTCCATTGCCGGGTGGATTGAATTAACATGCATTTTTACATGTATATACACACATAAACCGGCAAAGAAGGCCAAATTTTCAAATTTTTAGTTTTCGTTCCATAGCCGGGTGGTTTGAATTCAAATGCTTTTTTTCACGTATGTACACGTATATACCGGCTATGAAGTCGAAATTTTCAAATTTTTAGAGTCCATTCCATTGCCGCGTGAATTGAATTAACATGCATTTTTACATGTATGTACACACATAAACCGGCAAAGAAGGCCAAATTTTCAAATATTTATATTTCGTTCCGTTGCCGGGTGGATTGAGTTAACATGCATTTTTACACGTATATACACACATAACCCGGCAAAGAAGTCGAAATTTTCAAATTTTTAGATTTCGTTCCATAGCCGGGTGCTTTGAATTCAAATGCTTTTTTCTCGTATAAACACATATAAACCGGCTAAGAAGTCAAAATTTTCAAATATTTAGATTTCGTTCCATTGCCGGGTGGATTGAATTAACATGCAATATTACACGAATATACACACATAAACTAGCTAGGAAGTCCAAATTTTCATATTTTTAGATTTCGTTCCATAGCCGGGTGCTTTGAATTCAAATGCTTTTTCTCACGTATATACACGCATAAACCGGCTATGAATTCGATATTTTCAAATTTTTAGATTTCGTTCTGTTGCCGGGTGGATTGAATTAACATGGATTTTACATGTATATACACACATAAACCGGCAAAGAAGGCCAAATTTTCAAATATTTAGATTTCGTTCCGTTGCCGGGTGGATTGAGTTAACATGCAATATTACACGTATATACACGCATAAACCGTCTATGAAGTCAAAATTTTCAAATTTTTAGATTTCGTTCCATTGCTGGGTGGATTGAATTAACATGCAATATTACACGTATATATACACATAAACCAGCTAGGAAGTCCAAATTTTCAAATTATTAGATTTTGTTCCGTTGCCGGGTGCATTGAGTTAACATGCAATATTACTTGTATATACACACATAAACCGGCTATGAAGTCTAAATTTTCAAATTTTTAGAGTTCGTTTCATTGCCGCGTGGATTGAATTAAAATCCTTTTTACATGTATATACACACATAAACTGGCAAGGAAGGCCAAATTTTCAATTTTTTAGATTTCGTTCCATTGCCGGGTGGATTGAGTTAACATGCAATATTACACGTATATACACGCATAAACCGGCTTAGAAGTCGAAATTTTCAAATTTTTAGATTTCGTTCCACTGCCGGGTGGATTGAATTAACATGCATTTTTACACGTCTATACACACATAAACCAGCTTAGAAGTCCAAATTTTCAAATTTTTAGATTTCGTTCCGTTGCGGGGTGGATTGAATTAACATGCATTTTTACACGTATATACACACAAAAACCGGCTAAGAAGTCGTAATTTTCAAATTTTAGATTTCGTTCCATAGCCGGGTGCTTTGAATTCAAATGCTTTTTTCTCGTATAAACATATATAAACCGGCTAAGAAGTCAAAATTTTCAAATTTTTAGATTTCGTTCCATTGCCGGGTGGATTGTATTAACATGCAATATTACACGTATATACACACATAAACCAGCTAGGAAGTCCAAACTTTCAAATTTTTAGATTTCTTTCCGTTGCCGGGTGCATTGAGTTAACATGCAATATTACATGTATATACACACATAAACCGGCTATGAAGTCGAAATTTTCAAATTTTTAGATTTCGTTCCATTGCCGCGTGGATTGAATTAAAATGCATTTTTACATGTATATACACACCTAAACTGGCAAGGAAGGCCAAATTTTCAAATTTTTAGATTTCGTTCCGTTGCCGGGTGGATTGAGTAAACATGCAATATTACACGTATATACACGCATAAACCGGCTATGAAGTCGAAATTTTCAAATTTTTAGATTTCGTTCCACTGCCGGGTGGATTGAATTAACATGCATTTTTACACGTTTATACACGCATAAACCGTCTAGAAGTCAAAATTTTCAAATTTTTAGATTTCGTTCCGTTGGGGGGTGGATTGAATTAACAAGCAATATTACACGTATATATACACATAAACCAGCTAGGAAGTCCAAATTTTCAATTTTTAGATTTCGTTCCGTTGCTGGGTGCATTGAGTTAACATGCAATATTACATGTATATACACACATAAACCGGCTATGAAGTCGAAATTCTCAAATTTTTAGATTTCGTTCCATTGCCGCGTGGATTGAATTAAAATGCATTTTTACATGTATATACACACCTAAACTGGCAAGGAAGGCCAAATTTTCAATATTTAGATTTCGTTCCGTTGCCGGGTGGATTGAGTAACATGCAATATTACACGTATATACACGCATAAACCGGCTATGAAGTCGAAATTTTCTAATTTTTAGATTTCGTTCCATAGCCGGGTGCTTTGAATTCAATGCATTTTTACACGTATATACACACAAAAACCACTAGGAAGTCCAAATTTTCAAATTTTTTAGATTTCGTTCCGTTGCGGGGTGGATTGAATTAACATGGCATTTTACACGTATATACACTACAGACAAACCGGCGAGGAAGTCCAAAATTTTCAAATTTTTAGAGTTTCGTTCCATAGCCTGGTGCTTGAAATGCAAATGCTTTTTTCACGTATATCACGCATAAACCCGGCTATGAATTCCGATATTATTCAAAATTTTGTTAGATTCGGTTCTTTGCCGGGGTGGGATTGAATGAACAGTGGCATTTTACACGTATATACACACATAAACCACTAGGAAGTCCAAATTTTCAAAGTTTTAGGATTTCCGTCTCACTAGCCGGGTGTGCACTTGAATTCAAATGCTTTTTTCACGTATAGACACGCATAAACCGGCTAAGAATCAAAATTTTCAAATTTTTAGATTTCGTTCCGTTGCGGGGTGGATTGAATTAACAAGCAATATTACACGTATATATACACATAACCAGCTAGGAAGTCCAAATTTTCAAATTTTTAGATTTCGTTCCGTTGCTGGGTGCATTGAGTTAACATGCAATATTACATGTATATACACACATAACCGGCTATGAAGTCGAAATTCTCAAATTTTTAGATTTCGTTCCATTGCCGCGTGGATTGAATTTAAAATGCATTTTTACATGTATATACACACCTAAACTGGCAAGGAAGGCCAAATTTTCAAATATTTAGATTTCGTTCCGTTGCCGGGGTGGATTGAGTAAACATGCAATATTACACGTATATACACGCATAAACCGGCTATGAAGTCGAAATTTTCTAATTTTAGATTTCGTTCCATAGCCGGGTGCTTTGAATTCAAATGCATTTTTACACGTATATACACACAAAAACCAGCTAGGAAGTCCAAATTTTCAAATTTTTAGATTTCGTTCCGTTGCGGGGTGGATTGAATTAACATGCATTTTTACACGTATATACACACATACACCGGCTAGGAAGTCCAAATTTTCAAATTTTTAGATTTCGTTCCATAGCCGGGTGCTTTGAAATCAAATGCTTTTTTTCACGTATATACACGCATAAACCGGCTATGAATTCGATATTTTCAAATTTTTAGATTTCGTTCTTTTGCCGGGTGGATTGAATTAACATGCATTTTTACACGTATATACACACATAAACCAGCTAGGAAGTCCAAATTTTCAAATTTTTAGATTTCGTTCCATAGCCGGGTGCTTTGAATTCAAATGCTTTTTTTCACGTATATACACGCATAAACCGGCTAAGAAGTCAAAATTTTCAAATTTTTAGATTTCGTTCCGTTGCGGGGTGGATTGAATTAACAAGCAATATTACACGTATATATACACATAAACCAGCTAGGAAGTCCAAATTTTCAAATTTTTAGATTTCGTTCCGTTGCTGGGTGCATTGAGTTAACATGCAATATTACCTGTATATACGCACATAAACCGGCTATGAAGTCGAAATTTTCAAATTTTTAGATTTCGTTCCATTGCCGCGTGGATTGAATTAAAATGCATTTTTACATGTATATACACACCTAAACTGGCTATGAAGTCGAATTTTCAAATTTTTAGATTTCGGTCCATTGCCGCGTGGATTGAATTAAAATGCATTTTTACATGTATATACACACATAAACCGGCAAAGAAGGCCAAATATTTAAATATTTAGATTTCGTTCCGTTGCGGGGTGGATTGAGTTAACATGCAATATTACACGTATATACACGCATAAACCGGCTAAGAAGTCGAAATTTTCAAATTTTTAGATTTCGTTCCATAGCCGGGTGCTTTGAATTGAAATGCTTTTTTCTCGTATAAACACATATAAACCGGATTGAATAAACATGCATTTTTACACGTATATACACAACACACATAAACCGGCAAAGAAGGCCAAATTTTCAAATATTTAGATTTCGTTCCGTTGCCGGGTGGATTGAGTTATCATGCATTTTTACACGTATATACACACATAACCCGGCAAAGAAGTCGAAATTTTCAAATTTTTAGATTTCGTTCCGTAGCCGGGTGCTTTGAATTCAAATGCATTTTTACACGTATATACACACAAAAACCAGCTAGGAAGTCCAAATTTTCAAATTTTTAGATTTCGTTCCGTTGCCGGGTGCATTGAGTTAACATGCAATATTACATGTATATACACACATAAACCGGCTATGAAGTCGAAATTTTCAAATTTTTAGATTTCGTTCCTTAGCCGGGTGCTTTGAATTCAAATGCTTTTTTTCACGTATATACACGTATAAACCGGCTATGAAGTCGAAATTTTCCAATTTTTAGATTTCGTTCCATTGCCGGGTGAATTGAATTAACATGCATTTTTACATGTATATACACACATAAACCGGCAAAGAAGGCCAAATATTCAAATATTTAGATTTCGTTCCGTTGCGGGGTGGATTGAGTTAACATGCAATATTACACGTATATACACACATAAACCAGCTAGGAAGTCCAAACTTTCAAATTTTTAGATTTCTTTCCGTTGCCGGGTGCATTGAGTTAACATACAATATTACATGTAAATACACACATAAACCGGCTATGAAGTCGAAATTTTCAAATTTTTAGATTTCGTTCCATTGCCGCGTGGATTGAATTAAAATGCATTTTTACATGTATATACACACCTAAACTGGCAAGGAAGGCCAAATTTTCAAATTTTTAGATTTCGTTCCGTTGCCGGGTGGATTGAGTAAACATGCAATATTACACGTATATACACGCATAAACCGGCTATGAAGTCGAAATTTTCAAATTCTTAGATTTCGTTCCACTGCCGGGTGGATTGAATTAACATGCATTTTTACACGTTTATACACGCATAAACCGTCTATGAAGTCAAAATTTTCAAATTTTTAGATTTCGTTCCGTTGGGGGTGGATTGAATTAACAAGCAATATTACACGTATATATACACATAAACCAGCTAGGAAGTCCAAATTTTCAAATTTTTAGATTTCGTTCCGTTGCTGGGTGCATTGAGTTAACATGCAATATTACATGTATATACACACATAAACCGGCTATGAAGTCGAAATTTTCAAATTTTTAGATTTCGTTCCATTGCCGCGTGGATTGAATTAAAATGCATTTTTACATGTATATACACACATAAACCGGCAAAGAAGGCCAAATATTTAAATATTTAGATTTCGTTCCGTTGCGGGGTGGAATGAGTTAACATGCAATATTACACGTATATACACGCATAAACCGGCTAAGAAGTCGAAATTTTCAAATTTTTAGATTTCGTTCCATAGCCGGGTGCTTTGAATTGAAATGCTTTTTTCTCGTATAAACACATATAAACCGGATTGAATTAACATGCATTTTTACACGTATAGACACACATAACCGGCAAAGAAGGCCAAATTTTCAAATATTTAGATTTCGTTCCGTTGCCGGGTGGATTGAGTTATCATGCATTTTTACACGTATATACACACATAACCCGGCAAAGAAGTCGAAATTTTCAAATTTTTAGATTTCGTTCCATAGCCGGGTGCATTGAATTCAAATGCTTTTTTCTCGTATATACACGCATAAACCGGCTATGAAGTCGATATTTTCAAATTTTTAGATTTCGTTCCACTGCCGGGTGGAATGAATTAACATGCATTTTTACACGTATATACACACATAACCCGGCAAAGAAGTCGAAATTTTCAAATTTTTAGATTTCGTTCCATTGCCGGGTGGATTGAATTAACATGCATTTTTACATGTATATACACTCATAAACCGGCAAAGAAGGCCAAATTTTCAAATTTTTAGATTTCGTTCCATAGCCGGGTGCTTTGAATTGAAATGCTTTTTTCTCGTATAAACACATATAAACCGGATTGAATTAACATGCATTTTTACACGTATATACACACATAAACCGGCAAAGAAGGCCAAATTTTCAAATATTTAGATTTCGTTCCGTTGCCGGGTGGATTGAGTTATCATGCATTTTTACACGTATATACACACATAACCCGGTAAAGAAGTCGAAATTTTCAAATTTTTAGATTTCGTTCCATAGCCGGGTGCATTGAATTCAAATGCATTTTTACACGTATATACACACAAAAACCAGCTAGGAAGTCCAAATTTTCAAATTTTTAGATTTCGTTCCGTTGCCGGGTGCATTGAGTTAACATGCAATATTACATGTATATACACACATAAACCGGCTATGAAGTCGAAATTTTCAAATTTTTAGATTTCGTTCCTTAGCCGGGTGCTTTGAATTCAAATGCTTTTTTTCACGTATATACACGTATAAACCGGCTATGAAGTCGAAATTTTCCAATTTTTAGATTTCGTTCCATTGCCGGGTGAATTGAATTAACATGCATTTTTACATGTATATACACACATAAACCGGCAAAGAAGGCCAAATATTCAAATATTTAGATTTCGTTCCGTTGCGGGGTGGATTGAGTTAACATGCAATATTACACGTATATACACACATAAACCAGCTAGGAAGTCCAAACTTTCAAATTTTTAGATTTCTTTCCGTTGCCGGGTGCATTGAATTGAAATGCTTTTTTCTCGTATAAACACATATAAACCGGATTGAATTAACATGCATTTTTACACGTATATACACACATAAACCGGCAAAGAAGGCCAAATTTTCAAATATTTAGATTTCGTTCCGTTGCCGGGTGGATTGAGTTATCATGCATTTTTACACGTATATACACACATAACCCGGCAAAGAAGTCGAAATTTTCAAATTTTTAGATTTCGTTCCATAGCCGGGTGCTTTGAATTCAAATGCATTTTTACACGTATATACACACAAAAACCAGCTAGGAAGTCCAAATTTTCAAATTTTTAGATTTCGTTCCGTTGCCGGGTGCATTGAGTTAACATGCAATATTACATGTATATACACACATAAACCGGCTATGAAGTCGAAATTTTCAAATTTTTAGATTTCGTTCCTTAGCCGGGTGCTTTGAATTCAAATGCTTTTTTCACGTATATACACGTATAAACCGGCTATGAAGTCGAAATTTTCCAATTTTTAGATTTCGTTCCATTGCCGGGTGAATTGAATTAACATGCATTTTTACATGTATATACACACATAACCGGCAAAGAAGGCCAAATATTCAAATATTTAGATTTCGTTCTGTTGCGGGGTGGATTGAGTTAACATGCAATATTACACGTATATACACACATAAACCAGCTAGGAAGTCCAAACTTTCAAATTTTTAGATTTCTTTCCGTTGCCGGGTGCATTGAGTTAACATACAATATTACATGTAAATAGACACATAAACCGGCTATGAAGTCGAAATTTCAAATTTTTAGATTTCGTTCCGGGGATTAGCGTAACATAATATTACACGTATATACACACATAAACCAGCTAGGAAGTCCAAACTTTCAAATTTTTAGATTTCTTTCCGTTGCCGGGGCATTGAGTTAACATACATATTACATGGTAAATACCACATATACCGGCTATGAAGTCGAAATTTTCAAATTTTTAGATTTCGTTCCATTTGCCGCGTGGATTGAATTGAATTAAAATGCATTTTTACATGTATATACACACCTAAACTGGCAAGGAAGGCCAAATTTTCAAATTTTTAGATTTCGTTCCGTTGCCGGGTGGATTGAGTAAACATGCAATATTACACGTATATACACGCATAACCGGCTATGAAGTCGAAATTTTCAAATTTTTAGATTTCGTTCCACTTCCAGGTGGATTGAATTAACATGCATTTTTACACGTTTATACACGCATAAACCGTCTATGAAGTCAAAATTTTCAAATTTTTAGATTTCGTTCCGTTAGGGGGTGGATTGAATTAACAAGCAATATTACACGTATATATACACATAAACCAGCTAGGAAGTCCAAACTTTCAAATTTTTAGATTTCTTTCCGTTGCCGGGTGCATTGAGTTAACATACAATATTACATGTAAATACACACATATACCGGCTATGAAGTCGAAATTTTCAAATTTTTAGATTTCGTTCCATTGCCGCGTGGATTGAATTAAAATGCATTTTTACATGTATATACACACCTAAACTGGCAAGGAAGGCCAAATTTTCAAATTTTTAGATTTCGTTCCGTTGCCGGGTGGATTGAGTAAACATGCAATATTACACGTATATACACGCATAAACCGGCTATGAAGTCGAAATTTTCAAATTTTTAGATTTCGTTCCACTGCCAGGTGGATTGAATTAACATGCATTTTTACACGTTTATACACGCATTAACCGTCTATGAAGTCAAAATTTTCAAATTTTTAGATTTCGTTCCGTTGGGGGGTGGATTGAATTAACAAGCAATATTACACGTATATATACACATAAACCAGCTAGGAAGTCCAAATTTTCAAATTTTTAGATTTCGTTCCGTTGCTGGGTGCATTGAGTTAACATGCAATATTACATGTATATACACACATAAACCGGCTATGAAGTCGAAATTTTCAAATTTTTAGATTTCGTTCCATTGCCGCGTGGATTGAATTAAAATGCATTTTACATGTATATACACACATAAACCGGCAAAGAAGGCCAAATATTTAAATATTTAGATTTCGTTCCGTTGCGGGGTGGAATGAGTTAACATGCAATATTACACGTATATACACGCATAAACCGGCTAAGAAGTCGAAATTTTCAAATTTTTAGATTTCGTTCCATAGCCGGGTGCTTTGAATTGAAATGCTTTTTTCTCGTATAAACACATATAAACCGGATTGAATTAACATGCATTTTTACACGTATATACACACATAAACCGGCAAAGAAGGCCAAATTTTCAAATATTTAGATTTCGTTCCGTTGCCGGGTGGATTGAGTTATCATGCATTTTTACACGTATATACACACATAACCCGGCAAAGAAGTCGAAATTTTCAAATTTTTAGATTTCGTTCCATAGCCGGGTGCATTGAATTCAAATGCTTTTTTCTCGTATATACACGCATAAACCGGCTATGAAGTCGATATTTTCAAATTTTTAGATTTCGTTCCACTGCCGGGTGGAATGAATTAACATGCATTTTTACACGTATATACACACATAACCCGGCAAAGAAGTCGAAATTTTCAAATTTTTAGATTTCGTTCCATTGCCGGGTGGATTGAATTAACATGCATTTTTACATGTATATACACTCATAAACCGGCAAAGAAGGCCAAATTTTCAAATTTTTAGTTTTCGTTCCATAGCCGGGTGGTTTGAATTCAAATGCTTTTTTTCACGTATATACACATATAAACCGGCAAAGAAGGCCAAATATTCAAATATTTAGATTTCGTTCCGTTGCGGGGTGGATTGAGTTAACATGCAATATTACACGTATATACACACATAAACCAGCTAGGAAGTCCAAACTTTCAAATTTTTAGATTTCTTTCCGTTGCCGGGTGCATTGAGTTAACATACAATATTACATGTAAATATACACATAAACCGGCTATGAAGTCGAAATTTTCAAATTTTTAGATTTCGTTCCATTGCCGCGTGGATTGAATTAAAATGCATTTTTACATGTATATACACACCTAAACTGGCAAGGAAGGCCAAATTTTCAAATTTTTAGATTTCGTTCCGTTGCCGGGTGGATTGAGTAAACATGCAATATTACACGTATATACACGCATAAACCGGCTATGAAGTCGAAATTTTCAAATTTTTAGATTTCGTTCCACTGCCGGGTGGATTGAATTAACATGCATTTTTACACGTTTATACACGCAGAAACCGTCTATGAAGTCAAAATTTTCAAATTTTTAGATTTCGTTCCGTTGCGGGGTGGATTGAATTAACAAGCAATATTACACGTATATATACACATAAACCAGCTAGGAAGTCCAAATTTTCAAATTTTTAGATTTCGTTCCGTTGCTGGGTGCATTGAGTTAACATGCAATATTACATGTATATACGCACATAAACCGGCTATGAAGTCGAAATTTTCAAATTTTTAGATTTCGTTCCATTGCCGCGTGGATTGAATTAAAATGCATTTTTACATGTATATACACACCTAAACTGGCTATGAAGTCGAATTTTCAAATTTTTAGATTTCGTTCCATTGCCGCGTGGATTGAATTAAAATGCATTTTTACATGTATATACACACATAAACCGGCAAAGAAGGCCAAATTTTCAAATATTTAGATTTCGTTCCGTTGCCGGGTGGATTGAGTTATCATGCATTTTTACACGTATATACACACATAACCCGGCAAAGAAGTCGAAATTTTCAAATTTTTAGATTTCGTTCCTTAGCCGGGTGCTTTGAATTCAAATGCTTTTTTTCACGTATATACACGTATAAACCGGCTATGAAGTCGAAATTTTCCAATTTTTAGATTTCGTTCCATTGCCGGGTGAATTGAATTAACATGCATTTTTACATGTATATACACACATAAACCGGCAAAGAAGGCCAAATATTCAAATATTTAGATTTCGTTCCGTTGCGGGGTGGATTGAGTTAACATGCAATATTACACGTATATACACACATAAACCAGCTAGGAAGTCCAAACTTTCAAATTTTTAGATTTCTTTCCGTTGCCGGGTGCATTGAGTTAACATACAATATTACATGTAAATACACACATAAACCGGCTATGAAGTCGAAATTTTCAAATTTTTAGATTTCGTTCCATTGCCGCGTGGATTGAATTAAAATGCATTTTTACATGTATATACACACTTAAACTGGCAAGGAAGGTCAAATTTTCAAATTTTTAGATTTCGTTCCGTTGCCGGGTGGATTGAGTAAACATGCAATATTACACGTATATACACGCATAAACCGGCTATGAAGTCGAAATTTTCAAATTTTTAGATTTCGTTCCACTGCCGGGTGGATTGAATTAACATGCATTTTTACACGTTTATACACGCATAAACCGTCTATGAAGTCAAAATTTTCAAATTTTTAGATTTCGTTCCGTTGGGGGGTGGATTGAATTAACAAGCAATATTACACGTATATATACACATAAACCAGCTAGGAAGTCCAAATTTTCAAATTTTTAGATTTCGTTCCGTTGCTGGGTGCATTGAGTTAACATGCAATATTACATGTATATACACACATAAACCGGCTATGAAGCCGAAATTTTCAAATTTTTAGATTTCGTTCCATTGCCGCGTGGATTGAATTAAAATGCATTCTTACATGTATATACACACATAAACCGGCAAAGAAGGCCAAATTTTCAAATATTTAGATTTCGTTCCGTTGCCGGGTGGATTGAGTTAACATGCAATATTACACGTATATACACGCTTAAACCGTCTATGAAGTCAAAATTTTCAAATTTTTAGATTTCGTTCCATTGCCGGGTGGATTAAATTAACATGCAATATTACACGAATATACACACATAAACCAGCTAGGAAGTCCAAATTTTCATATTTTTAGATTTCGTTCCATAGCCGGGTGCTTTGAATTCAAATGCTTTTTTTTACGTATATACGCGCATAAACCGGCTATGAATTCGATATTTTCAAATTTTTAGATTTCTTTCTGTTGCCGGGTGGATTGAATTAACATGCATTTTTACATGTATATACACACATAAACCGGCAAAGAAGGCCAAATTTTCAAATATTTAGATTTCGTTCCGTTGCCGGGTGGATTGAGTTAACATGCAATATTACACGTATATACACGCATAAACCGTCTATGAAGTCAATATTTTCAAATTTTTAGATTTCGTTCCATTGCCGCGTGGATTGAATTAAAATGCATTTTTACATGTATATACACACCTAAACTGGCAAGGAAGGCCAAATTTTCAAATTTTTAGATTTCGTTCCGTTGCCGGGTGTATTGAGTAAACATGCAATATTACACGTATATACACGCATAAACCGGCTATGAAGTCGAAATTTTCAAATTTTTAGATTTCGTTCCACTGCCGGGTGGATTGAATTAACATGCATTTTTACACGTTTATACACGCAGAAACCGTCTATGAAGTCTAAATTTTCAAATTTTTAGATTTCGTTCCGTTGCGGGGTGGATTGAATTAACAAGCAATATTACACGTATATATACACATAAACCAGCTAGGAAGTCCAAATTTTCAAATTTTTAGATTTCGTTCCGTTGCTGGGTGCATTGAGTTAACATGCAATATTACATGTGGTTCCATGACACTTTGCCGTATGACAGTTCGCCGTTGGACACTTCGCCGTCGGACAAATCGCCGTGTTACTTTTCGCCGTGTGGGACATTTCGCCGTATGGAATTTTGCCGTATGTGACATTTTGCCGTAAGGAACTTCTCGCCGTAAAGTAGGAAAAAATACTTATGAAAAACGAATGATAACTAATCAATTAATCACAAGTACTTAGGCGATTAACTTTGAGTGTAAACAAAATCATATATTGAAATTGAAAAATTGTTTGTTATTATAGTCTAGTTATAATTACAAATAATTTACCGATACTGTATGTGTGTAACAACAAAAGTGTAATGGGGGGCTGCGCCCCCCAAACCCCCTGCTCAACCAATAACCCTATAACCCTATAACCCAATCGCGTACGGCAAAATGTCTCATACGGCGAAATGTTATACGGCAAGATGTCTCATACGGCGAAATATTATACGGCAAAAGGTCTCATACGGCGAAATGTTTACGGCGAAGGGTCCGACGGCGAAGTGTCATACGGCAAAATGTCCGGTTACGATTACATGTATATACGCACATAAACCGGCTATGAAGTCGAAATTTTCAAATTTTTAGATTTCGTTCCATTGCCGCGTGGTTTGAATTAAAATGCATTTTTACATGTATATACACACCTAAACTGGCTATGAAGTCGAATTTTCAAATTTTTAGATTTCGTTCCATTGCCGCGTGGATTGAATTAAAATGCATTTTTACATGTATATACACACATAAACCGGCAAAGAAGGCCAAATTTTCAAATATTTAGATTTCGTTCCGTTGCCGGGTGGATTGAGTTATCATGCATTTTTACACGTATATACACACATAACCCGGCAAAGAAGTCGAAATTTTCAAATTTTTAGATTTCGTTCCTTAGCCGGGTGCTTTGAATTCAAATGCTTTTTTTCACGTATATACACGTATAAACCGGCGTTGAAGTCGAAATTTTCCAATTTTTAGATTTCGTTCCGTTGCCGGGTGAATTGAATTAACATGCATTTTTACATGTATATACACACATAAACCGGCAAAGAAGGCCAAATATTCAAATATTTAGATTTCGTTCCGTTGCGGGGTGGATTGAGTTAACATGCAATATTACACGTATATACACACATAAACCAGCTAGGAAGTCCAAACTTTCAAATTTTTAGATTTCTTTCCGTTGCCGGGTGCATTGAGTTAACATACAATATTACACGTATATACACGCATAAACCGGCTATGAAGTCGAAATTTTCAAATTTTTAGATTTCGTTCCACTGCCGGGTGGATTGAATTAACATGCATTTTTACACGTTTATACACGCATAAACCGTCTATGAAGTCAAAATTTTCAAATTTTTAGATTTCGTTCCGTTGGGGGGTGGATTGAATTAACAAGCAATATTACACGTATATATACACATAAACCAGCTAGGAAGTCCAAATTTTCAAATTTTTAGATTTCGTTCCGTTGCTGGGTGCATTGAGTTAACATGCAATATTACATGTATATACACACATAAACCGGCTATGAAGTCGAAATTTTCAAATTTTTAGATTTCGTTCCATTGCCGCGTGGATTGAATTAAAATGCATTTTTACATGTATATACACACATAAACCGGCAAAGAAGGCCAAATATTTAAATATTTAGATTTCGTTCCGTTGCGGGGTGGAATGAGTTAACATGCAATATTACACGTATATACACGCATAAACCGGCTAAGAAGTCGAAATTTTCAAATTTTTAGATTTCGTTCCATAGCCGGGTGCTTTGAATTGAAATGCTTTTTTCTCGTATAAACACATATAAACCGGATTGAATTAACATGCATTTTTACACGTATAGACACACATAAACCGGCAAAGAAGGCCAAATTTTCAAATATTTAGATTTCGTTCCGTTGCCGGGTGGATTGAGTTATCATGCATTTTTACACGTATATACACACATAACCCGGCAAAGAAGTCGAAATTTTCAAATTTTTAGATTTCGTTCCATAGCCGGGTGCATTGAATTCAAATGCTTTTTTCTCGTATATACACGCATAAACCGGCTATGAAGTCGATATTTTCAAATTTTTAGATTTCGTTCCACTGCCGGGTGGAATGAATTAACATGCATTTTTACACGTATATACACACATAACCCGGCAAAGAAGTCGAAATTTTCAAATTTTTAGATTTCGTTCCATTGCCGGGTGGATTGAATTAACATGCATTTTTACATGTATATACACTCATAAACCGGCAAAGAAGGCCAAATTTTCAAATTTTTAGATTTCGTTCCTTAGCCGGGTGCTTTGAATTCAAATGCTTTTTTTCACGTATATACACGTATGAACCGGCTATGAAGTCGAAATTTTCCAATTTTTAGATTTCGTTCCATTGCCGGGTGAATTGAATTAACATGCATTTTTACATGTATATACACACATAAACCGGCAAAGAAGGCCAAATATTCAAATATTTAGATTTCGTTCCGTTGCGGGGTGGATTGAGTTAACATGCAATATTACACGTATATACACACATAAACCAGCTAGGAAGTCCAAACTTTCAAATTTTTAGATTTCTTTCCGTTGCCGGGTGCATTGAGTTAACATACAATATTACATGTAAATACACACATATACCGGCTATGAAGTCGAAATTTTCAAATTTTTAGATTTCGTTCCATTGCCGCGTGGATTGAATTAAAATGCATTTTTACATGTATATACACACCTAAACTGGCAAGGAAGGCCAAATTTTCAAATTTTTAGATTTCGTTCCGTTGCCGGGTGGATTGAGTAAACATGCAATATTACACGTATATACACGCATAAACCGGCTATGAAGTCGAAATTTTCAAATTTTTAGATTTCGTTCCACTGCCAGGTGGATTGAATTAACATGCATTTTTACACGTTATACACGCATAAACCGTCTATGAAGTCAAAATTTTCAAATTTTTAGATTTCGTTCCGTTGGGGGGTGGATTGAATTAACAAGCAATATTACACGTATATATACACATAAACCAGCTAGGAAGTCCAAACTTTCAAATTTTTAAATTTCTTTCCGTTGCCGGGTGCATTGAGTTAACATACAATATTACATGTAAATACACACATATACCGGCTATGAAGTCGAAATTTTCAAATTTTTAGATTTCGTTCCATTGCCGCGTGGATTGAATTAAAATGCATTTTTACATGTATATACACACCTAAACTGGCAAGGAAGGCCAAATTTTCAAATTTTTAGATTTCGTTCCGTTGCCGGGTGGATTGAGTAAACATGCAATATTACACGTATATACACGCATAAACCGGCTATGAAGTCGAAATTTTCAAATTTTTAGATTTCGTTCCACTGCCAGGTGGATTGAATTAACATGCATTTTTACACGTTTATACACGCATAAACCGTCTATGAAGTCAAAATTTTCAAATTTTTAGATTTCGTTCCGTTGGGGGGTGGATTGAATTAACAAGCAATATTACACGTATATATACACATAAACCAGCTAGGAAGTCCAAATTTTCAAATTTTTAGATTTCGTTCCGTTGCTGGGTGCATTGAGTTAACATGCAATATTACATGTATATACACACATAAACCGGCTATGAAGTCGAAATTTTCAAATTTTTAGATTTCGTTCCATTGCCGCGTGGATTGAATTAAAATGCATTTTTACATGTATATACACACATAAACCGGCAAAGAAGGCCAAATATTTAAATATTTAGATTTCGTTCCGTTGCGGGGTGGAATGAGTTAACATGCAATATTACACGTATATACACGCATAAACCGGCTAAGAAGTCGAAATTTTCAAATTTTTAGATTTCGTTCCATAGCCGGGTGCTTTGAATTGAAATGCTTTTTTCTCGTATAAACACATATAAACCGGATTGAATTAACATGCATTTTTACACGTATATACACACATAAACCGGCAAAGAAGGCCAAATTTTCAAATATTTAGATTTCGTTCCGTTGCCGGGTGGATTGAGTTATCATGCATTTTTACACGTATATACACACATAACCCGGCAAAGAAGTCGAAATTTTCAAATTTTTAGATTTCGTTCCATAGCCGGGTGCATTGAATTCAAATGCTTTTTTCTCGTATATACACGCATAAACCGGCTATGAAGTCGATATTTTCAAATTTTTAGATTTCGTTCCACTGCCGGGTGGAATGAATTAACATGCATTTTTACACGTATATACACACATAACCCGGCAAAGAAGTCGAAATTTTCAAATTTTTAGATTTCGTTCCATTGCCGGGTGGATTGAATTAACATGCATTTTTACATGTATATACACTCATAAACCGGCAAAGAAGGCCAAATTTTCAAATTTTTAGTTTTCGTTCCATAGCCGGGTGGTTTGAATTCAAATGCTTTTTTTCACGTATATACACATATAAACCGGCAAAGAAGGCCAAATATTCAAATATTTAGATTTCGTTCCGTTGCGGGGTGGATTGAGTTAACATGCAATATTACACGTATAGACACACATAAACCAGCTAGGAAGTCCAAACTTTCAAATTTTTAGATTTCTTTCCGTTGCCGGGTGCATTGAGTTAACATACAATATTACATGTAAATATACACATAAACCGGCTATGAAGTCGAAATTTTCAAATTTTTAGATTTCGTTCCATTGCCGCGTGGATTGAATTAAAATGCATTTTTACATGTATATACACACCTAAACTGGCAAGGAAGGCCAAATTTTCAAATTTTTAGATTTCGTTCCGTTGCCGGGTGGATTGAGTAAACATGCAATATTACACGTATATACACGCATAAACCGGCTATGAAGTCGAAATTTTCAAATTTTTAGATTTCGTTCCACTGCCGGGTGGATTGAATTAACATGCATTTTTACACGTTTATACACGCAGAAACCGTCTATGAAGTCAAAATTTTCAAATTTTTAGATTTCGTTCCGTTGCGGGGTGGATTGAATTAACAAGCAATATTACACGTATATATACACATAAACCAGCTAGGAAGTCCAAATTTTCAAATTTTTAGATTTCGTTCCGTTGCTGGGTGCATTGAGTTAACATGCAATATTACATGTATATACGCACATAAACCGGCTATGAAGTCGAAATTTTCAAATTTTTAGATTTCGTTCCATTGCCGCGTGGATTGAATTAAAATGCATTTTTACATGTATATACACACCTAAACTGGCTATGAAGTCGAATTTTCAAATTTTTAGATTTCGTTCCATTGCCGCGTGGATTGAATTAAAATGCATTTTTACATGTATATACACACATAAACCGGCAAAGAAGGCCAAATTTTCAAATATTTAGATTTCGTTCCGTTGCCGGGTGGATTGAGTTATCATGCATTTTTACACGTATATACACACATAACCCGGCAAAGAAGTCGAAATTTTCAAATTTTTAGATTTCGTTCCTTAGCCGGGTGCTTTGAATTCAAATGCTTTTTTTCACGTATATACACGTATAAACCGGCTATGAAGTCGAAATTTTCCAATTTTTAGATTTCGTTCCATTGCCGGGTGAATTGAATTAACATGCATTTTTACATGTATATACACACATAAACCGGCAAAGAAGGCCAAATTTTCAAATTTTTAGATTTCGTTCCATAGCCGGGTGCTTTGAATTGAAATGCTTTTTTCTCGTATAAACACATATAAACCGGATTGAATTAACATGCATTTTTACACGTATATACACACATAAACCGGCAAAGAAGGCCAAATTTTCAAATATTTAGATTTCGTTCCGTTGCCGGGTGGATTGAGTTATCATGCAATATTACACGTATATACACACATAAACCAGCTAGGAAGTCCAAACTTTCAAATTTTTAGATTTCTTTCCGTTGCCGGGTGCATTGAGTTAACATACAATATTACATGTAAATACACACATATACCGGCTATGAAGTCGAAATTTTCAAATTTTTAGATTTCGTTCCATAGCCGGGTGCTTTGAATTCAAATGCATTTTTACACGTATATACACACAAAAACCAGCTAGGTAGTCCAAATTTTCAAATTTTTAGATTTCGTTCCGTTGCCGGGTGCATTGCGTTAACATGCAATATTACATGTATATACACACATAAACCGGCTATGAAGTCGAAATTTTCAAATTTTTAGATTTCGTTCCTTAGCCGGGTGCATTGAATTCAAATGCTTTTTTCTCGTATATACACGCATAAACCGGCTATGAAGTCGATATTTTCAAATTTTTAGATTTCGTTCCACTGCCGGGTGGAATGAATTAACATGCATTTTTACACGTATATACACACATAACCCGGCAAAGAAGTCGAAATTTTCAAATTTTTAGATTTCGTTCCATTGCCGGGTGGATTGAATTAACATGCATTTTTACATGTATATACACTCATAAACCGGCAAAGAAGGCCAAATTTTCAAATTTTTAGTTTTCGTTCCATAGCCGGGTGGTTTGAATTCAAATGCTTTTTTTCACGTATATACACATATAAACCGGCAAAGAAGGCCAAATATTCAAATATTTAGATTTCGTTCCGTTGCGGGGTGGATTGAGTTAACATGCAATATTACACGTATAGACACACATAAACCAGCTAGGAAGTCCAAACTTTCAAATTTTTAGATTTCTTTCCGTTGCCGGGTGCATTGAGTTAACATACAATATTACATGTAAATATACACATAAACCGGCTATGAAGTCGAAATTTTCAAATTTTTAGATTTCGTTCCATTGCCGCGTGGATTGAATTAAAATGCATTTTTACATGTATATACACACCTAAACTGGCAAGGAAGGCCAAATTTTCAAATTTTTAGATTTCGTTCCGTTGCCGGGTGGATTGAGTAAACATGCAATATTACACGTATATACACGCATAAACCGGCTATGAAGTCGAAATTTTCAAATTTTTAGATTTCGTTCCACTGCCGGGTGGATTGAATTAACATGCATTTTTACACGTTTATACACGCAGAAACCGTCTATGAAGTCAAAATTTTCAAATTTTTAGATTTCGTTCCGTTGCGGGGTGGATTGAATTAACAAGCAATATTACACGTATATATACACATAAACCAGCTAGGAAGTCCAAATTTTCAAATTTTTAGATTTCGTTCCGTTGCTGGGTGCATTGAGTTAACATGCAATATTACATGTATATACGCACATAAACCGGCTATGAAGTCGAAATTTTCAAATTTTTAGATTTCGTTCCATTGCCGCGTGGATTGAATTAAAATGCATTTTTACATGTATATACACACCTAAACTGGCTATGAAGTCGAATTTTCAAATTTTTAGATTTCGTTCCATTGCCGCGTGGATTGAATTAAAATGCATTTTTACATGTATATACACACATAAACCGGCAAAGAAGGCCAAATTTTCAAATATTTAGATTTCGTTCCGTTGCCGGGTGGATTGAGTTATCATGCATTTTTACACGTATATACACACATAACCCGGCAAAGAAGTCGAAATTTTCAAATTTTTAGATTTCGTTCCTTAGCCGGGTGCTTTGAATTCAAATGCTTTTTTTCACGTATATACACGTATAAACCGGCTATGAAGTCGAAATTTTCCAATTTTTAGATTTCGTTCCATTGCCGGGTGAATTGAATTAACATGCATTTTTACATGTATATACACACATAAACCGGCAAAGAAGGCCAAATTTTCAAATTTTTAGATTTCGTTCCATAGCCGGGTGCTTTGAATTGAAATGCTTTTTTCTCGTATAAACACATATAAACCGGATTGAATTAACATGCATTTTTACACGTATATACACACATAAACCGGCAAAGAAGGCCAAATTTTCAAATATTTAGATTTCGTTCCGTTGCCGGGTGGATTGAGTTATCATGCAATATTACACGTATATACACACATAAACCAGCTAGGAAGTCCAAACTTTCAAATTTTTAGATTTCTTTCCGTTGCCGGGTGCATTGAGTTAACATACAATATTACATGTAAATACACACATATACCGGCTATGAAGTCGAAATTTTCAAATTTTTAGATTTCGTTCCATAGCCGGGTGCTTTGAATTCAAATGCATTTTTACACGTATATACACACAAAAACCAGCTAGGTAGTCCAAATTTTCAAATTTTTAGATTTCGTTCCGTTGCCGGGTGCATTGCGTTAACATGCAATATTACATGTATATACACACATAAACCGGCTATGAAGTCGAAATTTTCAAATTTTTAGATTTCGTTCCTTAGCCGGGTGCTTTGAATTCAAATGCTTTTTTTCACGTATATACACGTATGAACCGGCTATGAAGTCGAAATTTTCCAATTTTTAGATTTCGTTCCATTGCCGGGTGAATTGAATTAACATGCATTTTTACATGTATATACACACATAAACCGGCAAAGAAGGCCAAATATTCAAATATTTAGATTTCGTTACGTTGCGGGGTGGATTGAGTTAACATGCAATATTACACGTATATACACACATAAACCAGCTAGGAAGTCCAAACTTTCAAATTTTTAGATTTCTTTCCGTTGCCGGGTGCATTGAGTTAACATACAATATTACATGTAAATACACACATATACCGGCTATGAAGTCGAAATTTTCAAATTTTTAGATTTCGTTCCATTGCCGCGTGGATTGAATTAAAATGCATTTTTACATGTATATACACACCTAAACTGGCAAGGAAGGCCAAATTTTCAAATTTTTAGATTTCGTTCCGTTGCCGGGTGGATTGAGTAAACATGCAATATTACACGTATATACACGCATAAACCGGCTATGAAGTCGAAATTTTCAAATTTTTAGATTTTGTTCCACTGCCAGGTGGATTGAATTAACATGCATTTTTACACGTTTATACACGCATAAACCGGCTATGAAGTCGAAATTTTCAAATTTTTAGATTTCGTTCCATTGCCGCGTGGATTGAATTAAAATGCATTTTTACATGTATATACACACATAAACCGGCAAAGAAGGCCAAATATTTAAATATTTAGATTTCGTTCCGTTGCGGGGTGGAATGAGTTAACATGCAATATTACACGTATATACACGCATAAACCGGCTAAGAAGTCGAAATTTTCAAATTTTTAGATTTCGTTCCATAGCCGGGTGCTTTGAATTGAAATGCTTTTTTCTCGTATAAACACATATAAACCGGATTGAATTAACATGCATTTTTACACGTATATACACACATAAACCGGCAAAGAAGGCCAAATTTTCAAATATTTAGATTTCGTTCAGTTGCCGGGTGGATTGAGTTATCATGCATTTTTACACGTATATACACACATAACCCGGCAAAGAAGTCGAAATTTTCAAATTTTTAGATTTCGTTCCATAGCCGGGTGCATTGAATTCAAATGCTTTTTTCTCGTATATACACGCATAAACCGGCTATGAAGTCGATATTTTCAAATTTTTAGATTTCGTTCCACTGCCGGGTGCTTTGAATTCAAATGCTTTTTTTCACGTATATACACACATAACCCGGCAAAGAAGTCGAAATTTTCAAATTTTTAGATTTCGTTCCATTGCCGGGTGGATTGAATTAACATGCATTTTTACATGTATATACACTCATAACCCGGCAAAGAAGTCGAAATTTTCAAATTTTTAGATTTCGTTCCATTGCCGCGTGGATTGAATTCAAATGCTTTTTTTCACGTATATACACATATAAACCGGCAAAGAAGGCCAAATATTCAAATATTTAGATTTCGTTCCGTTGCGGGGTGGATTGAGTTAACATGCAATATTACACGTATATACACACATAAACCAGCTAGGAAGTCCAAACTTTCAAATTTTTAGATTTCTTTCCGTTGCCGGGTGCATTGAGTTAACATACAATATTACATGTAAATATACACATAAACCGGCTATGAAGTCGAAATTTTCAAATTTTTAGATTTCGTTCCATTGCCGCGTGGATTGAATTAAAATGCATTTTTACATGTATATACACACCTAAACTGGCAAGGAAGGCCAAATTTTCAAATTTTTAGATTTCGTTCCGTTGCCGGGTGGATTGAGTAAACATGCAATATTACACGTATATACACGCATAAACCGGCTATGAAGTCGAAATTTTCAAATTTTTAGATTTCGTTCCACTGCCGGGTGGATTGAATTAACATGCATTTTTACACGTTTATACACGCAGAAACCGTCTATGAAGTCAAAATTTTCAAATTTTTAGATTTCGTTCCGTTGCGGGGTGGATTAAATTAACAAGCAATAGTACACGTATATATACACATAAACCAGCTAGGAAGTCCAAATTTTCAAATTTTTAGATTTCGTTCCGTTGCTGGGTGCATTGAGTTAACATGCAATATTACATGTATATACGCACATAAACCGGCTATGAAGTCGAAATTTTCAAATTTTTAGATTTCGTTCCATTGCCGCGTGGATTGAATTAAAATGCATTTTTACATGTATATACACACCTAAACTGGCTATGAAGTCGAATTTTCAAATTTTTAGATTTCGTTCCATTGCCGCGTGGATTGAATTAAAATGCATTTTTACATGTATATACACACATAAACCGGCAAAGAAGGCCAAATTTTCAAATATTTAGATTTCGTTCCGTTGCCGGGTGGAGTGAGTTATCATGCATTTTTACACGTATATACACACATAACCCGGCAAAGAAGTCGAAATTTTCAAATTTTTAGATTTCGTTCCTTAGCCGGGTGCTTTGAATTCAAATGCTTTTTTTCACGTATATACACGTATAAACCGGCTATGAAGTCGAAATTTTCCAATTTTTAGATTTCGTTCCATTGCTGGGTGAATTGAATTAACATGCATTTTTACATGTATATACACACATAAACCGGCAAAGAAGGCCAAATATTCAAATATTTAGATTTCGTTCCGTTGCGGGGTGGATTGAGTTAACATGCAATATTACACGTATATACACACATAAACCAGCTAGGAAGTCCAAACTTTCAAATTTTTAGATTTCTTTCCGTTGCCGGGTGCATTGAGTTAACATACAATATTACATGTAAATACACACATAAACCGGCTATGAAGTCGAAATTTTCAAATTTTTAGATTTCGTTCCATTCCCGCGTGGATTGAATTAAAATGCATTTTTACATGTATATACACACCTAAACTGGCAAGGAAGGTCAAATTTCAAATTTTTAGATTTCGTTCCGTTGCCGGGTGGATTGAGTAAACATGCAATATTACACGTATATACACGCATAAACCGGCTATGAAGTCGAAATTTTCAAATTTTTAGATTTCGTTCCACTGCCGGGTGGATTGAATTAACATGCATTTTTACACGTTTATACACGCATAAACCGTCTATGAAGTCAAAATTTTCAAATTTTTAGATTTCGTTCCGTTGGGGGGTGGATTGAATTAACAAGCAATATTACACGTATATATACACATAAACCAGCTAGGAAGTCCAAATTTTCAAATTTTTAGATTTCGTTCCGTTGCTGGGTGCATTGAGTTAACATGCAATATTACATGTATATACACACATAAACCGGCTATGAAGTCGAAATTTTCAAATTTTTAGATTTCGTTCCATTGCCGCGTGGATTGAATTAAAATGCATTTTTACATGTATATACACACATAAACCGGCAAAGAAGGCCAAATTTTCAAATATTTAGATTTCGTTCCGTTGCCGGGTGGATTGAGTTAACATGCAATATTACACGTATATACACGCATAAACCGTCTATGAAGTCAAAATTTTCAAATTTTTAGATTTCGTTCCATTGCCGGGTGGATTAAATTAACATGCAATATTACACGAATATACACACATAACCAGCTAGGAAGTCCAAATTTTCATATTTTTAGATTTCGTTCCATAGCCGGGTGCTTTGAATTCAAATGCTTTTTTTACGTATATACACGCATAAACCGGCTATGAATTCGATATTTTCAAATTTTTAGATTTCTTTCTGTTGCCGGGTGGATTGAATTAACATGCATTTTTACATGTATATACACACATAAACCGGCAAAGAAGGCCAAATTTTCAAATATTTAGATTTCGTTCCGTTGCCGGGTGGATTGAGTTAACATGCAATATTACACGTATATACACGCATAAACCGTCTATGAAGTCAAAATTTTCAAATTTTTAGATTTCGTTCCATTGCCGGGTGGATTAAATTAACATGCAATATTACACGAATATACACACATAAACCAGCCTAGGAAGTCCAAATTTCATATTTTTAGATTTCGTTCCATAGCGGGTGCTTTGAATTCAAATGCTTTTTTTTTACGTATATACACGCATAAACCGGGCTATGAATTCGATATTTTCAAATTTTTAGATTTCTTTCTGTTGCCGGGTGGATTGAATTAACATGCATTTTTTACATGTATATACACACATAAACCGGCAAAGAAGGCCAAATTTTCAAATATTTAGCTTTCGTTCCGTTGCCGGGTGGATTGATGTTAACATGCAATATTACACGTATATACACGCATAAACCGTCTATGAAGTCAATATTTTCAAATTTTTAGATTTCGTTCCATTGCCGGGTGGATTGAATTAACATGCAATATTACACGTATATATACACATAAACCAGCTAGGAAGTCCAAATTTTCAAATTTTTAGATTTCGTTCCGTTGCCGGGTGGATTGAATTAACATGCAATATTACACGTATATACACACATAAACCAGCATAGAAGTCCAAATTTTCAAATTTTTAGATTTCGTTCCACTGCCGGGTGGATTGAATTAACATGCAATATTACACGTATATACACACATAAACCAGCATAGAAGTCCAAATTTTCAAATTTTTAGATTTCGTTCCACTGCCGGGTGGATTGAATTAACATGCATTTTTACACGTATATACACACATAACCAGCTAGGAAGTCCAAATTTTCATATTTTTAGATTTCGTTCCATAGGCGGGTGGTTTGAATTCAAATGCTTTTTTTCACGTATATACACGCATAAACGGCTATGAAGTCGATATTTTCAAATTTTTAGATTTCGTTCCATTGCCGGGTGGATTGAATTAACATGCATTTTTACATGTATATACACACATAAACCGGCAAAGAAGGCCAAATTTTCAAATTTTTAGTTTTCGTTCCATAGCCGGGTGGTTTGAATTCAAATGCTTTTTTTCACGTATATACACACATAACCCGGCAAAGAAGTCGAAATTTTCAAATTTTTAGATTTCGTTCCATAGCCGGGTGCTTTGAATTCAAATGCTTTTTTCTCGTATAAACACATATAAACCGGCTAAGAAGTCAAAATTTTCAAATATTTAGATTTCGTTCCATTGCCGGGTGGATTGAATTAACATGCAATATTACACGAATATACACACATAAACCAGCTAGGAAGTCCAAATTTTCATATTTTTAGATTTCGTTCCATAGCCGGGTGCTTTGAATTCAAATGCTTTTTCTCACGTATATACACGCATAAATCGGCTATGAATTCGATATTTTCAAATTTTTAGATTTCGTTCCATTGCCGGGTGGATTGAATTAACATGCATTTTTACATGTATATACACTCATAAACCGGCAAAGAAGGCCAAATTTTCAAATTTTTAGATTTCGTTCCATAGCCGGGTGCTTTGAATTGAAATGCTTTTTTCTCGTATAAACACATATAAACCGGATTGAATTAACATGCATTTTTACACGTATATACACACATAAACCGGCAAAGAAGGCCAAATTTTCAAATATTTAGATTTCGTTCCGTTGCCGGGTGGATTGAGTTATCATGCATTTTTACACGTATATACACACATAACCCGGCAAAGAAGTCGAAATTTTCAAATTTTTAGATTTCGTTCCATAGCCGGGTGCTTTGAATTGAAATGCATTTTTACACGTATATACACACAAAAACCAGCTAGGAAGTCCAAATTTTCAAATTTTTAGATCTCGTTCCGTTGCCGGGTGCATTGAGTTAACATGCAATATTACATGTATATACACACATAAACCGGCTATGAAGTCGAAATTTTTAAATTTTTAGATTTCGTTCCTTAGCCGGGTGCTTTGAATTCAAATGCTTTTTTTCACGTATATACACGTATAAACCGGCTATGAAGTCGAAATTTTCCAATTTTTAGAATTCGTTCCATTGCCGGGTGAATTGAATTAACATGCATTTTTACATGTATATACACACATAAACCGGCAAAGAAGGCCAAATATTCAAATATTTAGATTTCGTTCCGTTGCGGGGTGGATTGAGTTAACATGCAATATTACACGTATATACACACATAAACCAGCTAGGAAGTCCAAACTTTCAAATTTTTAGATTTCTTTCCGTTGCCGGGTGCATTGAGTTAACATACAATATTACATGTAAATACACACATATACCGGCTATGAAGTCGAAATTTTCAAATTTTTAGATTTCGTTCCATTGCCGCGTGGATTGAATTAAAATGCATTTTTACATGTATATACACACCTAAACTGGCAAGGAAGGCCAAATTTTCAAATTTTTAGATTTCGTTCCGTTGCCGGGTGGATTGAGTAAACATGCAATATTACACGTATATACACGCATAAACCGGCTATGAAGTCGAAATTTTCAAATTTTTAGATTTCGTTCCACTGCCGGGTGGATTGAATTAACATGCATTTTTACACGTTTATACACGCATAAACCGTCTATGAAGTCAAAATTTTCAAATTTTTAGATTTCGTTCCGTTGGGGGGTGGATTGAATTAACAAGCAATATTACACGTATATATACACATAAACCAGCTAGGAAGGCCAAATTTTCAAATTTTTAGATTTCGTTCCATTGTCGGGTGGATTGAGTAAACATGCAATATTACACGTATATACACACATAAACCGGCTATGAAGTCGAAATTTTCAAATTTTTAGATTTCGTTCCACTGCCGGGTGGATTGAATTAACATGCATTTTTACACGTTTATACACGCATAAACCGTCTATGAAGTCAAAATTTTCAAATTTTTAGATTTCGTTCCGTTGGGGGGTGGATTGAATTAACAAGCAATATTACACGTATATATACACATAAACCAGCTAGGAAGTCCAAATTTTCAAATTTTTAGATTTCGTTCCGTTGCTGGGTGCATTGAGTTAACATGCAATATTACATGTATATACACACATAAACCGGCTATGAAGTCGAAATTTTCAAATTTTTAGATTTCGTTCCATTGCCGCGTGGATTGAATTAAAATGCATTTTTACATGTATATACACACATAAACCGGCAAAGAAGGCCAAATATTTAAATATTTAGATTTCGTTCCGTTGCGGGGTGGAATGAGTTAACATGCAATATTACACGTATATACACGCATAAACCGGCTAAGAAGTCGAAATTTTCAAATTTTTAGATTTCGTTCCATAGCCGGGTGCTTTGAATTGAAATGCTTTTTTCTCGTATAAACACATATAAACCGGATTGAATTAACATGCATTTTTACACGTATAGACACACATAAACCGGCATTGAAGGCCAAATTTTCAAATATTTAGATTTCGTTCCGATGCCGGGTGGATTGAGTTATCATGCATTTTTACACGTATATACACACATAACCCGGCAAAGAAGTCGAAATTTTCAAATTTTTAGATTTCGTTCCATAGCCGGGTGCATTGAATTCAAATGCTTTTTTCTCGTATATACACGCATAAACCGGCTATGAAGTCGATATTTTCAAATTTTTAGATTTCGTTCCACTGCCGGGTGGAATGAATTAACATGCATTTTTACACGTATATACACACATAACCCGGCAAAGAAGTCGAAATTTTCAAATTTTTAGATTTCGTTCCATTGCCGGGTGGATTGAATTAACATGCATTTTTACATGTATATACACTCATAAACCGGCAAAGAAGGCCAAATTTTCAAATTTTTAGATTTCGTTCCATAGCCGGGTGCTTTGAATTGAAATGCTTTTTTCTCGTATAAACACATATAAACCGGATTGAATTAACATGCATTTTTACACGTATATACACACATAAACCGGCAAAGAAGGCCAAATTTTCAAATATTTAGATTTCGTTCCGTTGCCGGGTGGATTGAGTTATCATGCATTTTTACACGTATATACACACATAACCCGGCAAAGAAGTCGAAATTTTCAAATTTTTAGATTTCGTTCCTTAGCCGGGTGCTTTGAATTCAAATGCATTTTTACACGTATATACACACAAAAACCAGCTAGGTAGTCCAAATTTTCAAATTTTTAGATTTCGTTCCGTTGCCGGGTGCATTGCGTTAACATGCATTATTACATGTATATACACACATAAACCGGCTATGAAGTCGAAATTTTCAAATTTTTAGATTTCGTTCCTTAGCCGGGTGCTTTGAATTCAAATGCTTTTTTTCACGTATATACACGTATGAACCGGCTATGAAGTCGAAATTTTCCAATTTTTAGATTTCGTTCCATTGCCGGGTGAATTGAATTAACATGCATTTTTACATGTATATACACACATAAACCGGCAAAGAAGGCCAAATATTCAAATATTTAGATTTCGTTACGTTGCGGGGTGGATTGAGTTAACATGCAATATTACACGTATCTACACACATAAACCAGCTAGGAAGTCCAAACTTTCAAATTTTTAGATTTCTTTCCGTTGCCGGGTGCATTGAGTTAACATACAATATTACATGTAAATACACACATATACCGGCTATGAAGTCGAAATTTTCAAATTTTTAGATTTCGTGCCATTGCCGCGTGGATTGAATTAAAATGCATTTTACATGTATAACACAACCTAAACTGGCAAGGAAGGCCAATTTTCAAATTTTTAGATTTCGTTCCGTTGCCGGGTGGATTTGAGTAAACATGCAATATTACACGTATATACACGCATCAACCGGCTATGAGTCGAAATTTCAAATTTTTAGATTTTGTTCCACTGCCAGGGGATTGAATTAACATGCATTTTTACACGTTATACACGCAATAACCGGCTATGAAGTCGAATTTTCACACCTAAACTGGCAAGGAAGGCCAAATTTTCAAATTTTTAGATTTCGTTCCGTTGCCGGGTGGATTGAGAAACATGCAATATTACACGTATCTACACGCATAAACCGGCTATGAAGTCGAAATTTTCAAATTTTTAGATTTTGTTCCACTGCCAGGTGGATTGAATTAACATGCATTTTTACACGTTTATACACGCATAAACCGGCTATGAAGTCGAAATTTTCAAATTTTTAGATTTCGTTCCATTGCCGCGTGGATTGAATTAAAATGCATTTTTACATGTATATACACACATAAACCGGCATTGAAGGCCAAATTTTCAAATATTTAGATTTCGTTCCGTTGCCGGGTGGATTGAGTTATCATGCATTTTTACACGTATATACACACATAACCCGGCAAAGAAGTCGAAATTTTCAAATTTTTAGATTTCGTTCCATAGCCGGGTGCATTGAATTCAAATGCTTTTTTCTCGTATATACACGCATAAACCGGCTATGAAGTCGATATTTTCAAATTTTTAGATTTCGTTCCACTGCCGGGTGGAATGAATTAACATGCATTTTTACACGTATATACACACATAACCCGGCAAAGAAGTCGAAATTTTCAAATTTTTAGATTTCGTTCCATTGCCGGGTGGATTGAATTAACATGCATTTTTACATGTATATACACTCATAAACCGGCAAAGAAGGCCAAATTTTCAAATTTTTAGATTTCGTTCCATAGCCGGGTGCTTTGAATTGAAATGCTTTTTTCTCGTATAAACACATATAAACCGGATTGAATTAACATGCATTTTTACACGTATATACACACATAAACCGGCAAAGAAGGCCAAATTTTCAAATATTTAGATTTCGTTCCGTTGCCGGGTGGATTGAGTTATCATGCATTTTTACACGTATATACACACATAACCCGGCAAAGAAGTCGAAATTTTCAAATTTTTAGATTTCGTTCCTTAGCCGGGTGCTTTGAATTCAAATGCATTTTTACACGTATATACACACAAAAACCAGCTAGGTAGTCCAAATTTTCAAATTTTTAGATTTCGTTCCGTTGCCGGGTGCATTGCGTTAACATGCATTATTACATGTATATACACACATAAACCGGCTATGAAGTCGAAATTTTCAAATTTTTAGATTTCGTTCCTTAGCCGGGTGCTTTGAATTCAAATGCTTTTTTTCACGTATATACACGTATGAACCGGCTATGAAGTCGAAATTTTCCAATTTTTAGATTTCGTTCCATTGCCGGGTGAATTGAATTAACATGCATTTTTACATGTATATACACACATAAACCGGCAAAGAAGGCCAAATATTCAAATATTTAGATTTCGTTACGTTGCGGGGTGGATTGAGTTAACATGCAATATTACACGTATATACACACATAAACCAGCTAGGAAGTCCAAACTTTCAAATTTTTAGATTTCTTTCCGTTGCCGGGTGCATTGAGTTAACATACAATATTACATGTAAATACACACATATACCGGCTATGAAGTCGAAATTTTCAAATTTTTAGATTTCGTTCCATTGCCGCGTGGATTGAATTAAAATGCATTTTTACATGTATATACACACCTAAACTGGCAAGGAAGGCCAAATTTTCAAATTTTTAGATTTCGTTCCGTTGCCGGGTGGATTGAGTAAACATGCAATATTACACGTATATACACGCATAAACCGGCTATGAAGTCGAAATTTTCAAATTTTTAGATTTTGTTCCACTGCCAGGTGGATTGAATTAACATGCATTTTTACACGTTTATACACGCATAAACCGGCTATGAAGTCGAAATTTTCAAATTTTTAGATTTCGTTCCATTGCCGCGTGGATTGAATTAAAATGCATTTTTACATGTATATACACACATAAACCGGCAAAGAAGGCCAAATATTTAAATATTTAGATTCGTTCCGTTGCGGGGTGGAATGAGTTAACATGCAATATTACACGTATATACACGCATAAACCGGCTAAGAAGTCGAAATTTTCAAATTTTTAGATTTCGTTCCATAGCCGGGTGCTTTGAATTGAAATGCTTTTTTCTCGTATAAACACATATAAACCGGATTGAATTAACATGCATTTTTACACGTATATACACACATAAACCGGCAAAGAAGGCCAAATTTTCAAATATTTAGATTTCGTTCCGTTGCCGGGTGGATTGAGTTATCATGCATTTTTACACGTATATACACACATAACCCGGCAAAGAAGTCGAAATTTTCAAATTTTTAGATTTCGTTCCATAGCCGGGTGCATTGAATTCAAATGCTTTCTTCTCGTATATACACGCATAAACCGGCTATGAAGTCGATATTTTCAAATTTTTAGATTTCGTTCCACTGCCGGGTGCTTTGAATTCAAATGCTTTTTTTCACGTATATACACACATAACCCGGCAAAGAAGTCGAAATTTTCAAATTTTTAGATTTCGTTCCATTGCCGGGTGGATTGAATTAACATGCATTTTTACATGTATATACACTCATAAACCGGCAAAGAAGGCCAAATTTTCAAATTTTTAGTTTTCGTTCCATAGCCGGGTGGTTTGAATTCAAATGCTTTTTTTCACGTATATACACATATAAACCGGCAAAGAAGGCCAAATATTCAAATATTTAGATTTCGTTCCGTTGCGGGGTGGATTGAGTTAACATGCAATATTACACGTATATACACACATAAACCAGCTAGGAAGTCCAAACTTTCAAATTTTAGATTTCTTTCCGTTGCCGGGTGCATTGAGTTAACATACAATATTACATGTAAATATACACATAAACCGGCTATGAAGTCGAAATTTTCAAATTTTAGATTTCGTTCCATTGCCGCGTGGATTGAATTAAAATGCATTTTTACATGTATATACACACCTAAACTGGCAAGGAAGGCCAAATTTTCAAATTTTTAGATTTCGTTCCGTTGCCGGGTGGATTGAGTAAACATGCAATATTACACGTATATACACGCATAAACCGGCTATGAAGTCGAAATTTTCAAATTTTTAGATTTCGTTCCACTGCCGGGTGGATTGAATTAACATGCATTTTTACACGTTTATACACGCAGAAACCGTCTATGAAGTCAAAATTTTCAAATTTTTAGATTTCGTTCCGTTGCGGGGTGGATTGAATTAACAAGCAATATTACACGTATATATACACATAAACCAGCTAGGAAGTCCAAATTTTCAAATTTTTAGATTTCGTTCCGTTGCTGGGTGCATTGAGTTAACATGCAATATTACATGTATATACCACATAAACCGGCTATGAAGTCGAAATTTTCAAATTTTTAGATTTCGTTCCATTGCCGCGTGGATTGAATTAAAATGCATTTTTACATGTATATACACACCTAAACTGGCTATGAAGTCGAATTTTCAAATTTTTAGATTTCGTTCCATTGCCGCGTGGATTGAATTAAAATGCATTTTTACACGTATATACACGCATAAACCGGCTATGAAGTCGAAATTTTCAAATTTTTAGATTTCGTTCCACTGCCGGGTGGATTGAATTAACATGCATTTTTACACGTTTATACACGCAGAAACCGTCTATGAAGTCAAATTTTCAAATTTTAGATTTCGTTCCGTTGCGGGGTGGATTGAATTAACAAGCAATATTACACGTATATACACATAAACCAGCTAGGAAGTCCAAATTTTCAAATTTTAGATTTCGTTCCGTTGCTGGGTGCATTGAGTTAACATGCAATATTACATGTATATACGCACATAAACCGGCTATGAAGTCGAAATTTTCAAATTTTAGATTTTTCGTTCCATTGCAGCGTGGATTGAATTAAAATGCATTTTTACATGATACACACCTAAACTGGCTATGAAGTCGAATTTTCAAATTTTTAGATTTCGTTCCATTGCCGCGTGGATTGAATTAAAATGCATTTTTACATGTATATACACACATAAACCGGCAAAGAAGGCCAAATTTTCAAATATTTAGATTTCGTTCCGTTGCCGGGTGGAGTGAGTTATCATGCATTTTTACACGTATATACACACATAACCCGGCAAAGAAGTCGAAATTTTCAAATTTTTAGATTTCGTTCCTTAGCCGGGTGCTTTGAATTCAAATGCTTTTTTTCACGTATATACACGTATAAACCGGCTATGAAGTCGAAATTTTCCAATTTTTAGATTTCGTTCCATTGCTGGGTGAATTGAATTAACATGCATTTTTACATGTATATACACACATAAACCGGCAAGAAGGCCAAATATTCAAATATTTAGATTTCGTTCCGTTGCGGGGTGGATTGAGTTAACATGCAATATTACACGTATATACACACATAAACCAGCTAGGAAGTCCAAACTTTCAAATTTTTAGATTTCTTTCCGTTGCCGGGTGCATTGAGTTAACATACAATATTACATGTAAATACACACATAAACCGGCTATGAAGTCGAAATTTTCAAATTTTTAGATTTCGTTCCATTCCCGCGTGGATTGAATTAAAATGCATTTTTACATGTATATACACACCTAAACTGGCAAGGAAGGTCAAATTTTCAAATTTTTAGATTTCGTTCCGTTGCCGGGTGGATTGAGTAAACATGCAATATTACACGTATATACACGCATAAACCGGCTATGAAGTCGAAATTTTCAAATTTTTAGATTTCGTTCCACTGCCGGGTGGATTGAATTAACATGCATTTTTACACGTTTATACACGCATAAACCGTCTATGAAGTCAAAATTTTCAAATTTTTAGATTTCGTTCCGTTGGGGGGTGGATTGAATTAACAAGCAATATTACACGTATATATACACATAAACCAGCTAGGAAGTCCAAATTTTCAAATTTTTAGATTTCGTTCCGTTGCTGGGTGCATTGAGTTAACATGCAATATTACATGTATATACACACATAAACCGGCTATGAAGTCGAAATTTTCAAATTTTTAGATTTCGTTCCATTGCCGCGTGGATTGAATTAAAATGCATTTTTACATGTATATACACACATAAACCGGCAAAGAAGGCCAAATTTTCAAATATTTAGATTTCGTTCCGTTGCCGGGTGGATTGAATTAACATGCATTTTTACACGTCTATACACACATAAACCAGCTTAGAAGTCCAAATTTTCAAATTTTTAGATTTCGTTCCGTTGCGGGGTGGATTGAATTAACATGCATTTTTACACGTCTATACACACATAAACCAGCTTAGAAGTCCAAATTTTCAAATTTTTAGATTTCGTTCCGTTGCGGGGTGGATTGAATTAACATGCATTTTTACACGTATATACACACAAAAACCGGCTAAGAAGTCGTAATTTTCAAATTTTTAGATTTCGTTCCATAGCCGGGTGCTTTGAATTCAAATGGTTTTTTCTCGTATAAACATATATAAACCGGCTAAGAAGTCAAAATTTTCAAATTTTTAGATTTCGTTCCATTGCCGGGTGGATTGTATTAACATGCAATATTACACGTATATACACACATAAACCAGCTAGGAAGTCCAAACTTTCAAATTTTTAGATTTCTTTCCGTTGCCGGGTGCATTGAGTTAACATACAATATTACATGAATATACACACATAAACCGGCTATGAAGTCGAAATTTTCAAATTTTTAGATTTCGTTCCATTGCCGTGTGGATTGAATTAAAATGCATTTTTACATGTATATACACACCTAAACTGGCAAGGAAGGCCAAATTTTCAAATTTTTAGATTTCGTTCCGTTGCCGGGTGGATTGAGTAAACATGCAATATTACACGTATATACACGCATAAACCGGCTATGAAGTCGAAATTTTCAAATTTTTAGATTTCGTTCCACTGCCGGGTGGATTGAATTAACATGCATTTTTACACGATTATACACGCATAAACCGTCTAAGAAGTCAAAATTTTCAAATTTTTAGATTTCGTTCCGTTGGGGGGTGGATTGAATTAACAAGCAATATTACACGTATATATACACATAAACCAGCTAGGAAGTCCAAATTTTCAAATTTTTAGATTTCGTTCCGTTGCTGGGTGCATTGAGTTAACATGCAATATTACATGTATATACACACATAAACCGGCTATGATGTCGAAATTTTCAAATTTTTAGATTTCGTTCCATTGCCGCGTGGATTGAATTCAAATGCATTTTTACATGTATATACACACCTAAACTGGCAAGGAAGGCCAAATTTTCAAATATTTAGATTTCGCTCCGTTGCCGGGTGGATTGAGTTATCATGCAATATTACACGTATATACACGCATAAACCGGCTATGAAGTCGAAATTTTCTAATTTTTAGATTTCGTTCCATAGCCGGGTGCTTTGAATTCAAATGCATTTTTACACGTATATACACACAAAAACCAGCTAGGAAGTCCAAATTTTCAAATTTTTAGATTTCGTTCCGTTGCCGGGTGCATTGAGTTAACATGCAATATTACATGTATATACACACATAAACCGGCTATGAAGTCGAAATTTTCAAATTTTTAGATTTCGTTCCTTAGCCGGGTGCTTTGAATTCAAATGCTTTTTTTCACGTATATACACGTATAAACCGGCTATGAAGTCGAAATTTTCCAATTTTTAGATTTCGTTCCATTGCCGGGTGAATTGAATTAACATGCATTTTTACATGTATATACACACATAAACCGGCAAAGAAGGCCAAATATTCAAATATTTAGATTTCGTTCCGTTGCGGGGTGGATTGAGTTAACATGCAATATTACACGTATATACACACATAAACCAGCTAGGAAGTCCAAACTTTCAAATTTTTAGATTTCTTTCCGTTGCCGGGTCCATTGAGTTAACATACAATATTACATGTAAATATACACATAAACCGGCTATGAAGTCGAAATTTTCAAATTTTTAGATTTCGTTCCATTGCCGCGTGGATTGAATTAAAATGCATTTTACATGTATATACACACCTAAACTGGCAAGGAAGGCCAAATTTTCAAATTTTTAGATTTCGTTCCGTTGCCGGGTGGATTGAGTAAACATGCAATATTACACGTATATACACGCATAAACCGGCTATGAAGTCGAAATTTTCAAATTTTTAGATTTCGTTCCACTGCCGGGTGGATTGAATTAACATGCATTTTTACACGTTTATACACGCATAAACCGTCTATGAAGTCAAAATTTTCAAATTTTTAGATTTCGTTCCGTTGCGGGGTGGATTGAATTAACATGCATTTTTACACGTATATACACACATACACCGGCTAGGAAGTCCAAATTTTCAAATTTTTAGATTTCGTTCCATAGCCGGGTGCTTTGAAATCAAATGCTTTTTTTCACGTATATACACGCATAAACCGGCTATGAATTCGATATTTTCAAATTTTTAGATTTCGTTCTGTTGCCGGGTGGATTGAATTAACATGCATTTTTACACGTATATACACACATAAACCAGCTAGGAAGTCCAAATTTTCAAATTTTTAGATTTCGTTCCATAGCCGGGTGCTTTGAATTCAAATGCTTTTTTTCACGTATATACACGCATAAACCGGCTAAGAAGTCAAAATTTTCAAATTTTTAGATTTCGTTCCGTTGCGGGGTGGATTGAATTAACAAGCAATATTACACGTATATATACACATAAACCAGCTATGAAGTCGAAATTTTCAAATTTTTAGATTTCGTTCCATTGCCGCGTGGATTGAATTAAAATGCATTTTTACATGTATATACACACCTAAACTGGCTATGAAGTCGAATTTTCAAATTTTTAGATTTCGGTCCATTGTCGCGTGGATTGAATTAAAATGCATTTTTACATGTATATACACACATAAACCGGCAAAGAAGGCCAAATATTTAAATATTTAGATTTCGTTCCGTTGCGGGGTGGATTGAGTTAACATGCAATATTACACGTATATACACGCATAAACCGGCTAAGAAGTCGAAATTTTCAAATTTTTAGATTTCGTTCCATAGCCGGGTGCTTTGAATTGAAATGCTTTTTTCTCGTATAAACACATATAAACCGGATTGAATTAACATGCATTTTTACACGTATATACACACATAAACCGGCAAAGAAGGCCAAATTTTCAAATATTAGATTTCGTTCCGTTGCCGGGTGGATTGAGTTATCATGCATTTTTACACGTATATACACACATAACCCGGCAAAGAAGTCGAAATTTTCAAATTTTTAGATTTCGTTCCATAGCCGGGTGCTTTGAATTCAAATGCATTTTTACACGTATATACACACAAAAACCAGCTAGGAAGTCCAAATTTTCAAATTTTTAGATTTAGTTCCGTTGCCGGGTGCATTGAGTTAACATGCAATATTACATTTATATACACACATAAACCGGCTATGAAGTCGAAATTTTCAAATTTTTAGATTTCGTTCCTTAGCCGGGTGCTTTGAATTCAAATGCTTTTTTTCACGTATATACACGTATAAACCGGCTATGAAGTCGAAATTTTCCAATTTTTAGATTTCGTTCCATTGCCGGGTGAATTGAATTAACATGCATTTTTACATGTATATACACACATAAACCGGCAAAGAAGGCCAAATATTCAAATAGTTAGATTTCGTTCCGTTGCGGGGTGGATTGAGTTAACATGCAATATTACACGTATATACACACATAAACCAGCTAGGAAGTCCAAACTTTCAAATTTTTAGATTTCTTTCCGTTGCCGGGTGCATTGAGTTAACATACAATATTACATGTAAATACACACATAAACCGGCTATGAAGTCGAAATTTTCAAATTTTTAGATTTCGTTCCATTGCCGCGTGGATTGAATTAAAATGCATTTTTACATGTATATACACACCTAAACTGGCAAGGAAGGCCAAATTTTCAAATTTTTAGATTTCGTTCCGTTGCCGGGTGGATTGAGTAAACATGCAATATTACACGTATATACACGCATAAACCGGCTATGAAGTCGAAATTTTCAAATTCTTAGATTTCGTTCCACTGCCGGGTGGATTGAATTAACATGCATTTTTACACGTTTATACACGCATAAACCGTCTATGAAGTCAACATTTTCAAATTTTTAGATTTCGTTCCGTTGGGGGGTGGATTGAATTAACAAGCAATATTACACGTATATATACACATAAACCAGCTAGGAAGTCCAAATTTTCAAATTTTTAGATTTCGTTCCGTTGCTGGGTGCATTGAGTTAACATGCAATATTACATGTATATACACACATAAACCGGCTATGAAGTCGAAATTTTCAAATTTTTAGATTTCGTTCCATTGCCGCGTGGATTGAATTAAAATGCATTTTTACATGTATATACATACATAAACCGGCAAAGAAGGCCAAATATTTAAATATTTAGATTTCGTTCCGTTGCGGGGTGGAATGAGTTAACATGCAATATTACACGTATATACACGCATAAACCGGCTAAGAAGTCGAAATTTTCAAATTTTTAGATTTCGTTCCATAGCCGGGTGCTTTGAATTGAAATGCTTTTTTCTCGTATAAACACATATAAACCGGATTGAATTAACATGCATTTTTACACGTATAGACACACATAAACCGGCAAAGAAGGCCAAATTTTCAAATATTTAGATTTCGTTCCGTTGCCGGGTGGATTGAGTTATCATGCATTTTACACGTATATACACACATAACCCGGCAAAGAAGTCGAAATTTTCAAATTTTTAGATTTCGTTCCATAGCCGGGTGCATTGAATTCAAATGCTTTTTTCTCGTATATACACGCATAAACCGGCTATGAAGTCGATATTTTCAAATTTTTAGATTTCGTTCCACTGCCGGGTCGAATGAATTAACATGCATTTTTACACGTATATACACACATAACCCGGCAAAGAAGTCGAAATTTTCAAATTTTTAGATTTCGTTCCATTGCCGGGTGGATTGAATTAACATGCATTTTTACATGTATATGGGCTATTTCACGTCAAGTGGTACGATGAAAATTTTAAATCGCTCCAAAATTTGAAAACAGGCTGGAAATATCTTTCAGAAGATAGAAAAAAATTTTTAGGTGTTAAAAATAATTTGCCTAAGAGTTATTCCACCATGAAAATGGAAATTTTTCAATTTTTTAGAAAAATTTCTATTTTCAAAGCCATTTATCTCAAAATCTATTGATTTTTTTGAAAAAACATTAAAAACAACTTTTGTTCAAAATAATCTTTAGAACTTAACTACCTGGGTTACAATTATTAATTTTAAAATCTCGAAGAGATAGGGCACTTGGAAATATTGAATATCAAAAGAAGGCGACCACGCCACAATCGATTTTGATCTAACACCGCTCAAAAGATCACATTTTTCGCGAGCTTTTGAATGGCGGTGGTTAGATTATTGGCCAAGACCGTTGGTATAAGTTATACCCCATAAACCTCATAAAATCACTCATTTTCATGTATTTTAGGGCATAACTTACACCAGCTGTCTTGGCCAATAATCTAACCACCGCCATTCGAAAGCTCTCAAAAAATGTGATCTTTTGAGCGGTGTTAGATCAAAATCGATTGTGGCGTGGTCGCCTTCTTTTGATATTCAATATTTCCAAGTGCCCTATCTCTTCGAGATTTTAAAATTAATAATTGTAACCCAGGTAGTTAAGTTCTAAAGATTATTTTGAACAAAAGTTGTTTTTAATGTTTTTTCAAAAAAATCAATAGATTTTGAGATAAATGCCCTAAAATACATGAAAATGAGCGATTTCGTGAGGTTTATGGGGTATAACTTACACCAACGGTCTTGGCCAATAATCTAACCACCGCCATTCGAAAGCTCGCGAAAAATGTGATCTTTTGAGCGGTGTTAGATCAAAATCGATTGTGGCGTGGTCGCCTTTTTTTGATATTCAATATTTCCAAGTGCCCTATCTCTTCGAGATGTTAAAATTAAGAATTGTAACCCAGATAGATAAGTTCTAAAGATTATTTTGAACAAAAGTTGTTTTTAATGTATTTTCAAAAAAATTAATAGATTTTGAGATAAATGGCTTTGAAAATAGAAATTTTTCTAAAAAATTGAAAAATTTCCATTTTTCATGGTGGAATAACTCTTAGGCAAATTATTTTTAACACCTAAAAATTTTTTTCTACCTTCTGAAAGATATTTCCAGCCTGTTTTCAAATTTTGGAGCGATTTAAAATTTTCATCGTACCACTTGACGTGAAATAGCCCATATACACTCATAAACCGGCAAAGAAGGCCAAATTTTCAAATTTTTAGATTTCGTTCCATAGCCGGGTGCTTTGAATTGAAATGCTTTTTTCTCGTATAAACACATATAAACCGGATTGAATTAACATGCATTTTTACACGTATATACACACATAAACCGGCAAAGAAGGCCAAATTTTCAAATATTTAGATTTCGTTCCGTTGCCGGGTGGATTGAGTTATCATGCATTTTTACACGTATATACACACATAATCGGCAAAGAAGTCGAAATTTTCAAATTTTTAGATTCGTTCCATAGCCGGGTGCTTGAATTCAAATGCATTTTTACACGTATATACACACAAAAACCAGCTAGGAAGTCCAAATTTTTCAAATTTTAGATTTCATTCCGTTGCCGGGTGCATTGAGTTAACATGCACTATTACATGTATATACACACATAACCGGCTATGAAGTCGAAATTTTCAAATTTTTAGATTTCGATCCTTAGCCGGGTGCTTTGAATTCAAATGCTTTTTTTTCACGTATATACACGTATAAACCGGCTATGAAGTCGAAATTTTCCAATTTTTAGATTTCGTTCCATTGCCGGGTGAATTGAATTAACATGCATTTTTACATGTATATACACACATAAACCGGCAAAGAAGGCCAAATATTCAAATATTTAGATTTCGTTCCGTTGCGGGGTGGATTGAGTAACATGCAATATTACACGTATATACACACATAAACCAGCTAGGAAGTCCAAACTTTCAAATTTTTAGATTTCTTTCCGTTGCCGGGTGCATTGAGTTAACATACAATATTTACATGTAAATACACACATATACCGGCTATGAAGTCGAAATTTTCAAATTTTTAGAATTTCGTTCCATTGCCGCGTGGATTGAATTAAAATGCATTTTTACATGTATATACACACCTAAACTGGCAAGGAAGGCCAAATTTTCAAATTTTTAGATTTCGTTCCGTTGCCGGGTGCATTGAGTTAACATACAATATTACATGTAATACACACATATACCGGCTATGAAGTCGAAATTTCAAATTTTTAGATTTCGTTCCATTGCCGCGTGCATTGAATTAAAATGCATTTTTACATGTATACACACCTAAACTGGCAAGGAAGGCCAAATTTTCAAAATTTTTAGATTTCGTTCCGTTGCGGTGGATTGAGTAAACATGCAATATTACACGTATATACACCATAAACCGGCTATGAAGTCGAAATTTTCAAATTTTTAGATTTCGTTCCACTGCCGGGTGGATTGAATTAACATGCATTTTTCACGTTTATACCGCATAAACCGTCTATGAAGTCAAAATTTTCAAATTTTAGATTTCGTTCCGTTGGGGGGTGGATTGAATTAACAAGCAATATTACACGTATATATACACATAAACCAGCTAGGAAGTCCAAATTTTCAAATTTTAGATTTCGTTCCGTTGCTGGGTGCATTGAGTTAACAGGCAATATTACACGTATATACACGCATAAACCGGCTATGAAGTCGAAATTTTCAAATTTTTAGATTTCGTTCCACTGCCGGGTGGATTGAATTAACATGCATTTTTACACGTTTATACACGCATAAACCGTCTATGAAGTCAAAATTTTCAAATTTTAGATTTCGTTCCGTTGGGGGGTGGATTGAATTAACAAGCAATATTACACGTATATATACACATAAACCAGCTAGGAAGTCCAAATTTTCAAATTTTAGATTTCGTTCCGTTGCTGGGTGCATTGAGTTAACATGCAATATTACATGTATATACACACATAAACCGGCTATGAAGTCGAAATTTTCAAATTTTAGATTTCGTTCCATTGCCGCGTGGATTGAATTAAAATGCATTTTTACATGTATATACACACATAAACCGGCAAAGAAGGCCCAATATTTAAATATTAGATTTCGTTCCGTTGCGGGGTGGAATGAGTTAACATGCAATATTACACGTATATACACGCATAAACCGGCTAAGAAGTCGAAATTTCAAATTTTTAGATTTCGTTCCATAGCCGGGTTCTTTGAATTGAAATGCTTTTTTCTCGTATAAACACATATAAACCGGATTGCATTAACATGCATTTTTACACGTATATACACACATAAACCGGCAAAGAAGGCCAAATATTCAAATATTTAGATTTCTTCCGTTGCGGGGGTGGATTGAGTTATCATGCAATATTACACGTATATACACACATAAACAGCTAGGAAGTCCAAACTTTCAAATTTTTAGATTTCTTTCCGTTGCCGGGTGCATTGAGTTAACATACAATATTACATGTAAATATACACATAAACCGGCTATGAAGTCGAAATTTTCAAATTTTTAGATTTCGTTCCATTGCCGCGTGGATTGAATTAAAATGCATTTTTACATGTATATACACACCTAAACTGGCAAGGAAGGCCAAATTTTCAAATTTTTAGATTTCGTTCCGTTGCCGGGTGGATTGAGTAAACATGCAATATTACACGTATATACACGCATAAACCGGCCTATGAAGTCGAAATTTTCAAATTTTTAGATTTCGTTCCACTGCCGGGTGGAATGAATTAACATGCATTTTTACACGTTTATACACGCAGAAACCGTCTATGAAGTCAAAATATTCAAATTTTTAGATTTCGTTCCGTTGCGGGGTGGATTGCATTAACAAGCAATATTACATGTAAATATACACATAAACCGGCTATGAAGTCGAAATTTTCAAATTTTTAGATTTCGTTCCATTGCCGCGTGGATTGAATTAAAATGCATTTTTACATGTATATACACATAAACCGGCAAAGAAGGCCAAATATTCAAATATTTAGATTTCGTTCCGTTGCGGGGTGGATTGAGTTAACATGCAATATACACGTATATACACATAAACCAGCTAGGAAGTCCAAACTTTGAAATTTTTAGATTTCTTTCCGTTGCCGGGTGCATTGAGTTAACATACAATATTACATGTAAATACACACATAACCGGCTATGAAGTCGAAATTTTCAAATTTTAGATTTCGTTCCATAGCCGCGTGGATTGAATTAAAATGCATTTTTACATGTATATACACACCTAAACTGGCAAGGAAGGCCAAATTTTCAAATTTTTAGATTTCGTTCCGTTGCCGGGTGGATTGAGTAAACATGCAATATTACACGTATATACACGCATAAACGGCTATGAAGTCGAAATTTTCAAATTTTTAGATTTCGTTCCATTGCCGCGTGGATTGAATTAAAATGCATTTTTACATGTATATACACACATAAACCGGCAAAGAAGGCCAAATATTCAAATATTTAGATTTCGTTCCGTTGCGGGGTGGATTGAGTTAACATGCAATTACACGTATATACACACATAAACCAGCTAGGAAGTCCAAACTTTGAAATTTTTAGATTTCTTTCCGTTGCCGGGTGCATTGAGTTAACATACAATATTACATGTAAATACACATAAACCGGCTATGAAGTCGAAATTTTCAAATTTTTAGATTTCGTTCCATAGCCGCGTGGATATTAAAAATGCATTTTTACATGTATATACACACCTAAACTGGCAAGGAAGGCCAAATTTTCAAATTTTTAGATTTCGTTCCGTTGCCGGGTGGATTGAGTAAACATGCAATATTACACGTATATACACGCATAAACCGGCTATGAAGTCGAAATTTTCAAATTTTTAGATTTCGTTCCACTGCCGGGTGGATTGAATTAACATGCATTTTTACACGTTTATACACGCATAAACCGTCTATGAAGTCAAAATTTTCAAATTTTTAGATTTCGTTCCGTTGGGGGGTGGATTGAATTAACAAGCAATATTACACGTATATATACACTAAACCAGCTAGGAAGTCCAAATTTTCAATTTTTAGATTTCGTTCCGTTGCTGGGTGCATTGAGTTAACATGCATATTACATGTATATACACACATAAACCGGCTATGAAGTCGAAATTTTCAAATTTTTAGATTTCGTTCCATTGCCGCGTGGATTGAATTAAAATGCATTTTTACATGTATATAACACACTAAACCGGCAAAGAAGGCCAAATATTTAAATATTTAGATTTCGTTCCGTTGCGGGGTGGAATGAGTTAACATGCAATATTACACGTATATACACGCATAAACCGGCTAAGAAGTCGAAATTTTCAAATTTTTAGATTTCGTTCCATAGCCGGGTGCTTTGAATTGAAATGCTTTTTTCTCGTATAACACATATAAACCGGATTGAATTAACATGCATTTTTACACACGTATAGACACACATAAACCGGCAAAGAAGGCCAAATTTTCAAATATTTAGATTTCGTTCCGTTGCCGGGTGGATTGAGTTATCATGCATTTTTACACGTATATACACACATAACCCGGCAAAGAAGTCGAAATTTTCAAATTTTTAGATTTCGTTCCATAGCCGGGTGCATTGAATTCAAATGCTTTTTTCTCGTATATACACGCTAAACCGGCTATGAATCGATATTTTCAAATTTTTAGATTTCGTTCCACTGCCGGGTGGAATGAATTAACATGCATTTTTACACGTATATACACACATAACCCGGCAAAGAAGTCGAAATTTTCAAATATTTAGATTTCGTTCCGTTGCGGGGTGGATTGAGTTAACATGCAATATTACACGTATATACACGCATAAACCGGCTAAGAAGTCGAAATTTTCAATTTTTAGATTTCGTTCCATAGCCGGGTGCTTTGAATTGAAATGCTTTTTTCTCGTATAAACACATATAAACCGGATTGAATTAACATGCATTTTTACACGTATAGACACACATAAACCGGCAAAGAAGGCCAAATTTTCAAATATTTAGATTTCGTTCCGTTGCCGGGTGGATTGAGTTATCATGCATTTTTACACGTATATACACACATAACCCGGCAAAGAAGTCGAAATTTTCAAATTTTTAGATTTCGTTCCATAGCCGGGTGCATTGAATTCAAATGCTTTTTTCTCGTATATACACGCATAAACCGGCTATGAAGTCGATATTTTTCAAATTTTAGATTTCGTTCCACTGCCGGGTGGAATGAATTAACATGCATTTTTACACGTATATACACACATAACCCGGCAAAGAAGTCGAAATTTTCAAATTTTTAGATTTCGTTCCATTGCCGGGTGGATTAAATTAACATGCATTTTTACATGTATATACACTCATAAACCGGCAAAGAAGGCCAAATTTTCAAATTTTTAGATTTCGTTCCATAGCCGGGTGCTTTGAATTGAAATGCTTTTTTCTCGTATAAACACATATAAACCGGATTGAATTAACATGCATTTTTACACGTATATACACACATAAACCGGCAAAGAAGGCCAAATTTTCAAATATTTAGATTTCGTTCCGTTGCCGGGTGGATTGAGTTATCATGCATTTTTACACGTATATACACACATAACCCGGCAAAGAAGTCGAAATTTTCAAATTTTTAGATTTCGTTCCATAGCCGGGTGCTTTGAATTCAAATGCATTTTTACACGTATATACACACAAAAACCAGCTAGGAAGTCCAAATTTTCAAATTTTTAGATTTCGTTCCGTTGCCGGGTGCAATGAGTTAACATGCAATATTACATGTATATACACACATAAACCGGCAAAGAAGGCCAAATATTCAAATATTTAGATTTCGTTCCGTTGCGGGGTGGATTGAGTTAACATGCAATATTACACGTATATACACACATAAACCAGCTAGGAAGTCCAAACTTTCAAATTTTAGATTTCTTTCCGTTGCCGGGTGCATTGAGTTAACATACAATATTACATGTAAATACACACATATACCGGCTATGAAGTCGAAATTTTCAAATTTTTAGATTTCGTTCCATTGCCGGGTGGATTAAATTAACATGCATTTTTACATGTATATACACTCATAAACCGGCAAAGAAGGCCAAATTTTGAAATTTTTAGATTTCGTTCCATAGCCGGGTGCTTTGAATTGAAATGCTTTTTTCTCGTATAAACACATATAAACCGGATTGAATTAACATGCATTTTTACACGTATATACACACATAAACCGGCAAAGAAGGCCAAATTTTCAAATATTTAGATTTCGTTCCGTTGCCGGGTGGATTGAGTTATCATGCATTTTTACACGTATATACACACATAAACCGGCTATGAAGTCGAAATTTTCAAATTTTTAGATTTCGTTCCTTAGCCGGGTGCTTTGAATTCAAATGCTTTTTTTCACGTATATACACGTATAAACCGGCTATGAAGTCGAAATTTTCCAATTTTTAGATTTCGTTCCATTGCCGGGTGAATTGAATTAACATGCATTTTTACATGTATATACACACATAAACCGGCAAAGAAGGCCAAATATTCAAATATTTAGATTTCGTTCCGTTGCGGGGTGGATTGAGTTAACATGCAATATTACACGTATATACACGCATAAACCGGCTATGAAGTCGAAATTTTCAAATTTTTAGATTTCGTTCCACTGCCGGGTGGATTGAATTAACATGCATTTTTACATGTATATACACACCTAAACTGGCAAGGAAGGCCAAATTTTCAAATTTTTAGATTTCGTTCCGTTGCCGGGTGGATTGAGTAAACATGCAATATTACATGTATATACACACATAAACCGGCTATGAAGTCGAAATTTTCAAATTTTTAGATTCGTTCCGTTGGGGGGTGGATTGAATTAACAAGCAATATTACACGTATATATACACATAAACCAGCTAGGAAGTCCAATTTTCAAATTTTAGATTTCGTTCCGTTGCTGGGTGCATTGAGTTAACATGGCAATATTACATGTATATACACACATAACCGGCTATGAGTCGAAATTTTCAAATTTTTAGATTTCGTTCCATTGCCGCGTGGATTGAATTAAAATGCATTTTTACATGTATATACACACATAAACCGGCAAGAAGGCCAAATATTTAAATATTTAGATTTCGTTCCGTTGCGGGGTGGATTGAGTTAACATGCATATTACACGTATATACACGCATAAACCGGCTATGAAGTCGAAATTTTCAAATTTTAGATTTCGTTCCACTGCCGGGTGGATTGAATTAACATGCATTTTACATGTATATACACACCTAAACTGGCAAGGAAGGCCAAATTTTCAAATTTTAGATTTCGTTCCGTTGCCGGTGTGGATTGAGTAAACATGCAATATTACATGTATATACACACATAAACCGGCTATGAAGTCGAAATTTTCAAATTTTTAGATTTCGTTCCGTTGGGGGTGGATTGAATTAACAAGCAATATTACACGTATTATACACATAAACCAGCTAGGAAGTCCAAATTTTCAAATTTTAGATTTCGTTCGTTGCTGGGTGCATTGAGTTAACATGCAATATACATGTATATAACACAATAAACCGGCTATGAAGTCGAAATTTCAAATTTTTAGATTTCGTTCCATTGCGCGTGGATTGAATTAAAATGCATTTTTACATGTATATACACACATAAACGGCAAAGAAGGCCAAATATTAATATTTAGATTTCGTTCCGTTGCGGGGTGGAATGAGTTAACATGCAATATTACACGTATATACACGCATAAACCGGCTAAGTAGTCGAAATTTCAAATTTTTAGATTTCGTTCCATAGCCGGGTGCCTTTGAATGAAATGCTTTTTTCTCGTATAAACACATATAAACCGGATTAAATTAACATGCATTTTTACACGTACATACACACATAAACGGCAAAGAAGGCCAAATTTTTCAATATTTAGATTTCGTTCCGTTGCCGGGTGGATTGAGTTATCATGCATTTTTACACGTATATACACCACATAACCCGGCAAAGAAGTTCGAAATTTTCAAATTTTTAGATTCGTTCCATAGCCGGGTTGCATTGAATTCAAATGCTTTTTCTCGTATATACACGCATAAACGGCTATGAAGTCGATATTTTCAATTTTTAGATTTCGTTCCACTGCCGGGTGGAATGAATTAACATGCATTTTACACGTATATACACACATAACCGGCAAAGAAGTCGAAATTTTCAAATTTTAGATTTCGTTCCATTGCCGGGTGGATTGAATTAACATGCATTTTTACATGTATATACACTCATAAACCGGCAAAGAAGGCCAAATTTTCAAATTTTTAGTTTTCGTTCCATAGCCGGGTGGTTTGAATTCAAATGCTTTTTTTACGTATATACACATATAAACCGGCAAAGAAGGCCAAATATTCAAATATTTAGATTTCGTTCCGTTGCGGGGTGGATTGAGTTAACATGCAATATTACACGTATATACACACATAAACCAGCTAGGAAGTCCAAACTTTCAAATTTTTAGATTTCTTTCCGTTGCCGGGTGCATTGAGTTAACATACAATATTACATGTAAATATACACATAAACCGGCTATGAAGTCGAAATTTTCAAATTTTTAGATTTCGTTCCATTGCCGCGTGGATTGAATTAAAATGCATTTTACATGTATATACACACCTAAACTGGCAAGGAAGGCCAAATTTTCAAATTTTTAGATTTCGTTCCGTTGCCGGGTGGATTGAGTAAACATGCAATATTACACGTATATACACGCATAAACCGGCTATGAAGTCGAAATTTTCAAATTTTTAGATTTCGTTCCACTGCCGGGTGGAATGAATTAACACGCATTTTACACGTTTATACACGCAGAAACCGTCTATGAAGTCAAAATTTTCAAATTTTTAGATTTCGTTCCGTTGCGGGGTGGATTGAATTAACAAGCAATATTACACGTATATATACACATAAACCAGCTAGGAAGTCCAAATTTTCAAATTTTTAGATTTCGTTCCGTTGCTGGGTGCATTGAGTTAACATGCAATATTACATGTATATACGCACATAAACCGGCTATGAAGTCGAAATTTTCAAATTTTTAGATTTCGTTCCATTGCCGCGTGGATTGAATTAAAATGCATTTTTACATGTATATACACACCTAAACTGGCTATGAAGTCGAATTTCAAATTTTTAGATTTCGTTCCATTGCCGCGTGGATTGAATTAAAATGCATTTTTACATGTATATACACACATAAACCGGCAAAGAAGGCCAAATATTTAAATATTTAGATTTCGTTCCGTTGCGGGGTGGATTGAGTTAACATGCAATATTACACGTATATACACGCATAAACCGGCTAAGAAGTCGAAATTTTCAAATTTTTAGATTTCGTTCCATAGCCGGGTGCTTTGAATTGAAATGCTTTTTTCTCGTATAAACACATATAAACCGGATTGAATTAACATGCACTTTAAAACGTATATACACACATAAACCGGCAAAGAAGGCCAAATTTTCAAATATTTAGATTTCGTCCATTGCCGGGTGGATTGAATTAACATGCATTTTTACATGTATATACACTCATAAACCGGCAAAGAAGGCCAAATTTTCAAATTTTTAGATTTCGTTCCATAGCCGGGTGCTTTGAATTGAAATGCTTTTTTCTCGTATAAACACATATAAACCGGATTGAACTAACATGCATTTTTACACGTATATACACACATAAACCGGCAAAGAAGGCCAAATTTTCAAATATTTAGATTTCGTTCCGTTGCCGGGTGGATTGAGTTATCATGCATTTTTACACGTATATACACACATAACCCGGCAAAGAAGTCGAAATTTTCAAATTTTTAGATTTCGTTCCATAGCCGGGTGCTTTGAATTCAAATGCATTTTTACACGTATATACACACAAAAACCAGCTAGGAAGTCCAAATTTTCAAATTTTTAGATTTCGTTCCGTTGCGGGTGCATTGAGTTAACATGCAATATTACATGTATATACACACATAAACCGGCTATGAAGTCGAAATTTTCAAATTTTTAGATTTCGTTCCTTAGCCGGGTGCTTTGAATTCAAATGCTTTTTTTCACGTATATACACGTATAAACCGGCTATGAAGTCGAAATTTTCCAATTTTTAGAATTCGTTCCATTGCCGGGTGAATTGAATTAACATGCATTTTTACATGTATACACACATAAACCGGCAAAGAAGGCCAAATATTCAATATTTAGATTTCGTTCCGTTGCGGGGTAGATTGAGTTAACATGCAATATTACACGTATATACACACATAAACCAGCTAGGAAGTCCAACTTTCAAATTTTAGATTTCTTTCCGTTGCCGGGTGCATTGAGTTAACATACAATATTACATGTAAATACACACATATACCGGCTATGAAGTCGAAATTTTCAAATTTTTAGATTTCGTTCCATTGCCGCGTGGATTGAATTAAAATGCATTTTACATGTATATACACACCTAAACTGGCAAGGAAGGCCAATTTTCAAATTTTTAGATTTCGTTCCGTTGCGGGTGGATTGAGTAAACATGCAATATTACACGTATATACACGCATAAACCGGCTATGAAGTCGAAATTTTCAAATTTTTAGATTTCGTTCCACTGCCGGGTGGATTGAATTAACATGCATTTTTACACGTTTATACACGCATAAACCGTCTATGAAGTCAAAATTTTCAAATTTTTAGATTTCGTTCCGTTGGGGGGTGGATTGAATTAACAAGCAATATTACACGTATATATACACATAAACCAGCTAGGAAGTCCAAATTTTCAAATTTTTAGATTTCGTTCCGTTGCTGGGTGCATTGAGTTAACATGCAATATTACATGTATATACACACATAAACCGGCTATGAAGTCGAAATTTTCAAATTTTTAGATTTCGTTCCATTGCCGCGTGGATTGAGTAAACATGCAATATTACACGTATATACACGCATAACCGGCTATGAAGTCGAAATTTTCAAATTTTTAGATTTCGTTCCACTGCCGGGTGGATTGAATTAACATGCATTTTACACGTTATACACGCATAAACCGTCTATGAAGTCAAAATTTTCAAATTTTTAGATTCGTTCCGTTGGGGGGTGGATTGAATTAACAAGCAATATTACACGTATATATACACATAAACCAGCTAGGAAGTCCAAATTTTCAAATTTTTAGATTTCGTTCCGTTGCTGGGTGCATTGAGTTAACATGCAATATTACATGTATATACACACATAAACCGGCTATGAAGTCGAAATTTTCAAATTTTAGATTTCGTTCCATTGCCGCGTGGATTGAATTAAAATGCATTTTTACATGTATATACACACATAAACCGGCAAAGAAGGCCAAAGATTTAAATATTTAGATTTCGTTCCGTTGCGGGGTGGAATGAGTTAACATGCAATATTACACGTATATACACGCATAAACCGGCTAAGAAGTCGAAATTTTCAAATTTTTAAATTTCGTTCCATAGCCGGGTGCTTTGAATTGAAATGCTTTTTTCTCGTATAAACACATATAAACCGGATTGAATTAACATGCATTTTTACACGTATATACACACATAAACCGGCAAAGAAGGCCAAATTTTCAAATATTTAGATTTCGTTCCGTGCCGGGTGGATTGAGTTATCATGCATTTTTACACGTATATACACACATAACCCGGCAAAGAAGTCGAAATTTTCAAATTTTTAGATTTCGTTCCATAGCCGGGTGCTTTGAATTCAAATGCATTTTTACACGTATATACACACAAAAACCAGCTAGGAAGTCCAAATTTTCAAATTTTTAGATTTCGTTCCGTTGCCGGGTGCATTGAGTTAACATGCAATATTACATGTATATACACAATAAACCGGCTATGAAGTCGAAATTTTCAAATTTTTAGATTTCGTTCCTTAGCCGGGTGTTGAATTCAAATGCTTTTTTTCACGTATATACACGTATAACGGCTATGAAGTCGAAATTTTCCAATTTTTAGATTTCGTTCCATTGCCGGGTGAATGAATTAACATGCATTTTTACATGTATATACACACATAAACCGGCAAAGAAGGCCAAATTTCAATATTTAGATTTCGTTCCGTTGCGGGGTGGATTGAGTTAACATGCAATATTACAGTATATACACACATAAACAGCTAGGAAGTCCAAACTTTCAAATTTTTAGATTTCTTTCCGTTGCCGGGTGCATTGAGTTAGCATACAATAT